>JAKELP010000048.1:1343809-2575113 GCA_029929735.1 Mimosa pudica | reverse complement strand
AGTTAGTGAATTAGTGGGCAATTTTCTATGTGCACATCTCCAAGCAAACACCCTAACTCTCTCAGGAACTTTCAACTTCCAAATCCTTATCCATGTAGTTCTGTATGGGCATTCAGTCACACCCTGTAGTTCTGTATATGCACTAGCTGTTGTAAACTCACCATGACTTGTGGCTTTCCATATGAGTTCACTCCCTGAATTAGGGCCCGCTACTCGCTGTATCTTCTGCATAAAACTACTCCAGAGCTTGGCTAGTTCTTTCCATAAACGAGAATCAGAATATTTCGCAATTAGTTGGCTGCCTTCAACCCAATTTCTACCATATTTTCCAACTAGAACTCTAGCCCATAGATCAGAAGGGTTTGTATGAAGTCTCCAAAGCAACTTAAGCAAGAAAGCTTCATTCATGATCTTAAGAGACTTAATACCGACCCCCCCTTGCTCTTTTGGGCTACAAAGTTTTTCCCATGCTATTGGGTGCCAGACTCTTTTACCTTCTTCTTCCCCCCACAGAAAGTTCCTTTGTAACCTCTCAATCTCGTCAATAATTCCTTGGGGCAATTTATCATGTTGCATTGGGTACATCACCATCGCACTTGTGACTGATTTGACCAATGATATCCTACCTGCAAGGGACAGACTCGAAGCTTTCCATCCTTGCAAGCGCTTTCTCAGCCTCTCCACCACATTTTTATACTTGTCTCTTCTTTTTTTAGGAAACCTGATATTGGCTCCTAAGTATTGACCCAGCTCCTCCACTTGTTTGAAGTTACTCATCCGGCAGAGGTCTCTACACGTTCTTCCTGCAACATTAGGTGAGAAATAAATCACGGTTTTTTCCTCACTTGCTTTGTGGCCCGACATTTCTCCGAAAACCTGCAAACAATTAAGAATAGCATTCATATTTGTTTGGTTAGCTTCTGCAAATAAAACAAGGTCATCAGCAAACATCATGTGAGTGATAAAAGGTCCTCTTTGACCTGCTCTCAATCCTCTCCATTTTCTCTCTCTCACACTATCAAGGATCAAGTGAGTTAGTTTTTCCATGCCAAGTACGAATAGGTAGGGGGAAAGGGGGTCTCCTTGTCGCAGTCCCCTAGAGGGTCGAAAGGGGTCCATTTTGTCTCCATGCCATAAAATGCTAGTAGAGGTCGTGTTGATACACTTCATAATTCTTTCTGCCATTTCATGTGGGCAGCTAAGTTCCTCCAACACCTTCTTCATATAGTTCCAACTAATGCGGTCATAAGCTTTTTCAAGATCAACCTTTATGGCCATATAACCCTTTTTACCACATTTTCTCCTCATCGAATGAATCATCTCATTCACTATAATAATATTCTCTTGAATATTCCTTCCCGGGACAAAACTAACTTGGTACGGGGAGACCAACTTTGTCATTAAATTCTTCAACCTACTCACAATTATCTTTGAGACACATTTGTACACCACATTACAAAGTGATATGGGCCGAAATTGTTTTACTTTCTCAGGGTTCTCAATCTTAGGAATCAGCGTGATCAGAGTCTTGTTGATTTCTGAGAGTTGATTTGGTTGTTCCCAAACCTGTCGTAATGACCGACAAACAGACTCACCAACCGTCTCCCAGCACTTTTGAAAGAAAATTGCCTGAAACCCATCTTCTCCAGGAGCCTTCAAACCTCCTATAGAGAACATAGCAATCTTGATTTCCTCATTGGTGAGTGGGACATCTAACATTCTCCAAGAGTCAGCTTCAATTTCTGGCCAATTATGATAAGTGTGGGTCCATCTCCTGTCCTCATTTTCCTCGTGAAAGAGACGTTGAAAGTAGTCATTGACAAGCTGTCCTACTTCAATCCTACCATCAATCCATTCATTATTTTCATTCCTAAGGGACGTCACTTTGCACCGGCTTCTCTTGATCTTGGTTTTCATGTGATAATAAGAAGTGTTCCTATCACCATCATTCAACCATTTTGTTCTAGCTTTTTGATACCATAAAATCTCCTCCTGCATCAATACCTCTCGTAATTCTTCTTGTAGGGAAGCTTCAAGCTCTTCAAGGTGGGGGTTGTATGCCTCTTGCAGAGCCCTTTGAGCACCATCAATTCTCCTTGTCAATTCCTTTTTCCTCTGATTTATATGGCCAAAAGTATGAACATTCCAGTGTTTTAATTCCTCCTCCATTTTATTCAAGGTCTTCCAAACCTCCTCTGTGTTTGTCCATTTACTAGCTACAAACTCTTTAAAGGTCGCATGGGTGAGCCAGGCAGCTTCAAATCTGAATGGCCTTTCGCCCCTATCTTTGTTACTAGTATTCAAATGGATTAATAGTGGGTGATGGTCAGATTGTGATCTCAGTCCCACTTTGACTTTAGCTTCTCCAAATTTCATCTTCCACTCTACATTAGCCAATGCTCGATCCAGTTTTTTGTACAATCTGCTTGCTAACTTTACTCTCGGCCCTCTCCAAGTATATCGGGGACCTTCTGTACCTAAATCAATAAGCCTGCATTTTTCTATGTTTTCACAGAATTTCTTGCATTTGTTCTCATTAATTTCTCCCCCTCCCCTTTGTTCATTTCTATTTTTGATATCATTGAAATCTCCTGAAAGTAACCAAGACCCTCGCACTTGTACTGCTAGTTGTTCCATTTCTGCCCAAAATTCTTGCCTTTCTTGAGCTCTGGGACTAGCATACACTGCAGTAAAATACCACGGGAACCTTGATACACCCATAATCTCACAATGAAGGAACTGTTTGTGCTTTTTCAGAACCTTGATCTGAATGGAGTCATCATTCCACATCAACCAAATGCCTCCCGACATCCCTTGTGCATCAACTAAAGCTTGATTTTTGAATCCCATTTTCTTAATAGCTTGTTGGGCCACTTCACCACTACATCTAGTCTCAACTAACACAAAGATTTTCGGGTTATATCTTCGCTTCAATTCCTTTACAGCAGTCCAGAAATCTTTTCCAGCTGTCCCTCTCGCATTCCATGTAATAATCATTAAAAAAATTATTGATGGAAGGATCAACACCCTATTACTCAGCTTAGAAGGTATTAGTACCTTCAACTCCATTGCACTGATGAATAAGTTCATCATCTTCCCATTGGTCTTCTTGATTATCAAGAATCTTCTCCACATCATTAATTTCCATTAACTCTGTACCATTTCCTGGATCCGGTGGTTTGTCTATTTCAACCTCCATTTCTTGATCTGACAGATTCACAATAGAGGGGTTCATGACTGTCTCTTCTTGATCCACTTTTTCGGTCTCACTATTACCCTGACTCTTATCACTAAGAGAGCCTAATCTCACTCTGTTTTGTTGATCTTCAATCCTCATTTCCTGTGAAAAATCCAAGCCTACTCTCTTTTTTTTACTCCCGCCCTCTTGCGCAGACTCTTGGCCAATTCCTCTAATTTGGCCTTCCCCTTTTAGATCTTCTCCCTCCTTGTCACCTCCTCCTGCTCTACCACCAAACTTCCTTTCTTTACTTTCTGCTATGTTTGGACCCCTAGAGATTTTCTCTACCCCTTTATTTAATCCTCTTGTTTCTACATTTTTTCCTTTCCCTCGGTAACTTCTTGCATTATCGCTCTCTCCTTTGTTTGAGAAGTCTCTTAGGACTTGCCTATCACTCACCTCATTCTTTCCTTCCTCTACAGCAAGGTTGTCATCTTCTACTTCCAATACAGCAAATCTAGACTTATTAACAGTGTTCTCTCCCATCTTTCCCTGTCCTGGCCCTGATTTTGTAGCCTTTTGAGATACTTTTCTCCCCTTTCTTGGATCCTGCACAAACATCCATTCCCCATATTTCTGCGGCACCTGACCTCCGTTCTCACCGGCTATCATTTCTACTTGCATAGCTTCATTCCCCCTATTTTCCTTTTCTTTATCTACTTCTTGAACTCTTTTAACAGGGCATTGTTCAATGGCATGACCAAATTTCCCACAGTGAAAACAAATCAAGTGGAGCCCCTCATACTCAATCCTCAAAGAATTACCATCAACATTATATGAGGGGATAAGAGGAGACTCTAAATCAATTTCAACGCACATACGGGCAAACATTGTTCTAGCACGGCGCAACGTCATTTCATCAATCTTAAGGGCAGTTCCAATCTGATTTCCTAAGTTAAAAAAAAATTTTCTATCATAATACTCAACTGGCAAACCTGGTAGTCTTACCCATATAGCAAGCTTCTTGATTCTTTCAGTCCATGGATTGAAGTTGCTCTTCCATGTCTGAACAGTCAAGTAATGGTTTTGGATTAGCCATGGCCCCCCTTCCAGTGCATAAAAGTAATCCTCCTTAGACCTGAACGTAGCTAGCATGAACCCATTTCCTATGAAGGAGAGGTCTACTTGTCCAGATTGTCCCCACATGGCTTGAAGCTTTCGATTGAGTTGCATATAGCCAAGATTCCTCCCAAGAAGCTTAATAATGAGAGAATACTGTCATTTCCTACCTAGCCTCAATCTCTCTTCTTCTGAAAAAGAAATTTGTGGCCCGTTCTCCGTCTCAAAAATGGTGACCCCCTTCTTCATTTCCTCTGTATTGCTTGTCAAAAGGCTCCCATCCAAGTCATCCTCATTATAAGGATATTTATACCCTTCCTCATCATAACATGAGTTTGGTCTCACCGCTTCTTTGTAGGACTTAGGGCCTTGATTTTCTTGCTCCATTTCATGATCTTTCATCCATTCCTCTACCCTAGGCTTCAAAGAAACCTCACCCGTGAAAGCTCCTGTAGTTCTCGGCATCTTCCTTCTTGCTGCAGTGTTCGCTGTCTCTTCTACCCCAGTCGTACCCCCCAGGTTTTGAGACGAAGAAGCCCCAAGCCCCTCCTTGGTACTCGGAATCAGATCTGGCCCCTCTTTGCCGGCCGATGGCCGGTCAGGGGGCTGTTTCCGTGACCCCTGAACAGTCTCTGACATGGAAAAACCAAGCACTTTCTCTCTTTCTCTTTTTCTCTCTCTACGTTTCTCTCTTTCTTAGTAATTCAAGTTGGGTACTCTTTTTGCACCTCGTGAAACTTTAGTATTAGAAATGCAATTTTGGGTAAAGTTTATTATCATTTTTGCACATTCACCCTAAAAGATATTTACCATTTGAAGTTAAAGGAAAATATTAAACTAACATTAAATAAATTATTTTTTTAAAGAGTACAAACCTCAAGTTACCACCATAGATCTGGCTGCCTTCAAGGACTCAAACCTTGGAGCTCATGTTTGGTAGGTTGTTTTTTGTTACATTGGGGCTTAAAGCCAAAACTAGTTTCCTCCACCACTTCTTTTGTATCACTCTCAAACTCTCAATGATAACAAGCGTGAGACCTGGTTCTTTACACAGTATTAATCCTTCTAGTATAGCTTAGACTTCCATTACAATTTGGATTTGTTCTTCAAGCTTTACCAAAAATCAAATAAGCCACTCACCACCTATTCCCTTTAAGACACCCCGACAGCCTGAGTAGCTTTCCTTGAAATCCTGCCATCTACATTCATAATGTTCCATCCTTCTGGTGGGTTGCCATGCAATTTGGATTATATTCTCCTTGGGTGGTTCTAGCTCTTCCCCACACCATTTCTTCCTAAAATCTTTTAAGAAGTCTCGTATAATCACATCAGTGTTCATTGGCTTAATATAGTCTTCATCATGGACTTGTAAATTTCTCCACTTCCAAGCCATCCAGCACCCCACAGGAAACATTTCAGTCCAGTCTTGTTCCTTAGGAACCTTTTTTAGAGTTTAGTAAGTTTGCGAGGAGCCACTCTTGTTCCTTTCCTCTAAAGCCACTGTCTGGATTAACGTGGTTCCATTTAATACCCTATAATGAGGTGCAATGTCCTCTTCTCTGGTTTTTAATTCTTTAGGAAAGTTTGCTTCACTTGTCAATTTCGTTTAGGATGACAGAAGGGCAAGAGCATGAATGGGAATAACCCTTGTCACCCTTTCTAAATTACCTAAATTTCTAGCTATTGGCTCAGATCACTAGCTTTGTAATGAGCATTATTGGAGAAAAAAACTTTAGTTTTTCTTTAGAAAAATCTATCGTCAAACTGTTTTGTAACTGGTACAGGAAAAAAGCAAGAAATTTTACAAAGTTTCTTTTTTGGAGAAGTCACAACTCACAACAAAGAAACTTGTTTTGACTGAAATGGTAACTATTTAAAAAGTAGAAGTCACAATATTTAAGGGAAGGGCAAAACATTTAAAAATAAAAAGCCTCATACACTATAGGAACAAGTTCTATTAATGCGACAGAGGACGACGTACAATTCTTAAAAATTAACGCTTAAGATGCTTAACAATTGATGTTACAAAATGAACAATGTTGGGTCCATTTAAATTACATGAGGAAGCAAATGGAAAATAAAATAAATATTCATTCATCTTCCTAAGCATAGTAATTGACAAAGTTCTAGAAAAAACCAACATTGAGAGTTTCATGAATCTAATAAAATCTTCAAACTTCCTGCGCATGGTACACAGAATAACCAAAACGGAAAAAAAAAACAGAAACTTGTGGGGGAAAAATGAACTTGAATGGCGTTAAGCCCAAAAGACCAAAAACAAAGACAAATTACCACCAAGTTGTCAGCTTGTACGGGTTATTCTATGGCCATCTTCTGAATCTTCACTTGTTAGATAGCAGAGATATCACTAACCAGAATGAGACCCCAGAAAGCTGTGAAAGATTATTGGAACATTCGAAGAAAGTTGTTTGCATATGCCATTGGCTTCACATCCGGGTGCGGCTGCAAATTCCACAAAACATAAAGATCTTGAGAACAACCATAGAAAGTTTATTGAGGATAATATGAACATAGATAACAAGTGGTTTCAAACTGAGAAATCATTAAATAACAGCAAATAAAAGATACCAACCACGGCTGAATATGTAATGATGTTTGGCTTCAAATCTGGTGCTTCGAAACGAATAAATGCACCTTTGTTACCCATCTGCAGAATGAAAAGGAAATATTCATTCGCCCGTAGTGACAAAAACCACTCAACAATACTACAGTGAGGGCAACTGATTCTACCAGATAAAAACAGACATCTCCAAATATGACTAAGTATGCAATATATTCATTCCCATTGAAAACAAAACCAAGCCACCCCTCCTACCCACAAGTCTTCATTTCACAGTATCAAGAAATAACAAACTGGCACTATCTATAATTTTATATGACTAACTACTATTAAACAATATATTGCAACCGAAAATGGGGGACTGAATTACCTGGTCACAGTAATTAGGAGCAGAGAATACAGTTATGAGTTTACCGTCATGTTCAATCTCATAACCCTCATCCTTTACTTCATGAGATCTGACAACCAACTCTGAAAATTGATGTTGATGATATACATTAATTCACAAGTCAAAGAACAAGAACATTATCAAACTGATAACAAACATACCTAAATTATTTTCCTGCAAAAAAATTTTTGTTACGTCGGGGCCAAAAGAAAGACCTACACCCCGCTTGCTTGGGCCCCTTCCAGGATGAGGGTGTGGATCACTCCATAGCAATTCACACATTAATCCTGTGCATAAAATCAAAATTCATAAAACTCACATCCAAACAGGGGAAACAAAAAAAGACAGGGGAGGCAACTCTGATCCATAGGAATATTTTTGTCACATGATACACACAGCAATTAAGCATAAAATAACAAAACAGGTGCATCAAACCTTCTTCTGGAGGCTCACAAAATCTGTTAATTGCTCTAATGTCAGAGAGTTTGACACCATCAACACTAAAAAGACCTCCATGAACCACAAAAACCTTCCCGTTTATCACATGAGCCAAAGGTAAACAGCAGAAGACTTCTGCAAATAATTCCACAAATGTGTCGCTTAACTTCGAGCGGACCTCACCCTCAAAACCATATATCTTGTTCATGCTCTTGCTCTCATGATTCCCTCTAGCTAGATATATGGCTGAAAGTCAAGTTAAAAGACATTATGTTAGGTGATCAAAAGATAATAAGGAAAATAAAGAGAACCTCAAATAAGGCAAAAGAGAGAAAAGGATATTGCCCAATTCTTTCCTCATTACCAAAATCACCAAAAAAAGCCAAAAGAAAATGTACTAGTTCTGAGTGACAAACTCTAGAAAAGCTAGCCTAATCATAAACAGAGTTTATATTAAGATAATATAAACTAATTCAAATGTTCAAGATAAACAAAAATTCCTAAAATCACTCAAGCTATTCAATTGACAAATTACTTCTGTTTCTTACTTCCCCTAGCACAGATCTGGATTGATATCTTACCATGATAGCCAGTACAATCAAATTCGATACTCCGATCAAACAAACAGTTGTATAAAATCAAAACACAAACAATGAATCACAAAATTAATTTAAACAGACATATATAAATGCTGCCACAAATGAGGCTCAGTTGCACAAACAACAACAACAACAAAGCCTTATCTCACTTCAGTTTCACAAAGTACCCAGAAAAAAATAACATCTCTTAGACTGAGGAAGGACGAGCAGGATTCACCTGACGGACACATGCACTTGAATGCAAACAAAGTGAGGATGACTTCCAGTGAAAAAGATCCTCTATCAACAAAGTCACCATTAAAAAGGTATGGATTCTCTTCTGAAGGAAGCCCATTAAGCTCAAAGATATTTAAGAGATCATAGTACTGCAGGAGTTTTGAAAGAGCAACATTAAGTTATACAAATAGAGAGCTCCCATGAGGAAAATGCTCTGAAAAACCAAGTGAGTTAAAGTGAAACAAATTTTATATACGACTATTGTATGTTTATGATTATTCATATAACTGTAGCAATATTCTCCACTGCATTTTTCAGAAAATTGAGAACTGACCTTGACAGTCACTTACAAGCCTTACTCTTTATGCATTATACATTGAGAAAATAGAAGGGAAATGCAATCCCAGCAATCCATGTGTTTAATGGACCCATTAAACTATGCCTCAAGTAAGATAAACCCAAATGTATACTACCTATGGTCCAATATTTAATCACTTTCTATAACAAATTGTTGGTCCTACAAATAGTCACTTTGCATAAAGATAGTGGAGCCTCAATTAGCTTGTTTTCCAAAGATGACCCATGTTTACAACTTCCTAGAATGTTTTGAAATTCATGCTTTTAAATGGCTAAACTTGGAAAGTTTTTTTTCGACCATTCCAATGATATTACCATCTCGCATTGGTTTATATAAGATTATTAGATGCAATAATAAACTTAAGTTGCAAGTGAATTTCCAGGATACCATAAAATGTAGAACTGATGCTGTACATTTATACCTGACAATTAAGATAGGGTTAAGGGTCAAAAATACACATGTTTTGCTCAATGTGTCACCCAGTACCATATATTGTTTTTGGGCAAAAAAATACACGTGTTTCATTCTAAGGGTCACCAAACACCATATACAAATGTATTTAACCAAAAGTTTAGTGCTAGGTGATATTGGAGTGAAACACTTGTATTTTTCACCCCAAAAAAATATATGGTACTGGGTGAGTGGGTGACCCTTTTTTTTAGCAACACATGTATTTTTTAACTAAAAACAACCATATGGTACTGGATAACCCTTTGAGTAAAATACGTGTATTTTTTACCTTTAACCCATATGAATATAACAGTGTCTTCAGTCAACTTCTGCTGCAGAAGTCAAAGTCAAACTATAAAATATACCTGACCATGCACATCACCACAAACAGTGAAATGTTTACCATCAGGAACATTTATATCAACAAGAGGAGGCAAGGCCAACAACATTTCCCTTATTTGCAATACAATTTGGTAAGCATACCTACAAAAGTGAAAGTATGATCATGAAAAAAGACAATATTGTAAACCTTCAAGGGCCACACAAATATATTATGGATTTTGCTTCAATACCTTTTATGTATGCACTTTTGATTCTTGAAATCATCCATCATTTTTTTAACAAAATCCAAAGTAACAACATCCCCCTCTATTCTTGCTCCTGAGTATTGTGGCTCCACATCTATAAATCAAAAAACACAATTTTGCTCAAGCTATACATGAATGCAAGAACTTAAATGTCAGAATAGATAATAAAGTAGAATGATACCAAAAAAGCGCAGCACATCAGATACAAAAGAAGCCCAGGCAATTCATTTTCATAAAAATACAAACCTTATAAAATATAAAAAGATTTTAAAAAGGAAAAAAACATCAAATTAACCCATATAGGGTTGCCATTGTTTCATAATAAGAAATAACTAAAAGTTATCATCACATTTTCTCAAAGTATTATTGGTAATGATTCCCCTTAGCTTGCAGTAAATTTTTAAGGTGTCTAGAGTTTAGGATTTAGACCACTAGAAATTGTACAATGATGCAATCAAGTTCAGATCTTGATTTGTTTTTAGCTCAGACCTAGGTCATGTAATTCACTCCTGCTAATTATACCAGCATTGTAGCTACTCCACCAATATGCCCCAAGGAGCAACAGCAGACCAACCAAAACTGCAGCTACCATTTTGGTCACTGATGTCCTGAACATCACAATTGCTGCAATAACTGCTACTGTCACCGCTGCTATGGCCAATTCGGTGGGCATCAAAGAATTGTGACCCTTTCCTATAATGATACAGTATATACACAGAATGATAATTCATAGTAAACCATGACTGATGTCCAAGAACAAACAAAAAGAATAGAACGATCCCAGCATTCATGATAACAAGATTGGGGACAAAAGACAGTTTTCTTATGCGAATGAACTAATTATGATTAACTTAGAAAAAGAAAATCCCTTTAACATCATACAAGACGAAGAAAGGACGAACTTCTGATTAGATTTTTAGAATTGTAACTACAGTTGTAAGGCATATACTTTCACCAACAGACAAAAGTCTAGAGAGCAAAAGGATTTTGCTAACAATTACTAATAGAAAGGTGATAAAGAAATTTAATTAGAATTTAGATTTTAAGAATTTATAAAAAAGAAAATATTTTGAAAAAACTTTAAGACAGTGGACAACGTGTCAAATGATGGTGAGGAGGCAGGGACTAGTGTGTAGTTGAAACGAGTGTTAATGAAGGATGCTAGGTGAGATCATGTCAAACAAGAATTTTCAGCTTAGAGGCCATTCATCACTTCATGTAGCCATGATTTTATTGAATATAAAAAACTGATGAAAGAGCAGGGAAACATAAGAAAGGCTCCTACACAGTATAGAACCCTTTGATTACATGAAATAAAGAACATACAATCCTTCAGGATGCAAAAGGTTTGCTGTGATACAGTGGTCATGGAGGGGGAAGGCTTTATGTTATATTGCCGCATCTCAAGAAACTAGACTAAACAAAAGATTTCTTGCAGGTCTTAGCATATCCAAATAATTATAGGGTGAAAGTTAGGTAAACTAGAGACCGACTAATCCCCATGCTCATAAGGATCAGCACTTAAGTAATGAACAAAATGAAGATTAATGGACAAATAGCAAGGAATAAAACTAGATTAGCTCTTTCAAGTTTCAACCACAACTTTAAATCAAAATGACAAAATAGTGCATCATGAATATCAAGTTCTTTTATTTTGGAATTGAACTACGTTATATATTCATTTTTGCTTTTCAAGGGGTAAAAATTGTTCAATTGAATTGAAACATTGAATATGAAAATGTAATTTGCAGGAGGAAAAAAATTGTTGTTTCTTTCGCCACCAATCTATCAAACACCCTTCCAATAAGCTAATCAAAACAATATCCCTATCTAAAGGGGATCCCAGATAGAAACACCATGCAAGACTAAACATATATTAGTTTAAGAACTTAACTGAGTTGCATTTGATTAAATATGTTCACAAACATGTTTTTGCCATATATGGAATATCCCCATAGTCCCTTAGTCACACAATGGAAGACAATTACTGGTAGACAAGTCTTTAAAGAAGGCTAACACAATCCCATGTACTGAACAACAGATACTTATGGGTAGGATGGCGTCCTAAGTCATAGCAATGAACAATGACCAAGGTGGTCCTTTACTCATTGCATATAATAGTAGTTTGGTCAGTCAAATGCCTAAGTACTTCAGTGCTCTGATAGAAGCTAATGAGAGGCTAAATTCAAATGAAGAACCTACTTCAACAAAATAAAAGAATATCGCGAAGGACATCAATAGGCACAATAAACATCAACAGCTACCATGAATCATTAGATTGGTTCGAACCATCATCTGTACCATTATCCTAATTAGTTTATGCTACAAAAATGTCCTGCCCAGTTATGGGAATTCCTTCAATTCAGCCATTTCTATTAGCAATAAAATCACTACAGGTTAAAAAATACGTTGCATACTTAAGAGTTTTTCCGTTTATAGCACATACTCAAAGTATAAACATGAAAATACAGCACATACTCAGAATTTAAAATACAAACGAATGCTCAAAGACAACACTCAATTCCATCAAAAGAATTACAACACATAATCAGGCAACTAAATTTCTAAGAAAATGGCCATCTAGTGATCAGAACATAATCACAACACAGGTTATGATACAAGGGGAAAAAGATAGTATCATATCCAAATTATAACATATTGCACCAAGTATGGACCAAATTAATCACACAGGTCCAGAGTGATAAGAAACAAAACAATAAAACAATAAAAATGAACACATTAAACAAAGGAGGGCACTAAGGATAGAAAGAGAGGATAAAAAAATGTAATCTAAATATATCAGCATGACAACGTATTCAAAATAGTACCTATAGAACGGAAATCAATGGATTCAGCTACTGAACGCCTTTCAGCATCTGGTGCAGAAATTGCTTCTTCAAATTTAAGTTTCTTAACTGCCTTTTCACATTCCTTTAATTTCTTTGTTGCGTCAGGATCATTTGGGCACATTTTCTTGACCTAATTCAACATCAACAAATTAAAGTTATGTGCATATATTTCAACGCAGAACATATTGAGACCAACAAAACTATAAAAGTGAGGTAACTAAAGTCAAATTAAGGGATCATATCCTAGAAGTACAGGCTAGCAATAACAAGCTTCTGATGAAGCAGAATTCATAATTACATGGTAGCGGTAAGGAACCAAGAATTGTTTGCCACAGACAGAACAGAAAAAGTTTAGTTAAGAAGTCTAGCAGAACATTTTTCAACCATCAGGAATTTCCAGGAATATTCTATTAAATGCCTTTCGTTATTGCAGGTTATCATTGGTAGATTAAAAATTGATTTTTGAAATGTCCACTTTTTCTGAGAAAGAGAATTCTAGAACGAGCGAACTTAAATAATACATTTGAAGACAATAAAAAAATGAGGTTAAAGTATACTTTTAGTCTTTTATGTTTGAGTCAAAATATATTTTGTTGAGCTTGGAAAGTCTACTTTCAATCCTTTTTAGCAAAAATAGTTATTTTTATTTAACAAATTTTGTCAAGAACCAATCATATCTTCACTACTTAAATTTATTGAGTCAACATTTATCATTAAGTGAAACTAACAATAACAACAAAAAATGACTAAAAGCCTACTTTTCAAACTCAAAAGCCCAAAATGATAACTGATGCAAAGATAGAGGACCGTAAGTATACTCTAGCTAGCTAGAAAAGCATCAAACCTCACTATAAATTAAGAACAGAATAGAAAGACAGGCAGTTCGGCAAAGATTTCAGGCACACCTAGCAGCAGATTGATTATATATGCTCAAATTTGGGAGATCTATCCCATTCTTACACAAACAAAATCACAGAGTAAGAATTTGGGTGTTAAACAGAAAATCTTCTGGCCCAAAAATAGTATTGCCCATCGCTGTTCAATAATCTTGTGAGAAGACTACCTGCTGAAAATCCTTCAGCGCTTCCTTGAACTTCCCCATGGCAAGATGAGCAGCACCTCGCCTGTAATAACCCTGAAACAATAAGCCATAATCAGGATATATTTATCAAGATTCCATGCATGTAAATGCATGTAGGCCACATTAGTTTTAGGCTGCAAACCACCTTCGAATATTTAGGATCAACTTCAATGGCCTGTGCAGCATCTTGAATTGCACTACCATATTCCTCAAGCCTGAGATGTGCAAAGGCACGATTCGCCCAGTAAACAGCATTTCGACTGTTCAGTTCGATTGCTTTAGTATATAAATCAATAGCTTGGCTGTATTTTCGAGCTGAAAAGGGAAGTCACAGGATCAACAGAAGAAGCAGCACATCAAGGAAAAGACCAATTACTAATAGTAAGAGCAGGAAAATTGTAAGGTTCTGGAAAATAGTAGTATAAATGAGGGAGAGGGAAGAAAGAGAATAGAAAGAATACAGAAGGAAACTCTAGAACCAGAATTAGTAATCCTAGAGAACAGAGAAGTTGAATGAAAAGAATGGAGAGATAGCACAAGAATTTGAGTTCTGGGAAAGAGAGAAGGTTTATATCAATATACTATCATCAATTCATATCATTAGAAGAGAACATATCTGGTATTCATAGACTATTACACTAACTGCAAATCAGTACTCTTCCTTAACACACAAAACTGACATTAATTGACATTATATTTAAATAACAGGCATAGGAAACTTATAAAACAGATATTAACTTGAAATAACTGACACAAGACACTTGTGATGGGTGTTGATTCCTAGAAAAAATACAACAATATGAATGCAAGTCTAATACACTAACTTCAGTCTAACTTCAGTTTGAGAATCAACAGCAGAACAAAGGTGCTGCACATGAAATTTAGCAAAAGCTTATAAAGATTTAGCTTATAATTACAACCAAAAGAAGAAAGCACTATGATCAGTTGATCACATTATAAAAGTATAATCAGAGTATTAATTACCATTGAATGCATCATTTGCAAGAACTTTGAATTCTTCAGCCTTTGACACGTCAGAATTTCCAGGTTCCATATTGGAATTATTTTTCCTTTAACGTCTTCAGTAGGTATTTCAGAAGAAAACAGCGTCCATATTTAACTTTTAATTTCTATATAATGTTTCACCTGCTCCTTTAAAACAAAGAAAGCAAATAAGATATATGACTGTTACCTTCACAGGAATGCTATATAGGAAATGGATTTTAGAAGCATATGGCTTCAATAGCTAAATTCATCCTGAGAGGCTTTGGACAGAATAGTAGCACAGTAAAGACAGAAATAATCACATGGGCAGAAACTTAATAGATACACTACTCCTTGCTGCTGATATTTATAGCATAGCAAGCAACCTCAAACATTGTTGTGTGAAGCATGAGTAGTATGCTTAAGTCCACAGTTCAGTTCAAAGCATAACAAGCAGTATAAAAAAAACAAACAAATTATTTTGGAACACTATCACCTAAACACCATTATGCTCCGAAATATATAACTTCCTCACATTTAACCCCTTTCATAATACTCCCTCTGTCCCTAAATACAAATATACGATCACTTTCTAATTTTTCCCAACTTTTCCCCAAATTAACCTAATAGAACTTGTCAATAATAAACAAGTAATTTCTTTTTCACAAACTTTCTTCAATTTGCAATAGGAAAGTGATCTTATATTTAGAAACGGAGGTAGTAATTTCTTTTTCACGTGCTAATCAAGGTACTACCTCCGGTCCTAAATATAGGACCTAATTGACTTTTGTTTTGGAGAGATTAAGGTTGCGCAATAGGTTATTAAATGATGGCATATTTGATATATTTTTAGATTATCCATTAGTTTATAGGTAAAATAAACTAGTTTAAGGGAAAAATTAGGTAAATCAATTTATAATTAACTTATTTTGCTTTTTTATAGGATTTTCTAGAAAAAGTCAATTAGGTCTTATATTTAGGACCGGAGGGAGTATATAGTAAGGATAAATTGGTAATATTAGGTGCTAATAAGTAACTGAACTAACATCCTTAATCTAATCAAATCATGAAAGTGACGTCATATTTAGGAACGGAGGAGGTAGTAATTTGTTTTTCACAAAGTTTCTTCAATTTGTTCAGATTGCAATCCACACAATCACTCACTCCCTTCACTTTCAAATAGCCAGCTTATTGTTACGTTGATAATAACATTGAAGCATAAACTCCACTTCCTTAAATAGTAACAAAAACTTTGAACGAGGCAATGAACACATACATCTTCCATTCTAATCACCACATCAATGAGTATATTAACATGGAAGGAATGCCCTGGGGAATTTCTATGGTGTATTACCTTTGGAAAAATTAAAAACAGCAACAACAACAACAAAAAAAAAACGGTGTGAAACTTACAGGGGGCCCACACGTGACCTAGAAAGGGCGAAAAGGAAGTGGGAGGCGAGAGAAAAGAGAAATAGATAGATAGAAGAAGTAGGGAGGAAGAATGAGAGGAGAGGATGATTTATTGTGTGTTGGGTTTTTGGAGAGTGGTGACGGCGGAGAGAGAGAGAATGCGATCTCAATGAATGAGTTATGAATGAATGAAAGTGGGAGAAAAATAATGGGTTGTTTTGTTTCCACAACCTGCTTTGTCCAAAAACAAAATGACAAAATTAACAATACAATAGAGAGAGAGATAGACACACTAGTACCCAAATTTCATAAACCAAGTTAGGGAGAACAAAAAATAAATAAATATCATCATGTAAATGAAAAAAGGAAGAAGCAAAGGTACCACCAACAAAGGTTGGTCTAGTTAGTAAAGGGGTTTGACTCATAACTATGTGGTTGTGAGTTTAAATCTTGTCGATGTGAGGACCTTGTTGGTGGGTGATCTATAAATACCTCTAAAAGCCTGGAGGCCTGCCTTGGCCTTGGTCAGTCCCCGGAACCCAACTCACCTAAACTTTTTTAATCAGAAAAGGAAGAAGGAAAGGTGGTTGGGCGTAGTAGATATGGGCCTATATCTACCTTCACCCCTTAACTAGGGTTTTGAGTTTCACACATAAGAATTGGTAATATGAATGATCTAATGAGTTTGGGTCACGCATATAGAAGTTAGTGTAAAACGGGATATACCAAAATGCCTATTTAAAAAATGGGTCGAGCTCAAAAAGCACAACCCATATCTACACGGGAAGTGATGTGACTCTATTAAGTAGTAAAGAGAAGCAAAGGACTTGTCTCAAGCAAGATGGGCTAATTTTAGGCGATCTTGTCTCTACCTTTTCTGTTGAAAGAGCATCTTGGACATGAGTGTGAACTTCAACTCAAGTCTCAGGATGAAACACTCTCTCCCTCGCGCCGTTAGGTTTTGGCACTATGAAGGCTTCTTCTCGTCTTTAGGGCAAGATTCCTCCCCCAATTTGTGAGGATTTGGTTCAATATTTTTGGGGTGGTTCTTAGGTATGCGATGTTGACGAATTGAGATAGTTTTCATTTGTTTGGGAGGGAGTTTTCGACGGGAAAAGGGAGAAAGGGAAGAGAGGTGATCAACGACTGGAGTAATGAGTATAAGGTGACTCGCTAAGACACTCCCATTGCTAGAGTCGAGGGTGTTCTCGACTAGTTCGCGTCGAAGGTTCTGATTGCCGAATCGAAGATCCCACTCAACATGTTGTTCCTTTTTGCCCCATTAATGAAATGACTAGTTAAGGGCTTCACCTCATGGCCCGACTCATTTGTATGCAAAAGATGGGATTGCTAAAGGTTTCCCTAATCACAAGCTAGGTTTGGAGAATATGCATGCTTCTACTAAATCCACTGCCCTTAATGAACAGCATAATGCATTTGTATAAGGGCTATGTTGCCAACCTGTATATTTCTGCTGGGTATATTTATGCTTAGAATTTGGAGACATTGTAGGAAAATTATGGGGTTTTAGTTTATATATAACACAACATGAAGGGAAACTGTGGCTTGAAAAGAAGAAAGAATTGGAGAATTCAAAGTTGATGGCTAAATTTTCATGCTCGTATGGAATGCATTGATTTTAGGAGTGGAGGAAATTAATTGGTGCCCATGACCCCTCTAATGATTGGTACCTAGCTTGTAGACTCAGCCAATCATGCACCATGACTACTATTGTCGGGTACTAATGGAATTTGGGGGAATTTGGGTGGTATCTTTTGAGTCTTTGTTACTCCTGTTAGTTTTATGGCTTTTTTTGTGTTGTGATTTTTCGTTCATGTGGTTGTTTTATTTGTTTGGTATTTATCTTCTTTTGTAGGTTGTAGGTGTTGGCGGTTTGCTTATGTTTGCTATGATCTTTTCTTTTTTGAGTTTGTTTTCAAACTCCATCGCTTTTTCACCTTTGTGACAAAGAAAGTGTGAAACTGCATTTGCGGCATTGACACCAAATAGGGTGGGTACAAGTGAGCACGTCTTCGGACAACCACCCTCCATCACCATGGTAAACACTGAGTTGTCCGACTCATCACCAGCCTATGTATGAGTATGACTAAAATATCTTCATTTATAAGGTATGGTTTGTTTGTTGGCTTGTGTTTGTCATGTAAAATTTGTTTTAGAGTCTGTAAATGCCTCTACTATAAAGTTTGTTCTTAATTTTCTGTGTTTGTAGCATTCCATTTCATGTAATGAAAGTAAAATGAAAGAAAGAGTGTCTCCCTTCCAACCTTGCTTGCTTTAGAGAAAACATGTAACCAAAAACATTTTGGTAATATTTTTCATTTTTCAAAATAATTTTTTTAATCAGGGGGTAATAAACGATTTTATTATTATTTTTTTGGACTAGCTTTGAAGGCATTCCTAGAGAGGGGGGCATGCTGCGCTAGGCTCATGATCAAAGCTATGAAATTGGACATAATAGGAGAAATGAACAATATAGCATTGTTTTAGAACTTTTTTTTTCAAAAACAAATTTGAAATGGATCTCACTTGACCAATCCAAGTTTAGGTAATGTAGGCCATAATGAGGGAATCTTGCTAAGACCAAGTAATAATGATTTGAATATATTTTTACTTCTCTAGCTTTTGTTTTTAGAACATGTAACCAAAAACATTTTGGTAACATTCTTTCATTTTTTGCATTAAAATTGTTTTTTTAAACACGGTAACACACAAGTTTTTATTACTTTTTTACTAGCTTTTATTACTTTTCGTTCTTAATGATAGTGTTTGTATCCCTTGAATAGGTGTGAATGCTCTTTTTGGAAATATTTTTTGGTTAAAAAAGTATGATTTACATCTGTAAAAAAAAGAATCTTAATTTAACCAAGAAGGCGGGCATGAGCGGGTAAGTGTTTTCATCCATTAAAAAGGTTGAAGAGATTTGATCCATATTCCTTATAGATAGAGCAAATTCATACGCAATCTTTCTAATCTAGGAATCAAAAAATCAATCTTAATATTTTTTCCAATTAAACGCCATTTTAATTAAAACATTGTGGAACACTAAATGTATACATTAGGGGTGAACAAATAAAACCGAAAACCGAACTAAATCTGTTTTATCGGTTCGATTATTTCAGTTTTTGGTTCTCAATCAGTTTTTACAAATTGGTTTTTCGGTATTCGCTTTTCAGTTCAATGTTTAAAAAAATGGTTAAAACCGAATAAGCGAAATATCAAAATAATAATCATGTTATCATATTTTTCTTTGGATAAATCAAAATTTAAAGCTTGAATTTATAGTTTTTGTGTTTCTTATTTCAATTTGAAAATATATGTAATATATCAATATAAAATATTGAGTTTTATAAGAAAATGAAAAAAAATGAAATTTATCATAAAGTAAAAAAATCTCGGTTTTTTTTGTAAAACTCAAAATCGAACCAAATTGTTTAGGTTAATTCAGTTTGGTTAACGAATAATTCAGTTTCGATTCAGTTTTTATGATATGTACAATTGGATTTTCGGTAAAAGATTTTTGGTTATTTCGGATTTTACCAAAAAATTGAACCAAAAACCAAAACTGAATGTCCACCCCTAGTAGACATAGAGTTAACACTTAATAAGATGAAAAATAATTGTATGGGCCTAACTTCTAAGTGTGTCAGCCGAGAATGAGCCCAAAAGAAGACATTTCTTTTTCACATGTACATGATAATTTTTTTTTACTAATGTAAATTTTATCTGTCATGTATCATATAAGGTAGTTATGTCTTGTAAGTGTTATAAGTTATCAATTAATTGATTTATAATAAGAATTGATATTTATTTATATGAATTTGAAAATTTATGAAACGAGCAAAACTTTGTATCCACCCACCAAACATTGCTTTAGCATCAATTAGCTCCATCAATTTTTTTTAATCATTTCATCATGTGAACTGTGAAGTCTCATTTTTTACCCTTCATGATTTTAGTGAACAAAAATTATTAAACTTCTAGAAAAAAACAAATATTCTACACAAACATGTATACACACACGACGAAGCCAATAGTTACAGAGGCAGCCAAAAAGGGGGTTTTCCAAGCTCAACAAAATATATTTTGACTCAAACATAATACAATTCACAATTTAAAAAAATAACAGAGAAACAAAAAATTAGACAACATAAAAAGAAAATACAAGTTGTGTTTTTTTACCAGTGGTGTGCAAAGCTGGGAAAGTGAGGAAGCTTGAAAGGAAAAATCTGCGAATTTGGGATCTGAAGATTGAGAGCTTCGAATGGAAATGAAAAATAAATTTGAAATATGAGAATATGTGAAAAACAAGAAAGGAGATTTGGTCCTCGAGGCTTAGCATGGTGGTGCCGACGGTGGTTCCTCTACCGCCGTCGATGCGGAGAATGCGGGTCTTGGTTGTGGTTTTGCCGTGATAGGAGAGCCATTTATTTGCTCGGATTTTGAAACCTAGGTTGGAGCCCATTGATAAGCTGAAAAAAGAATGTTCAAAGAGGCACTTTATAGATATTTGGATTATATTTGTGTTTAGACAATTATCAAAAGCTATGTTTAGAAAACTTTGTGTTGTCAAGTGAATTTATAATTGGGTTTTCATAAAAATTTAATTAATTGTAAGTGTGTCTTATGTTAAACTAGACCATTGAAGCATTGTCAATAACAACTCTTTGAGTTTTTTTTACTGCAATAACTTTGTGAGCATTATTAACAACCAATAATTTACAATTAAATTTAATATCACTATGACTCATATTTCAAGGGACTTTGTCATAGTTAATTTTTTCCCAATGGACCTATTGTAATTCTACCTACAAATTTCAATGACAACCTACTAAAGTTGCCCTTTCGGTCCATGAAACGTAAAACAAATGTTGCCCAAGTGTCTTAGGTTTTTCTTGGTCCATTGAGGCACAAGTCAGATCTATCACATATTCACCTTATGAAGGCAGACAACCAAGGAAATTGGAAATTAATGAGCTTTGGACGTAAAAAATGTCATGAGGTATGGTTTCCTTGTGATTGAATTGAGCTATTTGGGAATTACAATCAAGCAAACAAACTTTAAGAACTGAGGAATATATTTTTAGCCCGTATCTTATGCACATGCCAAAAGGTATTGTATGAAATTTTATTCCAATTAAATTTTCAATTTAAGTTTTTGCCAGCCGGGTTAGGATAGAATTTGTGCAATATAATATATATACTAGACTTATTTTCGTGCATGATCAATTATTTAACTACATGCTACATTTTGCTCATCAATTTGACAATCATACACCACTAATTTTCATAAAAATCAAAAGCATTTTGATATATATTCACAACCAAGACTGAATTAGTATAATGTTATATTGTTATTTTAACAGAAAGGATAGAGAGCAGTGCTCAATTCAATCATATTTATGTACCCCCACTCATTCATTTTTAATAAAATAGCCTTTATAAAAAATCAATGAACCTTAAAGGCACATTTTAAAAAAGGTTTCACATATATCTCTCTATTATTAACTGTTATTTTGAAAAGTTATACTCCTTTTATTCCTAAATATAAACCTATTTATATATGAGAATTATTCTTAAATATAAAATTCATTTCTATTTATTCTTAAATTTTGTTTAAATTATTCTTATATTCTTATTGATGCTTCTCGATAAAATATACAAGGAATTGAATGGTGAAATATACAAGAAATGGAGGGTGGGAATGAAGTAGATGATGCAGTGTTTTTAATACTATCCAACAATTTTTATTAACATAACTAATATCTTTAACTAGCAGTAAACCCCCCGCGGCCAGCGCGGGTAGAAAAAAAAACACGAAAGTCGAAGACAAAAATGTAGTGAAACTAAATTTCATGTATGAAAATAAAGTGAATTTAAATTCTTCATTATCTAAGCTAAATGTAACGTAAAATAAGTTAATAAGACTGTCATAAATAGTGAATGTGTGTTAAAGTTGCATCTGGTAAACTCAATTGAAAAGAAGGGACCTTAAACTATGTCGTGTCTGTTCGTCGTTCGTCAGTTTCCTACAGCCAAAATTACAACTCAAAGCAACACTGACCGTCTAAAAGACATGTTTAATATCTTTTCAATTGATCCAGCAAAGAAAAACTTGTGACAATGGCCCAAACAAAATGATATATTTTCGTACTACCACTGAAAAAAATCCAAAAAGATATGGGCCAGTCAGACAAGCTGAAAAAAAAATAAAAAGGCTGACATATGCATGTATGGCATGAAAGGGCCGAATGACATGACATCTTGCAAAAACCACACTCAAAAATATTAACAGATGATCACCAAAAAAGGCTGACAAAAGCATGAATGGCATGAAAGGGCTGAATGAATTGACATCTTGCAACATCTACACTCAAAAATATAGAACAGAGCAGCATAATTCCAATTTCAATACGCAACAGTGACAGCGAAAACAAAAGGACGTGGGCAAAAGTAGGTGAAAAGTAAAATCCATTGCCATACCCAAGTAAATTTTACACTCATAACAAAAAAGCTGACTTAGTTGAAGCAACCAATAGTTAGATAAACTGGACCATGAATTATTATTTGAAAGAAATGGACAAAGGCATGGACAATGTTGACACATAGACTATGGAGGGGAATCACTATTTAAATTTAACGCAAGATCAAAATAAAACTCAGCAACCAACCCTTTAAATTTTATAGCTGTAACCCATTTATCCTAAGCTTATGACAATTCAACACAAAACTCATCAACCAATCATTTAATTATTACAGCTCAAAAAAAACATTTCTTAGAATTATCTTACACCTGCATTAGGATCACCTGCGATTTTTCATTAGTTTGTCCAAGGAATTTATGACATAATGACTTCAACCGCGGATACAAAATACACAAGAATAGGCAGCCTTGAAAAAAAACATTCAAACATGCCTAATTTAATTAATGGACAGGAAAATGGAATAATCAGAAATAATTTAAAAGAAAGACCTCCCCTACAGCTTCATATAAATTCAAATTCATGGTTTTGATCTTGCTTTCAACATATATATCATAACTTTATCTTGAAACACATTATATATGCTTTTATCAACGCAATAATAATAAATCATTTATATGTTGTGTTTAAATATTGCATGATAAAGTGAATAAAAAATCTTCAGGGATTCTTTTTTTTAAACCACAACGAATGTAGAAAAATAATTTGTGATCAAAAGACATCGATGTTTTAATATAAGCTAAAAAACATTATAAGCAGTATTTACTATGAAATGACCTAGTTTCCGTATCATTAAAGAAACCCTCCTAATTCAATTACATCAGATAGAGCCTTTTAAGTATACTTCAAAAAAAGCAATGTCAAAAAAATAGAACAAATTAGTGCACTATTGTGCAATTTAAGACTCATTTTACTCAAATGAATTTATCAACAACTGGGTTAGTAACACTTGATTGTCTGATATCTCAACAGATACACAAACCATAAAATGAGCCTCCTTGTCTATAAAATCATATGGCACAAAATCTATGCAATCAAATGCAGATATTAACTCAAATTGTTTAAACGAAACTGCCATCGTCCATATATCAGAGAGCAAAACACAATACATTGAAACAAAGCGTGCCAACAGAAGATACATAAGTTAAACAACAAACATGCCAATAAAGCTTGCACACTCGCAAGCAGGCTTCAAAAAACTTAAGAACCAAATCCTCTCACATTACTGCTGCAAAATGTGGAGTGGTGATACAATAACATTAAAACACAAAGACACAATAAACATCAGCTACGACATTAGGCAACACTTTGAAGAAGGATGGAGTAGATGCAAACGGAAGAGTCCAAGCCTCCAAGAGTTTGACCATACACTTAAACCACAGGTAGAAACACATCGGAAGATGAACGCTCCAGACGACCAAGTGCAGCTGTCCTCTGTTGAACAACATCCGGAAATGGAGGATTGAAGTGTACATATGTGGCATTGAGATAGGAATGAATGGTTGAAGCACCTAATAAAAATAACAATGGGGTTTAAAACCATTTGAAAGGCGAACAACAAAAATGAATTTCAGATTATGACTAATCCTTTTCATTAGATTTGCTTAGAGCATATTGAATCACAACAAAGGGGAGGGTACCAACAGGAACGAACTTATATGCCTCCAGTGTAACATCAACACATGACCCAGTCAAGGAACAATGCATCAGTATATTTTGACTGCCAAAATAAAAATCAATAGGAATCAAGCAGTGCAAACCAATAAACAATCACTTCCAAACGCAATAAACAAAACTCACCCAACTGAAGAACGATCCTCCAAAACCAATATAAGTTCGCGGTGCAACATTCCAGGCTTGAAAACTAATGGATTTTCATATAGTGCCACGAAAAAACCACAAACATCTAGCAAAAAGTTGGAGTAACAGTCTTTACTCGGGTATGTTATATAAACACAAATCTTACAATAACGGGAAAAAAACTCAATAATCAATTAATAAACTTGATTGGAAGAAAAGGCAAAAAATTGATCTCTAACCGAAAAGACAACACTCATCGGTGTATCCAGCTGCCACCTGAGGTATGGTGACAACATTAAAACAGTGGCGGGGCAGCGATAGAACAGGACGGCTGACAATGCTATTCAATTGTAACCTTAAGAACAGTCTTGAACCATCTGAAAATGCGGTCCTGCACACAACAAAGTGGCTGATAGAATAGTACGTTACTCACCAAAAAAACGAAGAAAACCTGGACAAGATCCTATCACTGTCCACCACCAACAAAAGCCGACAGAACCATAATGCACCCAAAAAAGATAAGTCAAGGCCAGAGCAAAACAAAAAAATTCAAGGTTAAACAAAAATCAACAGTATCGAAGATAAAATCAATGACTAACATACACTCTTATAAAAAACCACAAGCTGAATCTGATCCGTGGCTTGAGACGGTCCCATTTTACCAAGCGGGAAACACACAGTTTGCTTGAAGAAGATCTTCTCAATCTTCAAATGGAGGTAGTCAACACATATACCCTCGGAGAGATCAGGTATTGAGACAAATCTTGAAGAAGGAAGCTCTTCACAATCAACATCACAATCCATTAGGAAAAAGATCAAGAAAGCAGAGAAAAAAAAAGTGGAAATTGAAAAAGGCTAAGATATGCACTTTGAGAGCCGAGAAGAGCACCTTAAATACAAAGAGTCAAGAGTGTAAATTTGGTTTTGTCCAACAGCTAAATACAATATCCGATGGATATATATGTCAAAAGAAGCCTTATCCTGACAAATCCATTTTTTGCGCCACAAGCAACCCAATTGAAATATAAATATCACCATTGCCAAGCCATTGCAAATGTAAACATCCTGACCATTATTAATTATTAATTGTCAATTATTGAGCAAAAAAAACTATAACTATACGAATTATTGCAAATGTAAAAATCCTGAACATCATTAATCATTATTTGTTAATTACTGATCATAAAAAGTTATAACTACACGAATTATTAAATAACTTGACATCATAAATATAAACTAAATATAAGGTTATTTAGCAATGTCTACGATATCTCATTATTAAATAACTCAACATCATAAAAATTTGATAAAAAAAACATCATAAAAATTAACTAAATAAAAGATAGTATTTTAGATTGTCATTTAAACACATAATACATTTAATATTATTTATTAATAATCCTACAAAGTAAAGTTGAATGGGTAAAAAAAAAATGCACGGTTCCTTTATAGGTCAATGTAAAAAACTTTAAACGGAGAATGCATTTTTTTTAATTTGTAGACTGCAAAAAAAGCAAAGAGAAAAGTTCAGAAGCTATACAATGCGAAAGACATCAACATCACCTTTTCCCTTATCACTAAATTTTTAGAAGCACATCCACTGGTTACTGTTCCTTTTTTTTTGTGTACAGTTAAAGTACGAAAATACCCTTCAAAAACTCATGCATGTTTTACGTGTTCCCATGTTTTTAATTCAGGTTTTTCCTCTTCTCTGCCAACTTTTGTGATGGCCATTCTGTTTTTCCTTTTTTCCTGCCAACTTTTGTCTAAAGTTAAGTTCCCAAATTACCCTTTGTGAGTAAATCATGCATGTTTAGCCTACAATATATCATCTGCTTCTTGCTTACCTTCTTTCGTGCATGCTTTTGTGATAGGCAATCATTGGATATTAATATTTTATATTTCGGGTCTTATGTTTCTTGCTTCTACTCTATAAATATGCCCCCTGTTCTCATTTTTCAGTGCGCCAAACTTGATCTCATTTGCTTCTCTGTTTCTGTCTTCTTAGTTGCCTAGTGAGTTACTTATCCTTTATGGAGCCCCAGGTTGCCTTTCGCCCCATTTTGCTTACTGATGTGGTTGAGGGTGTGTGTGGTGACTTTATCCAAGTGAAAGTGGAAAGGATCTTCGACAAGTTGGTCTACCGTTACACGCTCGGTGCCATGGGTCCTACTATTGATCGTGAACAGATTTTCATTGTTTTGTTTGACAAATCTGTGAGGTTTTTTTTTGTCGCTTGTATTTGTCATATATTTGGTTTTTTGTGTAACACTTTTTATTTTGGTGTGTAGGGCAAACGTCGGCTGGTTATCATTGATGATGAACGTGTGATGGCACGTTTTGGTCCTGCTTTTGCTGAGGATCGAAGCTTCCGCTTGAGCCATTTCCTTGTGTGCAAAGTTGGTGAAGGCAAGCGGGCAAAGTTTTATCTCAAACTTCAGATGAATAGCATCATTGAAAGAGATGTTGTTTATCTCCCAGTCAATTGCTATTTTGTGGTTACACTCCCACAGATCTTTGCTGGTCATGCTGATGACCTTGGCCTGTTTGGTATTTGATGCTCGCTAAGTAATTCTTGATCTTTTTGTTTTTTTTTGCTGTTATTTACTCGTGCGTTTATCGTGTAGATGTGTGTGGGTTCGTTTTAGCTCTTTATGAGCCTGGGATGTTCCACACACCTAATGTCTTTTGCAGGGAGGTGGTGGTTGTTTTGGAGGACAGGGCAAGCAATGGGTAGGTTTTCATTTGTTTCTTTGTTGTAGTAATATATTATATTCGTTCTCTTTTTCAGCTGGTTTGTATTTTCTTGCCCAGACAACATATTCGCATGACTTGCATCCTGCATGGCCCTTGTGTTGACGCTGCACTACAGGGTTATAAGGCTGTTGGCAATGGGTCTCCTCCTTTTGTTGTTTTCCAGTATGTGAGGGCTCTCCCTAGGGAGAAAGGTGTGTTATTGTTGCTTTTTTTTTCAGTTTTTGTTTATTTCCTTTTCTGGTTTTTACAATGTATATCTGCAGGGATTCCAACGATTGCCTCCTATATGGATGCCACGAGGGTTCAGTTTAACCCGTCCTCCTATGAAGTAATGCACCAACGTCTCACCAATATTGGTCAGCTTGTGCGCCCAGAGGCTGTTGACTTCATACCAATGATGTAGCTCCATGGTCTGCTGCGTGGATTTGCTGAAGTCGTTTAGTTTTTGTTTGCGCTGGAGGGCAGTGGTTGCTGTAGTAGTTTGTGTAGTTTTTTGGTGCCTTTCTGTTGGAAAGGTCTTGACAGACTTTTTAGTTTTTTATATTTTGGTAAAAGTATTAAAATGTATTTTGTGTATTGCTGAGGTTCATGTGTAATGGGGTCTGAATTCAGATGTGCTTTACGTGTAGAAGGTGGTTTAGTGTTGTTGTTATGTTCGGTTAGTGTATGTATTTCTGACCTTGTCCTTGTGTTTTGGGCATTGCCTCACATCATCTGTACTTTTGAAGTTAATGGAATGATATATATTTTCAAGTATTTACTTGAGTTGGTCTTTGCTGATAGCTCTATTGTTTTGTTCTAATGCTTATCATTGGTCTTGCTTTATTGTGATAAACTTTCTTTACTTCTTTGTTTGGTTAGTTTTGTTCTCAGATTTTGCTGTCATATGGAATGAAGAAAACCAAATACATTGTTCATTATCCACAAAAATAGCTAACTATATTATTTATTATAATTAAAGAAATGATGCATGAGCAGCTTAACCTCTACTTGTAGCATTTGTAGGAGAATTTTCATTAAGTATACCTTGATTAAATTAGAATCATCATATCATTTTCTGAGTTAAAAAACCAATGAAATATAAGAGGTGAATAATATGCCATGTGTTTCAAACATGAAGTATCAATGATTGCACAGAGGTATTAATTCAGACTTTGCTGTCATGCAAGTTTCTAAATGGATGATTGTTATTTTAATGTTTAAGGCTATTTGTGTTTGTTAGTTCAGTTCTCAAATCAAGCACACCACCAACGAAAATTTCTTCCATGGTGTTTTTCATATTAATAAAAAGAACTCATCAGATACTCTTTCGGTTGCAGATTAGACAAATGAACTACAATGTTTTCAATTCAATTATAATATATTTGGACTTAACATGTGCAGTGGTTATAATTTTTTGATTAAACTGGACTAGGTATATCCTTATATTTTAAATTTTTAATGAATGTAGTGTACCTAATGGTTCTGATCAACTTAAAATTCCCTAACATGATTTACTAATATATATCAGTAAATGTAGTTGTCTTATCTTGGATTGGTGACAAGAAATGCCTTGGTTGTTAATGAGTTTCTACTATTTGATTATTGGATTTTCATGTTTGATGCCTTATACTCATCTTTATTGACTCGACCACATACACACACACGCACACAAAGACAGAAACACACACACACACACATATGTGCGTGTATGTGTGTGTGTGTATATATATGTGTGTGTGTACACACACATATGTCTGTGTGTGTGTGTGTGTATTTATTTATATGTGTGTGTATATATACATATATATTTTTATAAATTCCTAAAAGTATTTCTGTATTTACATTTATGTGGGTTTGCCTTTGAATTTTGTTGGCTAACATCACTGATTTGTATTATTTCAGGTTAATGTATTGAGAAGGATAATTAATTTTTACAAGGTTTTATTATTTTTTGTATTACTTATATTCTAATCATATAAATTGAATGCATGACTTCCTAATTATTGTTCCCATTTCACTTTTACTGTCATTTAAATATTTATTATGTCATTAAACAACTAAACATATATGATTTTTTTTTGTTGAGGGAACTAAATATTTTTTCTCTTTGTTTCATGTACTTTGGCTTTGATGGGTAACCATATAGTTAGTTTAGTTCAGTTATGTTTTGTTCTGTTCATTTAGGGTCGTCTGTTATGCTTTTGGTCCTGGATTGGTCCAGCATAGTGACTTCCTAATGCCTTGTCCCTTCTTTTGACAGTATGTTGTGGGCTTAGGTTCTTTTCAGACTAAAGTTGACAGGGCAGCGGATTTTATTGATGATTTGATTTTATTTTTACTTCTGGGCAATTGTTGGGTCAGACACTGCCCCATACTGATTTTATTTTGTTGAAGGTTGTGGATTTGCGATTCGGCATCATTTTTTCTTGGTTGTGTGTATCCGTTTGCTTTTGTTGACTGATTTGAGCACAGTGTATTCATTGAACCTCTGACTTGGTTCTTTTGTTTCGAAAGAGTCTTTAAACTCTTTATTTCTTATATGGTTGTCATGTTAGTGAGAATTAATTTGTTTATATAGATGTTAATATTAAATTTGATTTTGATCAATCTTTGGGTCATTTAAATGTTATCAATTTTACGTGGAGGTGGTAGTTATTATAGACCGATGACTTAAGTAGCAACTTTTTGCGCATGATCCTAATATATTATTTTACCCATGGTCCATTCAGTATTTGCATGTGAAGCTGATATTGTTTGACAACTTTTTAGTATAGATTGGAATGGTTGAATGCGCCGCTTACATGTCCATGCGTAATTAATTGTAGGTGCCGTGTGGTTAATGTATGTTGGTGTAATCATTTCCTTTTGTTCCAGCTTGAATTCCGTTTTGATTGTAGTCAGCGCAAAAGAGTGATGAAATGACGTGTGCTTTTAGTATGCAATGTTTTCAGAGCAGCATTAAATGGCATTTAATGCACCGACCCATGTTTTCTTATATTCAGTTTTCAGCCATTAGTTTAGACCTGTATGCGTATTTTAAGGAGGATTTGGTAACAAATTTTGGCTGAAAATGCGGGGAGCCTCAGCAACTAACTTTGCCTTTTGTTTGGTACTATGTTATCCAATTGTGTTTGATCCTTGTCAGCCTTCTTTGCTTTTCTTAGTGACGTTACTTTAGTTACTTTTTTAATTTTTGTCACAATTTTATATTCCTGGCCTCTTTCTTTTGCTCACCGACTATGTCATCTATAAATAGGTAGACTTCATTGGTTCATTGCAAGTTTGAGTTGTTCAGTTAGCCTTGTGGTATTTGACTGTTAATGCTTTATCTCAACATGCTTCGCACTTCACTCCTTGACAACATTGATGATACCACTGATAGGTGGTCCACTGTTGTTCGTGTTTGGAGGAAATGGGATGTTAATCAGAGAACTACTCCTAATGGCTTTTCCTATTGTTGTTTGATTCTGCTGGATCAAGAGGTATGTTTTGCTACTTTGCTCAATGTGGTATGATTTATTTTGTTTTTATATTTTGGTCCTTATTTTGATTCTTCCTTTTTGGCAGGGCAATAAGATTCAGGCAACTATTCTTGGAAGATCATTGTATGAGAGGATGGGAGGAGTCTTCCATGAAGGAAATACTTATTTCATTGCTAACTTTGAAGTTGTGAAGAATACTCATGCCTATAGAGCAACCACTCACCCCTTCAAGATAATGCTTACTGCCCGTACCTTCATTAGGAATGATGTTGTAAACCTTCCCACTGATGCTTACAGCTTTATGCCTCTTTCTGATGTGATTAATTGTGGTGTTGACAACTTCCCAGATCATCTGATAGGTTGTCCTGCCTTTGCTTTAGTTTTTTTTGGTTCATTATGTTGTTATCCCTTTCTTATGCTATGTTATCATTTTTCTCTGCAGATGTACTTGCTGTTTTGAAAAGCTTTGGTCCTCTTGATGAATATCGTCGTGAGAATGAAATTAAGAATAAGCTTAAGATGATCATAACAGACCTTGAGTATTGCCGGATTTCTTAGCTAACACTTTGTTATCAAATTTGGTCTTTAAGTTCCAGCTATATTGATATTGTGTTTTTTTTGTTGACAGAGGAAATGATGTGGAATGTGTCCTCTATGATGATTGTTCCCTTAATGCAGTTAATGACAAGCCTGATAAGAAAGAAGAGCCAATAGTTGTGCTTCTTAGTCTTGCAAGGGTTGGATTTTCTGAAGATGGTAAAAATTTAGCTTTGATTATATTTTTTGTTAGTCTGTCCTATTATTTTATTAGATGATTAGATGATGAGCTGATATCATCCTATGTTGTTAAATTCTTTGGTTCATTATACCTTGAGTTGTTATGGCAGGTGTTCCTCAGGTTTGTAGTTCATTCAATGCGACTCGTGTTTTTTTCAATCCCCCCTATGCTAAAGCTGCTGAGCTCCTGATGATGTGAGATTAGTTCTTCATTATTTTTTATCTCTGAGAATGTTGTTGATTTATTTATTGTTACTGGTGTTTGTATGTATACTGTAAAGTTTCTTTTGTTAGTTATTACCAATGGTTTTTCTTCCTCATAATTTTGAGTTGATAATTTTTTCTTCAGTGACAAGTCAATGATGTTTCCAGCTGCTGTGGACATCTGCCAGTCCTCATCTCATTCTCCTTGGCACAGTGCGTCTCCTGCTTTAAATCGTGATCCTGTTTTGACTCCCATGTCTGAAGTTTCAAAGAAAAAAATTGTATGGTGTCCAGCAATGTTTAGTGCATTACCCTCTAATTTTTCTGATTAAATCTTATCGTAATGGGTATATAAGCAATATGATTTTACAGGGTGAGACATTTCAAGTGAGTGGCCTGCTGACTAAGCTTGAGACTAGGCATGGATGGATTTATGAAGGTTGTGCCAGGTGTGGAACTAAGGCAAGGGTTGATGGTCATGCTGCCTTTTGCGCAACCTGCAAGAAAATCATTGATGGGACTGAGCCAAAGTACATTTTGAGTTTAGTTTTTGGGTTATAGCTGCTTTCTATACTCTTATCAATATACCTGACTATACTTGTCTCATTACTTTTAGGCTTAAGATTCACTATACTGTGGTTGATGGTACTGGGAGTGTTTCAGTTGTCTTCTGGGATCGTTTGGCCAATGATTTGCTCCAACGTTCAGCTGCTGAGTTGAAGCAAACACTGATTAATGTGAGTTTTTTCAAATGACAATCATATTTTAAGGTAGCCTTTCAAGATTGTATCTGATAAAATTATGTCTTTCTAGGAGGGTCGTGAGTATGACTTTCCTGATGAATGTGATTTGGCTGTTGGGAAGCGCATGATCTTGAAGCTTAAAAGGAATGAATACAATGAAAAACATCCAACATCAAGCCTTAGTGTTTTACATTTTAGTGTTTGTCGTGATCTTATGGGCAGGTTTGCTGAAGTTAATGCAGAAATTGTAAGGCCTTTTTTGTGGTTGCTGATTTATATATTATGTCATTTCTTGACAAAATTTTTTCTAGAGTCATTATTAATTATTTCATGCCTCCACAATAGGGAAATGAAGACATTGGTCCTGTTGAAATTAATCAGGTATGTTTATTATAGCTTTGATATTTAGTGAAGTTGTGCTTAAACCTTTTGTTTTGTAATTATGGAGTCTTATTCCTTGGGATTTATGCTGCAGGTTGTTGAGAGTCCTGGTCTTATTTCTGACATTACAAAGAATGCAAGTTCTCAGATTCATGGTATTCCTGATGCTGAATTGGACGATGATTCTCCCAAGGAAGTTGCAATACCAGATGATTCCCCCCACCAATGAAACCAAGAAAGAGGTCATCTTCAAGGAGGGTTGTTCTTGATAGTGATGGTGAAGATGAAGCTACTAGTTCTTCAGCTAAGAGTAATATATGGAAGGGTTCTGAAATATGTGAAGAAGGAGATGTAGTGTCCCCTTTTATCTAGCACCTGTTTGTTTGCTTATTATCCTCGTAGCAAGTATATTATATATAAATTAGATATGTGGTCATTATAGACCTTATGTATTTTCAGTTATTTTGTGGTCTACTCCTAATGTAGTGCATTGAGGTGGCATTATATATAAGCCTCCTCCACTGTTTCTGCTATTGTGTTCTTATCATCGTTGCTTGCTTTTATTTTGGGCCAATGATGGCTAATTGCTGCTCCAGGGTTATGTCCTTGTGTGACAGCTGTAGTAGTGTTTGTTTTAGTGTTATGTTGGACCTAATGTATCTGGTGCTATTAATATTAATGAAGCTTTTATTATTATAATGTTCTGTTTCTTACCATTGTGCCTTCTTTTATTGAACCGGGCTTATTGTCCAACTGATTAATAATGCAGAAGTGCTCTGATATTGTTTTTGGTTCAGTCCTTCTGTAAAATTAGTGTTGCTCTTCATGTATTTCTGACCTTGTCCTTGTATTTTGTGCATTCTGATAGCTCTATTCTTTTGTTTTAATGCTTGGCATCATATGTATTTTTCAAGTTTAATTGAACCCCCTATATTTCCAATTGTTTAACTGAGAAGTTTTTTGCTTATAGCTCTATTCTTTTGTTTTAATGCTTACCACGCGATTGGCTTTGATCTGATAAATTTTATGTGAAAGTTTAAGGTTGTTTGATTGGTTGGATCTATTCTCAGGTTCTGCTGCGAAAATCTGCTTAAGGTCATTGATCATTACTCACACAAATAGAAAATAAGCTCAACATTAAATTCATATCAGTTAAGATTGTGATCTTTTAGAAATTCATATCAGTCTGTAGGACTAAAGATGCCACATAACTTTTCAGTTGTCATCACTGTAATTTGTTATTCTGTTATATAGTTGTTTTCAATCTGAACTTTGCTGAATTTATCTTCAAGAAGAGTATGATATTAAGTATTATGATGATCTTCACCTCTACATGAATTTATGTATAGTGGGAGTTGACACATGCTACTTTTCAATCTAGGTTTTTCTTATCTTTATGCTTTGACTTTAGTTGATTAGTATCCATTCGAAGTGAATTAGTTGCAGCTCTCCTAATTAAATTACCTGTAGCAGAATATTCAAAGCATATCTGATTTTTGGGAGTAGGGTCATAGTAGTTACAATGGTTGACTTTGGTTTGGAGCATATATTCTCAATATTTTTAGTTCATAGTATATTTTGGCCTTTCTTTCCATTTATAGCATTCCTTATATTATGGATCTTTACTCTGACACCTTTGAGCATTCAATGCTCATTAAATGATATACTTTTGCGGCTGGTCGGTGTGAGCTTAATATACTATGCAAATCAACAAAGTCAGATTATCTTTTTCTATTTTTGTCAATTTGTGAGGTTAGAACCCTTCTTTGTAGTTCACCTTTTATTTATACTATCAGAAACTTGCTTAGCGCATACTTTTGCTCTCTTATTTCTATTGCAATGATTTATTCTAAGTTTTAAACAGATTAGGTATGTCTGTCGTAGTGTAGGTTTATTGTCAATTTATCTTTTAATGATGAAGTCTACATTAATATAATGTTCTCATTTTAGCAGTATCCTTTTTTTTATATTAGCCAACTTATTGTACAAGAGATTAATGCTGTGGAATTTTCTTCTGCTACATTGAGGTTTTGATGAAAAAAGGAAATTATTTCAGGATCAAAGTCATATCAGTTAACAATGTGTTCTCTTTGGAAATTTGATGGAGGCTTTTTAGTGGGTTTTATTTTCAGTTCATGGTGTCATATAATAATTAATGTGGCAGGCACTGCCTATTTAGCTGCCTATACAGGATATTTAAAGAATTAAAGAAGCCATCATACAGTAATTGATATATGATACTTTTCAATATGAGCCTTTACTAATTGTTCTGCAGGAAGGGTATGATCCTGAAAGATTAGGCTGGTCTACACCTATACATGCAGTAACTTAAATCCAATTATGCATTTTTAGTGGTTTTGATTCATGTCCATTGCAGGGGAATTAGTCGCAGTTCTGTTAATTAAGCTATTTGTGGCATATAATATTTTGCAGATTTGATTCATGGTCATGACTTCATAGTATGCAGAATGTTTGACTTGTGCTTTTTGCACATACTCTTTTATTTTGAGCATGTGTATAATGTGGCCCCTCTTTTCATTTATTGCATTCCATAAATCATGGGTCTTTTATCTGACACCTTTAAGCATTCAATGCTCATTAAATGATATACTTTTGCCTCTGGTTGGTGTGAGCCTAATAAACAGGAGTTAGATCCACAAGTCATATTATTTCTTTCTATTATTGTCAAGTTGTGATGTTAGAACCCTTCTTTATACTTCATGTCTTATTTATACACTTGTCATACTGCAGGTTTATGAGTATAGCTGAGATATGGAAAACACTTTCAAGAGGCGAAGCCTCAGACTAAGGAGTATTTTAAACATGAATGTAACTAAGCCTCCAACTGAAGTAAAAGAATCTTCCTGCTATGAGTTTAGTGGTACAAGCACACCCGGAGTTGGTTAGTATGGTGTATTATTTATTCTGAACCGGTTATGAATAACTATATTATTAACGAGGATTTTCATTAATGGTTGGGATTATATTTCGTTCCAGTATGTTCAAGAAATGGGAAACGCCATGGTAGTGTTCTTCAAGAGGTCACAAACTTTGCTACTAATGAACCAAGTAAGTTTCATGTTTACCTCTAAGAATGACAACACCAGAATTATATTCTTTGCATACACTTTATCGTCCATTAAATGAAAAATGATAGAGATGTTCTTTTAGGAATTGACTATTCTAATGTGTGTTTATCATAGGTATTCCCATTGAGCCTGAAAGCATATACAAGAGAAAAAGTAGAAGACTAAAAAGTGTGTTAAGTATGGGAAAAAGTCATGTATCTAGCGTTTCTCCACAGGAGCGGCAGGATTGTAATATTCCTTCTATGGGCTTGAATAATCTTGAAACAGGTATAAATATCATTTTATTGTTTACACATTTTTAATTTTGTTTTCCTGCTTTAATCTGTAATGAGTACCTCTCATTACATGGGCTTTATTTATTTACTTTTAATAGCAGTCCAGGTCACTTTTTGATACATGATTAGATCATTTTCATTTTTTTCTGTAATCAGCTTGTGTTCTTCTTTTCCTGTTCTTTCAAACTACTTGGTATGTGTTGGTTTCTTCTACAGATTACAATAATGACCTTTCTGCTGTAAGTCACAACCCACAAGGTGAAGGAGTATTTGGAGACATAGGTAATTCTCTTATAACTTTAAGCATCCTAGAATACCATCTTAACAGTGTTTTATTATTTTTTCCTAATTTTTTATATCAAATGCACATGGCTTGGATATATTATTTGCATATGGCAGTGCAACATATCAATTACCATGGTGTTACATTTAACATGGATTATGATGAAGTAATAGTTGAGTCTGATCCTTCCTCAGCTTCTGATGATGAAGCAGGTTTGTTTTTGCTTTGAATATTGTTCATATACTCACATTCCACCCTGTAAAATTTAAGATGATGATTTGTTAAAGATAGTTTTGTTTGCTATTTATTAAATTTCATAGGGGTTGAATCTTCTAACAATAACTTTGCAGCCCGTGAGCGTACAAGTCGGGCTACTGAAGGTATTAACCATTCAACTTATTAGTAAGCATATCAATTGTATGTAGTTTTGGACATTATGTCACTAATCATTAATGTTATATAATATTAATGGTCTTTTCTTTATAAGTCTTTTCCAAAATATAAGTCTTTATATTAAGGCTAGAGTTTAGTTTTAGTCCTTTATGTTTGTCTTAAATTTCAGTTTAGTGCTTTATGATTGTATCAAGTTTTAATTTAGTCATTTAAGTTTCAAGTTTTCATTTCAAACATAAATAACTAAATTAAAATTTCACAAAAATACAAGGGTTCAAAAGTATATTTTATCCTTATAATTATAAACTTAAATATGAGATCTTTCCTGTTTCTCTTGTATTTTGTTTAATTTTGGTTTAAATAGTGAATTTGACAATGGCAAGGTATAATATGTGTTTTGAATTAATTGTTAAAGTGGTAGGCAAGTCGCTTTTTTCTCGAAATTATGTATCTTAATTTTTATAATAGTTTTAAGGAAAAAAATAATTGTTGTTTGATGCAATAACATGATATAGATTGTGCATTTAGGTTATTTGGACGAGGGTGATCCTGACTATTCTTGTAAGTTTTGTGGTGCCCTATTCTGGCAGAATGAAAGGATCAAGAAAGATTCTAAGAAAAGAGCTACACTTATTTTCTCTATGTGTTGCTTGCATGGAAAAGTTCAACTACCTCTCTTTAAGCCACCTCCTCCGTCGTTATATAATCTTTTTTTTTGAAAAACATACGAGAACTTCAAAAACATTCCATGCAAATATTCGCCAATTTAATAATATGTTCTTTTTTACTTCAATGGGAGGAAAAATTCAACATTCGTTGAATAGTGGTGCAGGCCCTTGTAGCTTTGTATTGTCTGGAATGAATTATCATCATATTGGTAGTCTTTTGCCACCAGTAGGGGAAAGGCCAGTTTACTCACAGTTGTATGTGTATGATACTGAGAATGAAGTGTCACTACTACACCGAAGGTCTTTCACGACCACAAAAGGAGGCTTTTCACGACCACTTTTTTGTGGTCGTTACATCCGCCGTCGTTAAAAGTATGGTTTTCACGACCAACGTTGTGTGGTCGTGGAAAATAGCTTATTCACGACCCACATTTAGACATGTGGGTCGTCAATAGTATGGTTTTTCACGACCACATGTTTTAGGGTGTGGTCGTGAATTAAGCTACTTTTCACGACCCACTTGTGCTAAAGTTTGGTCGTGAAAACCTTTCACGACCACACTTTAGCAAAAGTGGGTCGTGAAAAGTATGTTTTTTTTTAATTTCTACTTTTTTTGTGGTTCAGTATGTCATTTCCTGCGCCTATTAAGCCAACATCAAACAGATGTCAATTACTACTCAGAGAGCTACCAGAAGCGCATACATCAATTACTACTCATGACCAAAATAGATCCAAACAGACATCATTTTCAAGTAACCACAAAATGAAACATTCTACAAAGTCAACTACTCTAAGTGAGATCCAACAGAAGCAGTTATGCGCAAAAAAAAGATCCAAACAGAAGTGCACATTATACAACCACAACATGTACAAAGTCAATCACTACCCTGATTGAGATTAGGCAAAGAAAAAAAATATTCAGCAAGTACATTACGTATCATGTCTATTTCCTCATCCTTGCTGAACGGATCATTGCTAAAACCATATATGCTCCCCAGAGTCTGCAATAACCATAATGAAAATGTGATTCTTTATTATACAAGCAACACTGGCCAAGCACTATGTTTACTAGAGACACTCCCGAATGGGTTGAATCCATCCATACAGAGTCCTAAACGGAGGTTTCTAGGATCACTACCAAACGCTGGAAACATGGAATCAAGCTTCTTCCATTGAGGCGAATCAGCAGGGTGCCGGAGATATCTATCATCAGACATTCTCTCATCACAATGCCACCTTAGATTTTCTGCTCCCGTAGCACTAGCAAACAATCGTTTAAACCTTGGGACTATTGGAAGGTACCACATTACCTTCGCAGGTTCGCCTTTTTTTGGATTGTCTGTCTCATCATCATCTTCATCACCATCAACATCCTTCCTCTGTTTATACCTCGGCTCTTGACATTTTGGACACTTCTGTAATCCCTCATACTCATTTCTGTATAGAACACAATCATTAGGGCAAGCATGTATCTTTTGGTAGTCCATTCCCATCTTTCTAAGGATTTTTTTAGCCTCATACATTGTCTTCGGAACCGCATTATTGTCCGGAAACATATCACTCAAAGCTGCAAGCATCCTCGAGAAACCTGCGTCAGCCCACCCACTTTCTGTCTTTATTTCTAACAATGTTAGAATGAAGGTCAACCGGCTATATTTTTTACACCCCGGGAACAAAGGTGTCTCTGCATCACCCCGAACTTTATCAAACTGATCATTTGGCACAAGTGACTCTGCTCTGATATCATTTATCATATTGTTCATGCCAACATCACAGACATATTCATCATCACTTTCATCCGCTTCCGCCGCTGCTTTTGTATCTTGCATTGTAGTTCCCAGTTCCCCATGCCAAAGCCACGTCTTGTATCGTCGATTGATCCCGTGACAAATAAGATCATCCCTTATGTCTTTGAGGCTTTTACGATCAACATTTACACACTTCACACAGGGGCAAGGGTACCTTCCATTCTTGCTAGGTGCGTTTCTTTTGGAAAATTCAATGAACTCCTCCACCCCCTTTTGATACTCTCCACTAGTCCGCAACGCATCCATCCAAGCACGATTCATTCTGAAACCTAACCCATTTCCAACAACTTATTGAATTTTCCAAAAGTGTGTGCATGCTACACACACTTGTCCTCTTTAAAAAGAATAGAAGACAATAAAACCTAGAAAGTGGATACACACTAACAATACATTTCCAACAACATATTTCTTTTCTTTCTCTCTAATGCATTAGCAATATTGCACCAAAACCTACTACATTAGCAATATTGCACCAAAACCTACTACATCTTTATTATTTATACCTATATTTATTTATCTTATTGTTTTTTTTTTCTAGAATCAGACCACACCAAAACAACAAGCAGAATTGCACCAAAAAGTAAATCCATATACTCATTTCCAATAATAGGATCAAAGGCACCACATGCATACAAAACATACAATACCATGATCATACCAATACATGCAAAAACAGAGGAAGCAAGAAGAAAAAGTTTAAAATTAGTAAAACGTATAATCTCAAGCAAAAACAAAAATGAAATGCTCAGTATAAACTCCAAAATCTAATCGGCCAAACATGTTTGTGCCCTAATTCTTGATAGGAATAATCGGCCAATGAAGGGCAAAACAGAAACATAACAACTATAGGAACGAAAAGCAAAGTCACTGTTACATTAGCAAAGTTACCGTTACACACCGTGAGCGTGAAGACCTTGTGTGTCACTTGTTTCAAAATCTTCTTTGAAAAAGACGAAACCTAAGAGTTCATAAAGAAAGTGTGAGGCGGTGGATAAGCAAAAAAAAGAAGGAAACATAAAAAAAGAGCAACCTTTACCTTCCAACGGCGAGAGGTACGGCGAGGACGGTGGGAGCGCGAGGCAGTGGATTGAGAGAGAGATTGAGAGAGAGAGACGGTGGGGGACAGTGGGGGACGGTGGGGGACGGTGGGCGACAGTGGGGAAGGGTGAGAGACAGTGGGGAAGAAGGGTGGGAGCGAGAGAGAGTGAGAAGCGCGAGAGAAGCAAAGTGTTGGAGGGAACTGGAACTTAGGTTTGGAGGGAAAGAAAATAAACCCGCCAGACTTTCCACGACCACATTTACGGGATTGTGGTCGTGGAAAGTACCTTATTCACGACCCACATTTGCAAATGTGGGTCGTGAATAATCCACGACCACAGTTTCACAAAGTGTGGTCGTGAATAATATAGCTTTCACGACCACACTTTGAATAACTGTGGTCGTGGATAATTACGCCACTTTCCACGACCACAGTTACAGAAATGGTGGTCATGGAAAACCTCCGCCTTTTCGGTTATTTACAAGTATGCCACCGCGTGTTTTAACTACGACCCCATTGTTGAATTTGGTCGTTAATGCTGGTCGTGAAAAGCTTAATTTCTAGCAGTGTGTGTAATCGTGTTCGAGCAGTCAGGTATTGTTAATGTATGATACAAATTTTTGTTATTGTTAATAATTATTATGCTCCTGAGAATATTATAATTACTTGCAGCAACCATGGCGGTGATGATGGGATGGACCTTAGAATTATTGATGAAATTAGAAGGACTCTAGACGAGGTCAATCCTTTTGTTAGACAGTATAGATGCGCTGCAACACATATTGCTAATGATCCCTCTTGTAATTTTAAGCTTTGTTTACTTAGCTCACGGAGTCATGATGGTAGATTGTACAATATTCCAAGTGCCTCAGAGGTTGTTGCATTAATTGTTGGTAATATAGACATGAGTTTCACTGTGCGAGATATTATAGTTGAGTCAAAGTATGGTCCTCCGAAAAGGATCAATGAATTGCATGCCTCCTATTTACCTCTTCAGTATCCCCTATTGTTTCCTTACGGCGAAGATGGTTATAGGGATGATGTTAAACATAGGGATGACACACTCTTCACAACAAGAAAACGTAAACGAATTAGTATACGTGAGTTCTTTGCTTTTCGTCTTATGGTTAGGCAGCACGAAATATCTATGCTTTTACATGCTAGCAGGTTACTTCAGCAATTTATTGTTGACGGGTATACCATGGTTGAGTCACAGAGGTTGTTTTGGTATAAAACTCACCAAAAAGAGCTTCGGGCAGAGTTATATCAGGGTTTGGCTGATGCATTGGTCAGCGGTGAAGAAAGTGCATCCGCTACTAGCAAAAGAATTATTTTGCCTTCCTCATTTAATGGTGGCAGTAGGTACATGCTACAGAATTACCAAGATGCCATGGCAATATGTCGTTGGGCTGGATATCCAGACATCTTTTTGACATTTACATGCAATCCGGCCTGGCCAGAAATTACTAGATTTTGTACTGCGCAAGATGTTTCGCCAGCAGATAGGCCTGAAATTTTGACTAGAATATTCAAGCTGAAATTGCAAGCTTTGATTAAATTTCTGAAGGAAGGCAAAATTTTTGGAGCTGTCCGTGGAGGTATGATTGTTATTTTTTCATCTTTTTGTATAATTTTTATTTTGATTTTTTGTTTCTTTTTGCAGAGGTTTTTACTGTCGAGTTTCAGAAGAGAGGTCTTCCGCATGCTCACATACTTTTGTTTTTAAAATCTGAAGACAAGATTACATCTCCACAAACAATAGACAATTTTATCACAGCTGAGATTCCTGATGAAAGAATCTTCCCTGAACTTTATGCATTGGTTAAAAAGTTTATGATTCATGGTCCTTGTGGGTATGCACACAAAGATTCTCCTTGTATGAAAGATAGGAAATGTAGCAAGCATTTTCCCAAAAAATTTATACCGGAGACAACAATTGATGCAGATGGGTTTCCTACTTATAGGAAAAGAGATAATGGTAGAATTGTTGAGGTTAAAGGCGTTGAGCTAGACAATCGCTTCGTTGTGCCATATAATTCAACGTTATTATTGATGTTTCGAGCACATATTAATGTTGAAAAATGCAATCAATCGCGTGCAATTAAATACTTATTCAAATATATCAGCAAAGGAAATGATAGGGTTATTGCAGGTATCTATAAGGTGAATGATCAAGACTCTAATGCTTCATTTGACGAGATCTAGCATTATTATAATTGCAGATATATTTCTGCATGTGAAAGTGCATGGCGCTTATTTGGGTTCGAGATTCATCATCGATATCCACCAGTGATGCGCTTAAGTTTTCACCTGCCCAACCAACAGTTTATTGTTCACTCTGCAGGTGATAGTGTTTCTGATCTGTTAGATAAACCTCGTGTCTCTGAGTCACAATTTCTCTCTTGGATGCAACTGAATTGCTGTGACACTGATGCTGCTTCACTAACCTATGGTGAACTTCCCCAACATTATGTATATATAAAGGAATTGAGGAAATGGCAGAAAAGGAAAACCAAAAAATTTGCAATAGGACGAATTGCTAATGTGTCTCCTAGATCTGGCGAGTTATATTATATGCGCATCCTCTTAACAAAGATAAAGGGCCCAAAGTCATATGAAGACATTAGAACGATTAATGGAAATGTATATGAAACTTATAGAGCTGCATGTGATGCATTGGGCTTGCTTGAAGATGATCGTGAATTTGTTAATGCAATTGAGGAAGCAGCTAATTGGGCTACGGGTAATGCATTACGGAAATTATTTGTCAATATGCTACTGTCAGGCTCAGTGCAACGACCTGGGTATATATGGTCTGCTTGTAGCAAAATATTATCGGAAGACCTTTTTTATGTTCCAAGATCAAATCCTAATTCTGCTGGTATGTAATGAATTTTAGTTATTTTGATTCTTAATTAAAACTGTTTTATGTTTATGATTACTATTCATTTCAATTTTTTCCAGGCCATGCTGTTGACATAAGCTTGAAGGAAAATCAAGCACTACAGCAAATTGAAATTCTACTTAATGTGCATGGGAAATCAATTTCCGAGTACCCCGTAATTCCAGTTCCATTCGCTGGAACACCATTGAATGTTGACAATGTACTAATTCAACAGGAATTATCGTATAATAGGGATGCTATGTGTAAACAATCATTAACACTTTGTGGCAAATTTAATGTTGAACAGAAGTTTGCTTTTGAGAGGATTATTTCTTCATTAGATTCATCGAATGCTTCCTTCTTCTTTGTTAATGGTTATGGCGGAACTGGAAAAACATTCTTGTGGAATGCCTTGTCAACTACATTACGTGCAAGAGGAGAAATTGTTTTAAACGTTGCTTCTAGCGGCATTACTGCAACATTGTTGCCTTCTGGAAAAACTGCACATTCTCGCTTTGCAATTCCCCTTCAAATTCATGATAGTTCCATGTGTGCTATTAGTCAAAGATCTGATCTTGCCGAGTTAATTCAAGCAACCACTCTTATAATTTGGGATGAGGCTCCAATGATTCAGCGCTTTTGTGTGGAAGCATTAGATCGAACCTTGAGGGATATAATGAAGTCCAATAAAATATTTGGTGGGATATGCATGGTAATGGGTGGGGATTTCCGTCAGATACTACCTGTCTTACCTAAGGCATCGCGAGCCTCTGTTGTGGACGCTTGCATTAATTCATCACCGTTGTGGGCACATTGTGAGGTTCTAGAGCTAACGCAAAACATTCGGCTACATTCTGGTAACACAGAGCAAGAAAGAGAAAAGATTCAATGGTTTAGTCAATGGTTACTTGATGTTGGCGATGGGAACCTTGGTTCGTCTGATGATGGTATATCTGAAGTAACTATTCCTCCTCACTTATTGATAGCTGAATCCTCCAATCCAATTAGATCTATTGTTGAGTTAGTTTATGAAAACTTGCAATTAAATTTGAACAATTGTGAGTATTTCAATGATCGCGCAATTCTTTCTCCAACTATAGACATGGCCAAACATATAAATGATTACATGTGTTCAACTCTTCATGGTGATTCATGGCAATATCATAGCTGTGATTCTATTTGTGCCTCTTCTGATGATCTTTCTGTTTCGGAGAATCTTTATACTACTGAATTTTTGAACTCCATTAGTAGCTCAGGTCTGCCACCACATATACTCTCTCCCTAAAGGTTGGTGTTCCTATAATGTTGCTACGAAATATCGATCAAACTTCTGGACTTTGAAATGGCACTAGGTTGATTGTTTCTCGTCTAGGGAAGAATGTTATTGAGGCAATTACATTAAATGGGTCTCATCCTAATCAGAAGATTCTAATCCATAGAATGGATATGAACCCCTCAGAATGTAAATGGCCTTTCCACATGCGTAGACGACAGTTCCCAATTGATTTAAGCTTTGCAATGACTATTAATAAGAGTCAAGGGCAATCACTAAAAAAAGTTGGTGTTTTTTTGTCGAAACCAGTATTTTCTCATGGTTAGTTATATGTAGCTTTATCTCGTGTTAGAAGCATTGATGGTCTTCATATATATGTATCAAGTTCTGATTCATGTACTCATGGCCATACTAAAAATGTTGTCTACAAGGAGGTTTTTCGGAATATCACAGGTGAGTTTATTAAATTTTTGAATTTTTTTGACTTATTTTACTTTTTAATAACAATAGAGTGTTCAATTGTTTTTATTACTGTGTTTTATATTACATTTCCTTTTTGTTAATCATATGCTAATTTCTTTTTTGTATATTTTCGTATGCAGCGAGAAGGGATGTGAATTGACTTTGGCGAATATGAGATCAATTTTTCTCCATGTTAAATACTACATGTGTGTTTTGTGCTCGGTTTTACAGTATGGTGCCTATATCATCGGTAATTCTGAATCTTTTGATTGCTGGTAAATGGCAATTGGCTCATGAATTTTGTTCATACATAATTCATTAGAAGATGGTTTGGTTATTTTCTTACTTCTATTTGTCATGAGATTGTCTCAAACTTATTGCTCCTAATTTTTTTCTTTTGCCTTCTCTTGCATTGAATTTAGTTTGTTCTCTCAACATTGTTCTCTGGAAATTTTTAGTCACGCGCATCGCGCGGGGAGCCGCTCTAGTTCCGGGAAAAATATAAACCTTTTAGTTTCCTCCTCATGCTGCCTTTTTCTAGTGAAGGCCCACAGCTGTGAACAGTGAAAACGCACTTGCTACAGTAAAATAATGAAGAAAACGACCAGAAAAATCTGCGTTGAGAGTAAATGAGTGGAATAGATTTATAAGAAAGGGAATTTGAAGGGCCGACTTATCTCAATGGTAAGTTCGCTTGCCGTGTGGGTATGAAGTCATGAGCTTGAATCAGCCACTTTGCAGAAAAGCAGAGGTTAGACTGCCTAGTTCATTTCCTTCCTCAGCACTCTTACCAAGTGGGAACTAGAACTATGTTGAATTGTTGATCCTTTATTTAACTAATATATTTAATTTAATCATATTAAGATAATATGTTTAATATTTAGGATTGAGGGAGTAAAATCTTGACATTTAATAAACTTTGATTTTCACAATCTTAGGAAAGTAATTAATATATCCGCACAACTAGTTTTCATATAGGCTTTTGATATTCTTTCCCAAAAAAAAATAACATTAATATAATGATATTAAATAAATGATATAAAAGTACTCAATCCAGTCCTATTTCTAAGGCCCACCCCGCCCCTTGGTTCTTAAAACAAGATCACTTATAAATTCTGATTAAGCATTAATAACACATTTTTAGGTTATACCTACATTGGAAAGAAGATATCCATCAGTAAAAGGAAACCTCAAATAACAAACTTTTGTGTGAGAATTTGTGTGATATAAATGGTAATGAAGCTTATTAGCTTATCAAGCTAAAGACTATAGTTCAAATGGAAATTGAAGATGGATAGTTCACAATGCAATGTATTGTTTCCTTCCATTAATAAAGATAAGCTTTCTGTGAAATTGATAGTAGGAAAAGTTACACTCATATCACACTTTTTACTTTGTATATCAATGACAATGGCAAAGAAAGATGATCAATGATACAGATAACATGGGAGGAGTAAAGCAATAGGAATGTATTTGGTCAAAGATACAATTCAAACTAACTTCCTTTCAAGAATAATACTCTCTCCGTTCCTAAACATAAGAGTTAGCTGACTATTTAGGGGAAATCATGAGAAAGTTAAATAATATTAAAAATTGATTTTCCTAAATTTTTTCTCTAAACTAATTTATTTGGTTTATAAGCTAATATATGATCTACTAACATACAAAATATGTTATGATTAAGTTGTTAATTTTGCTTTTATAGGATTTTTCAAAGGGTTATGATTCCATGTTATAGTCAGTCAAACTTGCCCTCCTTTTGACCTCTTTTCCTGGTCAATGTTAATGCAAAATCAAATCAAAGACATGTGGAGTCATACATTTATATCCAAATACATTCATTCAATTTAAACGGGTTACATTCGAATTTAATAGATTACATTCAATTCTAACGAGATACATTCAAATTTAACATGTTACATCAATTGAGACACTTCATGTTTGTTGATTTTTATACTTCAAGTATTGGAACTAGATTCTATAATGTCACGAAAAAAAAAGCGATATGAGATAGAAAATGGCACAAGACAATTAAAAGAAATATGCCACTTTTTATTGAATCAATGTGTATTACATCAAGATATCAAATACATTTGTCCCTTTGTAATAAACTCTTCACTATGTCAATTTTATTGCATTACAATTTGTTTCTTGACCCTTGTCATAATGCCTACATTGCTTTTCTTTAGTATTGGTTCTGATTAGGTGAAGATCCACCCTCCTTAACAGCATCAACAATGCTAAATCAATTCTCAGCAGTGAAGGTCCATTTTTGTAGCTTCAATCGTGTTTGGTCGCCATGGAGGATAACTCAACAATCACGTGCAACAACCATCAATGCTTATTTCAACATTGCTTTGTTAGTGACAGCAAAACGAGGACACTGTGTATTTACCCATAACAGATTTCTCTTGATTCATGTCTTGACCCACAAAGCAGATACCAACAACAGAACTTTTGTCATCACTACTTTTTCAGTCATTGGCCTTAATATAGACAACTGATTTTATCTGATGGGGACCAAAGTGCTTCAACTGAGTTCAACTCAACATTTTTGTCCCCCTGACCAGGATAATACATGATTGAATTACCAACCATATTATATATATGAAAATTGCATGCATTCACCTAGTTTAAAAAAAGAAAAGTAAATTAAACAAGAAAACCAAAGAGTCAAAGCCATCGTAGTTAACTAGTAACTTGTTTCAACTACAAATCTGCAATGGTGAGTAGATAGTATTTAAGAAGTATACATTTTCCCGGGGTCTACGAAGTGCATGCATTCACAGGTGGGAAAATTAGTTGGAAAGTTTCATGATTTTGCACTTGCATAACTAGCAGAAATGCTGCCAAATTGGAGCAAATGATGAAGAATATAGGCAGTGAAGAAGAGAAAGAATAAGTAAACTGGTCAAAGGAGTAACTACTTTAAGATCTTAAGTAGGGTAGATTGGGCATACCTTTCTTAGATCACCTGCATATATACAAATACTAACCATAGCAGAAATGTTACCTTATCTATAACTGATTTGGCTTTAGTTGATATTCTTTCTCATGAAATGAAATAACTGCTATGGAATTTTTTTTGCAAAAAAGCTCATCAATCTTAAACATGATAACCGCAGTGGAAGCTAATGTGTTTGGATCACTTGCAGTCCCTTCTACCTCTCAAGCTCTCAATTAAAACTATGGCTTCTCTAACGTAAATTTTCTTCCATGGCTTCTCACTTCGTTTTTAACCACCAAGTTCCTCTGAAAGGAAATATATATTCATCACTTAAATATTTTGCTTCTCCAAACATCTAACCTATATTTACTCTCATAAAAAACCACCTTAAACCACTGAAGATAACTTGAAACAGTCCACCAAATAAAGAAACATTAAAGCAAGTCAGCAGCCACATTTTTTTTAAAACTCAGTTCATTATTCTGACGTTATCGCTCACAAGAATGTCCAGAATTTTCTGCATCTCCTCACACTAATATCCCCAACAACAACAACAATAAAAAGCCCACTCCCCTCAGATATTCGTATTCTATGTTTATCAAAATTACCATCACAGAAAAATGCTATATATCAGTTAAAAGATATTTTAATTCAGACAAAGAGCTGCCTCCTTAAAATTGGAACAACAACACCAATCAATTAATACTCTGAATAAAACCAATTGACTTACTTCAACATATTATAAAAAAGAAGACTAATGTGGTAAGCTGGTCGCATTATAACTCATAAATCATGGGAGTGATACACAACTGGCAGAGATAGAAAAAAAGAGAAATTTATTTACATAGCATGACAAGTCATATATATATATGCAGCAGCAAGTACAATGTCACCAGATATACGACCAGATGTTTGAGCAGTAACATCTTTGTTTCTCTAATAAGTGAGGATATGTCTGGTGCTCAATGAAAAATTTTATATTCCTCACGAGATGAAAGTATAACCTACCTACAATGAATTCTATGAATTGAATGCCAAAATCATTTCAGCTATCTAAATTTACAGAGTATATTCTTAAAGATATGAGAACTTGCCGGATCGTTTTCTTCAAGAAAATCATATAAACAATCATAGTCTAAATCTGTGCCAAGATTACAATCAAGGTCCATCTCAAAATTCTCAAATTTGTTGTTGCCTTGCACTTGTTCTGCATTAACTAGAGCTTGCAGTTCACACTCGATTAGAGAGGTGCTGAATTGGCCTTCATGTCGCAACATGTGTCTTGGCCGGCTGATTTTGGAGATTACATAAGAATGTTGTTGATTATGGTGCATAAGAATACCATCAAGCCTGTACTCTTGCATAGTCCAGCCACTTGTCTTCTTGGACACTTTCTTCAATGGCTCTTCTTCCGTTTTCTTTTCTATGAAGGAGAAGGCTCTCTTAGATCCAACATGGAACTGTCCAACATAAATTTTGGTGTCAGATTGACACTTCCAGGTACCGAATTCAGTGGCTCTCCCAACCCTTGAAGAAGAACCATTTTTGTGGGCCAATCGGTTGAAGAAGTACAGAGAGTTCTCTTCCCTATCCTCAAACATATTCCTCCATGAGCTGACATCTCCATAAATGTCACAGTCAATGATTGCACTAGATGTGAGCGGTATGCCATTAGCCTTCCTGTACAAGTGCCTCCAAATCAATTCCTGATCTGTTGGGTGAAACCTTAAGCCATCAAGATATTCAGTGGTATCCATGATCACTGAGTAATTGGAAGAAAACTGCAATTGACAAAGTATAAGAGGTTTGAAGTCAGTGCCTCAGGGTTCTTATGCATCAACAAAGGCCTAAAATAAACATCCCTCTGAACAGCCATGTACAAGGTAGAAAGCTGCAAATGTAAAAGTCATATACTTACAACAACCAGAATGTTTTGTGGGTGTTAAAAGTGTATGAGATTTACAATTGAACAACAAGCAGGCTGATTTAAAACGGCAAATGTTTAAATAAAATAAAGAAGCAGCGGGAGGATTATTGAGTGGGCGAACATAGACAAGAGGCATGAAATTGTTGTAATTTGAATTTTATATAATAAAGGTAGCACAAGCTGATTTAGATTTAATAGTTCACAATCTGTGGTAATTCTTCATGTCCTACTCATCTAGCTTCTTCAACTACTCACAGACACCAAAGTGAAACATATAATCCGAGAAACACAGACAAAAAGGAAACTAGGATAATAAGGAAGAGAAGGGATGAGAAATTACACAGAAACATAAAAAGAGGAAATTGGCGTGGTGGGTGAATTGTGTCAAAATTGGTTCTATTTAAAAACGAAAGCATACCCAGATGGCATAAGGGAGTGGTGTGAGCATGAAAAGAAAGGGATAGAAAAAAGAAGAATGAATGAATACCTGACTGAGTGAAAGAGAAGCAGACAAAGCAGTGGGAAGATTGATGGGGTTACTCTCTGACAAAAGAGTTACAGTTGTATCCATGATGGCTGATTAATTTCAAGAAATCTGCAAGTAGAACAAGCTTGAATTCAGTGCTTCTGGGTTCTTATGCATCAACAAAGGCTTAAAATAAATAGTTGTAATTTCAATTTTATATGATAAGGGTAGCACAATAAAACAGCAAATGTTTAAATGGCGTTAGCACAATTGAACAACAAGGCACCAACTGATGCAGTCAGAATAAAACAGTAAATGGTTAAAAATAAAGAAGCAGGAGGAGGATTATTGAGTGGGCAAACATAGACAATAGGCATGAAATTGTTGTAATTTCAATTTCAAGTTAAAATCGACTTGTAATCCTCTTAAAATTTTGAAGGAATCAAATATATTACTGTAATTCATCGAAGATATCCAAACACACGATCCTAGTAAATTGTTATTCAATGAAGATGTAACCAATACCAAACATTGGACACTTACATTAAATTAACAGCGTGATGGATCAGAAAGCTTCAATTATTTGAAGAGAAAATGAGCCTCGATATAAAAATGGAAGTTGAGTAGAGCTAAATCTTAAGTTTCATATTCAGAAATCACATAGACACACAAAAATGTATTAATCATGGGCGCCATTCATAGGTTGTAGACAGAAAATAATTGAAATTTCATCTTGAAGGCACCTGCAACATAGTTTGAAGGAGTACTTCAAGTCCATAGCATGACAGATCATGTGAATATGCAGAATCAAGCAAGAGTAATATCACCAAAAACACTAGCAAATGCTTTTTGTGCAATAAGTTATTGTTGTCAAAAAGCGAGGTTAAGACTGAAACTCAATAAAATATCACCAGAGAAATAATGCTTCATATTCTTCATTAGATGACAATATAACTTACACTGAATACCATAAATAGAAAGCTGAAACAGTCAATTACAACAACCACACAACACCTGAACTTGTCAAATTATTATGAAATAAAGGAAAGTTTGTCTAGACCAGTGTCTTTAAATACATCAAGATGGACATGCAGAATTATTGATTGCTCCAGTGATAGCCAAACACTGTGGTCCAATGATAGCCAATCATAGTTGATATCTACGTCTAGATTATAATCATGAAGGATCTCAACATTCTCAAAATTGTTGTTTTCTTCCATTAGCTCTTCAGGAATTAGGGACGAATCTCTTGTTTGAAATTAGGAATTAAATCAAGCATGATCCTTAGTTTGTAAATCGAACTGAAATCAACACCAATTTCAATTCAATTTTTTAAACATCAGGGCACTTAGTTTGACTCAAATGAAATCCACTCTAAATTGACAATGAACATTACATAACAGTGAAAGGAATGGAAGCAAAAAAGAATAGCGAAAACATTGCCAACAATTTCTAATTTGAAGAAAACTGCAATTTAGAAAGTAGAAGAGGTCTGAATTGAGTGCTTAAAATAAAAAAGCCTCTGGTTGTTAGTTGTTACTGTCTATGAATTTTACAATGAAACAACAACGCACAAGCTGATTTAATAGTTCACAATTTGTTCTAAGTCCTCATGTCCTAGTCATCAAGCTTCAATTACTCACAGACATCAGAGTGAAACATATAATCCAAGAAACACACACAAAAATGATACAAGGATAACAAGGATATTGGAGAGAAAAATAAAAGAGGAAATTGGCGTGGTCGGTGAATTGTGCCAAAATTGGTTGTATTTAAAAAATGAAATAAAAGCCAGAATTAGAAGAGAATGGTGTGAGGATGAAAAGAAAAAGAAGAATGAAATCATACCTGGGTGAACAAGAAGCAAAGCAGTGGGAAGATTGATTGATTGGCTTTTTCTCTTCTCTGTCAAAGGAGGATGAAAAGAAACGCTTCAGTTATTGAGTATACCTGAGTGACTAAAACAGAAGCAGACGAAGCAGTGGGAAGATTGATTGATTGGCTTTTTAATTTCTGTGTCAAAGAGCTCAAAACTTCCTACTCTAGAGAAATATCTTCATAACCTTACAAAATCCTTTTTAGCTTTAAACTTCAGTGTTCACAATAACATGTAATGATTTTATATTTCAACAACTATATAACTTCAAACTAAAGAAATCAAAGCTCCACTTTTAAATTCAAACACAATTGGAAAACAGAACCTACATGACTTAAAATCTCAATGCCAAGTGCCATTTTCAACACCACTATCTCACAATTATAAAACTATTCAATCTTAGGAAACATCAAACATCACATTTTCAATTTTCTCTTCTTGATACCAGAAGCAAGAAAACAACTCACAAAATAGAACACAAAAGCAAAAAAATCAGTAATATTCTCAACCGCTCAGAATTTCAACAAGCAAACTTGTAAGCAACTGTAATCAATTCACGTACCAAACTGTAATCACATTATAAGCACTCAATCCCAGCCATATTACAACATAGAAAATTCAATAATACACTCACACTTACTTCATTATTGTTCATATCTGAAAACCTGCTGCCATAATCAATTGATTCTAAAATTTCCAGCTTCAAGAACAATATAACCTTAAAGAAAGAATGACTACTCACACCAAGAAGGAGATCAAAAATATCCAAAGCAACATTAAGATCAACAATACCCTCCTAACTACATACACTCACATCAACTCTTGTATCTCTTTTCAACTACTTGTTAAGCTTACTCTCCTCTTCCCCTCTTATAAAAAAATCCGATTCTCCACTCCTCAGAACAGAACAGGGAAGGAATGTTTTGCGTTAAAAAATCATCAACATCAACACAAGACATCTCAACTTAGTTTCTGAACCAACTTCAGAAATCAATAACATCACATTGCTTTGCATCACTCAACATTTCCCAGAAAAAACACAAAAATGAAACAAGGATAATAAGGAATTACACAGAAACATAAAAACAGGAGGAGTAAGAAGCAGAAAAGAAAGGAGTAATAATCCGAGAAACACAGGAAAAATAGTTTTAATTTGAGGTGTATATAAGGGTGTAGGGTTTAATAATAGTTCACAATGCGTTGTAATTCCTCATGCCCTACTCGGCTAGCTTCAAATCAGTCACAGACATGAGAGTGAAACATATAATCCGAGAAACACAGAAAAATAAAAGAGGCAATTGCCAGAATTAAAATAAAAGGCAGAAGGCAGAAGTAATTAAGAAAAAGAAGAATGAATGAATAGCTGAAAGAGAAGCGAAGAAGAAGAATGAATGGGTTTTTCTCTGTCAAAGGCGGCAGCGAAGAGAAACGATTGATAGAGAGAGAGAGAGAGAGAGAGAGAGAGAGAGAGAGAGAGGTTGAGAGACAGAGTGAGAGATTGGAACGTTGGGGTTTTGGAAGAAGCTAATATAGAGAGAGAGTGAGTGAGAGAGTTGTATTCGAACGTTGGCGGCAACAACGTTTGTTTGTTTGGTGAGAAGTGAGAAGCTGAATCGCGCGCATTGTTCCTTCTTAACTCAACCCCATTGGTCCATTTGAATTCATTTCATTTTACGCGCCTATTCTTTGTTTTTGTAAAAAAAAAAGAAATTTTAACTCACTTCTTCAACACAGCTGCACTTGTATTTGGGAAAAAAATATTTCACTTCACTAGCTTCATGTGTCAAATATTTTAAATGTTTCCTTAGTAGTACTATGATAATTTAAATTGAATATAAGCACTATTGATATAGTAGTATATTATTACAGAGTAAATAATAAGCACTATGATAATTTAAATTGAATATAAGCACTATTGATATAGTAGTATATTATTACAGAGTAAATAATGTTTGTCATATGGAATTCATTCCGGTGCAAAATATAAGACCTAGTTGACTTTTTTTTGGAAAATCCTAAAAAAGTTAAATTAGCTACTTTAATATTCAATTAGCTATTTTTTTTTCAAAGTAGTTTAATTGAGTTATAACTATACGTAATGTAACAGGGGGAATATTATGTAAGGTAGTTAAATTTTGTCAATGTTATAGATTATTAATAAATTATTTTTAGTATAAACTGATATTTATTCACACGAATTTAAAAGTTCATGAAATGTGAAAAAAAACACTGATCAAAGACAATGGAGTTATTTGTTGGGTAAACGTATACATTTGTATCAAATGATTTGAAATATTGTAATATCACCTAATTATTTAATTAAGATTAACACAAAAATTTATTAAATAACTATTTAATGTAGAAGTGTTACATATTTGACATAAATATTTGTTATTAAAATATATGATTATCACGCACACATTTTTAAACTATAATTATAATAATTAGATAAATAAAATACTTGTAATAAAAAAAAGATAAATAAAATACCAATCTATATTTAGTAATCATAAATTATGTATTAAATTTATATTTATTCAATTTTAATAATAATAAAGTTATAATGGTATATATCATAAATTTGTGTTAGTTAAGAGATTTGTAACATCCCAAATTTTGATTAAGGTTAATTGGAAATTATTGAGGTGTTATTTAGGAAATTTGAGTTTTAGGGAGAAATTTATGGAGATTTATTGTTATTAAATCTTAATTTTTGGAATTTAAAGAAATATAGTTAAAATAATTATTTGGAGTTAGAAACTTTCATGAATAAGTAATTGGGATAGTAGATAATATTATGATGGAAAGAAGGAGATATAGTAATATATACAAACTTCTGGGCTAAAAATATAATTCAGAATGAATGTTAGGGTACTTAGTGGTAATTTTCACATATATATATATATATACTCATTCCTTCTCCTTCACTCCCAAACTCCCTCCGCCTCCGACCCTCCCTCATCAGACCCTCCCTCCTCTCCTCTGCCTCGCGACTCCGGCGGCCTCCGGCGCGGCGGCGCCGACACCCCTCCCTTGCCTCTTCTCTTCCCTAAAACCGCACCTCCTTCCCTCTCACTAAAACCCTTCCACCCTCACCATCACTCTCAACCGATTTCTCCTCCCTCCCTCTTCGGAATCCGGCGGCCGACAGCGGCGGCAGCGGCAGCCTTCCTCCCTATCTTTTCCTTCTCTCTCTTTCCGTTTTCTCTACGTCCAGCAAGATTCTTTGTTCATTTCCTTCATCTCCTTTATGAGTTGCGTTTTTCCGGCGAAGCAGAGGTGAGAAATGGGTAAAAAGCTTCCGCCTTTTTAGTATTTGTGGGACTATGTTTCCATTTTAAAGTTATTCTCATTGTTCTCTTTCTTTTTCTGGTTTATTGTTCGTCCTACTCACGGTGGTGGCCGATTTCCGGCGAAAGGCACGGCGGCCGGCGGTTGGGAGTCCTCTTCCTCTTGTTTTGGAACTTTGTAAGCAATTTCCATACCCGTTTCTTTTATTTTTCTGCGAGTTTGGAAGAGTGGCCGAGTTAGGGTTTTGAGTTTAGTTGGGATTTGGGGCTTATAGGTATTTTAATTGCAAAATTGCTTACTTAAATAATCTTAAAAAGGTTATTAAAACATCTGCAGGTTTGATTTGTTGAGTCCTTGATGTTTTACAAACTTGAGGAGTTGAGCATTGAATGAAGATTTACAATTATTGTGCAAAACCCTAAATTCCATACTTACGAATCTGACGAATTTGAGTGTTGCTGTGCCTTGATGTTTCAAATTGATTAATATATATGCTTGGTGAACTTGTAATCTAGCTTTGTTTGGTTTACTCTGTTTGGGTTTATTGATCCCTTGCCTTCTTTTCTCTTCTCTGTATTAAATCGGCTTAGTACAATAAAGGGAACAGGATGTCCAATGATACTAGCATGTGGTTTTATAATAATAAATTTTAATAGCGACTTGTTTTGTGAACTTTTGTCCTTCATTGTGTTTGTTGAATGATATTGGTATTTCATGTTGGATTTGTTTGAGATTTCTAGATTGGACATTTAGTTCTGAATAAATGTGTATACGTGGAAGATTAAACTTACTTTCAAGCTTACATATGGATTTTGGAGTGGTTTGGAATTTTCATAGATTATTTTTCCCTTCTCCTCTGTTTTTGTCCATGGTTTGGCCTTGATTGTCTTAAAAAGGAAGAAAGGATTATCGGCCATAATGGATGGTTGTATGTTCTTGCATGCTTAGGTATACTTTAGAATTGGGCCGTTGTTCTTTCTTCTTTTCCCTCTATGTGTATTTGGGTAATGAAGTAAAATGAAGGATTTGTTGGATACATATAGTATTTGGTAGTAGTTGAGTGTTCTGTTTAGTTTAGTTCTTTTTCTTCCTTGTTTATGTTTGATTTTACTGGATGGTTGGTTCATAAAGAATGATGAATGAATGTTTGAGTTATTAGTTTGTGATGATTAATGTGGTTCCATGGGGGTATTTTACAATCTGATTTTTGATTTGTAATTATCCCTTGGCATTAGAATATACGTTTATAAATGGTGTTCAAGGAAGGATTTTTGAGGTTGTGCCAAAGGAAATGAAGTTGGAAATCTAAAATGGACAAGAGTGTTGTTTGGTTACTTGTTGAGATTTGAGAATTGATTAGTATGATGTGGTTTGTAACTTCAAAATATAAAGGAATATATATGGGGTATGATTATTTGGTAACTTGCTTGTCAAATGGTGAGTTAAGCTATAATTGTTCCTTAAATCTTGTTTTTCTCAAGCTTGATGAGAATGCCTTAAAATCTGAATAATATGGTTGAAATCGGCACGGTTTAATAATTATTCATGTCACATGTTAAATGTATTTATGCTTAATAATTGTTGTTTTGGTTGGCGGGAGAATTCATTATTGTTGCTGAGAAATTCTGCTTGATTAATAATATAGATTTTCTTAATTGTTAGTCATAGACATTAAAGAACAGTAAAAAGGGAAAAGTCGGAAGTCTGTTTCAAGTATTACATTGTGAAGGCTTGAACAATTTATAAAGATTAGGTGGGTGTGATAACTATGAGGATATAATCAATTTTGGCTTAGTTGGGCTGAATTATTTGATAATGTAGAAGCAAAAGGAAATCTTGGTTCTTATTTGAATATATAGTTGTTAAAATGCTTCATTATGTTCACTTCTCCTGCAATGGTTGAATTGAGTCCTCTCCCTTTATTTTTGGTGTTGTATGCGATTGGTATTATGGAATAAACATGTGAATTGTGTGTAGGACTCTGAATCTTGTAAGGGTGGTGAATGCAAACTCGAAGGATGTATGTTTTGTGGCATGGTGGATTTAAATGGATTGATCATTTGGTTGCTAACATTATTGGATTGAGAAATATTTGAGATGTGTTGTTAAAACATTCTTGAGATATAAAGAAGTGGATAGCATAAATGATTCTATAGGATATTAAATTAAAAGAGGGATTGGGTAGTCATATAAGAACGAGAGAGAAGTTGAAGTACAATAAAGTAGAAATGATATTAATTTATTATTTTCTCTATATTCTTACTTAGGAGAGGATGCAAGTAGGCTCTCATGGCATCAATAAGGAAAGGTTGAGAAATCGCGTATATTGCTAAGGGCGACAGGTAATCACACTTAACCTTGCTATAATATTGAGGGTGACGTTAGTTAGGGATTTTGTAAAATCCCTTTTCACCCTCTATATATATATATTATCTTTAAAATGGTATTTTTATACAAAACAGGCTATCGGGTGCCTTTCAAACACGATTATTTTCATATAAAAGGAATTTGAAATATTATACATATTATCCTGTCTGATGTTTATTCTGGTATGATGTGTGAGGTTCAGATGATATTATGTGAGAGATGTTGATAGTTAGGTTGAGGGAATAAGTTGAATAGTTGAGATTGAGATAGTGAAGGGATTGATAATGGTTCATGATATTGATGATTAGATTGAAATTGATGGATATGAATACTGTGAGGTTTGCATGACACTGATATACATACGTACCATCGCGCGATGATAACTGTCGATTGGTCAATCGACAGTTATTTGTACTGAGAATCCTTTTCAGATTGATTGGATCGGGGATCATAGGTTGACTTATTGAGAGAAGTGACCTACGGTTGTTTGGCATTGAAGAGCCCAACCGCCCCTACGGTTGTTTGGCATTGAAGAGTCCAACCGTTCCCGTTCTGTAATGGAAAACAGAATTGGGGTTCCCTCTCTGGAGATTGCCAGAGAGGGAAATTGTTCCCTCATTATGGAGAGGAACACAGTGTCAAATCATATAGTGAAGATTAGATGCTTGAATGCCCCGGGATGGCACAATGCATCTTTAGGTGAGTGTGAGGGCTGTTGTGGTAGTATTATTTGATTGGAGTATGGAAAGATGAAATTTAGTTAGTGTGGAATTGACTGAGGGATGTTGAGTGTAACATCCCAAATTTTGATTAAGGTTAATTAGAAATTATTGAGGGGTTATTTAGGAAATTTGAGTTTTAGGGAGAAATTTAGGGAGATTTATTGTTATTAAGTCTTAATTTTTGGAATTTAAGGAAATATAGATAAAATAATTATTTGGAGTTAGAAACTTTCATGAACAAGTGTTTGGGATAGTAGATAATGTTATGAAGGAAAGAAATGGAAACAATAATATATATATAAACTTTTGGGCTAAAAATATAATTAAGAATAAACATTAGGGTAGTTAAGTGTAATTTTCCCTAAAGTATATATATAAATTCATCTCCTCCTTCCTTCCATTTTCATTTTCTCTTTCTCTCTCTCTCTCTCGAGCTCCCTCCGTTCTCCTCCCCCTCTCACCCGATCTCTCCCTTCTCTCTAGCTCCTCCCTTTTGTGCTCTCGGCCCTGCGTCTCCGGCGAGGCCCACAGACAAATCGGCGGCGGTCGGCGAGTCCCTCACTCACGGTTCATCCTCACTCTTCTTTTTGTTCTCGGTTCCTCTTCTCCTCCGGCGAGTGAAGCCGTTTTTCCGGCGGTGGTTGTTCGTTCTGGCGGCGGCCGACGGTTTAAGGAGGTGAGATGACGTCTTTCTGAGTTCTTCAAGCTAATACTTCTTTCCAACTTCATTCTTCCCCTCACTTCCTCATTCCCCTTCTCTGTTTAGCTTGGCCGACCAATTTCCGGCGAGCTACGTGATGGCCGGCGGTGGTGGTCTCTGTTTCGAGCTCAGGTGAACTTCCTCTTTCCGTCCTACCAATTTTATTTACGGTTTGAGTGATTTCCAAAAAGAGACCGAGTTAGGGTTTGAGTGGGGTTTTAGGATTCAGGTTCAATGATCACCTAAAATCAAAGCTTAGAGTTAGATTTTGTGTTTTCCTAAATCAAATTGAGCATGTATGATGAATTTTAAAGAGAATGCTAAGATCCTCTTCTTTCTCCTTGTGTTGGCCGATGGGTTTCAAGAGGGTTTGAGCTCAAAAATCATTAATTTGTTTTGGTAGGAATGTAATGGAGCTGAAAGATTTTGTGGTATGTTTGTTTGTTGTTGAAGTTGGTGATTTCACAAATTCATATTCTCCTCTTTGCTCTGTCCGTGTGGGATGTTGGTGTGGAAATAAAATTATGATTTCATTTGGTATATGGATATCAAATTTATTATTTTGTGCACATTGTATGTTAAGTTGCTGGATGATTTGAAAGGTTATTAATTCCTATTCGCTCATACATTGGCTTGGGCTGATTTGTGTCCTTAGTGTTTGTCAATGCATATTTGACTCTTGATGGTCTGATTGTTTGCGATTTGCTTCTCTTCTTGTTTGATCTGATTTTCTGGTCTGGGAGGCTTTAGTTTCTGATTAAGGTTACTTAAGGAAAATATTGTAGATTTTATCAAGTTTGTAAGTTAAATTTCTGAGAAGTTATAATGGGTTGTTGAAAATTTGTTACTGCTCTATTTTGGCTGGAACTGTGTATAGTGTTAGTATAGTATTGGTTGTGAAGAGAAGAAATGAATGTTGAGGCATGTGTGTTTAAAACTGTTCAGCCCTTTAGTTTTTGATAACCAGATGGTTGGAGAGGTAAAATTCAATTAGGGACATGCTGAAACTTCCAGTTTTTAAATGTGTGTTTGTGGATTTAGAAAATTCTAAGGATTGGGGCGAAATTTCAAGTTCGCTAATAAGTCTAACAATGCTAGTTTATTTGAGTATATGGGATTTTTAGTTAGTGGTTATGGGTTATGTAACATTCAATTACTAATTCCCTAATTAATCCGTGACATCTCTTTTAATCCAATAATCTCTTTACTAACTATGATAGAAAAATGATTTCCATAATATCAATGTCCTATCAAAGTTAGAAAAAGAATTTCCTAATGATTAAATACTATCCATGATAGAAAAGAATAAACTAATACAACACAGCTGCTATCATGGATAATTTATTGCTAACCATGTTAGAAAGGATTTGCCTAACATGGTTATTAAACAAAACTAGTTGATATTTAACAATAAATAGCTATATACATGCGGAAACGAATGCAGGCCTATACAAATTGGCAATACACAATTCTAAATAAACTATACCGACTCTACTACCTAATTCCCTTCCTGAAGCTTGCCCCTGTGCATGAATACCTGCAAAAATGTCAGTAATCCAATAATCTCTTTACTAACTATGATAGAAAAATGATTTCCATAATATCAATGTCCTATCATAGTTAGAAAAAGAATTTCCTAATGATTAAATACTATCCATGATAGAAAAGAATAAACTAATACAGCACAGCTGCTATCATGGATAATTTATTGCTAACCATGTTAGAAAGGATTTGCCTAACATGGTTATTAAACAAAACTAGTTGATATTTAACAATAAATAGCTATATACATGCGGAAACGAATGCAGGCCTATACAAATTGGCAATACACAATTCTAAATAAACTATACCGACTCTACTACCTAATTCCCTTCCTGAAGCTTGCCCCTGTGCATGAATACCTGCAAAAATGTCAGTAATCGTGGGATGAGACAATTTGTCCCAGTAATCACCGCTTAACTCACTATAACAGTGAGATGTGCAGTAGTGAGGGCGTCTAAAGGGTACCACAGTTTTAAAAATCAATAATACATATAAATAATTCTCATTTCCTTTCATCCATCACTTAAATCCTTCTGTCACATCCAAGTCCACTCAAATTCACCATCTCTACTTTCCACATATCACTCAAATCCCTCAGTCAAATCTATATTAACTAAATATCATCTCCCAGTCTCCAATCTAATGATGCTACCATAACTCTCACACTCACCTATAGATGCATTGTGTCATCCTGGGGCATTCAAGCATCTAATCTTCTCTATATGATTTGACACTGTGCCCCTCTCTATGATGAGGGGGCAAATTTCCCTCTCTGGCAATCTCCAGAGAGAGAACCCTGGTTCTGTTTTCCATTACAGAATGGGAACGGTTGGGCTCTCCACTGCCAAATAACCGTAGGGGCGGTTGGGCTCTTCAATGCCAAACAACCGTAGGTCACTTCTCTCAATAAGTAGACCTATGAACCCCGATCCAATCAATCTAAAAAGGATCCTCAGTACAAATAACTGTTGATTGGCCTATCGACAGTTATCATCGCGCATGGTACATATATATATCAGTGTCATGCAAACCTTACAATATCCATCAAATCAAAACTCATCATCAATATCATGAACCATTATCATTCCCTTCACTATCTCAATCTCAACTATTTAACTTATTTCCTCAACCTAACTATCAACATCTCTCACATAATACCATCTGAACCTCTCACATCATACCAGAATAAACACCAGCCAGGATAATATGTATAATATTTCAAATTCCTTTTATATGAAAATAATCGTGTTTGAAAGGCACCCGATAGCCTGTTTTGTATAAAAATATCATTTTAAAGATAATATATATATATAGAGGGTGAAAAGGGATTTTACAAAATCCCTAACTAACGTCACCCTCAATGTTATAGCAAGGTTAAGTGTGATTACCTGTCGCCCTTAGCAATATACGCGATTTCTCAACTTTTCCTTATTGATGCCACGAAAGCCATATTGCAATCAATCCTATAATGTATTGCAGAATGATAAATTAGTATCCTTCTACTTCATGTTTAACATCTCTCCCATGTCATACATTACTACCCAATCTTCCCCATTTATATATTTTATCTTAATGAGCCACATCAAACATATAAACAAACCATTACAATTAAACATTTGTATATGATCTCAAAAGTTATCACAACGATTTCAATTACTTCCTCTTCATCAATATCATTCATCCCATTTACTCAAAAGAAACCAAGTCCTCATAGTTTAATTCAAATTTGAAACCAGCAGCTAAGAATTGAAGACACCGCCATTACACATTACCATCATAACCATTAACCAGTCATAAAACACAATCATTTCATTAACCAAATTGGAAAGATAACTCAAACTCAAACAATGTTCAATTGTGTTGATATACATAGCACTCAATTTAAAGAAAAAGATTTGTATGCTTCAGTGAGCTAAGTCCCAAGAAATTTTCAATATTATTCAATAAAGCTTCATATTCTCCTACTCAAGCTTCTCAAACACCCATCAAAATAAAATAATCATAATAGTATAATTTAAGTCTCAAGAGATATTCCTTTTATTTATAACAGCAACACAAAAATTAGTTCTATTTTCCATGGATTATTTTATGGTTTCACCTCATTTTCTATAAACGCTCTTATGCTGACTTTCATCATTAAATCTGTAGTCCCTTCATTTTGGAACTCAAAACATAACAGGAATGGAGAAAATTTAAGCTGCATACTCTATCCTACACTAAACAAGCAGAAACTTTATCACACATCTTTAATGTCAAAATTCAAAATATAACATAAGACTAACATAACAATTTCTCGCTGCTTATCCTTCCCAAATCTGAATTACATCATTTTTATATCCCTTTCAATGCCACATCATAACACAAAAATGAATCTATTAACACATGGAAATAAACAAGAATTCCATAACAATATCAAACCACCTAGAGCTTTGACATGCAAGCAAACAACTGATTTATAGTCAATGTTACACCACAAAACATAAATTTCATTCCACAAAACTCTCATTCAATAACATTCAAGTATAACTAAATGCCTTCATACCATATCTCAAAGCCAAAATCCACTGTGATTTCCTAGCTCTAACTATTCAAAAGCAATTCCACAATTACCTCAACCAATTGAACCATTCAGGGCCATTAGTAAACACCAACGAGCTTATTAAAACAATTAAGCATAATTTATTCATCCTTCTGCACCTTAGTCCTAGTGATTCACCAATATATAATTAACTCATTTGGGGTTAAATTAAACCACAAACTTAACTCAAAAACCTATATTTTACTTCATATAAATTTGCCCATAACCTTTAATATCCTGAATCACCTTAAATGGTGTTGGTCTCCGCCCAAAACTGGAATCTAACCCATTAAAACCTAAAAGAATTATATTTTAACTTCTCTTACTATATAACAACCATAAATCATGTTTAAAAGATCATGTTTAAAGGATTTAATTATAGCTCTTGGACGTAAATCAACTTTAAGCAAGTAAACTCTCAAGTAGGATTGTCAATAGCTAATGTAAATCAATATTCATCATCATATAACTTAATTTAACAAATTAGGATCATCAATTCCTAGAAAGCTTGCTGGATTTTCGAAAATCCCATTAAACCCTAGTTTTCTAGCACTTTAATTTGACCAAGCTTCATTCTAACCCCAATTCAAGTAATTCTAATCCATAGACTAGTTAGAAACCAACCTAATTTGGTTTTAAAACAGCAAAATCAAGCTCAAAAGACATAGGAATCGATTTACACCAAAAGCCCCCAACTTTCACAATGAAAACCCTAGAAATCAAGCATAATATAGAGGGAAAATTTAAAGGAGCTTACACACACTATATGGAGCCGGAGATTCGCCGGAGAATGGCCACAACAGTGGCTGGCCGCAGCTGAGAGGGAAAGAAATTGAGGAGTGATGAAAATGGAGTTGAAAAGAGAAAGAATGGCTTGGAAAGACCAAAAAGAACTACAACCCACCTTCTAACCACCACCCGCCGCCGTCAGTCGCCGGAAACCGGAGAAAACTCGCCGGAAAACTGCAGAGGCCGACGAGACATGTGGCTAGGCAAATGGAGGACCGCATCTGCTCGGTTTCAACAAGTTTGAGGAGGAAAAATGAAGACTTGAACGGAAAGGAGAGGATTTGGAGAGATGGGAATTGATGTGGTGTGTGGGTGTGTTTAGTTTGAGAGAAAATGGAAGTGATAAGGGAGGAGGGAGTGTCGGCCGAATCATAAGGAAGGGAAAAGAAGGAAGGGAGTGTTTGGTTAGGTGAAATAAGGGAGGTTCTCTGATGATTTGTAGCCCAAACTTAACATAGTGTACTCTTTTAATTTAAAACCACTTAAACCAGCCTCCAATCTTCTTAAACTTCAAAATATTTTTAGCTTTACCACTCCCTCATATTTCAAACTCTTCATTTCTTAATTAATTATATGCACATTAATTACTCAAAATTTCCAAAAATATCCCAAAAATTCATAAAAATTCCAAAATTCCCACTTTCTCCATTTATTATTTCCCAAAAGTCATATCGCAATCAATCCTATAATGTATTGCAGAATGATAAATTAGTATCCTTCTACTTCATGTTTAACATCTCTCTCATGTCATACATTACTACCCAATCTTCCCCATTTATATATTTTATCTTAATGAGCCACATCAAACATATAAACAAAACATTACAATTAAACATTTGTATATGATCTCAAAAGTAATCACAACGATTTCAATTACTTCCTCTTCATCAATATCATTCATCCCATTTACTCAAATTATACATAGAGATGATATTGGAAAGGTTAGTCAAATTTTATAAAACTTGATTATTTAGCTTATTGTGAATTGGGTGATTTTGTCTAATTTTTGGAAAATAGGGCTAAGGTTGGATTGGATGATTATTAGTGGAATAGTAATTTGAATGAAATGTGAAATTGTTTGTTGATTTTGGATATAGATGGGTGATGATTAAAGATATAAGGATTAAGAAATAATGGTGATGGTGATTTACTTTCACCTAGAATTGAATGAAATCATGAGTAAGATACAGATAATGAGGGAATGATCCATGAATTGATGGTGACATTGGATCTTTGGGTTCTTGAACCTACGACATGGTTAGAGAACCTTAAAATCTATAAATTAGAGGTATGTAATACTACAAGTTTGAGGTTTAATATATTTGTGTATTTGGTGGTTGTTTAGGGTTGATAGTGGTAAAGTTTAGTTGGTAAGCATATAAGAGGTTGTTATTCTAAGTTGTTACTTTGGTAAATCTTAGGTTACATTTTTGTAAGAATTGGATTTAACTTAGTAATGTTATTAAGTGTTATATATGGTGATAAACTCAAGAATTTTAGGATAATGTTTAAGGACATAAAGAGACTTTTATTAAGTGGAAGGTACAAAAATAGAGTCTTATGTTAGTTATGATTAGTTAGTAATATGTGATGGATTATTGTTTGTAGATTTGAATTTGTCAATAACTTGTTTGTTAATGCTTAAGCAGAGAATTAGAATTGGAAAGGATTGTGACAGATTACATTGATTATTTTGTTGTTTGGAATTGGAAATGGATTTATAGGATAAAGAATATAAGCAAGGGATTGAGTACATAACGTTTTGATAAAGGATGTAAGTGTTTAAGAGATGGAGTTGGAAGTGCTTATGATTGATATAGGCTATGGTTTAAAGTTGCTTGTAGTGTCAGTCATGTTTATTTTGGATATTGAATAATGAGCTGTTATGGATTGGGATCGGTTGTAAGGGTGAAGGAACATGTGATTGAGTTTGGATTTATAAAAGTGGTTAATCAGTCAAATAGTATACTAGCTTATTTAATGTGGGAAGTTTTGATTCTAACTAATAAAGTATTGATTTGGTGAAGGTATGATTGATTATGGTTGTCTTTAGTGAATTTATTTGTGTTAATTCTTATTTAATGGAAATGTATGTTTATTGTTCTCTGGCGTTTGAGTTCATATACAAAAATGCTTAGTTGTAGTGGTGTGTTTACGTTTGATGTGGTCCATTAAGATAGGATATATATAAATGGGGAAGATTGGGTAGTAATGAGAGCGACGTTATTTAATATATAGCTTAAAATGATTATTAATGTATTATCCTTACATGCTGAAATAATAGGAAAGAATGTGATATACAAATATTTCTCAAGACATGGTAAAGAGAAGGAAAGGCAGTGGATTGCTAAGGGCGACAGGTAATCACACTTAACCTTGCTATAACATTGAGGGTGATGTTAGTTGGGGATTTTATAAAATCCTTTCTCACCCTCTAGATATATATATTATCTTTGAAAGGTTATTTTTATACAAAACAGGCTATCGGGTGCCTTTCAAACACGATTATTTTCGTACAAAGAATTTGACTTACTATATGTAGTACCCTGGCTGGTGGTATTATGGAATTGTGTATGTGAGTGTATAGATATTGAAGTGTTTATACTTTGACAGAGATATTGAGAGGTATCATGGATTGGATGTATCATAGGTTATGAGATGTTGAAATGGAGATTGTGGGGAGAATTATTAAGGACAACATGTAATATTGTGGATGATGGATTGAAAGGTGATGTGAGTGTGCATGATGTTGATTATTGTGGAAGTGATATTGATAGGGATATGGTGAGGTTTGCATGATACTGATTTTTATGTACCATCGCGCGATGATAACTGTCGATAGGCCAATCGACAGTTATTTGTACTGAGGATCCTTTTCAGATTGATTGGATCGGGGTTCATAGGTCGACTTATTGAGAGAAGTGACCTACGGTTGTTTTGGCATTGAAGAGCCCAACCGCCCCTACGGTTGTTTGGCATTGAAGAGTCCAACCGTTCCCGTTCTGTAATGGAAACAGAATTGGGGTTCCCTCTCTAGAGATTGCCAGAGAGGGAAATTGTCCCCTCATTATGGAGAGGGACACAGTGTCAAATCATATAGTGAAGAATAGATGCTTGAATGCACCGTGGTGGCACAATGCATCTTTAGGTGAGTGTGAGGGTGGTTGTGGTAATATTAGTTGATTGCAGTATGGAGATGATGAATTTGAGACGTGATAGAAGGATTTAAGTGATGGATGAAAGGAAATGTGAAATATATATATATGTATTATTGATTTTAAATGTGGTACCCTCTAGACGCCCTCGCTACCGCACATCTCACTGTTATAGTGAGTTAAGCGGTGATTACTGGGACAAATTGTCTCATCCCATGATTACTGACATTTTTGCAGGTATTCATGCACAGGCGCGAGCATTAGGAAAGGGAATTAGGTAGAAGTTATATAGTTTATTTGGAATGGTATATTACCAATTTGTATAGGCCTGCATCTGCTTCCGCATGTATATATATTTATTATTTGTTTAATATCAATTAGTTTTGTTTAATAACCATGTTAGGCAAATCTTTTCTAACATGGTTAGTTATTAATTATCCATGATAGTGTTCAGGTTGTATCAGGAATTTCTTTTCTATCATGGATAGTATTAAATCATTAGGATATTCTTTTCTAACTATGATAGAGATATTGATATTATTGTAATTCCTTTTTCTATCATAGTTAGTAAAGATATTATTGAACTAAAAGATATGTCACAGGTTAATTAGGAATTTAGTAACAATATGTTACATTGAGTGATACATGGGAAGTAGAGATGATGAATTTGAGTTGATTGTGACGTGACAGAAGGATTTAAGTGATGGATGAAAGGAAATGAGAAATATATATATATATGTATTATTGATTTTAAAACTGTGGTACCCTTTAGACGCCCTTACTACCGCACATCTCACTGTTATAGTGAGTTAAGCGGTGATTACTGGGACAAATTGTCTCATCCCACGATTACTGACATTTTTGCAGGTATTCATGCACAGGCGCAAGAATCAGGAAAGGGAATTAGGTAGTAGAGAGTTGGTATAGTTTATTTAGATTTGTATATTGTCAATTTATAGGTCTGCATTCGCTTCCGCATGTATATATATCTATTTATTGTTTAATATCAGCTAGTTTTGTTTATTAACCATGTTAGACAAATCCTTTCTAACATGGTTATCAATAAATTATCCATGATAGCAGCTGTGTTGTATTAGTTTATTCTTTTCTATCATGGATAATATTTAATCATCAGAAAATTCCTTTTCTAACTATGATAGGACATTGATATTATGGAAATCCTTTTTCTATCATAGTTAGTAAAGAGGTTATTAGATCTAAAATGGATATTATTGGTTAATTAAGTAATTAGTAACAGAATGTAACAACTTGGTTATCAGTATTTGGTATACGATAACCTAGGACTGTGCTGCATTGCATGTAGATTGGCAATATACATTCTTAGTATTCCCTTCCTTCTGTGCATGAATATCTGGTCTTTTGAGAGGAATATCACTCATCCCGTGGTGGGGAGAGAGTGATAAGAGAAATTGAATAGGTATTGTGGAGAGATTGAGATGAACATAGAAAGAATAACGGAATAATATTGATATGTATAAGAATTTAGGAAGAATGACGAAATAAGGATGCTTCTCTGGGGTCTCGAGTATAGTTATGTGCCGGCCATAATCATAGTCGAGGCATCATGAGATCCCTTATTGGGTTAAGGGATTAAGAAAATTTTAAAATAACGATTAATAATGAATAAGATGTGGATTAAGAATTGTTGACTTTATTTCTTATTTGTTTAGTTTGTGTTGATTTATTTGCTTGATTGATAAATGAAATTGTGCATAAGAAACTTTTCAACCCATTCTTCTTAATAATCAAATGGTTGTAGATATGATAAAGGTTTATATATCTGTTGTATGTATACCCTATGTGCAAATGTGTTTTGATTTGCTTCTTCCTTACTCTACTTTGATGGACTTGTGAATGAAAATGGTATGAGGTATTTTTGAACTTGTGATTCATCTTAGACAATTAATAAGTTTTTGGAACATCAGAAGGAGTACTATATTTGATTTCTTATAAAGCAATTGAGCTTATGGAATGATTGTTAATAATACAAGTGGATGTCAAAAATTGAATAATCTGTTTTGTCCAAAATAAAAGTTGATTTTGTAAGGAAGGAAGAGTAGTGTGGAACTGATTAAATTGAAATGCATATGTGATTAATACTTGGTTATTGAACTTATATGTTTAGTGATTGATTAGAGTTGAAATGAGATTGTTATATATATATATATATATATATATATATATATATATATTTACTAATATATATATATTTACTAATCCCTGCATCTTCTGTGGTCAATAATCAAAATGATTCTTCAAAAGCATCTGTAATTTTTTTTTTGTTTTAAGTTGCTGATATGGGTTGGTATGATTATGCCTCCATTTGGTTTGAAATGTATGCAAGAAGTGCATTCATGATGTTTGGAAGCCTTGTTGCTATATTTACTTGAGAATTTAGTGAAGATAATTTTTGTGGTATGGCTGTTTCTATGTTGAATTGCAGTGGATTTATTTTGTGATTGTCATGTGAATGATGAAATATGATATACAAATAATAGATTATATGAGATTTCGTGACGCAGATTGTATGATTAATAAAGTTATGACTTGAAGTTATGGGGATGAAGTTGATTATATGATGCTTGTTATTTGAAAATTCACTTCATTGTGGGTATTTTCCATTTCCTTTAAGTGTTATTTTTGAGTACATGGTGAAATCACAAGTTTTGATGTCACTTTGTGTTTGTTACTGTTAGGAACTAATTTGGGTGTTAGTTCCTAAATTAGAGTGATGTATTGATATTGAAAGGTATTATGATTTTGTGGTGTGTTAACCTAAGGCTTGTATGGATGAGAATGAGATGATTAGAAGTAGTGATGAAACTTCAAAGTTGTGTTTATGGTTGAGCAAAATAGATAAGGAAGCTAGTGGAGTGTAATGTGATAGGTTGGAAGTTTAGCAAACGTCCTCCATTGATTTATTAGACTTGAAAGTAATCAATTATAAATTTGATGATAAAGTTGATAGGGATGAGTATATATTAAATTAGAATCTTGAGCTAAAATCTGAAATGGAATGTGAACTTGTTATCTAATAATTAAGAAGCGAGATCTTGGATTATGGTTGAGTAAACCACTAGATTTTGAAGAGGAATTTAGAAAGTTGGTTTGTTCTTATGAATTGATTAGCATATGCGAAAATACATTAGGAGTGGAGTTGTGATCTTGATGATTGAGCTACATACTAATGACTATTGATTGATGTTTAATAGGAGAGATTTAAGGTTTAGGATTAAAGTTGATTAGGGGAAATACTTGAGAATTCGGTGGGACATAAGGTTATGTGATGATTTTCATGTTTCAAATCAAGGTATTAGAAGGATTGAAATATTTTCATCGATTCTTTACTTAGTTGGAATCAAACAGTAGGAATTTATGATTTGAGAAATGTAGGGAATTATGGGAAAATCATGATTGTCGAGCTTGAATGGATTGAAATAGAAATAATTGAGGGGAGTTTTGACTTTAAGGATTTAAACACTATATTATGGATATGAACTGATTAGTAACCGGAAATTGGCTTGAAGAATGGAATTTAAGAATTTATGCCTTGAATTAAGGTTAGGGTGACCACTTGAGGATACACTGTGGATTGATGACTTAGAGTGTATGTTGATGTTGTAAACTATTATGACGGAGTGATAGGTTATCACTAGACCGTTATGGATGAGTTTGAGGTGATTTGAGGTTTAAATGGCTAGTAAATGGAGGATAACTAGAAAAGTGGGAGAAGGAATTGATGAATGACTTACAAATTGAATGAAGATGCAGGATGAAGGATGGTGTAGCAAACATCAAAATATGGTTTAATAGTTAGAACTTTACAAATGTTAGAGTTGAATTGTATATTTTCCGCTTTAGGGTGTTAATTTTAGCGAATTTTGGGGACAAAATTCCTGAAAGGTGAGGTAAATTGTAACATCCCAAATTTTGATTAAGGTTAATTGGAAATTATTGAGGTGTTATTTAGGAAATTTGAGTTTTAGGGAGAAATTTATGGAGATTTATTGTTATTAAATCTTAATTTTTGGAATTTAAAGAAATATAGTTAAAATAATTATTTGGAGTTAGAAACTTTCATGAATAAGTAATTGGGATAGTAGATAATATTATGATGGAAAGAAGGAGATATAGTAATATATACAAACTTCTGGGCTAAAAATATTGATGCTACCAAAATTTTTGTTTAAAAACCCCGCAAGTGTACGGCTCGTAAAATAGTAAAATCTAGGTCGATCCCACAGAGACTCAGACAATTAGTACTTAGGCATAAAAATTCCTACTTTCATTTAAGTTGAGTAAAGACTATGAAATTGATTTTATAACTAATGAAAAAGATTAATTTAGATCTAAAAGAAACTACGATAATAGGGGTGAAATTCACTAGTAAAAGGAACAACCTAGGGTCACTAATCCCTTATTTGCTTCCTAGACTTTATTCCCACTAAATTAATTATGAATTAATTAAACTAGCTAATCTAGAGTACTAGTGTCTATAAATGCCTTCCGGTCCACTTATATCCTTGCTTAGCTTAATTATGTAATGCCTTACTATAATTTACTAAGCCTAGTTACTACCGGTACCGCTCTAATGTGACTATGTAGGGCTTCTAGGTATATTCTTATCCTAGTCGCAAATCAGATTACAAATCCAATCCTACACTATTTAATCTCATGGTCTATTTAAAATTCCCTCTTCCGAGTCCAATCCTAAATTCCCTAAACATGTCTAATGGTGGCCAATCACTAAACAAGTTAATCAATAATAACAAGATTAAATAAACTAATTAAAATTAACCAAAACTAAATAGTGGGAAATAAAGTATCTAAGTCACAAATAAGTTCATAGTGCCCTAGGTTGTAAAAGGAAATTAGCCACACATGGGTTCCAAGTTAATCCCAACAAACATTGAAACTAAATCTGAAATCATAGTGCTAAATAAAATTCTAATGAAGCAGTACCAAATGATCCCAACTCTGATTCAAATCTGATTCAAAGAAGAAAATCAACAACTAACTTCCTCCTTTGCATTAGCACAGTCCTAGGTGTCAATTCCTTTTCTTTCCTCGCTCGCGTGCGTCTTCAACTTCGTACTCAGCTTTCCGTTGTTCTCCAGCTCGCGTCCAGACCACTCTCGTGAATGAGTATGTGTGTTGTGCTGCTTCGTGTTTCAGCTCGTCCAACCCCCACCAGCTCGCCTGAATGTGTGTGTTCATATATGATGATTAATGCTTCTCCAAAATAAGACAAAAGTTGCCACTCCCTTTCTTTCTTTTCCTAATTCCTTGCCAAGTTTCCTAATTTCAGCATTTGCCTATGATTGGGAAATCAATCAGCTCCCTTCTTCCGCCACCTCTTTTCCTTTTTCTCTCCTCAGTTCCCTTCTTTTCTTTTTCTCTAGTATGTGTGCTTTTAGGAAACTCCAAACAGCTCCTCTTTTGCTTCTTTTTTTCTGCGTGTGTGTATGGGTTTAATTAAAAAGCCCAAACACAAGTCTAATACCAGCCCATGTGCTCAGCTACTCTTTTCCTCATTTATTTCTTCCCTTGCCTCTTTCTTTATTTGGAATCTGCACACATAAAAGGCAATCACAAAATACTTGTCCCAAATATAATATTTACTTTACTTTCCTATTTCAATTCATAAATTCCTAAATTTTATTTCACATCAAGAATCTTTTTAATTTCCTAACAAAAATCTCCTTATTTTGAATTGATGACTCCTAAATATGATTAAAATATATGTGAAAATATACTAAAACTAAGGAGTCATCAAATATAATTCAGAATGAATGTTAGGGTACTTAGTGGTAATTTTCACATATATATATATATATATACTCCTTCCTTCTCCTTCACTCCCAAACTCCCTCCGCCTCCGACCCTCCCTCATCAGACCCTCCCTCCTCTCCTCTGCCACGCGACTCCGGCGGCCTCCGGCGCGGCGGCGCCGACACCCCTCCCTTGCCTCTTCTCTTCCCTAAAACCGCACCTCCTTCCCTCTCACTAAAACCCTTCCACCCTCACCATCACTCTCAACCGATTTCTCCTCCCTCCCTCTTCGGAATCCGGCGGCCGACAGCGGCGGCAGCGGCGGCCTTCCTCCCTATCTTTTCCTTCTCTCTCTTTCCGTTTTCTCTACGTCCAGCAAGATTCTTTGTTCATTTCCTTCATCTCCTTTATGAGTTGCGTTTTTCCGGCGAAGCAGAGGTGAGAAATGGGTAAAAAGCTTCCGCCTTTTTATTATTTGTGGGACTATGTTTCCATTTTAAAGTTATTCTCATTGTTCTCTTTCTTTTTCTGGTTTATTGTTCGTCCTACTCACGGTGGTGGCCGATTTCCGGCGAAAGGCACGGCGGCCGGCGGTTGGGAGTCCTCTTCCTCTTGTTTTGGAACTTTGTAAGCAATTTCCATACCCGTTTCTTTTATTTTTCTGCGAGTTTGGAAGAGTGGCCGAGTTAGGGTTTTGAGTTTAGTTGGGATTTGGGGCTTATAGGTATTTTAATTGCAAAATTGCTTACTTAAATAATCTTAAAAAGGTTATTAAAACATCTGCAGGTTTGATTTGTTGAGTCCTTGATGTTTTACAAACTTGAGGAGTTGAGCATTGAATGAAGATTTACAATTATTGTGCAAAACCCTAAATTCCATACTTACGAATCTGACGAATTTGAGTGTTGCTGTGCCTTGATGTTTCAAATTGATTAATATATATGCTTGGTGAACTTGTAATCTAGCTTTGTTTGGTTTACTCTGTTTGGGTTTATTGATCCCTTGCCTTCTTTTCTCTTCTCTGTATTAAATCGGCTTAGTACAATAAAGGGAACAGGATGTCCAATGATACTAGCATGTGGTTTTATAATAATAAATTTTAATAGCGACTTGTTTTGTGAACTTTTGTCCTTCATTGTGTTTGTTGAATGATATTGGTATTTCATGTTGGATTTGTTTGAGATTTCTAGATTGGACATTTAGTTCTGAATAAATGTGTATACGTGGAAGATTAAACTTACTTTCAAGCTTACATATGGATTTTGGAGTGGTTTGGAATTTTCATAGATTATTTTTCCCTTCTCCTCTGTTTTTGTCCATGATTTGGCCTTGATTGTCTTAAAAAGGAAGAAAGGATTATCGGCCATAATGGATGGTTGTATGTTCTTGCATGCTTAGGTATACTTTAGAATTGGGTCGTTGTTCTTTCTTCTTTTCCCTCTATGTGTATTTGGGTAATGAAGTAAAATGAAGGATTTGTTGGATACATATAGTATTTGGTAGTAGTTGAGTGTTCTGTTTAGTTTAGTTCTTTTTCTTCCTTGTTTATGTTTGATTTTACTGGATGGTTGGTTCATAAAGAATGATGAATGAATGTTTGAGTTATTAGTTTGTGATGATTAATGTGGTTCCATGGGGGTATTTTACAATCTGATTTTTGATTTGTAATTATCCCTTGGCATTAGAATACGTTTATAAATGGTGTTCAAGGAAGGATTTTTGAGGTTGTGCCAAAGGAAATGAAGTTGGAAATCTAAAATGGACAAGAGTGTTGTTTGGTTACTTGTTGAGATTTGAGAATTGATTAGTATGATGTGGTTTGTAACTTCAAAATATAAAGGAATATATATGGGGTATGATTATTTGGTAACTTGCTTGTCAAATGGTGAGTTAAGCTATAATTGTTCCTTAAATCTTGTTTTTCTCAAGCTTGATGAGAATGCCTTAAAATCTGAATAATATGGTTGAAATCGGCACGGTTTAATAATTATTCATGTCACATGTTAAATGTATTTATGCTTAATAATTGTTGTTTTGGTTGGCGGGAGAATTCATTATTGTTGCTGAGAAATTCTGCTTGATTAATAATATAGATTTTCTTAATTGTTAGTCATAGACATTAAAGAACAGTAAAAAGGGAAAAGTCGGAAGTCTGTCTAAGTATTACATTGTGAAGGCTTGAACAATTTATAAAGATTAGGTGGGTGTGATAACTATGAGGATATAATCAATTTTGGCTTAGTTGGGCTGAATTATTTGATAATGTAGAAGCAAAAGGAAATCTTGGTTCTTATTTGAATATATAGTTGTTAAAATGCTTCATTATGTTCACTTCTCCTGCAATGGTTGAATTGAGTCCTCTCCCTTTATTTTTGGTGTTGTATGCGATTGGTATTATGGAATAAACATGTGAATTGTGTGTAGGACTCTGAATCTTGTAAGGGTGGTGAATGCAAACTCGAAGGATGTATGTTTTGTGGCATGGTGGATTTAAATGGATTGATCATTTGGTTGCTAACATTATTGGATTGAGAAATATTTGAGATGTGTTGTTAAAACATTCTTGAGATATAAAGAAGTGGATAGCATAAATGATTCTATAGGATATTAAATTAAAAGAGGGATTGGGTAGTCATATAAGAACGAGAGAGAAGTTGAAGTACAATAAAGTAGAAATGATATTAATTTATTATTTTCTCTATATTCTTACTTAGGAGAGGATGCAAGTAGGCTCTCATGGCATCAATAAGGAAAGGTTGAGAAATCGCGTATATTGCTAAGGGCGACAGGTAATCACACTTAACCTTGCTATAATATTGAGGGTGACGTTAGTTAGGGATTTTGTAAAATCCCTTTTCACCCTCTATATATATATATATATTATCTTTAAAATGGTATTTTTATACAAAACAGGCTATCGGGTGCCTTTCAAACACGATTATTTTCATATAAAAGGAATTTGAAATATTATACATATTATCCTGGCTGATGTTTATTCTGGTATGATGTGTGAGGTTCAGATGATATTATGTGAGAGATGTTGATAGTTAGGTTGAGGGAATAAGTTGAATAGTTGAGATTGAGATAGTGAAGGGATTGATAATGGTTCATGATATTGATGATTAGATTGAAATTGATGGATATGAATACTGTGAGGTTTGCATGACACTGATATACATACGTACCATCGCGCGATGATAACTGTCGATTGGCCAATCGACAGTTATTTGTACTGAGAATCCTTTTCAGATTGATTGGATCGGGGATCATAGGTCGACTTATTGAGAGAAGTGACCTACGGTTGTTTGGCATTGAAGAGCCCAACCGCCCCTACGGTTGTTTGGCATTGAAGAGTCCAACCGTTCCCGTTCTGTAATGGAAAACAGAATTGGGGTTCCCTCTCTGGAGATTGCCAGAGAGGGAAATTGTTCCCTCATTATGGAGAGGAACACAATGTCAAATCATATAGTGAAGATTAGATGCTTGAATGCCCCGGGATGGCACAATGCATCTTTAGGTGAGTGTGAGGGCTGTTGTGGTAGTATTATTTGATTGGAGTATGGAAAGATGAAATTTAGTTAGTGTGGAATTGACTGAGGGATGTTGAGTGATACATGGGAAGTAGAGATGATGAATTTGAGTTGATTGTGACGTGACAGAAGGATTTAAGTGATGGATGAAAGGAAATGAGAAATATATATATATGTATTATTGATTTTAAAACTGTGGTACCCTTTAGACGCCCTTACTACCGCACATCTCACTGTTATAGTGAGTTAAGCGGTGATTACTGGGACAAATTGTCTCATCCCACGATTACTGACATTTTTGCAGGTATTCATGCACAGGCGCAAGAATCAGGAAAGGGAATTAGGTAGTAGAGAGTTGGTATAGTTTATTTAGATTTGTATATTGCCAATTTATAGGTCTGCATTCGCTTCCGCATGTATATATATCTATTTATTGTTTAATATCAGCTAGTTTTGTTTATTAACCATGTTAGACAAATCCTTTCTAACATGGTTATCAATAAATTATCCATGATAGCAGCTGTGTTGTATTAGTTTATTCTTTTCTATCATGGATAATATTTAATCATCAGAAAATTCCTTTTCTAACTATGATAGGACATTGATATTATGGAAATCCTTTTTCTATCATAGTTAGTAAAGAGGTTATTAGATCTAAAATGGATATTATTGGTTAATTAAGTAATTAGTAACAGAATGTAACAAGATTATCTTTACTTTTGATTTTGTACCATTTAAATAAACATTATGTATAAATCTTATACTTTAAAATATTATATTTGGATAGTCTATTTTAGATCGTCGTTCTACTGTGGATAGACACCACACCACCCTACCTATCTTTAAGAGAGGTACCAAAATCAAGCCCATATCAACTATCATTTACCATTATATGCTTTCGGAGAATCTATCCGTAAATCTATATTTCTTCAACTTTTGGAGTAATGAAGGTGTTTTCTTGAATAGATTCCATTAGGCTTATTCCAATTTGTTTAATTTTTACTCATTTCAACGCTTACATATTAAACCTGATTTAATGTGTGTTTGGGAACCGTTTATGGACCCTAATAAGCTGGTTGGAACTACATAAACAGTTTTTTTGTTTTTGGTCATGTTTGGGTCCTGTTTATTTCTGACCAGCTTATTTGGCCAAACCAGCTTATTTTGAGAAACTCCAATTTGGAGTTTCTGGTGGCCTTAACCAGCTTTTGCATAAACTATTTTTCAGTTTTTGGTGTATGTTTGGGTCTTGTACTCTCTCATACAAATTTTCTCACATACGAATAAAATTGGTTAAATGCATTTAATTTGTCCTAAAATTCAAGTAATTTCCAATACTACCCCCAATAATTACACTTATTTCCATAACTATTTACTATTACTTTCTCATACTACCCTTATTAAATATGAGTATATATGAAAAAAATAATTAATTCACATTGGAAACCATGAAGTGACTTATAAAATGAACCAAGAATTCCATAAAAAAATGGACTAAGAAAAATTGGTAGTTTGTGACTTATAATAAGGTCAAGAGGGAGTAATAGGGTATAAACAAAATGTGTAACTATGAGTTTTCAACACATGTTCGATTGGTTTGTGCAACAATGGCTATACACAACTTTATGAGAAGAAATTTTCGATCTGACACTCATTTTGAAGAAGCTGAAGAAAATGGAAGTTTGATAGATAAAAATAATTATCATCAAAATCATTAAGTGACTTATAAAATAGACCAAGAAAAATTGGTAGTTGATGACTTATAATAACAATAATTGAATTACACAACTAATTAATGTAATTCAATCATCCAAATGTAATGTAGATAGACATAACCTCTAATTTATATGCATTTTAATGTATTGAAATTTTCTTATTTTCAATTATTGGAAACCTTATGCAATTTAATCTATTAAATTTTTGTAATTTTAAATTATTGAAAATATATGAATATTTTAATTGTGTATTATTCAATAAATATCATGTTTCCATCTAAACTGGTTTCTCAAAATAACAATCCGAAAACATGTTTGTAAAAGTTAGTTTGAAAAAAAACACTTCTGCAACTACGGATACAAAAATAAATCATTTCTCATAGACCAACTTTTACCCAAACCAACTTTTAAAAAACCATATTGCAAAAAAACCATTTCTCCACCACTTCTCCCAAACACACACTTAATAGTTCACAATGTGTTCTAATTCCTCATGTCCTACTCACAGACATCATAGCCAAACATATAATCCTAAAACAGAAATAAAACAGACCCATAAAACAGGAAAATGCCCTGGTGGGCCAGAGAAAGGGGAATGTCTTCTATTTCAAAATTGAAATAAAACCTAGAAGGCAGAAGGGAATGGTGTGAAAATGAAAAGAAGGGAATAAGAAAAAGAAGAATGGATACCTGACTGAAAGAGAAGCCAAGGAGAAGAAGCAGAGGGAAGATTGATTTGCTTTTTGTGACTCGACCGTTGGATCCTTGGCGGCAACAAGCTTTGCTGAGAAGCTCAACCGCGCGCATTGCTATCTCGCGTTTCTCCATTTTGTCCTTAACTGATGAACCGCATTGGTCCATTTGAATTTATTTGAAACTCCTCTTCTTCTTCTTCTTCTTTTTTTTTAAAAAAAATAATGAAATTATACTTCAAATTCTTCTTTTTCAAAGAGGCAGCACTAATATTTTGGGAAAATAAATTTTCACTTAAGTAGCTTGAAATGTAAAATAATTTATATATATATATATATATATATATATATATATATATATATATATATATATATATATATATATATATAGATTACAATGTAAATTATGTTTGTTATGACCATTTGACATTTATGGTCACATACTCACATAACACCTTTAATGAGATTGAATTAATTTAATAATTCAAAACCCTCTGCTGAAATTCTTGAAAAACTTTGTAATTTGCCTCTAATAATTGATTAGTTTAAGCATTTAATGGTTGATGTAAGTAATTAATGATTACTAAGCAATCCTACATTCTACCATAATCTCATTTGTTCAGTAATAGCAAAGGTTTATCATAATTCTAACTATTTATAGTTAACTAGTCCTGCTATATAGAACAAAGCTAATCACTCAAGTTACATTTGCCTTATGTATAAAGTATGAAACTAAATGTACATTTAGTAATGTACTTCATGATTATCCTCATTTAAATCCTTGCAATGCATTTTTGTGCGCACTTTGGGAAGTCAATGCCTTGAAACTAAATTAAAATGAGTGTTCATCACCTTTTCCTTTTGATGATAACATTAGAGACAAAGACAACCTGAACTCATTCTCTCAATAGGTGTTACTCATAATAATAAGTAGCATCTATCCATGAATTTTCTATTTGTAATTTTGGGTTACTTATGATATTCTCAAGTGTTTTAAGAATAATCCATTTCTGTAATATTTAGAGAATATTACACCAAAGTCTGTATACAACAACTTTGAACAAATGTCTTTTGAAATACCTAGTCATTTTTCATGAACAATGAATTATTCTTCTGGGCTAAAGTGCAAAAATGATACTAACTACAGGACAATATACCTGACCAAATTCCTTCTTTATAGAGAAATTATACAAACAACATATATGTTGCATATTGGCAACTTCATGAATACTCAAAATTGTTGTTTGTTATTAGATCTCACATATAATGTTAAGGTTTGTATTAAATTGATCTATTTTGTCTACTTTATGTTCATTTTTGTTCCTCAAAAATTTATGCTATCACATGCTCTTGGTACGGTGCAAAACCTTTTGTTTGTTAAAAGTGCACTTCCATTCATTTTTCAATATTAGATCTTTGTCTATAAATAGAGGGCTTCTATCATGTATTTGTTAATGTTGAATAGAAAATAAGATTTTATTTCTCTATTTCTTTCATATATCTTTGCTCTTTATTTACAAAAATTATCAATCATATAAGCAATTAATTATGGATGTTAAGTCATGGGCATAGGCATTGGTTTCATCGTATCTTTTTTCTTTGTTAACATACAAACCTACTAATAAATTATCTATAATCTGTACCTGTTATAACCCAATAAACTTAGCATCGTGCAGTTTTTGTGTGTTCATAAATTCATATGAAATTTCTAAAAGGCAACAAAATTAATGTGAGAACGTTGAAGGGCTGCTAATTGTGTAGGGCCCATATTGCTCTCCAAGTGGAAAAGGTAATGGACGTCATTAAAGCGATTGATATGTTTATACTACCTCCGGTCCTAAATATAGGACCTAGATAACTTTTTTTTGGAGAGGTTAAGGTTGTAAAATAGTCTATTAAATCATGACATATTTGATATATTTTTAGATTATCCATTAGTCTTTAAGTTAAATAAACTAGTTTAAGGGAAAAAATTAGGTAAATCAATTTATAATTAACTTATTTTTGTTTTTTTTAGGATTTTTCAAAAAAGTCAATTAGGTCTTATATTTAGGACTGGAGGGAGTAGTATTTAAGAACTTTATTATGTTTTGAACTAAAAAACTTTTTGGTGTCAGGTATACACATTCATAAATATTTCATATAGATTTAGGGTAACACGGAATTTTTTAGCTATTATGATTAAAATATAGGAAAATTATATCAACATTCAACTATTAACGTACACTTCAAACTTGTTTTCAAAAACTCATTCCTATTCACTTAAAATTTATTAATGTGCTCCAAGCATGGTCATACACCACATATAGTATTGAACAAGAAAAATATACCAATTATCTCAACACCCTCAACAAAAGTAAAGGCATACACTAATTATCTTCTTTCTTCAAGCTTTCAGCGAAGGCATTCAAAATACTAGGATCTTTATTCAAATAATTTTCCTTTCGAATGATTGTATCATGCAATTTCTTCAACGTAATTTCCATTTCCACATCTTCCATTACCAATCTCAGTCCTTCCTCCACATCCTTCACTCCAAGTCCATTCAGCCTCACTCCCACTTTCCACTCTTGAACAATGTAAGCACAGTTCAAAGATTGATCACCTGCCACAGGATAACACAACATCTTCTTCTTGAATCTTATCGCCTCCATCATCGAATTCCAACCACAATGTGTGAGGTAACATGCCACAGATTTGTGTCTTAGAACCTCCAATTGAGGTGCCCATGAAACCACTCTTCCTTGATGATTTGAAACCCTTTCCTCAAAGCCTTTTGGTAACCCTTCACGCCATGCTTTCTTAAGAACCCAAAGGAAAGGCCTTTTAGATTCTTCAAGTGCCATTGCTAAGCTTCTCAACTTAGCTTCACCAATTGGACTCACCCAACTGCCAAATGAAATGTATACCACGGAATTAGGGTTTTGAGTTTCTAACCATTCCATGCAGCTCTTATCTTCTTCCCAGAAGCTTGCATGGTTGGTTTGTGTGTGATTAAAGTGATAGCCTAAGGGCAAAAGTATCATTGGAGAATGATGAAGTTTGGTTTCATCTGGAAAGGTATTCACAAAAAGCCATTTCAGAGTTTTAGATCTTTCTAAAGTTCTTGTCCAAAATTTAAACCTTTCTTTCTTTGCGGCCACCGTTCCAATCAGCCATGGAAGAGCGTCAGTGTCTAATACAGGAAATTCCGGTAAGAAGCAAAATTTGCCTTCATGTTGTGGAAGTCCTGTAGGCAAATGTATCAAAGATCGATTATATTACATTACATTTTTTGAAAGATATGTTTATAGTATTGCACTCAGGGTAAAGGTGCAACAGGTTCAAACTATTACACTATTACACCTAGAGCACATAGGGGTGACAAGTATTTTCGGGCTCAATTCTGGAATTGAAGAATAAATATTTGTGCAATATAGGGAATGTCGATTAGTTTGACCGACGTTGACAGTTCAAAGCTGACGTGGCGGGGAAAATAAATTTTTTTGCTGACGTGGCGTGCTTATGTGGCAATTATTTTTCAGAGTGTGTGGGCCAACATTATTTAAATTAATAAAAAAATATAAAAAATACAAAAAAAAATTATATATTTTTTATAATTTATCAAAATATATTTGTTTATACTTTTTATAAAAAAATTTATCAAAATATATTTATCAAAATTATATTTTTTTATAAAAAATAAAAAATAAAGAAAATAAAAATATAATTTTTTAAATTAATAAAAATATATTAAAAAACATATAAGAAATTAAAAAAATATTTTTTTATTAATTTTTTTTTTATTTTATTTATTAAAAAAAATATAAACATTTTATAAAAAATAACAAAATTTATTTTTTTATAAAAAATAAAAAAAATATATAAACAAATATATTTTGATAAATTATAAAAAAAATAAATTTTTTTTTTAAAAATTTTTTATATTTAAATAATGTGGGCCCCACACACTCAGAAAAATAATTGCCACATAAGCACGCCACGTCAGCAAAAAATTTTATTTTCCCCGCCAAGTCAGCTTTTAATGGTCAACGTCGGTCAAACTAAACGGCGCTTCAGTCCCAAAATTGAGCCGAAAATACTTGTTACCCCTACGTGCTCCTAGCGTAATAGTTTGAACCCGTTTTTGCACCTTTACCATATATCCAAAACATCATATAATAATATAGGGTGAAGGTGCAAAAATGATACTAAACTTTACCCAAAATTGTATTTCTAATATTAAAGTTTCGCAGTGTGCAAAAAGAGTACCCAACTTAGGGTCCACGTGCGAATATAATATTTTCACTTGAAGGAAATAAAATTTAGATATGAAAAGACTTTTATGCCCTCATTCCTCCATCATTAAATAAAAATTTAATGAGGGGCATAAAAGTCTTTTCGTATCTAAATTTTATTTCCATGAAGTGAAAATATTATATTTGCACCCGGAGGCCAAGTTGGGTACTATTTTTGCTCCTCGCAAAACTTTAGTATTAGAAAAGCAATTATGGGTAAAGTTTAGTATCATTTTTGCGCACCTTCGCCCAATAATATATACAATTAGTTAGCAAGTTGTAAAAAGAATTATGCTTTTTTTTTAACAATATAAACCTTAAACTATTTAAAGCCGGTATGAGTAAATAATGCAATTTCTACAAATAATTACTAGTGTTGTAAAAGTTAGATTGGAAGGCAAACCGGGGAGGGCTTCGGGTCACGGTTCGCACGGTCGGATCGATAAGACCGATAGATGGTCGAATCGATGACGTAATAATTGAAGAAAATTATCTTACTTATAAATATATCTTAATTAAATGTAAACATAGAAACAAATTAAATTGTGATCGTTTGATCTCTTAATTTTTAATAAGAGATCATTGACTAAGAAAAAATATAGTCATTACAATCTTAGAAAATAAATCTTTTTTTATTGTATTTGGCAATTAAATGAGCGGAATAAATAATATTTTTCTTGTAAAACAAACAATAATATATATGACAACAATAATATATATATATATATATATATGATTAAACAATAAAATTAACAATAATATATATTAGAAGAGGAATATATGCTTAAAAAATTTGGGATTTCTTATTCAGTCTCTTTTTTGCTGAAAAAAAATACTGCCTCCGGTCCTAAATATAAGACCTAATTGACTTTTTTTGGAGGTTAAGGTTGCGAAATAGGCTACTAAATCATGACATATTTGATATATTTTTAGATTATACATTAGTTTATAGGTAAAATAAACTAATCTAAGGGAAAAATTAGGTAAATCAATTTATAATTAACTTATTTTGCTTTTTTATAGGATTTCTAAAAAAGTCAATTAGGTCTTATATTTAGGACCGGAGGAATATTATGTTTGATTTTTTCCCTCACTTTTTTGGTGCCTGAAAATGGGTAGGCCGGTTGTCTCAAAACTGTCCAGATTCCCAGTTTTAAGCCACTTCTCGGCCCGACTGGCGGTTCGAAGCAACCTAACACAGTTGAAATGCAAAAAATATTATTCTATATTAGCCGAGCCTTTGTTGGGGGCAGGTGACGGTCCGACCGGCCGGATCGTCCGGCTCGGTCCACTTTCAATTAACACTGATAATTACCCATGTCTATCCAAAAGAACAAATATAAGTAAATAATCCAATTTATTTCTACCGTGGAAGTTTATATATAGACTCGATTCTTCAATTTTTTTCGAATGCAAGAATACTTTGAAATAGTTTTGGATTAATGTTTAGTTTTGTCCATATGAGTATAAAACCATGAATTTTTCACAATATTTGCTAGATAGTATAATATTTTTTATGACAAAATAAATTGCTGTGAATTTCTTGATTATGAAAAACTTAGTTAAATAGAAAACCAATAACTAAACACACACCTGTTTCAGAAATGAGGCCACATCGTAGCATGTGAGGTATGGATGCAATTAATCTGTAAGCTGCAAACATGACTGGCCAAAACCCAGCCACATGGATGCCACATTTTTGGGCAACTTTTATAGCCCAAGAAGCCAACAAGTCAACCACCACACAAACCAACGCTCCTCCATCCTCCTCTTGAAGCTCCTCAATCAACCTCTCCAACTCACAAGGCATAGTGTTCTCCATAGCCGACTCAACGCCGAAGAAATCTATAGCAGTCTCCTTCTCTAACCCATCAGCTATAGCCACCCACTTGATCTGATGATGATTACTACTATTATTTTCTTCATCATTATAAATCACAATCTGATTGTAAATGAATTGGGGAAGAACAATTATTGGGTCGAAGCCAAGGTTCAGTAATGTCAACGCCAATTTTTGCATGGGAGTTACATGTCCCTGTGCTGGATATGGCACCAAAATGATCCTTGGCTTCTTTGAGTACTTCATATATATTTCCTATCTCACACAAACAAATGTTAAAAATTTAATATTATAAGCTTCAAGTGATCAGATCAATCGCTTAATCGCTTGTCATTTGGTTTATGTATGTGTAAGTGTTCCACGCAACACTTTATATATACATGTGAAGAAGGTATACGTGTCTTGTTAAATTGATAAATACAGGTTAGTGTGTACAATATTTTCTTTTTAATTAGTTAGCTAGTTTAGAGACGTTTCTTGGATAATTAAGTATGTATACACACGGACAGACTTGTCAACTTGCATGTGCCTAAATGATGTATATTGAATTTGAGAACATGTGCCCACCCTACTGTTGGTCTCATTTTATTAATGAACTAGGATGGGGCAAGTGGACTTCATTTGTAACATATTAAAAATAAGTTGTGGTTTTACATTCATCCTCATCACAAAGATGAATAATGAACTTCTTATCAAAATATGCATGATTGAAATTTCTTGCAATGGTCGAAATTCATTTAAATTAATTTTAAAATTGTAATACTTTTATTTTAATGGATACAAAATGAAAAATAAAGTGAATCTTATAAATGTCATTTGATAACGCTAATTTTATTTTTGAAAAAAATGGACATTTTAAAATATTAAATCTCTACCATATCACATTTTGGATATACAGTCTAGATTTTATTTTAGCAATGAGAAAGCAATAGTACAATTTTGAATGGGCAGTGAATAGGAACCCAATTAGTTGTACTACTATTATGAATTAATAATAGTACAGTTTATTGAGGAATTTAATTTTACATATTCTCTTGGTCCTTGTTATTAGAAGCACATGCTAACTAATTGTGATGTTTCTAAATTTAGTCGTAATTGATTAATTCAAGAATTGAATGTTTTAGAATTATTCTGATTGAAATTCATTGAGTTGAGAATAATGAGTTAGTCACGAAGTTTTTATTTATTAATCAAGAATATCAAAGCAAAGTGCATTTACACAAAAATCTTAGAGATAATTGTCTATATAATTCTTTATATTCCATTATAATTGGGTAATGGACTTAATCGGTCCTCCAAGTAATCACACCCAAGAGCACTGGACACCCTAAATTAATAACAGGCTCATATTTACACTCAAAGTAACCAAAGTGTTTAAAAAATACCTCAAGTGGACGGTTAATCACGTTTGACCGTTAATATGCTCATGTGGCCGTCACGTAGGTTAAAGTTTTGTCACTTGTGCCTTGTCATTTCCACGTAGGATATGTACATGTAAGCCCACATATAATAAAAAACAATTCACTCTCTCTCACACAAACGATGTTCCCCAAACGACTTTATAGTAGATGTCATTGAGAAGCTTAAAGTTCCCCAAAGGAGCAACAAAGGAAAGTGAACTGCAGAAGCAGTAATAATAATGGAGGAAAGAGAGAGAGAGGATGAGCGAGAGACAGTCGTTCTTCTCTGGAATAAGAAGCTGGGTTGGTGGAGGTTTCTGGACTCAACACTCATAGAAGCAGTAATAATTGCGGAGATTTGTTTTATTGTTTAAAATAATTAATATTATAAAATATATTTGTCACATCAGAATCCTAATAAGCCTTCCAAGTCATCCAATTCAACATAATCAATGTCACATATGAGGATTTAAGGCTTCAGGGACTAATACTTCTATACTAAGTAAAGTTCAAGGACCAATATCATATATTTGAAAGTTCAGGGACTAAAAACAAAATGAAGAGAAAGTTCAGGACTAAAAGTTGATTTAATCCTTTATTTTATGATTATAGCTATAAAATGTCCAATGATGAACGCAAAGCAACATAGCATGGGCGTGATGAAAGCATATTGATATACACTTTACAGTATTTTAATCTTAGTGTTTATTTTTCAGTCCAAAAAAAATATAAGGTTTCATATAAGACACGATGGGATATACCTTTTGTTAGGCATAGATCCATTTATATCGGATAGTTTGATAAAGAATTTAATTTTCTTCAAGAATTTGTGTTGAACACAAGTTTAAAGGGAAAACTCATTTCAAAAAAATTAACCTAGAGAGAACCACTTAACTTTCGCTCTCTACTTCATAGGATTTTTGTTCTGGTTTTCTGATTTGAATCTATATTGGTGTATGTAATACTGGTTTTAATATTTCTAAGATTGATTTAGTTGGCCAAAAACATAATGACGAGGGACTTCAATTAATGCTCTTTCGCTCGAGAGTAGATTACTTGAAACCAGTAGGACTTGTGACAGCATAATCGATCATGTTGGCCGAAAACATAATGAGGGACTTCAATTAAACCCTAAACCATTTCTAGATGAAAATAAATTGCAGAAGGGTTGCCTTTAGTTTCACAAAAAAATGAATTTAATTTATTTTGATCCACAACGATTAAATCTGAAATAATTGATTCTTCTATTTAATTTATTTTTGAATACAGTATTGTTTATCACTTTTATATACACACACACACACACACACACACACACACACACACACACACACACACATATATATCATATCCTTATTATTATTTTTCTCAATTAATTTATCTTTCATGTAAAATGATGTAAAGGTATTATTTCACCCAATTAATGTAAAATTTATTCAAATAAATTAACCAATTTACTTGAATTCACAAATCTACACAAATGATTTGAGTAAGTAGTTCTTATAAATTAATATGTGCGGTGCTTGCATGTTGATGAGAGGTGCTTAGGCCTAAGTGCGAATTTTAATACTATTATTTATGTTGATGGGATTGGATTTCCCCTCTAATCAACTTGTCCCATATATATGGCGCCAAAGTGATGATTGAAATAAAATTGATACTAATAAATTAATCCTTCGTACGGAAAGTAGGCATATGCTACCATTGCGGGGATCCCGAGTTAGGAGTAATCTCACTTGTTAGCATTAAAAAAGTTGAGGAAATAAAAAAAAGGAAAAGTTAACAAAATATTTTTCATTAAAAAGGAATACAATGATATTAATAAAATAAGTGTTTTTACAAAGACCAAAAGTTAACAAGAGAACTTTATCCACTTGTAATAAAAAATAAATTTTTGACCACCAACTACTGAACCATAAAATAAAGATGGGAAAAGTTGCAAAAATATACAAGATAAATTGTAAAAGGGCAGCCAACATCATGGTAATTTTGAGAGTGCAAAAATATACATGGTAAACTAAAATGGGGTACCTCACCATTTTTAAATACATGTGATAAATGGCCAGTGAACAGTGAATTGTGTCTGAAGCCACGATTTTTAAGCAGCTTCTACCGTTTGGTCAAAAAAAAAAAAAAAAGCAGCTTCTACCGTAAAAGGACTTCCTAGAGCTGAGAGAAAGATAGGTTTTGGTGGAAGACTTTTCTCATTTATATAGATTGTAGACTAGTTTTAAATTAGTTTTATGGTCAAACTGAGAATAATTTTTAGCATCACATACATTAATGCACTTATGTATGGATAAACTTTGTACGCCTCTAAATTTATTCTGCTTGAAACTATCCTGCCGAATTGATTTCTGTTAACAAATGAAATTATCTTTTACGTTGATTACCTTCATTAAAAAACAAAAAACACTAAAAACGTTTTTGATTATTAATTAGTGTTTTCTACATTATTGTTTGAACAAAAGTGTAAAAATGACCATATATTTAATTAGTTCAAGGTTAACCGATACCTTGAAGTTGTTTTGGCTCAAAAATGCTAATGTAGTTACCAAATTGGTTCAAAAGTTCAGGAAAATGGCGTAAAAACATTCTTGATGTGCGAAAATGCATCAAACACCATAGAGTTTCCCCCCAAAAATGCCCATGTAATTACCAAAATGGTTCCTTCAATGCTTATGTCATTACTTTATGTTGGCTATCGATGTGGTGTTGTTGCCTATCGATAGTGAGTTGATGTGTTGCCTATTGATGTAGTGATTGAAGGAGGGAAATGTTTCTATTGATGCGCACTTCCTTTTCCTTCTTGTTAGTGTAGCTTTCTTTTTACTTATGTGCTATGGATGTGCTTCTTTAGCACATTGATGTAACAAAACTCTTTTGCACTGTAGCTCTATTTCAATGTCCTATGGATGTACACTTTTGTGTACATCCATGTACAAATCTCTCTTTCTCTTTTTTTTCTATCAATATACATACACACTTATGCTCTCTGCTCTCTGAGAAAGTTGTTCACACTACATAAATAAAACAATAAATATGATAATGATCTAGTCGCTTCCCTTGCGGGACTCTGTCTTAGGTATTCCGCGACCACCGACAAAGTTAGGACACGACTCTCCCCAGGATTAAACAGACCCTTCGTGCGCTTCGCAAGGCAACAGAACAGCAGAAGAAATATTGTAACAAGCAGAGAATATATCAGAGGAGGAAAGAGTAGTTGGTTCTATATTCCTGTCTCTCCAGACTCTACCTTTTATAGGCGCAATGAGCACGGGTGAAAGTTAGTTATAGTTATGGTACATTATTTCACGGTTACAAATATAATGACAATTAAAATAGCGGTTTTGAACGTTGAATAATTATTTTGACATTAAGCAAAATAATTATCCAGATAAGCACACACACAGCAAGCTGGTAACCGCCCACAATTGATAAAATACAAAGATAATTAAAATCGAATAAATAAAATGTGTCGACTCTATATTTACCACGCGCGCAGGGGGCGGGGAATCGCCGGATTTGCCTCACGGTGGCCCAACTTGTGCGCGCGAGACCGTGGCCATTTAACTTGAGTTAGAACATGAAGTTCTCACTCCCAAGTAATGTGAGACTTCCCTTTTTGACACACCCACATGTTGTTGATAACTCCAACACTTTACAAATGTTTCCGGTCCCTAATATAAGAGCTAGCCGTAAAAAAACGCTTCTTAAGAAAACATGTGAATGTTAGTTGAGTGTTTGGAGTTAATGTTTTTTTTCAATATTGCTCATACTCCCTCCGGTCCCTAATGTAAGAGCTAGCCGCCAAAAAAACGCTTCTTAAAAAAACATGTGAATGTTAGTTGGATGTCTAGAGTTAATGCTTCTTTTCCAAAATTGCCCATATTTATTATGGTACTTTTAAGAGAGAGAAATACATAAGCATTAATAAATATGAAAGAGAATTAGGGGTAAAGTAGGAAAAAATGTATTAAATGAGGAGAGAATGTGGGGTGAACTCTTACATTAGGGACCAAAACCATTCAAATTTTGGGCTCTTACATTAAGGACCGGAGGGAGTATTTATTATGATACTTTTAATAGAGAGAAATACATAAGCATTAATAAATATGAAAGAGAATTAGAGGCAAAGTAGGAAAAAACACATTAAATGATAAGAGAATGTGAGATGAGCTTTTATATTAGAGATCAAAACCATTCAAATTTTGAACTCTTATATTAGGGATCAAAGGGAATACAAGAGAAATACGAGGGGTGTGAATTTTTTTGAATTTCAATAAACTATTTTTCAATACTATTCCCTCCGGTCCCTAATGTAAGAGCCCAAAATTTGAATGGTTTTGGTCCCTAATGTAAGAGCTCACCCCATATTCTCTCCTCATTTAATGCATTTTTTCCTACTTTACCCTTAACTCTCTTTCATATTTATTAATGCTTATGTATTTCTCTCTTAAAAGCACCATAATAAATATGGGCAATTCGGGAAAAGAAACATTAATTTCAGACACCCAACTAACATTCACATGTTTTCTTAAGAAGCGTTTTTTTTACGGCTAGCTCTTACATTAGGGACCGGAGGGAGTATAAGTTTAAAAGCTATCTTAAAAAATTTTGCACGACATTCATTTGGATATTCTCAAAGTGATATATATATGTGCGCGCACACATATATTGCTTCTCTAATTCGACCTTTTCATTTTATTTCTATTAATTTGCTTGCAGACGATCAATTTTCGGCTTTTCCTTTTCATTTTCATGATATTGTTAGAACTATATAATCTACATTAATTAATCTCATTTTGCCTTTTTTCTCAAAAAAAAAATATGTGGGCGCGCGCAATGATGAAAGGAGATTGAAGCATGAAATTATAAAGAAAAATTTGAGTTACAAGTATTTTCCTACTATTTTGAATCTTCAAGCTAAGCTCTATTTTACTGCCCAATAGTTGGCTTCCAGCATGACTCTGATGACTCCGTGGCTCCATTCTGATTAGAGGCTTGAAGTCAAATTGTGTATGATTTCTTTACCATTCAGCTTGGTTGCATGTTTCCAATGCAATGATGGGACTAGACATAAATGCGGATTTGGTTCGGTTGCAGTAGATCAAAACAACGAATGAGTTTGGGTCTAGCTCTTGATTTACCAAGTTTTTTCTTTTGAAACCAAGGCTTAGATGATATACACCTACCCTCCTGTTCTTATTATAGGGCCTCAAATATGAACTGATTTGGTTAAAATATAAGGATTTATGTTTAATTTTCTCACCATTTAATACATTTTTTTATTTTACTTCTAACTTCATAGTATATTCATTAATATTTATATATTTGTCTCCCTTAATATTCTCATCATAAATAAGGTAATACTAGAACAAAGATGTATATTCTAGACATATTTATTCATTTTTATGTTTTTAAGAAGCTTGATTTAATGACCCAGCTCTTATAAATAAGATAAGAGGTAATATGACAAGATCTAAATATAGAGTTTGGATAATTTATTATAGACATGCATATTAGAAACTTCATCTTGTCCTTTTGATCAAAAGGAACCCATTACTTTATTATGTTTTTTAAAATGTATTTGGAAAGTAATCCTTTTGTTTTTGTTTTTGTTTTTCCACATTAATTATTGGGAGAATGACAAATAAATACCTCCGAATGTCGAAAAGAACAAGTAAGGAACTCAAATTTTCAAAAAGACAAGTAAGAAACTCACATTTCCAAAAGACAATTAAAGAATCAAACAATTGTTAATTGGTACTACCTTCGGTCCTAAATATAAGACCTAATTGACTTTTTTTGGAGAGGGTAAGGTTGCGAAATAGACTATTAAATCATGACACATTTGATATATTTTTAGATTATACATAAGTTTATAGGTAAAATAATCTAGTCTTAAAGAAAAATTAAGTAAATCAATTTATAATTAAATTATTTTGCTTTTTAGGATTTTCCAAAAAAGTCAACTAGATATTATATTTAGGGCCGAAGGGTTTCATTTGTTAATTGTTCTATTTGAAAATGTACAAGTCCTTTTAGAAGTTTGAGTTCTTTAATTAGTTATCGTTTTTAATTGTTTGGAAGTGTTTATTTGACATTTTACTTTAGAAATTTATTTGAATTGTTTTACACGATTCATGATTGAACTGATGAGATTAACTTCATAGCTTATTTTAAAGGAAAACGAATCTAACTTTTTCAATGCATTCACGTCACGGGATAATTTTTTTTTACCAAACCTTCACGGGTTAAAATTGAAAACTGAGAATACGGAATGGAGGCAGTGCAATGCGACAAATGGAAGTGACATACATTGAGAAGGGATAGCGTAGTTCAGTGAGAAAAGCAGAATTGAATGAGGATGAGTTGGCTCATGTGATATTCGTACTCATTGGGAGAGAATATATTCTCGATGAGGTGGCTCTGCTCAACAGTGATGAGACACTCCATAAGTACCTACATCCACACACATTTCCTCTCATGTTTCAACAAGGTGATAAGAGAGAGAAAGAAGAAAGTCACAAAGGTATAATCCATTCTCCTTGTAGTTATGCTTATGAAAAGTGTTTGTAATGATTTGAGTTCAAAATGGCTTGGTAGTGAAAGGAAGGCAAAAAAACATGCATAGATTGATTACTTTCTTGGTTTGGACAAAAAAGGAAAAAAAGATTACTTTCTTGGAAAATTACATTAAATTCCTTCTCTCTTTGCAGTTTTTTTTTTGTGTAACGTTGTTGTTTTTTTTTTTAAATGTCATTTAGATTTACAGTTCTACGAGGAAAGAGTAAAGAAGAAGAGCAAGCAAGGAAATAAACAGCTTCCTCTTTCCACTATGCATGTGATAGTAAGTTTAAAGTGATTTTGATCTTCTGAAACCTTGAAATGGGCTGAAAGTAGAGGAAAAATTATTAAACCAACCAAAAGCCTCTTATTTATTTATTTGAAAATTTTCATAACTTGTGAGAGAATTTTGGCCTTTAATTTTAAACCATTTTATGCTATATTTCACTCAAATTTTATTTCGTAAATTCCGCCATAAGTTTGCACGCGCACACACAACATAAAACCTCCATCATATTCTACAACTAATATATGTATACATTTGTGTACGACTTCCTTCCATTTGGACACATTTTATTTTGACATTTTTTTAGAGTTTAAGGGAATAAATCATAAATTATTTTGTGCATTATTAGATTTTATATTAAATTATAGAGTAAAAAATTTAAGTAGAACATTTTTAATATTTTTAAGTAACTTATTTAATTTAATTAGAGTTCTCAAAAATAATTTCAACTTATTTAACAAAGAATAATAGCAGTAAAACAGAAATTTTTAACTAACCTTAAAATTCTAATTTAAGTTCAATAAGATAATTTTAAATCACAGTGTTTTGGGACCCAACATCCACTTGTTTCATTAGTCTGTCTGCCACGTCATTAAATTAGTCACTTTGAAATTGGAAGGAAAAAATTGGAAACGGTTGAGAGCAACAATGGATTGATACTTTTCTCTGCATGGAGTTGAAACATTAGGTAATCTTTGAAAATTTACTTTACTTTGTTTGTATTATAATCTTCTCATCTTTCTGAATGTCATATAAGGACCAGCTTGTATATTGTATTATTGTGTCAATATAGCAGCACTTTAAGCTCGTATATTATTATCAGGGATGAAGGAAAAAATGTTGAAACATTGGTCATATTGTATACCCTTCTACTCATAGTTTTTTAAAACTCCCCCTTCATAAATATAGTTTTTTTTAGAAATTAATGAAGCGTACTACTAAACCACTTAATCATAACGTATTTTGTATATTATTAGATCATATATTAGCTTATAATTCCAATATACTAATTTAGAGAAAAAATTTAGGAAAATCAATTTTTAAGTGCCCTATTTTAGTTTCTTAGGATTCTCAAAAAAAAAAAAAATGAACTAGCTCTTATATTTAGGAACGGAGGGAGTATATACTACTTCTGTTCCTAAATATAAGACCGATTTCTCTAATTTGATTAGATTGAGGATGTTAGTTAAGTTAATTATTATCTCACTCCCTATCTCTTCTTTGTTTATTGCTGATAAGTATTACTAAGTGACTTTTTTTTGGAGAGATTAATGTTGCGAAATAGGTTATTAAATGATGACATATTTGATATATTTTTAGATCCATTGATTTATAGGTAAAATAAACTAGTTTAAGGGAAAAAATTAGGTAAATCAATTTATAATTAACCTATTTTGCTTTTTTAAGGATTTTCCAGAGAAAGTGAATTAGGTCTTATATTTAGGACCGGAGGGAGTATGAGGTTAATTTGGGAAAATTCGGAAAATTAGAAAGTGATCTTATATTTAGAAAGTGATGAAGTATTTTTATTTTCTGACCCTTGAAATCTGTTGTGTTTTGGGCAATATAGGTGGAAAGTGAATTGCAGTAACTATTTGAAGGATTATAGTGTGGCTTTGGAGGCAATACTATTGTAAGTTGAGGTAAGTTATTTCCATATTTTTATGCCTTAAATATTGATACCGAAGTTACTGACCGTGATGGGATCATGATATAATGAGGCTTATGGGATCATGATGATGAAATTACTGACAGTGAACTTTGACACTAATGTTTGACATTACAATTGTGTATTTGTGTTTGTTTGGAAACAAGTTCGATTTTGGTTTCTGAATTTGTACCATTTCTATATAATTTTATTGATTTTGATCTTAGACTGAAATGGAACCGTTTGTTTCCTTCTGGTACACAAGAAGAAGTTAGCATTAAACTCTTTATTTTTCACAGATGACATTGGCTTGTCAATGAAATTGTCTTGTTTTGTAATGAAATTGGATTCTGGATTTGGTTACATGTTGCTCATTGTGTTTCATTGTGGTCTGTTGGATTTTGAAGTAAGCAGTAGTTTCAATTGATAATGCCAAACAAAAAAGAAGTTTCAATTGATAATTGAGTAAAGGAAAACAGGAAGAAACTTGAGGTGAGAATTTCGTATTTGTCTTAGCCAAAAAGTCATGATAAAGTTTTTAAAATTAAGGGATCAAATAAGAGCAAACAACTTGTAGTCATAAGACATTAAACAGTTTGTTCTTACACAAAAGGGAAGAATATAACATCACTCACACAATCTCATTAAGAACAGGTTGATAATTCCTCTTTACTAGAGGTTTCAAGTTTCACTTCACTTGTTATTGTGAGTGATAGTGGGAGGGTGAGATTTGGGGGATCTCAGTAGTGTCTACAATAGCATACAAACACACCAGATATGACTTGCCAATTCTCATTCTGCTTGTCTAATGTCTACAGTTCACTCTCTTATCCACTTGACACTGCCAATATCGCTGACTGAGTTAAAACAAAGGATATGGGAAAAATTTTAGCTTAGAATTAGAGATGTGGTCAATGGAGAGGTGTAAGTAATTTAATAAGTTGACTCTAAACCTCTGTCACTAACTTCATTGTGACTTTCTATGGATCAGTGTAATTTATGCCCTCTTATTTTCCTCTTCAGTCAGAGTGGAAGAAGAAAAGGGAAATGGCTTAACATAACTTTTTTGATTTGAAAATGGCTCAATATAATGATTAGCTACTGTTTAGAGAAAAAAGGTAGTGTCTGGAAAGAGTTTTGAAGCTTGTTTAATTTTGATTGTTTCCACTTTACACCTCAACATGAATCAATCGTTAAGCATTCCTCCTTCATTTCATAGCCGCAATCCATTCATTTAACTTCCCACAAATTCCTGACTTAGTATTTGATTCCTCCTTTGATTTATATGTTTCTTTAAATTTATCTCATCTTGGAATAAATCTTTTTTCCATCTATAAATACACGTTGACCTCTTTTCGTCCTTTGTACTTAATTTCATTATTAATTCCCTATTTTCCATGACTTTTGTTTCTTTAAATTTTTCTTCATATTCTTAGGCATTTACTAAATCTAATTAGAGCATTTCCTGTGTCACATCATCTACAGAATTTCTAGTCCAATAAATTATATGGACCGATTGGGCACAAATAATTCCTCAAAATGTGCACCTACAAAGCATTCAGGTCTAATTTTGCGATGTGACATTGATGTTATACTTTTCCTTGTAAAAAGCATTGGAAAGTTATTCTCAGTTGTTTCTTTATTAATTAAAATTATTCTTCTTGTTATTTTAATGATGATATGTGTAGATTAGGAATGAACATACAACAAAACCTTTTCTTATTATGTACTCGCTCCGGTCCTATTTATAAGACGCCAACCGCCTCTAAATTTTGGTCCTTGATATAAGTCACCAACTAACACTAACTAACTCATTTATTAAAATTTTCCTAATATACCCTTACATTGGAAAATGAACATCGGAAGATGATAAGAGAGAGGAGATGAAAAATACACTTTTATAGATAGAGGGTTAATGAAGAGAGAGAAAAGGTAGTGGGTAATAGTGATAAAGGTGGAAGGTGCAAAAATGGGAAAGACAAAAAAAATAAGACCAATTTAATGATGCAACTTCCATTAACCTCCATTCCTTGGTATGTACAATTTAGACTGTTGGCGACTTATAAATAGGACTAGAGGGAGTATATAGCTAATTGGCGCCAACACTTATATGTACATGTTACTTTATTATGTATATAGCTGAGATTGGCGCAAATATTTATGTGTAAATATGCTAATTTTATAAGTCATCATCTCATGCATGACAAGTACTTGAAGAATTGAGATTAACTGTAATATATTCATTTTATTGTCCAGAAGAAAAATGGCCCCAACAAGGCGAAGTCAGTCTAGTAGTGCAACTAGAAACCCGCCTGATTGTAGTCTGATGAATGCTATTGAAGGAATGGCTGCTGCAATGCGAGAGCAAGCAGAAGCAACAGCTGCTGCTATTCGTGAACAAGCTGGTGCTACTGCACGTTTAATCCAGTTGTTTCAAGGATCCAAAGATGAGGATTCAAATCGTGTTGAAAATCAAGGTGATCTAGAAGAGCAATTGCCAACAAATGGAGCACAGAATTCACCAAATCCTACGAAAAACCAAAATTTCTATGGTTTGGTTGAATTTAGGAAAGCTAAACCACCATCCTTTCATGGACAGTACAATCCAGATGCTGCTGATGCGTGGTTGGAGCATATGGAGAGAATATTTGAGGTCATGGGTTGTACAGATGCTCAAAAGGTATCTTTTGCCACCTACATGTTGGTTGGAGAAGCATACAATTGGTGGAAGGAGACTAAACGGACAATGGAAGCTCATCAAGTGGAAATCACTTGGGCAGGATTTAAGGTTGCTTTTCTTGACAAGTATTTTTCAGATAATGTTAAACATGAGAAAGAAATCGAATTTTTGCGTTTGCTTCAAGGGACGATGACTGTAGACCAATATGTTTCCAAGTTTGAGACACTATCGAAGTACTCATCGTTCTTACTTAATAATCCTGATAAGTCATGGAAAGCTAGGAAGTTTGAAGCTGGATTGAGGTTTGATATTCAAAAAGCGGTGATTGCACTGGAGATACGGGATTTCACTGTACTAGTGAATAAGTGTAGAGTTGTGGAGAAGTACATGTTGGAGTTTGAATTCGAGAAGGAGAAGAAGAATTTTTGGAACAAGGAAAAAGTGGTCAACATTCAGAAAAATGACTTCAAACCCCCTATTAATAAGGAGAAAAGTAGTTATCCGACCCCTTGTAGAAAATGTGGTAGACAACACTGGAAACGTTGCTTAATTGGTCAAAATGTTTGCTACCGTTGTGGGAAAGTTGGCCATTATATGAAGCAGTGCCTACAGAATAAGGCCAAGATGCTTGAGCGAAATAATTCTAGTCAAAGGCCAACGACAAGAGGGGGAGTATTCACCATGAGTGGAAAGGAAGCGGAGAAATCCATGAACCTGGTACAAGGTACGTGTTTTATTAATAATGTTCCTTTACTTGCACTATATGACTCTGGAGCTACACACTCTTTCATAGCAATTGGTTGTGTGAAGAGATTAGGATTACCTGTGAGTGAGTTGCCATATCAATTGCAAGTTTCTACTCCCACAGGGGAGAATGTCTGTACAATATATGCTTGTTTAAATTGTTCTGTCCAGATTGAAAATCAATCCTACACTGCTCATCTTGTTTGCTTACCATTAAGTGATGTTGATGTTATTTTTGGCATGGACTGGTTAACTGAAAACAAAGTCACCATTGATTGCACTCGAAAGCTTGTCATATTTACTTCTGCCCATATGCCACAATTGACTCATATTGTTGCCTCCCCCAAGAGTATGGAAGTAGATGAAGATGCAGGAAGCTTTCCCTCAAAACAAAAAGATATGTTAAAAGTTGATGAAATTCCAATTGTTCGAGAATACCCAGATGTGTTTCCTTCAAAAATAAATGTCTTGCCTCCAAAGAGAGAGGTGGAGGTTGCTATAGAACTTATCCCTGGAGTTAGACCTGTTTCCATGTCACCCTATAGGATGTCACCCTTAGAATTGAAAGAGTTGAAGGTTCAAATAGAAGAGCTTTTAGAGAAGAAGTTCATTCGACCAAGTGTGTCACCTTGGGGAGCCCCTGTTTTATTTGTCAAAAAGAAGGATGGGAGTCTTAGACTATGTATAGACTATAGAAAGCTTAATAAGGTAATGATCAAGAATAAATATCCTCTCCCTAGGATAGATGATCTTTTAGATCAATTGAGAGGATCCTTTATATTTTCAAAGATTGATCTAAGGTCAGGCTATCACCAGATTAGGATTAGAGAAGAAGATGTACATAAGACTGCTTTTTCAACTCGATATGGACATTATGAATTCTTGGTGATGCCTTTTGGGTTGTCTAATGGTCCATCTGTATTTATGGATTACATGAATCGAATCTTTCGAGCCTACCTTGACCAATTTGTGGTTGTTTTCTTAGATGACATTTTGGTTTATTCAAAGTCAAGAGAAGAACATGAGGGGCACCTTCGCATAGTAATGCAAATTTTGAGGGAGAAACAATTGTTTGCCAAACTGGAAAAGTGTGATTTTTTGCGGGAAGAAGTGAAATTTTTGGGACATATAATCTCAGGAAAGGGTGTTGCAGTAGATCCTGAAAAGGTAAAAGCCATGTTGGAGTGGAAAAGACCCGAGACAGTTACAGAAATTAGGAGCTTCCTAGGATTAGCTAATTTCTATCGTAGGTTCATCCAAGGATTTTCACAAATAGTCTTACCTTTGACCAGGCTTACTCAAAAGGGAAATCCATTCATGTGGACCTATGAGTGTGAAACTAGTTTTCAAACCTTGAAGCAAAAGTTAAGCACCCCTCCAATTCTGATTCCCCCTGATCCTCAACAAAAGTTTGAGGTATATACTGATGCTTCTAAAAAGGGTCTAGGATGTGTACTGATGCAAGCTAAAAGAGTTGTGGCATATGCTTCTAGACAACTTAAGCATCATGAAGAGAATTATCCCACTCATGATTTGGAATTAGCTGCAGTAGTGTTTGCATTGAAAATTTGGCGACACTATTTGTATGGGGCTGACTTTGAAGTATTCACTGACCATAAAAATCTTCAATACCTGTTTGACCAAAAGGAATTGAGCAAGAGACAAAGCAGGTGGATGGAACTCTTTAAGGATTATGAATTCAAGCTTAAGTATCAACCTGGGAAGGCAAATGTGGTTGCTGATGCTCTTAGTAGGAAGTCTTTACAAATTGCCTCCATGATGGTAGAGGAAGCTAAGATGCTAGAATATTTTAGAGACATGAGACTCTCTATGATTGTCTTACCCCAAAGCTTGCGCTTAAGTGAATTAAAGATAGAGTGTGACATTAGGATTCTGATAAGTGAGGCCCAAAAACAAGACCAAACCTTAAAAGGCCTACTAGGGTGTCCAGATTTTTCCCAAGCCATTGATGGGACCATTATGTTTCGAAGGAGAGTGTGTGTCCCTGAAATGAGAGAACTCAAACAAAGAATCTTGAGAGAGTTCCACAGGAATCACTACACCATTCACTCTGGACCCACTAAAATGTACCAAGACTTGAAAATGATGTATTGGTGGCCAGGTATGAAGAGAGAAATTGCTGAATTTGTGTCTAAGTGTATCATATGTCAGAAAGTCAGGGTTGAGCATAAGAAACCCTCTATTGTACAGCCTACCGAAATCTGTGTGTGGAAATGGGATGATATAATGATGGACTTTGTGATGGGGTTACCTCAAACACAGTCAAGCAAAGATGCCATTTGGGTCGTAGCTGATCGATCAACCAGGTCTGCCCACTTTTTGCCTATAAAAGCTGACTACTCCTTTGATAAGCTTGCCCAGTTGTATGTGCAAGAGATTGTAAGGCACCATGGAATGCCTTTGAGCATTGTCTTTGATAGGGATCCCATATTCATTTCTAGATTTCAGGAATCTCTACAAGAAGCTTTTGGAACTAAGGTAGATTTTAGTAGTTCCCAAGTTGATGATGAATCACAAAGAACACTTCAAACTATGGAAGACATGCTAAGAGGCTGTATTTTAGATCAAGGAGATAATTGGGAAAGGTATATTTCATTGGTAGAGTTTGCATATAACAATAGTTACTATTCCTTTATAGGGATGGCACCTTATGAACCTCTATATGGTAGGAAATGCCAATCACCCTTGTATTGGTCTGAGGTAGGTGAGAGAAGATTGTTTGGTCCAAACAGAGTTCAAGAAATCAATGAGCAACTTAAATTAATTCAGAAAAAAATTTTGACTGCTCAAAGTAGGCAAAAGAGTTATGTTGAAAGAAGAAAGAAACTCTTGGAGTTTGAGGAGGGAGCAACTGTGTTCTTAAAGATCACTCCAACTCCTGGGGAAGGCACATCCATAAAATCCCAAAAGTTGAAGCCAAGATATATTGGACCATTTCTAATCACCAAAAAATTGGACTTGTAGCCTATCAAATTGCTTTACCTCCTAAATTGTCCAATCTCCATCCTGTTTTCCATGTATCTCAGCTTCGCAAGTATATCTTTGATCCTTCACACATTATAAGGGAAGAGTTAGTGCAAGTAAAGGAAAATTTAGAGTACGTACCTAAACGTGCCAGGATCATGGATTTTGAAAAGAAACAATTGCGGAATAAGACTATCTCTCTTGTCAAGGTTCTTTGGGAAGGATTTATCCCATCAGAAGTGACATGGGAAACAGAAGAGCATATGAGGAAAATATATCCTGAACTATTTGACTGAGGTAATTATACTTTTTGTACATAATTTTGTTTTCGTGGTATTGAGCTACGTTTGAACTGTTTTCGCATACTCGAGCTACGCTTGAACTGTTTTCATAGACTCGAGTTACGTTTGATCTGTTTTCGTAGTCTCAAGCTACGCTTGAAATGTTTTCGTAGACTCGAGGTACGCTTGATCTGTTTTCGTAGTCTCAAGCTACGCTTGAACTGTTTTCGTAGTCTTGAGCTACGCTCGACTTGTTTTCGTAATCTCGAGCTACGCTTGTTTCGTGACTTCATGTCACGCTTGTTTCGTGGCTTGCCATGCTTGTTTTCGTGACTTCGTGTCACGCTTGGTTATTTACCCTCGTGGACTTTGTGTCCACGCTTGTTATCGTAGTCTCGAGATATGCTGATTTTCGTGGCCTTTGGGGCTGCGCTTGACTTGTAAATTTCGAGCTGCGTTCAGTTCCTCTATAGAAAACAAGTTGTTCATAATTATGAGTTTTCATATTTACTTTGTAAACCTTGGAATGAATTACTTTTATGTTATGCTGATTTTGCCCTTTTGGGTTTTATTCTCAAATATAAGTGTGGTGATAATAAACTGAAGTTTCTATATTCTTATATTTATTTACTTTTTATTTTTGGCCAAATTTATATTATTTATTTGTTTATCCATCTTTAGAGGATTTAAATAAAAAGTCATGTAATGAGATTGCACGTATTTATATATTGCTTTGTATTTCATATTGAAGAATGTGGATTAACACTTCGTACTTTAAAACAAAGGAAGGTATAATTAGCTTTATAAAGAAAAATTGATTTTTATTATTATTGTAAATAATAGTACTTATCTATACATTCAATTACTTTGTGTATTTATCTTTGAATGCATTAAGACGAAAATGATATAGTTAAATGCGTTAATTAATAAATGTTTAGAAATATTGGTTAATGGAGATGACTTACGAAGTTTAGATACCTTAAACTTTGTGCCGGTCACGTTTAAAATTTTGGGCGTGACAGTTTTGCCCCTTCGCCCTTTTTAATACTCAAGGTTGTGGTGTAAAAGACGTTACCGAGAAGAAAAGAGCAAATAGTATAGATTAGTGTAATATCTGAAAGTTTTATCCGTAAAAAAATAAGGGCAAAGGTGCAAAAATAGCCATTATAAATTTAAAAATATGCAACTATAACTCTGGTAAATTGAAGGGGGCAAAATTGTACACTGTAAATCAAAATGGGGCAAAATTGGGCAAATGTGCAAAAATAGACATCGTAAATTTAAACGTACGTTTTCCAGACGTGGCCCCACCATCAGTAAATGATGTGTCATACATTTAAGGGTGCAATATGTTGATGAGACTTTAATTTTTTGATCAGACTTTATTTTTTCAGATGATTACGTAGAAGTAAGGTGAATTTCACATGATTTGGGGTTCTATTTGGTTTCTTATCGAAATGATTTGGGGGTTTAGAGTTTATTTTTAGTGATTTAGGGTTCAACTGGATGCATTTTAGCTTTCATGTTAGATTTTGGAATTGACATGTCATTTACTGATGGTGGAGCCCACGTCTGGAAAATGTCTGTTTAACTCTGTCTAACAGAGATGTTACTTTTGCCTCATTTTGGTTTACAATGTATGGTTTTGCCCCATTTTAGTTTACAGTGTACAGTTTTGCCCCTTCAATTTACCAGAGTTATAGTTGCTCATTTTAAAATTTACGGTGGCTATTTTTGCACATTTGCCCAAAAAATAAAGACAGACTTTTCAAAACTAACAATTTCTGATAATAAAAATACAGAGGTTAAGATTATTAGATTAATATTTATGGAAATGTTAATATGTTAGGCATGTGCTTCTATTTTTATCCAAACTTGTTAGTGTCATAATTGTGGTTGAAATCTGAAGTCCTCTTCAAATCTCATATTCTCAAAGCTCTAACCTAATATTCCATATTTTCCTTATTAGAAAACTTTTTTAACCTTTATTAATGCTTTTTCAATAACAATCAAATAAGAGAAGGAAAATTAAAGGTAATTAAGGAAGATGATTAGTGTATTTAAGTAGCCAAATCAAGTTACATATTTAATATAAATAATTTGGGTAAATGTCTTGTATAGAAGATAGAAGGAGAGTATAAAAAATTCATTCTACGTGCATTATATATAGAGAATTTCAGTGATGGATTATTTATGAAACGAGCAAACTCCTCAAGACACATGCAAACTCCTCGTCACAACCATTAACAGGTTTAAAATCAACAATTTTGAAGCTTGTAAATCGCTATTCAAAGGTACTGTTGATGACTATGTTGATGTTGTCAATGTTTTTCCTAAAGTTGTTAATACCTATGAAGGTAATGCTAATTGGAATGACAAAGTTGTTAGTTGCTAGGAACAACCAATCCACAAATATGAAAGTTGTATAACGCTATTCAGAGTTTGTTAATGTGTATGATGAAGTTGTTAATGTGTATGATGAATTTGTTAATACCTATGAGTGTAGTTATTAATTGGAAATGGCTCAAAGAAATAATGCATTTGAGTCATTGCACAACATTTCATAATCCCAATTTAGGTCTTAGAACTAAATTTATCATTTTGCATATTTGAGTACCTTCTTTCTCAAACCATGCCGCAGTAACACAAGATATATAATTCGGATGGATTGATTTGAGTATGAGACAGATGGATTGATTTGAGTATGAGGGAAACAAAGCAAAGTGAAGAAGCCCCTAGTAGCCAAGCCATGGACATGGAGATGCAACAGCTTCTAAGTATGGGTTTCCTAGTAGCCAAGCCATGGACATGAAGCCTTACCTGCCACTGGCGGCAGATGGGTTGTTTACTTGCATACATGTTATTGATTTTAGTCCCTTGCTCTCCCTGAATATGTTGCCCATTAATATTTGTTTAGCTTGAGCTTGTTTTTTGATGCTTGAATAGTGAGAATTCCCTTGCTGCCACTTGTAGTCTGGGAGATTTAGGTAGTAATTTAGTTTTCATTGATAGAGTAAGAATTATATGTTAAAAGAAGCATATTTGTTGGCGAATTGTGAACACAAACGTTTGTTGGCAAATTATGAACACATAATTATGCTTTGTTTTTTTTATACACTTAGATAGCCATTGATATTAAATTCTCCTAACTAAGTCATACTTGCCAACTTATAATTCAATAAATAAGTCTTTGTATGAGACGAAGAAGTACTCAAATCGCAACACATGTAGCTAAATTATTATAATATCATTACATTACATTAATTATTTAACATCAACAAGAAACATAATAGATGACGACCCGTAGTGGCACCCACTGACCACCTAAATTATTATACGATAATATAAATAATATTATTGTAACGTACACATGTACCATCCTTCACACACATACACACAAACACACACATAGCTATTTATAATTAGTGCTCATCGTCCCAAAGATCATCAAGAAGAGGCTTGGTTGGTCCTTTGATGAGTCTTTCTTGATTGATTTCACTTATTTTCTTGTAATCTTCTTCAGTCAGTGACCAATCAAAGATCTCCATGTTTTGCTTCATCCTCTCTTTGTCATAGCTTTTTACAACAAAGCTCACTCCTTGTTCGTATATCCATCTAAGACACACCTGTCAAGCACAAAATTTAATTAAATACAACATATAATTAAGGACATGCTTATTTATATCTTGCTTAAACCTTGTCATAAATTAAAAAAGTAGATATTTAACCTGAGCAACAGTTTTGCCATGAGCATCAGCGATCTCCTTGACGACGTCGCTGTCTAGTGCTATGTTAATTCCCTTACTAACTCCTTTCCTCAGAGGAGAGAATGCAGTTAAGGTGATTCCAGTGAACTTGCAGAAATCTCTGAGTTTCTTCTGTTGCCAAGCAAGGTTCATCTCCACCTATATATGTGTTTCCGTGAAATCAAATTCAAGTGATTTTGAATGAAGAACTTGAAGATGACAAAATATAATTAATATAAGAAAACGGGTGAACAAATAGTTTGGAGTAAAACACTCTAACTCCCTATTTTCAATTAATTACTCTAATTTTCCTCTATCTATTTTGTAAACAGAATTAAATCCAAATTGTTGTCTCTGTCAAAAATATTGAAGAGATTTATAATGAAAAAAATTACTCACTCCGTTCCTAAATATAAGATCACTTTAGTTAATTTGGGGAGATTAAGGAAGACAATAAAATTACATGATCTTCCCAAAATCCCCTCAATTACTTAACTTTAAAAGGAGGAGGGATTTTCAATGAAAAGGGGGAGTATAAGGGTAGTTTGGGCAAAACTTGAGATAAAATAGGAAGTGATCTTATATTTAGGAACGGAGGGAGTATATGATTATTTTTTATAAGATATATATATATATATATATATATATATATATATATATATATATATATATATATTATTAACAGAGGATATTGTACTTTTCCCATCAAATCAAACTCATCAAGTGATTAAGTTAAGACCTTGAAGATATATAAATGCCCAACCCAGAAGATATATGAATGTCTAACCCAGTTCGATTCCCACTTGGTGAGGATACTGAGAAAGGGAATATACTAGGCAATCTAACTTTGGAGAGAGGCTGAGTCGAAATCCACGGCAAGCAAACTTACCGCTTAGCCAAGCCGGCCCTTCCACCTTTAAGATATATATCCACATATATAAAGAAAACATGGATGCAAACCTGGCGGGTTGACGTGTGTGGTAAGTACTCTCGTCCCTTAAGCAAGTGGTTTGGGGTTCGATCCCTAACCCTTGTGAATGGAGCAAATTCACAGGCCAGCTGTCTACCCCTTTATGGGATTTCAGAATAGCGAGGTAGTCTCACTTGACACGCGGGTGGGGATACTCTTAACCAAAAAGGAAAAAAGAAAACATGGATGCATGCATGAAGTGATAAAATAGGGACTAATTGTTTTACAACCTGGTTGACTGCAGGAGGGATGGTAGCAAAAGATAGTAAGTTCTGAAGCTTCTTGCATGAAAAGTTGCTGACACCGATAGCTTTGGCGAGTCCAAGTCTCTGGCACTCTTCCATGGCTGCCCACACACCGTTCATGTCAAAGGGGACCAATTCTGATTGTTCAATGGGATATGTAACCTTCCCAGGTTTTGCAGCTATGGGCCAATGGATCAGAAATAGGTCCAAGTATTGCAGTTGAAGTGTTCTGCACAATATGCAAGGAAGCAATGAATATATAACCTAACATTAAATATTTTATAAAGAGGACATCAAAGTCTTTTTTATGAAAATTGGGGTATTTTTTGCTCTCCTAAATGTAAAACAAAAAGAGTGAGTTGTGTGTTGTATAACCTTAGTGATTTTCTCAGAGCAGGAACAAGAAGATGAGGATGATTGTCAGTGACCCAGAGCTTGGAAGTGATGAAGAGATCATTTCTGGAGTGAATGAGTCCAAGTTGAAGTGCCTCTTTTATGGCTTCTCCAACAGACTGTTCCACACCATATGCTGCTGCTGCATCAAAATGTCTGTATCCCTGCCTGATGGCCTCCACCACTGCGTCTTTTGTGCTTACTTTGCTTGCAGCTTCCGGCGCCGTCCCGAGTCCAATCACGGGCATCCTCCTTTGGCCGGAGGAGGATTGAAGAACGAGCATAGGGATTGTGGGGGTAGACATGTTTTAGCTCACAAAGAAAACTGTGTAGTTAGATTTTGTTGGTGATGTCTAGTATCATGCATGCATGGTCCCTTTTATAGAACCATTTGGGTAATAAAACAAGTGTAGTGAAATTATGATCCACCGGTCCACCCTTACTGGGTTAGGTCCAAACCCAATTCGATTTGAGGTCATTATATAAATATGGAAAAATATGGGTGAAATAAATCATTTTCCCAATATAGTTTTATTCAAAACTTGTGACTTTTCGTAAGGAAGGGCTGATTTAGCTCAACGATAAGTTCGCTTGCGTGTGGGTACGGGGTCGTGGGTTCAAATAAGCCACTGTGCAAAAAGCATAGGTTAGGCTGCCTAGTATATTCTCTTCCCTAACACCCTCACCAAGTGGGGATTAGAACTGAGTTGGTCATTTTTTGTGTTTTCCTAAGGGTTATAACTTTTCCGTACATAGTTTATAAATAGAAGAGGGGTGATGGAAAATTGACATTTTTACTCACAAATAATATTTCTTTTGTCTCTTCTCTTCCTTTCACACGGTGTATCTGCCGTATATCATAGTCGGATTTCAATTGGTGATCCGAGTTGGTGTGGGTAACCGGTCAAGTTCATCAACAAACCAAGTAATTAAGTCCTGAATTCGTTCAAAACGAATACAAAAATTATATATTTTTCATTCATACAGCTTCTCAGTCGTCAACTAAATATGATTTGGTCAAAACAAATGCTCACCTAAATCTTTCCACTTTAAACTTGTGTAATTAGGAAATGTTAAGGTTCTAAAAGGTTCCTCTTATTCAACTTTGTTGATGTGAATAAATCATGGCATAATGATCCCTTTTACATGACCATTTGAGTACATATGTAACCCCTATAGCTTTTGATTTTTCATCTAAATCTGTCGTGTCCAAAAATTATTGATAAGGTATCATATCGGTATGACTTAAAAACTTTTTAAGTTGATTGTTTTAAAATTGTATACTCAATTAATTTAAGTACCTCAGATAAAAAAAAAAGATTTACTGAAAGAACTTCATTAGCATTCACAAAGTGTAAATTAAATTTTATTGATTTAAATATACATTTTGAAAGTCAAGATTGTTGAGTAATATCTTAAAATGTAAAAAATACTCCCTCCGTTCCTAAATATAAGAGCACTTTCCCTAATTTGATCATATTAATGATATTAGATATGTTAATTATTAACACATGATATTACCAATTCACTATAACCATATACATTTATCCACACTTTCTCTTTCTTGTTTGTTTATTATATATAAGCATTATTAGGGTTAATTTGGGAAACAATTAAGAACAATTAGAAAGTGGTTTTATATTTAGGAACTGATGGAGTATTATGTAATATTTTTTAATAGAATATTCAGATATAACTTGCATGATGACCAATTCTCCACTTGCCTTATTGATAACTATTTAACCAATGTATAGTTAGTTAAGTATTATACTTAATATGCCACATTTTCCCAGAATGGCTTTTTCTAAATTAAAGTTACATTTTTAGCTTTTTATACCACCATGAAAAACTATATTTTATAGATTCTATAGTTTTCAGGAGCACTATTTTTTAGAGTCATTTGAGATTTTATAGATTCAAAAAGTCCACATATTCTTGCTTGAAATGATTTTTATGGAAAATAGAAAAAAAGTAGATTTTCTTGTGGCTTGTTGAATTATTCTATACTACTGCATTATTTAATTATTGTTACGTAGTGTCAAAAGGTTGATCGGATAAAAATATTATTAAAAATAGGTCTTACATTTAGGAAAAATTAACTTCAATTGTGAAACTATATTAAAGATAAAAAAGTATTAAAATAAAAAGACATTAGTTCTCTAATAAATAAATTTTTACATATAAACTTATAAAATAAAATAATAGAGTATAACAAGTAGTGCGGACTACATAGACTAAACAAAGTACAGAACAGAATGATTGAAGCATAAATAGACGGACTATTATTTTTTTACAAAGAATGAATTATTAGCCAAATAGACGATTGCTAAGAAATTAGTCACGGATTTTTCATCTAACCATAGAATTTGTCTTTACTAAGACAAGTCTGTCACTATCGGTGGCTAATAATTCACTATTTTTTAATGAAACAGAGTTGAAGTAATTATAGTTTAATTATTGTTCAACCCTATTAAAATTACTATAGTGTTAATCGATTCATAATTAACTTGTCTTAATAGCATACTTAAATTCAGTTCGTTCCAATACCATGTTAAAATAAATATAATTTTACAAGGACCTAAAAATATTCAAGGTAGAAAGGCCACGCGGCCCTCTTTGACTAGCAGTGTGGTTTAATATGTCACAATAAGGTATAAACTTATATTTGCGTTAAAAAACAAACTTTTCAGATGATTGATCAACTTGGTTTCGTCACAAAAACTTATAAGAGTCAAATTGATATTTTAGGGCTTATAACTCACAAAAATAATGATATTTTAATATTAAGCCAATTAAGGGATACAAATATACTTACATACATACATATGTATAAGCTTGCATTGTGAGGTTCAACTTCAGGATATTTCATTATAATTTTGATGAGTGGATTTTATTTCCTCAAAGTGCATGACGAGATATATATATATATATATATATATATATATATATATATATATATATATATATATATATATATATATATATATATATATATATAATTTGTGACTAAATTACAAAAATGTCCACGATATTTGTCACGAGTGCAAAAATACCTATATAAATTTTTTTGGAGCAAAACTACGTACCAATCAAATTTCAAAACGAGGAAAAAGTGTCCATCACTACAAATTCTTTTGACTTTTTTACTTATCATCTTTTGTCGCTTCATCACTCTCCAAAACACGTGACAAACTTATGTATTTATTTCCCCTTGTGTGATGATGAAGCAGCAGAAGATGATGAGTGAAAAAGTTAAAATATTAATGGTGATGAGCATTTTTGCCCTAGTAGTTTTAAAATTTGATAGGTAGTTTTGCTTCAAAAATTTTACATGAGTATTTTGCATCTTCGTGACAATTACATTGACATTTTTGCACTTTAACCCTATATGTGTGTGTGTACACACATATATATAGGGCAAACATTTTGGAGATTATATATCCAAATATGGGTGTTGATTCTTAAGTATAATAAAGATTACGAGGCATATAAGAAGTAGGTGAGGAAAATAGGTAGGTGTTATGAACCTTAGGTTTAGTGCCAACAGTAATTTGTTCTAGATGAACTTTTTTGGACAAAGAAAGGTCATAATTTGCTTTGATTCAGCTGGTAGAAAAAGTAACGTAGTTTGACAACATATATAAGCTTCATTGTTTATTAAATTATGACAACACATATTCGTTGCTATTTTCATGGCTTCTGCTGAATGATTTTTTCTTGCATATCCGACAATTTCATTGATAATAAATGAGAGAATTACAAAATATAATTATGTAAGAAAATGATATAACTTAAAAAACATATGCAATGTCCAAAAGAAACGTTTAAGAAAGTTAATTATTAAAGGAATTAGAGATGTAAGAAAATGGCATAACTTAAAATTCACGGCTTCTGAATGAATTTTTGTGTCATTAATTTGGAGATTATACGTAATCTAACACGTTGTAATTGAATTAGATATTTCATCAAACAATATGAAGGAAACATTTAAGCAAGTTAATTATTTTACTTTTTGTTCAACACAACGAAAGCAAAGCGCCTTTGGCATCCACAGTAAAAGAGAGTTTTTTTTTCTTCTTTTTTACATGTTTAAGTTTCATGATCACAAAGAAGTCCTTCACAATTTTTTTACAGCCTCATTGAGCTTCTCATGGAAGCTGATTTCGAGAGCTTTTAAAAAAAAAGCTATGCTGCATAGTGGAGAGAGAAGGAAAATGAGGACGAAAACTGAGGGACCCACTGTGGAGACAAGGGAAATGAGGAAGAAAAAGCAAGGGGTCACCGGTACCACAGAGAGAGAATGAAAATAGAGAAGAAAAAAAAAATCCCACGTTTTTTTACTAGATATTTGAACATTAATTCTGCTCATGTCCAAAATATAAACTATGATTGGTTTTTTTAATAAACAAGTGAGCAAAATAGGGTGTGTTTGACTGAGCTTATGGAAAAGTGACTTATTTTTAAGTCAGTTTAAACAATAAGTCAGATTGTGTAATGAGATTTTTGTTTGGGTTAGTTGTGAAAAATGTGATTTATAAGTGACTTAGTTTTTGCCCTCCAATGGGTGAGAGCAACTTTTCTCTATGTATGAGAACGACTTTTCTCTCTATACGAGAGCATCTCTTGAGGAATGATTTTCGACAATTTCTTGCTGAGGGTTTTGAGAAGATTATCGTGGCCCACTGCGACGACGAAGATAAAGAAAGTGTAATCTTTTGTTTCTTGAAATAAATTATAGAGAGATAGGGAGCTTGTTACTAATTGTGATAGGTTTCAAAGGTTAGAGTTTGTTTCTTTAGTTCCACGGATTCTTATTGAAGGTTGAGATAGATTCTTGGAATTCTTTTGAGGAGAATGACAAGCATGAAAGTAGATAGAGGAGATGATAGAATAATAGGGTTGGAATCGAAGTTGGTTAGGAGAAATCAAGATGGGGAGAAACTAAAGGTTGGTGCGTTAGCTCGGGAGATTATTTCAAAGAGGAATATTAACAAGAATACGCTATTCAAGATAATACGTAGAAGATGGAATCTGATGTCGAATGAAGATTTGGAGAATAATGAAGTTGAGTAGACTGCTTTCATCTTTGTATTCCGGAGGAAGGAGGATCAAATCAGAATTTTGAGAGGTGGTGGTATCTTTTCTCTCGTCGTTGTACGGGTTTTTTCATCGGTGTATTCTTCCCCTGTTTATTTGCTTTTATGTTTCTTTCATTTTCAAATGGTTTGGAGGCATGTCTATGAGAAACTAAATTGGTTTGGGAGTTTCGACGACAATAAGAATTTCTTCTACCCAATCTTCATCTTATATATTAGTTTTATGAGTACCTTTGTCTCTGTGAGATCTACGACTCATGGAGTTTTGTCAAAAACCAAATTGATTGGTTTATTGCCGATAACAGGTGTGAATCAATTGGGATAGTTCTTCGAACAACTACTACTCAATGACTTTTCTATCGGTGATGATTTTTTTCTAACCACGAATTATAATGAAGGAAAGATGGAAATGATAGGGTTTTGGCGACGGCGGCTCCCTCCTACCAATGTTTACAATTTTAGGGATTCTATATTATCATTTGAATTTTCTTTTTGCAGATCTATTTTGTACTCCAATTTTCTAATTTAATAAAATCATCTATGCTATTTGTCCCAAAAAAAACAAGTGACTTATTTTCCATAAACCAATTCGTATGTTTGGATTAGTTGTTATTTCACGTGTAAAATGAGTAAGAATTTGCGGAGTGTAAATCATAAGCTACTTATTGTGTTTGGCAGCCATTTTTACATGAAAAGCCCTTCCCCAACGTGAAAGCTGGCTTCTTGATTTTGTTGCATGTTTGGCCTTCAAGTTGAGAAAGCTCAGCCCCACCAAGCTTCTCCATATGCTCATGAAGCTCATGAAAGGAGCTTTTGAAGAAAAGCCCTGCCCCAACGGGGAGAGAGAGTGGGAATGGGGGGAGAAAAAGGAAGATAGGAAGAAAAATGAGGGGCCCACGTAGAGAGATAAGGAATGGTAAGAAAAGAGAAGAGCCCACCAAGGAGAGAGAAGGAATATGAAGAAGAAAAGGGAAGACCCCAGTTTTTTTATTAAATATTTGAACATTAATTCTCCTCATGTCCAAAATATAAGATGTGATTTCTTGTTTTTAATAAAATAAGGTGATTAATTTTACATTATTAATTTTTGGGTTAATATGCAAATCCCCTGGAAGTATACCAAAAGCTGCAGATTTCCCCTGACATATTTTTAGGTGCAATTTTACCTTAAAAGTAAAAAATCTTGTGCAATTAAACTCTTCCGTTAGGCAAGAACTTTAACACCGTCTATTTTAATACATGTGGCAGATAAGCTATCACTCTGGCCCTTACATGGATGCCACGTAATAACAAGAAATATTTGCAGATAAAAATGAAATAAGATAAAAAATTAATAGATAGAAAAAAGAAAAGTAAAACAAATTACAAACAACATGGGAAAATCACAATCTCACCCCACCACACCACATCCTCACCCCCAAACAAATCCACCCACTGTTGTCGCTGCCACAACACCCACTTTCCTTCCACCCTCTCTTCCTTCCATTTCCTTCCACCATAGCTCACCATCACTCCCACTCTCTCAACCTCTCTCCTCCTCTTCACCATCCCCTCCACCACGACCGACATCACCGCCGTTGTCGCCACAAGAGAGAGTGGGAGTGATGGTGACCTGTGGGTGGAGGGAAATGGAAGGAAGAGAGACAATGGTTGTTGTGGCGGCGGCGGGGCGGTGGTAGTGGGTGGATCTGTTTAAAGGGTGGGGTGTGGTGTGGTGGGGTGTGATTTTCCCATGTTTTTTTTTAATTTGTTTTACTTTTCTTTTTTCTATGTATTATTTTTTATCTTATTTCATTTTTATCTGCAAATATTTCTTTTTATTATGTGGCATCCATGTAAGAGCAAGAGTAGTAGCTTATCTGCCACGTGTATTAAAATGGACAATGTTAAACTTCTTGCCTAATGAAAGGGTTAAATTGCTCGAGATTTTTACTTACAGGATAAAATTGCATCTAAAAATATGTCAGGGGGAATCTGCACCTTTTGATATACTTCCGGGAGGAATTTGCATATCAACCCTTAATTTTTCATAAAAAGTTAAAGTGAACTAATTACGTAATTCAACGTCCAAATGTAGATAGCCATAAATTTCTAATTTATATACATTTTAATCTATTAAATTTTTATTATTTTAAATTATTAAAAATTTTATGCATTCTAATCTGCTAAGTTTTATTATTTTAAATTATTGAAAATTTTAATTTACCTTTTTTATTTCTAAACAATATATGAATAATTTTTTGTGTATTATTCAATAAAAATCATGTATCCATTTTAACTGACTTCTCGAAATAACCATCCAGACATGTTTGTAAAATTGGGTTAAAGCCACTTCTGTAAATACAAATCCAAACATAAATAGTTCACACAATCTAACTTTTATCCAAACTGAATTCTAGAAAAGTCAAGTTGAAAAAAAATCACTTCTCCATCAGGATATACAAACACACTTATAAGCTAAAAATAAACTATTTTTTTCTTTGTATGAAATAAGCTACTTATTTTAAATAAGTCAGTTGAAAAACAAGTTCATCAAACATACCAAAAACACAATCTGCTTAAAATGAGCTACTTTTTAAAAATAAGTAGGTTATTTGGACAAAATAAGTCCAATCAAACTCACTAAGTTAGATCATGTATTAGTTAATAAGTTTAAAAAATAGTTATAAAAATTTGTTACATTAATATATAAGTAATTTATTTGGGCTTATATAACAATATATGTATATTTTATACTTCTCCTACTCCTAAGTAAAAGATCACTTTTTTTTAATCTAAGAGATTAAGTTTGCATCATTAATTTCTTAAAAATGTCAAAGTGACTTCATGATTAGGATATCTGGGAGTCTATGTATTAATTAATTAGAATAATGTATTTTTTAGTAATTTTCTATCAAAACTTATTTTTCAAAATAATCATATCCAAACATGTTAGTAAAATTATAATCACATATTGATGACTCCCCATATTTAGTGGTTTTAGGAAATATTTTGTTGTATTTGGGGAGTCATTAATTAAGTAATTAAAAGATTTTGATGTGAATTGGAAATATATTATTTGGGAATTGAAATAGGAAACTTGAAATAATAAAAGAAATATTTTAATGGGAAGTTTCCTATTAATGAAATTATGTGATTGAGTTATTGTGATTATTTCCTATTTCCTTCTCTTCATGAATGCATATTTAATGAAAAAGGAAATAAAGAGAAGGAGATGATTTGATTATGTGCAGGAAAAGGAAAGAAAAGAAACTTAACATGCAAGGCAAAGACAATATGATGTTGGACTATTTTATTATATATACACATGCAACTCATGAGAAAAGGAGGCTGGTTACAATACTTCCAATTCCTAGAGCCTACAAAGGAATTCACGCACAAAAAGAAAGAGAGGTAGCTGCACATGAGCAAGGGATCCTTGGGTTCTTCGGTTTAATCCTAACATATATATACACATACACGCATTCACCTTCTGGGGAGGAAGACGCAACCACAAGGCAAGGAATTTTTGTGGACACGTGCACTAGAAGACGAGACGAAAATGGGAAGGCACTGTGGAGTTTGTTGAATTGATTCATCAAGAGCATACACGCAAGAGCACACATACGCTGAAGGAGAAGAGGAATAAATTGTTTGGTGCATCCTTTGATTCTTTTCATTATGACTTAGTTAATGTGATGATTTTGTTTGAAAACATGTGTACCTAGTTTTCTTTTACAATTTAGAGTACTATGAACTTGTTTGTAATTTAGTATTTTATTTCCCACTATTTAGTTATGGTTAATTTGATTTAGTTTATTTAATCTTGTTATTATTAATTAATTTGTTTAGTGCTTGATCACCATTAGACATGTTTAGGGAATTTAGAATTGGACTCGAAAGAGGGAATTTTAAATAGACCATGGGATTAAATAGTGTAGGATTGGATTTTTTATCTGATTTGCGACTAGGATAGACATATACCTAGAAGCCTTACAAAGTCACATTAGAGCGGTACCGGTATTAATTGACTTAGTAAATTAGTGCAAGACATTGTGTAATTAAGCTAGGCAAGGATATAGGTGGAAACCGAAAGACATTTATAAACACTAGTACTCTAGATTAGCTAGTTGGATCAATTCATAATTAATTTAGTGGGAATAAAATCTAAGAAGCAGATAAGGGATTGGTGGCTCTAGGTTGTTCTTTTGACTCGTGAATTTCTTTTGTGTGAATATTTGTTTTATTTATTTTCTTAGATCATAGATAATTAAAATCAATTTTCTTTTATTTACTCAACTTGAACGAAAATAGGAGATCTAATGCCTAGTTATTAATTGTCTGAGTCTCTATGGGATCGACCTTGATATTACCACTTTACTAAAATACGATCCGTACACTTGCGGAATTTTTATCAAAATTTTGGTAGCATCACATATCTAAACGTATATCACATCATTCAATTTGACTTTTAACTAATCTTACTTTTGAAAAAAATCAAATTGAAGAAAAGTTATTTCCACCAATAAAAGATATCCAAACACATTTCAGTCTAAAAAAAGATATCCAAACACACATATCAATGCCAATAAAAAATAATTAACGTGGTAATAATTAAGTTAATTATCCACAATGGTGTGACATCAATATGAAAGTACTATTGTAAGTACACTGAAAATGGAAGCATGTATTGAATTGAACATAAAAAATTTATATGAAAGTTCAAACTTTAAAAATCTATTTTTATTTTCCCAACAAATCCCAGGGTTGGAAACTTATCTTCTCAAAACTAAAATTACAAGGAGTGGACTAAAGTTCAGTACTTGTAAATTGTAATATTTTTTAGTAAGATTTTGAATTTCATTTAAACTGGCACATTTAAAAATAATTTTTTAACAAAGTTAAATATATATGTCTAAAAATTATGAAAATCTAAAAATCTAGAAATCTCATGTTTGATTTTATTTGAGGGTAAATCTCAATTAAATGACAATTGAATATCAAAAGGATAAAAATGAGTCAGAAATCTTTCTTTTATAAAAGGAAGGCTTCCACAAGGCTCTCTGTGTGCCACCTATCAATTTAGACCTTCTCACTTTCTGCCACATGTCCACCTCTCTCTCTCTCTCTCCCCACAAGGCATTGCGCGGGTGCTATACTAGTTTACAAAATGATAAAAGAGGGGTTGTTCCTTATTTGGGATAAACACGCTAGTTATTCACGCTCCATGAATAGGTACTTCCATTACTGAAGTAGTTAATGTAATTTCAGGGAGTAGTCATCTGTGTTACTGAATTAGTTAATGTAGTGTAAGAGAAACAAACTCCCTTCTAAGTAGTTACAAAACAGAAGTAGTTAAATACGCTATAAGAGTAACTATTCTCGCTCCATGTGTAGTTAATTGCGTTACTGATGTAGTTAATATGTTTTAGAGACACAACACTCCTTCTAAGTAGTTGAAAAATAGATTTGAAGTAGTTAATTTTCCTCGAAAGTACTTATTCGTGCTTCCTGTATAGTTAACTATACGTTAAATTTCATCCCAAATAAGGTACAATCCCTCTTTTGTCATTTTACAGATTTGTGATCCATTTGTATCTTGTTGATATTCAATTGTCATTTTATTGCGATTTTGTCTTTCTTTCAAATTTCCGCATCTCTTTTTTGAGACAAGTAGTTAGATTTTTTAGCCCATTCGCATTTCAAAGTGTAATGTCATCAAGTTTTAATTTTCAAAATTAAGATTATAATTCAATTGATGCATGATCAATTTGAATTTAAGTTGGCTTGATCAAATTTTATACGTGTAACAACCTCTGCGTTTCAATTCTTTATATTACTAAACATTCCTTTCCCATGTTGAAGTCCCAACTCCCAAGTGAATCGAATTTACACGCATCACATTAAAAAAAGTATCACTATGAAAATCAACAAACATGTCATCACATATCTAGAAAGTGGAAAATGATATATATGCTTGGGAGGAAGTCGAAGATGATATCTGGAAACACTAACTTATACAAGTAAACTTTTTATTAATACATAACTTATACAAGTAATTCAGATAACATAAACTAAAGTACTTTCTATAAGTATAATATATTAACTAATTGAAACGTAAAACTCAAGTAAACTTTATAACTTTTAAGTTTAAGTGAAAACACATACAATCATATGTCCCCATGTTCTAATTTTAAGGACTACATATAGTATAAATTAAAATACTGAAAATTGCATGTCAAATGTTAAATATTATTTTTAAAATGAAATTCTGTATAATGAAAAATATTAAAAATTATGACAAGAAGAGGTACCCTTAACATTAACTGTTATTTCAAAGTTGAAAATTAAAATATAACATCATAATTCAAACTTTTAAAATGAGGAAGGTTATGTGCAATTGACAATAAATCTTGAAGTTAATGTGCATTTTTCGCCTTAAATAAATTAAACAGAAATAAATAGAATAATAAAAATCCATTTTATCACATAATAATAAAATGGGTAAGGGACCTAATCTGCCCCCGAAGTAACCACCAAGGAGCGCTGAGCACCCTGAACTAACAACAGGCCCGTATCTGCACTCCAAGTAACCAAGGTGTTTAAAAACTACCCCGGTTTGACGGTCAACAACGTTTGACCGTTAGTATGCATATGTGGACGCCACGTGGAGACCTGTTTTGCCACCCGGCGCCTTGTCATCGCCACGTAGGATAAGTTAATGTGGGTCCCACATTAAATAAAAAAAAAATTCTCCCTCCCTCTTCACCTCCCACCCACCCCCCCACCCCCCCTTCACCTCCCTTCTTAGCCCCCCACCACCAGCCCCACCCCCCCTTCACCTCCCTCCCTCACTTCGCCACCAGCCCCACCTCCCCCCCACCACCCGCCCCACCCCCCCTTCACCTCCCTCCCTCCCTTCACCACACGCCCCACCTCCCGCCCCACCCGTTCTGTTAGGATTTTTCTCGTGAAGTAAGAGGCGATTTGGAAGCCGTAGAAGGCTCTGGCTTCGGAGACTTGGACTTCCTTCATGAAGCGGCCGGCGAGATTCTCGAGGACGATGTCGTCGGAGGCGGCGAAGAAGGCGAGGACGTGGGTGATGAAGTGTTTCTCGCCGGCAGCGAGGGAGTTCCAGTCGCGGAGGTCTTGTGAGAGGTCGACTTCCTCGGCGGTCCAGAATGAGGCTTCGGCTTTTTTGTACATTTCCCAGATTTGGGGGTATTGGATTGGGAACATGCAGAATCTGTCTGGGTTTGGCGGGAGGTGGGGCGTGTGGTGAAGGGAGATGGGGCGTGTGGTGAAGGGAGGGAGGGAGGTGAAGGGGGGGTGGGGCGGGTGGTGGGGCGGGTGGTGAAGTGAGGGAGGGAGGTGAAGGGGGGTAGGGCTGGTGGTGGGGGGGAGGTGGGGCGGGTGGTGAAGTGAGGGAGGGAGGTGAAGGGGGGGTGGGGCTGGTGGTGGGGGGGCTGGGAAGGGAGGTGAAGGGGGGGGGGGGGGGTGGGGGGGTGGGTGGGAGGTGAAGAGGGAGGGAGAATTTTTTTTTTTATTTAATGTGGGACCCACATTAACTTATCCTACGTGGCGATGACAAGGCGCCGGGTGGCAAAACAGGTCTCCACGTGGCGTCCACATATGCATACTAACGGTCAAACGTTGTTTACCGTCAAACCGGGGAAGTTTTTAAACACCTTGGTTACTTGGAGTGCAGATACGGGTCTGTTGTTAGTTCAGGGTGCTCAGTGCTCCTTGGTGGTTACTTCGGGGGCAGATTAGGTCCCTTACCCTAATAAAATGATACATGCATGTGTAAGAGACAATGATACAAAAATATAATAAGAAATATGTCGTGGTGGAGATATTCTCTGTGTGTGTGTGTGTGTGAACACACACGTTATGTCCTATGTGTATATAAAACGTACTTTTTACGCGAAAAGACTTAAAAAGTATATCATGGATGACATATAATGTAGTAACTGGGTTAATGATGAATGAAAATAGTGATGGTGGGATAGTTTTGTGAATTCTTATAATCTTCTCTTCGATTCCTACAACATCTTTAATAGAGAGAAAATATGGAGAGTAAAACACGTGGGACTCTTGACTTTTTTCTTCCCCAAACTTTTCATTCTAATCAATATATACATTTTTTTACCTGAATAATCTAAGCAAAATATGTAAACTGGAATAGACAATACTCTCTCCGTTTCTAAACATAAGATCACTTTAGGGAGGGAAGCTTGTTCCTAAATATAAGATCACTTTTTAATTTGACTCAAGTTTTTCCCAAATTACCCATATACTCATTGGAACGTCTTCCTTAATCTCTCCAAATTTGCTAAAGTGATCTTATATTTAGGAACAGAGAGAGTAATATTTTCTGTTAAAACCTTACAACTCCTTTTGGATAGGATGTGGAACCTAATGCACTCTTGCTCCAATCTAATAATGCAAAACCTGAATTGGTCAATTGGGAATGGTCATTCTCCCGCTCAACCACCCTTTAATTTATGGTGGCCCGTGCAACATAGTTATCACCATAGCAACTGGAATGGTAGCAGATTTATTAATGCACAACAACTCTTGGTCTAATCCATTAGATTGGAATCAAACATTGCTTCAGTTTCTATATGCCCCTCAGGTAAATCAGGAAATCAAAAGGCTAGCTATATATCTCTGTCAACAACAGTCAAGATTGTATCATTTGGGCTCCTGCAAAATCAGGAAATTACTCAGCGAAGGAAGGTTTTGAAATCCTAGACTCTCAAAACTGCTTTAGGATTGAAAACAGTTTCTAAAAATTCATTTGGTCCATATCCCTCCCAAATAAAGTTCTCATTTTTTTAAAGAGCAGTTAAAATTTTTAGCTTATTCAGGCAATCAGATGGACTCAATGTATATTTCGATTACTTTGCTAATTGTAGTTTTTTCTTTTGATTGTAGTTATTCTGTAAACTTAATTTGTTTTAATGATAACTGTCCTTGATAAAAAAATAAAAGTGGAATAAACGCATATTACCTTAATAAAATAAATATATACTACAAATAAAAATATTTTTCATTTTTGAATAAATAGTTTATGTTTTAGTTATTAAGAAAGACTTTTTATAAATAAGAAAAAAATTACCCCTCCGTTCCTAAATATAAGATCACTTTGGGGAAGTGGGTAAGTTCCTAAATATAAGATCACTTTTTATTTTGTCTCAATTTTGGTCCAAATTACCCCTATACTTTTTAGCTCCCTCACTTCTCTCTCAAATCCCTATTTGTCTTTTAAATTTAAGTGAGGGGTATTTTGGGAAGATCATGTAATCCTAACTCATTGGAAAGTCTTCCTTAATCTCTCCAAATTAGCCAAAGTGATCTCATATTTAGGAACGGAGGGAGTATTTCATAGCATAGTAAATTATAAACAGTGTGTAGACAAAGATTTAATAACCTATAAGAGTGGAACCCATAGGTCTCAGATTGACTTCTTTTTTTGCAAGAAATCAAGATAGAAGATTGTGTACTAATTGTAAAGTGATTCCTGGGCATGGAGTCACTACCCAACATAGACTATTAGTTCTTGATGTGCAAATTAAAGGTTTAAAACCAAAGTGCCAAATAATTTTCAATCCTAAGATCTTCAAGTTGTGGCAATTGAAGGGGGAGAAACAAGAAACTTTTAAGAGAAAAATTTTATTGGAAGAAAGGGTGTGGGAATTGGGAGAAAACGCTAATATAATGTGGAGGAATATGACTAAAAAGGTAGAAATAGTAGCTAAAGAAACTTTAGGAGAGTCAAAAGGTTTTGGACCTCGAGATAAGGAGACTGGTGGTGGAATGAGGATGTTTAAGAAAAGGTGCGAAACAAGAAAGATTGTTTTAAATCCATCCATTTGTGTAATAGTGTTGAAAATTGGGAAAAGTATCGCTTGGCTAAAAAGGATGCTAAGAAGGCAGTGAGTGAAGCCCGTGCTAAAGCATATGAAGGGTTTTATAAGGAGTTAGGAACAAAGGCTGGGGAACAGAAAATTTATAAGATAGCAAAGAACAAAGAGAGAGAGTTAAGAGATTTAGATCAAGTAAGATGTATAAAAAATGAAATTGGTAATGTTTTAGTCACTGATAAAGATATTAAGAATAGATGGGAAGAGTATTTTTATAAGTTATTTAATGATGGGATTGAAGACTTTAGTTGTGTGTTGGAGGACTTGACTGTTAATGAACGCGAGCGTAATAGGATGTTTTATCGTAGAATTAAAGTTTCGGAGGTTAGAGAGGCTCTTAAGAGAATGAAGAATGGTAAATCTGTTGGACCAGATGGTATACCAATTGAAGTTTGGAAATGTTTAGGAGAAGAAGGTGTAATGTGGTTAATTAAATTGTTTAACGAGATTCTACGATCAAAGAAGATGATCGATGATTGGAGAAAAAGTACCTTAGTTCATATTTATAAGAATAAAGGAGATATACAGGATTGTGCAAATTATAGGGGAATTAAGTTTATGAGTCATACAATGAAACTATGGGAAAAAGTAATTGAACATAGATTGAGATTGGAGACTAGGATTTCTGAAAGACAGTTTGGGTTCATGCCAGGAAGATCGACAACAGAGGCAATTTATTTATTAAGAGGTATAATGGAAAAATATCGAAGTAGAAGAAAGGACTTACATATGGTTTTCATTGACTTAGAAAAAGCGTATGATAATGTACCAAGAGACGTACTTTGGATAGCTTTGGAAAAGAAAGGAGTGTGTGTAGCTTATATTAAAGTAATACAGGATATGTATGATGGAGTATTGACTAAGGTTAGAACACCAGGGGGTGAGACAAATGATTTCCCTATAAGAATTGGCCTACATCAGGGATTATCTTTGAGCCCATATTTATTTAATTTGGTAATAGATGTTTTAACTGAGAGTATCATAGAAGATGTGTCTATGTGCATGCTTTTTGCTGATGATGATATAGTACTTTTAGCGGAATCAAGAGAAGAGATTAATGCTAAATTAGAGATATGGAGAAATACTTTAGAGTCCAAGGGTTTCCCGTTTGAGTAGAAGTAAAACAGAATATATGTATTGCAATTTCGCAAATAGACAACCTAGAGGTGATTTAGATGTCAAACTGGGAGATCAAATAATTCCTCAAGTGGCGAAATTTAAATATTTAGATGTCAAACTGGGAGATCAAATAAAGGGAAGTTTTATCGTATTGCTATAAGACCAGTAATATTATATGGTAGTGAATGTTGGGCTGCAAAGGGACAACATGAACATAAAGTGGGGGTTGCTGAAATGAGGATGTTCAGATGGGTGTGCGGTCATACAAGAAAAGATAAAATTAGGAATGACCATATACGTGAATGGGTTGGAGTGGCTCCCATTACTGAGAAATTAGTGGAAAATCGTTTGAGGTGGTTTGGTCATGTTCAAAGAAGACCAATAAATGCGCCCATGAGGAGGGTTGATGAAACAACTTGGAATCCAATTAAAAGAGGGAGGGGGAGACCAAGGCAAACACTTAGTAAACTGATAGAACGAGATCTATTGGTTAATCATGTACTAAAAGAGTTGGTGAATAATAGAGCACAGTGGCGCCGTATGATCCATGTAGCCGACCCCACGTAGTGGGATAAGGCTTTGTTGTTGTTGCTGTGCAGACAAAGATTTGGGAATATAAATATTATAGTATTGTTTTATTATATTAATTTTCCAAAATATGAATAATAGATATCTATCAAAAGTCATATTATTAACTCTCCAGATGGCGAGTGCAAACGGTGGGTGTGAGAGTGCTGGTGGTGGCCCGAAAGCTAAGAATTCATATATGATCGTGGATAGAAAAAAGCATGAGCATCATGTAGGGAGTCTGAGTTTAATTTGCTGAGGTAGGAGGGAATCCCTCCCGAAGAAACGATGAAGAAGATCTCTTATAAGTACACTTTATTGGATGATTGGGAGAGAAAAACGCAGTAGCATTAAAATAGGCGTTAATGGGGATATTTCCATTGCAAAATATGCTCCTGGTCGTCAATAATCATCAGGTGGCCGAAATGTCGGCAAAGATGTGCCAAATGTGGCCACTTGTTAGCTGAAATCACTAAAAAAATAGTTGGTAAACGAGAAAAAAAAATGAAAAATTGTGAAGGATGTCCGGCATTATGCCAGACAAAACATGTATGTTGCGCCACATGGCGGAACATCATTATTTTTCATAAAAAATGTAACAGCTTATGTTGATTATAAGAGAGAAAGAGTAGATAGTTCTTGAATGAGAAAGAGTAAAGGAATATATACAATAATGAAGATACAAATTTTAGACGATGAAATAATATATTTGGAATTATAATATTTAAACAAATAATAATAGATATCATAAAGTGTATAAATAGTAGGAAAAACAAATAGTGGGGATATGAATTATAGTGTTTAAACCAATAATCTACAAAAAATAAAGACAATTAGTTATATGAGAAGGATGAAGAATGATAGTGGAGAGGTAGGAAATAAGAAAGTGGAGAGAAATGAACGAAAAAAGAAAGGAGGGAATAAATTAGACAATTCTTATATCGCGTCTCACTAGTCATATGTTGTACCAGTAGGCTCGATATCGCTCCTTACATTATTATAATGTGGTCATATTATAACATGTCATGACATCAAGCACGATATGTTGGAATTTTTTAACAAAAATGTAGTATGTGTCATATGCTGTGTATATTTTTACTTAAAATAGAAGCACATGTCGTGCCATCAAGCGCGGTATTTGCCTCTTTTTTTTAATATATGCATCATGTCACGGTTTTCTAATTGTGGTATGTTGCATTTATTTTTATAATAGAAGTACATGTCGCGGTTTCCTATGGTGTACCACCAAGCATCACATTATGCATATTTTTTAAAAAATTATTAGTCTCACCTTATGTTGTGGTTAGGTAAAAACCGTGACATTAGACTTCTTTAAGCCGCGTTTCATTATTGAGCGACATCTAAGACGTGACTTCAGGTATATTTTCTTTTAGTGAATGAATTTAAAAATGATTGTGTTCACTTTATCGCCACAACCAATTTGTTCCAATGCCTTGATCCAATGCCTTGATTATGTTTATTAGGTATTTCTACAAGCTGTGTCAATAAGATATATACTAGAAGGAAGAATGTGTATCACTTTTTGAGTGCATCTTCCTTGGCGATTAATGCCAGAATTGATGCAAATGAGGGTGTGACTATACACACACATACACAAATATATGCTTGTTTGTTTACTCACCACAAAAAAATGTGATGAAAGAACTAAAAATGAGTCCAAATACATTAAGGGAGATAATGTATTCGTTCTATTGAGGCGACAACTAGCTAGATACAGATAGAGTGTAGCAAAAAGATATTATTATTTTAAAAATATAGATTTATATAGGAGAAGGGTACATCGTGAAACTTCCTAATTTTAGGAAGCTTTCATGCCAATATTTTATAAAGTTATTGGCAAAGAAAAAAAATACATTTCTTAAGAATAAAACATTTCCAGCTCAACTTGCCTAATCAAAAATCTTTCTCCTTAACATGCATGTATATTATAATGCGGAAGGATGAAAAACAACAAAACAAAAGATAATCCTAAAGTCGTTATTCAAAGTGTGACTTAATTAAGAAATGCACTTGGCTTCAAACAAGCAGGTGAGAATCCAATAATTGAGGGCCTGGCATTAGAGCATTGTGCCAGTGCCTGCTTTCCTTGGAATTTGAGGTTAACATCATGGATTTTCACGTTCTGGCATGGCACACCAGCACTGCAAATGAGTGTAACTCCACTCATTGTTCCAGAAGTTCCCCTAATGTTCTTGAAGGTCACATCACTAATCTTCACCTTGGATGGGATCTACAATAAAAAATAGAGCAAAATTAAGGTAAGGAATTACAATATAGTGATTGAACAATAATAAAATTGAATTAAATTGATGATATATATGTATAGATATATACCTTCTTGTTGCATTGATTCCATGGGCAATACTCTTGGTCGATGATGACAGGGTTAGAGACATTGGTCATCATAATGTTCTCAAAGTGCATTTTGGTGATTGAGATAGTTCCTGGGGCAGCAGGCCATGTCTTGATCCTCACACCGTTCTGTGTGTTGGTGAGTTTGCAGTTCCTGACAATGACATTCTCAATTGGAAGTTCATTTGTATGCCTTCCAACACTTCCAACACTAATACCATGACCAGGTCCACAGGTGACACTGTCCACGGTAATATTGACACTACCATCACCCAATGAGATACAATCGTCTCCGGTTTTGATGTGAGTGTTGTAAATTTTGATGTTTTGGGATCTTCCGATGTGGATTCCATCGGTGTTGGGACTGTCTCCAGGTGCATTGATCTTGACGTTGTTGAACTCAACATTGTCAGATCCAAAAATGTTAATGTGGAAGTTCTTGCTGTCCTTTGAGGTGATATCCCTGATTTGTGAGTTGTTGAGGAAGTAGAATCCAAAGTTCTGCATTTCAAATCAATTAAGTTAATTATTTTGCAACAAAATGTGTGTTGGTTCAATTTAATTTATCTAAAATAATACCCACTCAACCATTCCTGGCCCATTGATCAAAACATTTGTCTGTATGGGTATGTTTGGTTGCAAGAAAGAAAGTTATGAATTAGAAACGGAAAGGGTAAAAGATGGAAAGTAGGGGTAATTATGAAAGAGTAAAGTTTGTGGCCCCACGATATGTGTCAGATGGAGAGAGAAAACTTGTGGACACGGGATAAATGTAAATGGTCATATTACCCCATAACTTTTCAATTATTTACAAGCAAATTTCCTTGATTTCTTGCAACCAAACAAGCCAGAGAGAGGTATTATATTTAGAATCTAATGCTTAGATTTAGAAAGTGTGAGGATATAATTACATACCATTGTAAGCATTTTGCAGTTGACGTTCGTATGGCAATCATTTTGACGATAGGCAGCTGGACCAACGCCATCGAAAACACCATGGCCAGACAAGATAAAGTTGTTAACATATTGAACACGAATCCAATGTGGTTCGTTATGCAACAATTTCATGTTCCCTGGAGCTTCAATGATTCCATTGTTGACCAACTCAATTTGTGGGGCCTTGCATGGTCCGGTCAATTTGATGTCACCCAATCTGTACTTTCCTTTCCTGATGTAAATCATAACTGGGTGTACGTTGTGATGGCATGCTTTCGCCCAGGCCTTGGTCAAAGCCTTCATTATATTGAAAACAAATTCATAATTAGCCAAAAGTAGCAGCAATTGTAATTATATAAACACTTTCTTTGAAGGAAGAAAGAAAAAACCGACATAAAAAACACCCTCAAAAATATGCAAATCATAATGTATCATGATCCCTATATAATGACATAATCACTGTTATCTAGATTCCTTTCATTTAAAATTTGAAAAACGAGATAACGAAATTACAACAATTGTTCAACAAGTAACTATGCAAAATATTTGAATGGCATGCCAAGAACAAATAATTTCACAACCTTAACTATATAGTGTCTAAGGATTCAAATGAATAACCATGCAAGCTATAGTGAGTAATCATTTTTAATAACTAATGATTTATATATATATAGTGGTACCTGTGTGATGTCTCCATTAGAACGTGCTCCAAATCTTGACAAATCGAACACTCTTTTCTGGAGGACTGGGTGGGATGCTCTTTTATGGGAGACTGGGTGGGCAACGGCGGAAGCCAGAAGAAGGAACAAGGCACATATGATGATCTTCATTTTCTCCTTTCTCCTATTGTTCTTAATTCTGACTTTCATGGATGCCTATGCATGAGCCTTCTTATATAATGGTAAACAAATTTTTCAAGCCATACGTTTTGTCTGAACAATCGGGACCAGATGTGTGACCACATTTTTAGTAGATTTTCTATTTTTTTGATCAAATGAGTATCTATTTATGATTTTCCTTTGACTTTCCTGCGGATGCCAAATAATTTTTATCTAATCCTGTGAACTCAGTAGATATTTTTAGAGATGACTAAATTTTTCTTTTGACCAAAAAGATGACTAAATATTTTTTTAACCAAAAATATGAGTAAATTTGTCTTTTGACAAATAAAATGACTAAATATTTCTAATACAATTCATGGTAATTTAAATTTTTAGATCAGACAACAATATAATTAATTTACCCTTCTTCTTCACTGGCAATTTCTATCATTGGATAAAATCCAATGGTTGTGGTTTAACAATTCATAATAATATATAAAAACAGAACAATCTGTTGACTAAAATATGCTTTTAACTCTTTCTTTTGACGTTGTTAAAACAAATCTCTCTTTAAACATTTGAATAATAAAGAAAAATCCCCCCATAGGGAAGGTATCCCTAAAGGGGACAAATGAAAGAGCGAGATGAAACGAATGTATTATTTCACACCATTTCTTATTTTATTTTATTATTTCACCCTAAAGAGGCCTCGTTTCTCATAATCCTCCTGGGGGGCATCGGCCATCATTTATCTATTTTTAGCCATGAATTACGAAGAAATATATATTCCTCTCTCTTATTTCCTTTTTATCTTCTAACATAGTGATCTATATTTTGATGGTTCCCGATCCATCGATCTTTCTTGTTTTCCTCTTTATAATTTTATTATCTTTTTTTTTACCAGAAAATGTATTTACAATATGAAATAGAACATTAAAGACTCATAAGATATAAACTGAAGACAGACAAAGCCAGCACCAAAAGCATATATATAGACGCTAAAACAAATAAAACTTTGTAAACTAACAAGACGACCAATCCTAACTATACTCGATCATGTGAGTGAGTAGTGAGAAGGCCAATGATCATAGTAGGAAACAATAGAGGGTATAGTTGTTTCAACTTTCAAGACGTGCTCTTCGGCTTACACCCTCTTTGATGTCTAAGCTGAAAAGTAGAAGAAACTTTAAACCTACTTTATTTTTGAAAAAGTTGAGAAACCAGTGGAGTTTGGAAATAAACACTAAAGAAGAAATCAAAGGGAAACATAAATCAACCTCCAACACAAACAAATTTAACCCACAAAAGAAACCAAATACAAAATAAGTAGGAGAACCACATAATAAGAAATTTAAAGAAACTAAGACAAATAACTAATGGGGTGACAAAGACTCAAAATATACAACCGAAAATTCCCTCAAATTTCGGCAGTACCACACAATAGCAGTCATGGTGTCTAGGTGGATGTGCCTATGAGACAGCCACCCAAGATCAAAGATAGATCATAAGTGCCAGATTGAATTCCTTCACTCTTATTTGAATACGATGCTTGTCTTTCAGAGTTATAGGATTTGTGAAGAGGAATGCATCATTTCCCAATCTCCACTATTTTTGTTTCCTCACCACACCAGTACATTTTTCACAATATCTTTATTTATATTATGATTTATATTTATTTTTAGATTTATTTTATGCGGTCTTACTCTCCTGAATATTTTTTCATCCCATAATGGGTGTATATGGGGATTCAGACTGGTGAACGAGTTGATTTTCTTGGGCTCTATTTTATTTATTTTAATTTTATAATAATAAATCATATATAAAAGGATCTATTCGGAAACCCCTCCTATGTTTGCTACCATTATTTTGTATCGCTTTTGTTAATCTTCTGGTGAAGCAAACGGTATGAAATCCTAGATCAGAATTCGCGGGGTCGTCCCTTACACTTACACACACACACATACGCTCGCGCGAGCGCAAATATTCCAAAACAATAAAAGTGTTGTAAAAAACTAAAGAAAAGAAGAGAGAAGAACATGTGATAGAAAGGCATGAAATTGGAGAGGAAGCGAGGGAAAATTATACTTGTACATGACCTCTATTTTATAGGTCTCCAAATGTTCAAGATCAACCTTAAGAGTTTTAATTGCATAAATAGGAGAATTAAGAAATATAATGGTACATCAATTTTTTTTTGACCAATTATAATGGTACATCAATTGGAGGTTATATAGGATTATATTATAAATGATGGAATCCGGCATAGGTTATAAACATCCATATTACTCTCTATTGGATGTTCATAAGCAAATATTGTGTTTCATTAAAACCTTACCAGGGAATCCTTATGGGCAAAAGCCTAGAAAAGTGTATACAATATCTATCAAAACTGTCTCGTTAAAAAAACCTTGCCTGGAAAACCCAGTGGGATAAAACAATAGACAAGAGAAAAAGAGTACAGCACATATATTACTCCCCCTCTTCATAACATGAGCTGATACTTTTGGATCTGCAATGTCTAATGTCACAAACAAGACTTCCAAATATTTATCACTAGAATGACTTGATAAATATTTGCTAAATTTGCATTCAAACGGATTGATGAGATGCTAATTCTACTTCTCCTTTTGATGTAGTTCATCACATACAATGTCTTCTAGTTGTGGAATCAATTACTCTTGTTGATAAGAGAATGACATACTAACCCATGGATGTCTATTACTTTTGGACCAATAACAATAATATATGATACTTCTGAACCAAATACTTCTCATAATCTTGTCGCATCGATTTATTAGGAGAAAATTCAATCATAATGATACTCGCTTCTCCATTTTTTGGGTTTTCGGGGTAACCCCATTTGCATGTCAGGTGAGACTAATCTCTTACTTTTTTAAAAGTCCAATATAATAGATAGACAAGTGACTTGTATATTTGCTCCAATCATAAAGGCTAGGGATCGAATAATTAATGGTCCTCGGCGATGCTTCTTCTGTGTGTCCATTATTTGTGGTTTAAAAGGCATTTATCACATCTACTTTTAATGGATGTTAACTGGTTGTTGGTGTTAAGAAAAATTAGCTATATTTTACTACGGAAAAATCAGTTATCTTTTACTACAGAAAAATCAGTCATTATATTATTGTGGTGATTCAAGACATCTCCCTGATTTTCTCAAGGAATTTCCTTCTTTTACTATCAGCACAGTTACCTCAAAATTTTCAGTTAAATATAACTTGTTGCATCTATAGCTTGGTTTCTATTTCTTCATTAAGCTTTTAAAGTTATTAATATTACTTTGTTTTTTTAATGACAAAAAACACCAAACATCCAGTAAATGCGCTCGCACACACATATATTTACCCTTATACACATACACATCAAGATTACAAGAAAGAAGCTCAAGTAGCCTCCCTTCAATGCCAAAACTTACAATTACACCCATGACGTTATGATTAAACAACTATAACAGAACAACACTCAAAAAGGACCAAAAACTTCAACAAAATATCAAGAATCATCAATACTCTAGTGTACCACATGAAAAAGATACAACAACAACACAATAGGTGCTGAAACTACTATAGCTAGTAAGGTAACAGCTGAAATAGCACTTATAATAGACAAGAAAATTCGAAAACAATCATCGCGATACCTTGACATGATACACACAAGTAAAATACTCCAACTCGCATTTGACCCAATCAATATGGCACAGAAGGAACTTATTCCAATGAATATTGTGAGAGATGAGATCCACGAGACATGGGTCGACACAGCTAAACTCAAAGCAGCCATGAATGAGAGAGTCATTGACAATAAAGCTACGCCCACCATGAAGAGTGAAGAACTTAAAGCACTTGAAGGAGACAAGTTTCCAATCATTGCCCACAAGAGAAAGAAAGATCCAAATGTAGAGCTATACATAGATACCATATTGAAAAGAGCAAATATTTTGAACATAGGTTTATGACCCACACCACGGGGTACAATAAATCCAGCTATGAATGTCACTGCTACTATGATTATTGCCACTATCAGTAGTGTCTCCATTTTATTCTTCATCACTTCTGGTTTCACAACTGGTTCTACTCTTTTGAGCAAACCTTGTGCTTTACCACTTTCTTTTGCACCAGCAAGATTCAAGAGCATGTACATTATATTCTGTAGAAAAGAAACATAACATAAAAGAATTATACTATAAGTAATTGAAAGACATTCTTTCCAATCCTTAATGTATAGTCATATATATGTATGACATAATAAAAAGTATTGGATAGCTAGTGCTTAAGTACCAAATATGTTTTAAAAATAGTGCGAATTTAACCAAACCGTTGTCTATACCAAACAACCATTTACCTATATTTGCAACATTTTTAATACATGTTTAGTATTTAAGCACAATCCTATACTATTTTGTGTCATACACTACTCGTGATAAATATTATTGCTAAAATTGCCCTATTGTTTTCTTCATTTATAATTTTCCCCTAAATACTCACTCCTAATTGAACATTTTAAGGGAATTTTCCATCAGAAATATTTTTCAATGCAAATGACAAATTAAAATGGACATAAAAACAATTACACATTGTTTGTAAATAGATCACTTGAATAATTTTCTTAATTTTCTTAATTAGTTATTATATATCTTCCATATTCAAAAGCGAAGGAAGCATTAAATGAGAATAATGAATTATTGAAAATAAATTAGTTATATATATATATATATATATATATATATATATATATATATATATATATATATATAGATAATTCATTTCATCATGTGGTCATGTAGAGACTTTTTTTCTTTCATGCAATTTAAAGGGATATGAATCTAACTACGATCTTGTTACCCATTTCCAATCATGAAGTTAAAAGTTACGTAGTCATGATAAATTATGGTATTTAATGAAATCCGATCTATAAATATAAACCGTACCTGCCCAACTCCTCTTGGGATTTCTCTCTTCAATAAAACAAGATCTCTAGCTGTTAAACCTTCACTATTCACAGCATTGATCATAATCCTTTTATCTAGTATGAGATTCAATACAACTGAATAATGCATGTTTTGAGCAGACAAATGCAATGGAGTATTGCCATTTTTGTCTTTCTGGTTCACATCGAGCTTTGTCATTCTTAAAATATATTTTACCACATGTTCATGTCCATGCTTTGCTGCGACATGAAGAATATTTTGACCTTCGTTGTTCGTCAAACCTCTTAGAGAAAGCATTTTTTGTTCACAAAATTCCTTGACTACCATAACATGACCTCTTTTTGCAGCAACGTGAATAGGAAAGCGACCCTTCATATCATGTTCTAGTGCTATTGAAGAAGATTTTTCTAAGAGTAAACGGACACCTTCTGCAAAACCTGTTTTCGCTGCAAAGTGAATTAGAGTTCTTCCATCTTCATCTCTTAGGTTAATTAGTCTTAAATATGAATCTTTCTCCACCATCTGTTTCAATAAATCTGCAAAAAGTATATGACCTATTTCACTTTTTTGAAGATATTAAGTTAATAAAATAAGTAAGTTAAGGAAAAATATATTTGATATATTTTTAGACTAGCTATTAGTTTATAGACCAAATAAATTTTTATTTAAGAAATTAAAAATCAGGTAAATTAAATTAAGGGGCAAAATTGTCTTTTGATATCTGAAGTATATTAAAGTAAGGTTCATAGAGTTCTGATTAAAAAAAAGAAAAGGTCCATAGAGACCCTACTTTAATATGGAGAGTCTATGAAACCTTTCTATTATTAAGTACCTTGTAAGTGACCTCATATTAATTTTTCCTACTTTTAAAAACGCATCGAAAACAGCAGAGTAAGTACAAGCCAACTAATTTTTTTTATCTAATTCCCCCCTTGTCACTCATCAAACATATTCAAAGAAAGAGGGAGAAACAGGCATAAGAGAGCAAGATTACGCGTCAACGTAAGAACCTGAGAGCCATTGTCAAACCCAATGGCATTATTTGGCCTGAAGTAAAACGAACGTTCCACATAGTGACCACCACATTTGTGACTCCACAAAATAGTCTCTACAGCCTCCAAACAAGATTCATTAACTTCGAAATAGAAGGAGGCTCAAGCAAACAATGTTTGTTTAATAGGACGATTGTGTCTAGGAGAAGTAGGAGGTTGAGAGGAGGAAGATACCATAGGCTTCTAGCAGGTTTGCTTAAGATCATTCTGAAGAAGAGGGAAAGAGAGGCGCTAATATAGACAAAAGATGAACAATTTATGTGTAGCGATAAAGAAGTGATGAGACGTTTAAATAGAAAAGGGTGCACAATGGATTTTTGGAAATTGAAGAGTGATGCTTATTTTGGTGGCTTCTTATTAGAATAAAACCTACTCAACATCAAAGATCTCACTTTGAAGATGAAGAGAGACAAGGAGTGGTCAAATTTATAGGAAGGGAGCAATTTATTAGTTCTTTTTTTTTGCCAGGAGCAATTTATTAGTTCTTTTTTTTTTTGCCGGGAGCAATTTATTAGTTTTAAATCGAAAAAAATAATCGTTTTATTTTTAGCAAACAAATTTAGTCAGCTCAAATTTACCATCACCAATCACTCCGCAACTTCCCTCATCTGGTCACCGTTTAACCGTTTTCAACATCTCTTTGTTCAACCCCTAAAATTATAAATAACCCTCATTAGCCGGCACTCGGGGATCTTTAACGTATTAGAAATTTTGTGTTTAGGTTGAAGACAATAGACTATGGGTTGGAAAAAAATGAGATGATGGTTATTGAGGACCAATTGGAGACGGAAGCTTGAGAGGTGGGAACTGCCTGTGATGACGTGGAGGTAGGCAATGACATCATGAACGATTTTTCATTTTAAGGTGAACATAGATTGAGGAAATAAGGAGTAACGACCTGATTGATGATGTGTGAAAAATCTCCGGACATCAATTCTTTATTGGAGAGCTGAATGTAAGTTTTTCCATTTAGAAATTACTCCCTCCGGTCCCTAATATAAGAGCTAAAATTTGAATGATTTTGGTCCCTAATATAAGAGTCCATCTCACATTCTCTCCTTATTTAATGTGTTTTTTCCTTGTTTACCCCCAACTCTCTTTCATATTTATTAATGCTTATGTATTTCTCTCTTTTAAAAGTATCATAATAAATATGGGCAATATTGGAAAAGAAACATTAACTCTAGACAACCAACTAACATTCACATGTTTTCTTAAGAAGCGTTTTTTGGCGACTAGCTCTTATATTAGAGACCGGAGGGAGTACAATATATAAAAATGAAACATAAGTATATCACACACATATATTTTTAATAGTATGCTCCTTAACCGTGAAGTATTGACAGTCAAGTATATATTGACAATCGATGGTGAAGTGTGAAGATCAAGAGAACTTCATGTGATTTAATTTCTAGAGTATTTAGTTTTTATCCATTCAAGTGTACTCTGATCTTTAAGTGATTATAATGAACGCATGTAAATTAAATCAAATTAATAGATGAGATTGTCTATCGAGAAATATACTGATGAGAGAACATTTCAAAAAAATTATAATACTTCCTCTAATCCTTATTATAAGTCACCTAACTAACTTTTTCACATACCAATAAAATTTGTTAAATACATTTAATTTGTATGTCTTACAATTCAAGTACTTTCCAATAATATTACCCCTAATAATTATACTTATTTTATAAACTATTAACTATCACTCTCTCCTACTACCCCTATTAAATATGAGTATGTGTGGAAAAAAAATAATTAATGCACATTGGAAATCATGAAGTGACTTATAAAAAGGACCAAGAAAAATTGTAGTTGCAGTGACTTATAATAAGGACTGGAGGGAGTAAATCTCAAGTAATTCAAAACAAGCAGCGAGTTAATTATGGGAGTGATTTCAAATGATTTACCTGCATTCTTTGTGGCTATAGCAGCGTGAAGAGGGGAGACTCCATGGCTCTTTGGAAGATCCATATTTTGTGGGAATAGATCTTGTACTTGCAGCCAACGACCAACTAAATCCCCATATGAATTCTGAACTGCCAAATAAAATGGCGATACCTTTGAATTGTTCAAATAATGAGCAACATCTTTATCTGCATCAAAAAGTATTTGAGCCATATCAAGATTTTTGCTATATAATGCTTCATGAAGGCCTGTATTCCCATACTCATTAGTCATTCTCGTTATTTTCCTTCCTTCATGATTATCACTCTCATATTTAGAGAGGATAACTTCAATGATTGGAATCGATTTCTCGTTGATTGATCTTGCAGCAATATGAAGAGGAATATCTCCACAGATATTTTTTTGGGTGAGAAGTTGAGGATAATTATGGCTGATTAATTCTGAAATTTCTAATCTTAAAAAGTAAACAGCATCATGAAGCAATGAGTCACCTGAGGGAGAAACATGACATAAAATAGAAGACAAACGAATTGACGATGGTGATATTTTATTCTCTAACACATCAATGAACTGATTTATGTCACCATTTTGATGAACAACCTCTTGCAACTCCAAAAATAACTGAAACAACAACCGACTATTTTCAGTAGAAGATTTCTGATTTTCTTCTGCTTTGAGGGTATTGATTATTCGGTTGCCTCTCTCTCTCCAGCTTCCATCAACAAAAATTTCATGCTGATGACTCATATTTCTGTAAAAGTCTGAGTTTTGCTGGGTATGGGATTTCCCAACTCTTTTATAATAGATGCATACTCCCTTGTATACAGCAGAGAGATATAGAAAGAGAGACGTACGTTTCCATATATATATATATATATATATATATATATATATATATATATATATATATATATATATATATATATATATTGTGTGTGTGTGTGTAAACCCATACTTAAAAGAATAAATGCTTTACTTCTGTAATTTACATAGTGTGTGTGTGTATAAAATATGTTCATGACCTTATCAAACCGAATGTTACACGTAAGTTGACTTTTATTTAATTATGGATCCGAACAGTCCTTTCATATGAGTTGTCCTTTTACTTTTGTGCATACACGTTTCATATCAATTTAAATAAGCTTGTAGAATTTCATGGTAGTTTCATGGGCTCGCTTGTCTTTATGAATAATTTTAAAAACAAGATAAGAAATTTGTGTTTTAATTTTAGGGTAAAGGTGTAAAAATGGGTCCAAACTATTACGCCAGTAGCACATAGGGGTGACAAGTGTTTTCGGGCTCAATTTTGGGACTGAAGAATAAATATTGGTGCAATATAGAGAACGTCGTTTATGTTGACCGACGTTGACCGTTAACCGCTGACGTGGCGGGGGAAATGAATTTTTTTGCCGACGTGGCACGCTTATGTGACAATTTTTGCTGACGTGGCGCGCCTATGTAGAGTGCCACGTCAGCAAAAAATTCATTTCCCCAGTCACGTTAGCTTTTAACGGCCAACGTCGGTCAACATAAACGACGTTCTCTATATTGCACCAATATTTATTCTTCAGTCCCAGAATTGAGCCGGAAATACTTGTTACCCCTATGTGCTCCTGGCGTAATAGTTTGGACCCATTTTTGCACCTTTACCCTTAATTTTAATAAGATTCAAGATAGATCTGTATTTTCCATTGAAACTATTTGAATAGTAGTATTTGGCGTTTATAGTGAGTAACACTACCACAGATTACCCCATTTACATGCGCTTATTTTGGCCTCTACATGCGCTTTTAAAGCGCATGTAGAGGGGGGCGCTGGTAAAGGCTCTACATGCGCTTTTTAAAAGCGCATGTAGAGGGGGGTCTGTACATGCGCTTAAAGCGCATGTAGAGGTACTACCTCTACATGCGCTTTAAGCGCATGTAGATGTACATGCGCTTTAAGCAAGCGCATGTACAGCTATATATTTTTTTTTAATATATATATTCATTTACATTTGACACCTGCATACACGTGGCTGATTTTAACCAAAATATACCAGAAACATTATTTACATTTACTCAAAACCTAATAAGTCACCAGAACTTGTTTTCACTTATATATAAACATCACTAAAATATATATGCACTGTCATTGCACCAAAAGAAGATCTACCTCCTAACCAAAAGAATATTTTGCACGGCCATTGCACTTAAAGAAGATCTACCTCATCACCAAAATATTTGCCACTTGCTTGCACCAAAGAATCAAAAAGATATGAACCTACATGAAAGAATAGTATAATATCAAAGATGAACTAATAATATACAAGCCACAATTGATCAAAAGTCAAAACAAAAATTCCTTCAAGGATGTCCATAATATAAAACTACCAATTCCTAAGTAAGACTACATGCAGCAAAAGATCATATGTACCTCAACGCCACAAATGAAGATGATCTCAAGTAAAGGCACCAAAAGGGATATCACCAACCTACATGAAAAAATAGCATTAATATCATAAAATAAACAAGCATGTTATTCATAACAAAATTTCATAAGACATATCCACATTTTTTATTCAAGTAACATATGAAACACTTTAGTAAAACCTAAGAAGTAGCACGTGGCTGATTCAGAACAAGAGGTTCAACAATGGGGTATACAAATTTGCTCCATTCTTCAATAACTTCTCCAACTTGCGCCTTGGAGAGGCTGTCGAAACGACAGTCTTCATAATACTGGGTGGACAGAAACATGTCAGTAGCAATTAAATTTAAGTGAGTTAAAAGTAATCCACACATACAAGCAAATATGTGAACAAATTAAACAAGTTTTAAATTAATGGAAAATTTAAGAACTTACCCTTTCTGGGACCTCCAGTTGATCATGAGTGACAATATCTTTCATAAATTTCATAACATAATACCCACAATCGTTATCATTCGGTTGGAATGGGCACTACAACAAAAAAACCACAAATGTGTTAAAAGACTTGTATATGATTACTATCCATAATTCAAATCATTGTTTTAGCGTGTATAATTAACCTGAATTTTGAGCCACTCATATGCTTTGGAGTATTTCATTTTTTTACTGGACCTACAAGAAGTGATCACACTAAAGTCGAGACAAATAAAATTAGTAAGAGTGACATTTATAAATGAGTTAACATAATTTAGTAAGGTTAAATCATTACCCATTGATAAACGCTATGTACGAAGGTCTATTTTCAGGTTTACCCGACCTAATAGGATCCAGATAGTACACCACAGGCTTTGATGCAACGGGATTGAATGCAAGGAGAACCCAATGATTCCTAAAATGTGATTAACAGTTATATACATGTAAAATTTCGGAAAATAAAAAAAATTATTAATGACGAGTAAGAACTTACCCTACATTCACTGGGGCTAAAAACAATGTTTTATCTGAAGAACTTTTTCCCAGACGTGCTTTCACGTCACCTTCATCCCAATAGCTAGTTGTTTCAGTCAGCATTGAGGTTGTATTTGGATCTATGAATGCGAAATTGGCATTGTCCCCTAGCACAAGTATTTCATCATGCAAATACCTATACAAAAAAACATATCAACACATACAATTATTGTAATTTAAATACTAAATGACAATGTAAGACACCACAATAACATAAAAATAAATTCAACATTACATACTTGATCCATATGTTGATAGCTGACGCACTAATCCATTCCTGATTAACCACATCCATAATTACTTCACTACCAAGGAGCTCAGTGACACTCTTGTAATAAATTGTCCTTGTTAATTTAACTTCGATTTGTTGTAAATCAGGTAATTGGTTTGTCAAGTTCTTTAGTTTAACACGGAATGATTCAGAGGGATGTGGTTGGGTGACACGAGTAAGAGTTGGCTGATGCGGTTAGGTGACACGAGGAGTAGGAGTTGGCTGATGCGGTCGGGTGTCATGAGGAGTAGGAGTTACATACCTTAATTCTTGGAATTCTAGAAAAGCAAAAACATCACTCTAGACAATCAGACAACTTCATTGAAATAATAAATAATCATCAAAACATAATGAGAAAAGGGTAAGATTTACTCATGTTACATACCTTAATTCTTGGAATTCTAGAGAACTAAAGTTTTCCCATCAACTAGTGCTTTCCTCCTAGATAGAATTCTTCCAATCACCTGTGCATGATTATTAAACTCATCAACATTATGAACAAAGGTTGAAAACAATTTTTGAAGAAATGCATACCAAAACAACATCACACAAAGCATTAATTTTGTTAACTAATATAGTGAGAGTGAGAGGGTAAGTAGAAATGCAAAAAATTACTAGTATGATATTTTAACCGGTTCAAGAACTTGATCAATAAAAATATCTTTTGTTAACTTGATCAATAAAAATATCTTTTCCTAACTTGATCAATAAAAATATGCTTTTCCTAACTAGAAATGCGAAAAAATATCAGCACTAATTAAAACAAACCTAACTGAAATTTCAGCAAACATAGGCAGTGAAACAGACAAGTAGCAAAGCCAGTAAGTCTGATTACAGATATAGTTGTTGTGCATGCTTTATGCAGAATGAGAACTAAAATCTTGAGAAGTTCAAAAAAGTTTATGCTAAGACCAACGGAGTTCAAGAAACTGCAGAATGAGAACCAAACTATTCTTAAATAATATGCAAGTCCTAATGCCATAATTATTGAGAAGCTCTTGAATCTAAAATCACTAAAAGGAAAAGTTTATCTCTCCATTTTGGATCAGCGTCAATTGAGTCCAAATGCTAAATCACATGTAAATGGGAAAATACAAAAACTCACACCACCGTACATGACTCAAGTAATTAATTCCATGACTCTGTACACGCTCCACTGAAACATGAATGCTCATTAAATTTTAATATTCAGAACATGAATGTGTGTAAGTGTGTTCAATTCAGAATGGACAATCCTCATTAAATAAACAGAAATATTCAATAAACCATAGTTGGAGAGATCCAAATACTGACTAAGCTCCTGCAACCAATAAAGCCATCTAGCTCCATTTTATTTGTGTTATGGGCCATATTTTTTAAATCATGATTTTACCAAAACAAAAGTTGAACTTCTTCAAGTAAAAGTGATCAGGTTCCAGCTGTCAATCCATCTGAGATAAAAGAACCCACATAAGACTTGTCATATCAAAGCAATAATTTCATGTAGAACTTTCATCATAAACTCAAATCTTGTCAAGGGCACAAAAAGTAACAAAACAGATTCTGTTGAGACAGTCACAAAACCCAAAACCCAAAATAGTCACAAAACTTTCATCATCTACAATGCACGGCAGAAAGGTAACAAAACGTTCATCATAACAGTACCCATAGCAATCAAAAGAACATTCTGTTGAGTATGTTAGGCTTCAAAAGAACATCACAATACCATACTACATTGACACATTAACATTGACATATCCCATAGCAATCAGAATGTTAAGCCCCTCGTGAGTATCCTAAATAAGACCCCAACTAACACTGATATCAAAAACGTATGAAAGACTCTTTAAAGTGTGAAAAATTGAAACTTTTCACAAACAATCAACTACACCATTAAAAAAAATTGATGATACAAAATAAAAATTGAAACTTTTCACAACCAATCAACAACACCATTAACAAAATTGATGATACATGATAAAAAATTGAAACTTTTCAAAGCCAATAAAAACCCAGATGAAAAAAATTAAACCTTGGGGGAGGCTCGTCGATGGTCAGGGAAGCATCGCACGTTGATGATCAGGCTCGTCGATGGTCAGGCTCGTCGATGATACAAAACAAAGAGAAATAGGGAGGATTAGGTTGGGAGACGGCGACAACGGTGATGATTTTGAGTAAGAGTGGCCCAAAACTTTTCAGCGGTGATGATTTTGAGTAAGAGTGGCCGGCGACAGCGGTGATGATCGGAGACGTTGGCCGGCGATAGTGGAAGGACGGTGACGGTGGAAGGAAGCAAGGTTGGGAACGGAGGAGATTTGGACAAAGAGAAATGCGAGTGAGTGTTTTTTAACATTGATTAGGGTTTCATTTTAGAACTTGAGAATGAGGAATGCTACTGCATACTCTGTGAGCGCGCTATAGAGTGATCAGATATAGGGAGGGAACTCATAAGAAAAAGGCGCGGGAAATTTGTAATTAAACTCCTTTACATGCGCTTAAAGCGCATGTAGAGGGGATAATATTAATTTTTAATAAAGCAATAACACATCAATAATATTAACATCTCACATTTGTGACATTATTTCTGTTGAATATTAATCATAGCGTTTAAATTGAATAATCTGATTAATTAGGGAAATCAAGCACTGAGTTATATAATGTTTTAAATCAAAACTTAATTATCTAAGCATGATCAAGTTTTTCATCATTTTAAAATTGAATTAACTTTTTTTCTTCAATATTATTTTTATAAATCCCATTTTTATAAATTTCATTTTACTTTTATCAAAAAAAAAAATAAATTTCATGTTACACCCCTCTACATGCGCTCTAAGCGCATGTAGAGGCTCTCTACATGCGCTTTGCGCTTAAAGCGCATGTAGAGGTATAAAAACCCTTTACATACGCTTTAAGCGCATGTACAGGGTGTTTGAACATTTTAAAGTGGCAATGGAGCTTTTAAACACTAATTCCACAAGCAGAAACACCTTATGAGGTCCGAGGAGGACCTCTTTTGCATGACTCCATGTTTTGCACTTCAGTAGTGCCTTAACATGCACTTAAAGCGCATGTAAAGGGTGTTTCACCAATTTCATAGCACCCAAAAGTGGTAATGGAGCCTTGAAACACTAAGTCATCAAGCAGGAACACCTTATGAGGTCCGAGGGAGGACCTCTTGTGCATCACTCCATGTTAGTGCCTTTACATGCGCTTAAAGCGCATGTAGAGATAAGGCCTCTACATGCGCTTAAAGCGCGCTTAAAGCGCATGTAAAGGACTCTCTATACATGCGTTTCTTCTAAGCGCATGTAAAGGTGCGCTGGTAGAGGGAGAATTTGTAGTAGTGTAATGACATCAACAGCTTATAAATGGTAGAGTTTTCTCAATTATATGCTTATTTTATGCTTTATATAAACTTTAAATCTAGAACACTTATGTTTTTTTTGTGGACATTAAGGAAGCCAAATAAACTCCTTAATTTTAATGAATATTGTAAATAATTAATTTATGTAGAAAAAGATGACTATAGATATTTTAAAGTAAATACTTTTGCACCCTATATTATTTAAAAAAGTCAAAGTCATCTCATAGTTAGGACTTGCTTAGTTTTGAATTATCTTTTTCTTTTAAATAAATATAAATAAAATTAGATGATTTTGACCAAGATATATAATAAACTTAACCAAAATATTCTAACAAATGTTCGACATATTTATTAAATAATGTCTCCCTGTGCTTGTTTCCTTGTACTTCTTTCGTTTTCCCTTTACTTCCACCAAGAATCATTTTTATAACACTGATCATCTCTTTTACAGCAAATCAAGGGAAAATGACAAAAAAATTACACTTGAATTTGAGTTGGACAAAATAGGGTCTCCAATTCTAATTTGGACAAATAAGGGTTAGTCCTCAATTTGTCCTAAATGAAGTTTGTGACTTTGTGCCAAAAGAGTAGTTAATTGTGATACAATTATAATTAACTGCGATACATGAGTAGTTACTCGGTAACTACTCATGTATAGCAGTTAACTACTCTTGTATCGCTATTAACTACCCTTCTCAGTAACTACTCATGTATCGCATGCATTTAACTACCTTGTATCGTTATTAACTACTCTTTTGACACAAAGTCACAAACTTCATTTAGGACAAATTGGGGACTATCCCTTATTTGTCCAAGTTAATTAGAATTGGAGACCCCATTTTATCCAACTTAAATTCAAGTGTCATTTTCCCGCAAATCAAGCATTGTATTATAGAAGAAATTATGTCATTGACCTGCATGCGATCAAATAGATGGTTTAAAATTAGTTGGTCAACAATAGTGTATTCAAATTTCCAATCAAGCAAATCTTGAAAACAAAAAATTAAAAAAAAAATGGTTAAACTATACTTTTGGTTCCTTATGTTTGTATCAAGTTTCAATTTAGTATTTTATATTTGAAAGTACACTTATTTTTTTGTTAACATCATTAATTTCACATCAAGGTAAATGATAAGTTAGTAAACGTAAAGGATTATTTTATAATTGAATGGGGATAACAATGAAAAATTTTAAAATATAAGAATAATTAGACTAAAATATTTTAATTTAAATATTTTATCTATAATCAAGCTTTGATTGATCATTTAAAATTCTTAAGTCGGAACTTTCCGTTATGTGAAATCAATAGCGTTAACAAAAAAAAAATTAAAAGTATATTTTCCAAACATAAATGATTGAATTGAAAATTGATACAAATATAAGAGACCAAAAATATGTTTTTGCCTTTTGTTTTTTTATATCTCAATTTTCCTTGCAATAGTAAAATCCCCTTATGAGAATCTAAAGTTCAAAGATCGGCAATATGTTTTCTCCATCAATGAAAATCAGATTGAAGTAGAAGTAGCCTTCCATGGAGATATTATATGCAAAGGATGAAGCTGCAATAAGAGAATTGTGATTCCACAAAGCCTACAACTTCCAAATTGATTGGAGAAACCCAATAAATCAGAAGGAGGAGATCATATTGAAATAGGGACAGAGATTGGGAAGAAGTGAAAATTGTGAAGATTGATCGCTACATCAATTAGGGTGCCCTGTGATCGAATAGAGTCGTCCTTGAGTCATAATTTGAACACTATCTTGAGATTATGTGAATACAATAGTTTAACCAAAGCTATCTTTGGGCTTACTAGATAGAAGAGACTTAGAGACTTGTATGAAATATCAGACTTTATCATCAATGATCAAAATAAATCACTATGACGGATGTCTTATATTCAATTAAAAGAATCCAATCGAAAGAGGACTAAGGATGAAATGACTTTATTTGAGGATGAAAGATCATATAAGGCTACGCGATTAGAAGAATCATGTAATTGATGATGCACTTAAAATTGTTATTTTAATCTAATCTCTTTCAAGTGTGCAAAGCATAAACTCATCTATCATAAGCCAATAGAAAGTGTGACTCGTGCACTTTTAATTTGGTTAACACTATATGGTGAACATCAGCATTGTTTGGATGGCCTAAGCGATCTAATTTTCCTCTATTGTTTCTTCTTTCCTTCTTTGCATCCGGTGACCCAATGTCCATTGGTCTCTTCCTTGCAACCCTACACATGAAAGAGAAGAAGAAAAATGATCAAATGGCTCTAAAAAACGAATCAATAACATTCAACACATAAGTTTTGCTAATCAATCAAGTTTCTAAGCTAATGTCAATTGATGGGTCTAGATGTTCAATTGATGTATGAGAGACAAAAAGTCCATTTTGAATATGTTGAAAACCTCTTCTAAACATTGTTAAAGCAAACAAAGCTTGCAATTTGTTACCAGCTGGATTCATTGCTCATGTAAATGAGAGAGATAGTGTTGTAGCTGAATTGTGGGCAATTCTTAATGGTTTAAAATTGGCCTGGGATCGTGAACTTAAGAAAATCATTGTCGAGAGGATGTTATGGAAGTAGTTAACATATACTCATTCCGGTCCTATTTATAAGTCACCAACTGCCCAAATTGTACATAACAAGGAATGGAGGTTAATGGAAGTTACATCATTAAATGAGTCTTATTTCTTTGTCTTTTCCATTTTTGTCCCTCTCACCTTTATCAATATGACCCACTACCTTTTTCATCTTTATGAGTATATGTGTGTCTTTTTCATATTCTCCCTCTTCTCATCTTCCAATGTGCATTTTCCAATGATAAGGGTATATTGAGAAAATTTTAATAAATGAGTTAGTTAATGTTAGTTGGTGACTTATATTAAGGATCAAAATTTAAAGGCGGAAGTTGAAATGCGTGGCTGTCACCCAAAAGGGGGGGGTGAATTGGGTGGCAGAATAAAAATTAAAATTCTCTTTTAAAACTGACTGCTTGTGCTTGATGAGAGTGACGATGTATCACCCCAAGCACAAGTAAGTATCTAGTGGTGTGGTGCTTGATGTGTAGATTAAACAAACAGAATAAGCACACACAAATTTATCCTGGTTCGGTCACTTCCAGACCTACATCCAGTCCCCAGGCTCCACCTGAGATTTTCAATCCACTAAACTTCTTGTTTGAACCAGGCACAAGAAAGCCTTTACACTTTAGGTTTTACGAGCACGGGTTCACCTAACAACCCACAAGTTTTGCAACGGGCTCACCTGCTAACCTTTACAACCACAGGTTTTACAATGGGATCACCTGCAACCTTTCAACCACAAGTTTTGCGGGCTAACTTGCAACCTATGGAGATTTAGAAAACCTCTAAATGCTCCCCCTCACTTTTGTAAGATAACAATACTGTTCTTTAAGCACAAGCTTTAGAACAGCCTCTATCAATTAGATGATTTGATGATATGTTCACTCTATGAACTGATTGTGATAAACACTTAAGTACAAATGATTCTCTCTAAGAATAGATGATGTTACTCACTTAAGTACAAATGAATTACTCTCTAAGAATGTTACAAATCTAAGATCAGAGAGTAGAAGATGCGAGGAATGTAGAAATACAATATCTCAGACAATAGGCTCAGTTCTTCCAACCTCTCTTCTGAATGCAGATGTTCCTTTTATACTCGGCCTCAAAACATTCAGGCTTGGGCGGCAGATAGAATATGTCCGTTTGAATATAGCCGTTAATCCCAGGTTACCGTTGAGAGGTACATCTTCATTAATGCTTAGCAGGGTTGACTTGCTTTATCTCTGAAAAGCAACTCTGACAACTCTGCTCTGACAAAAGCATTCTGACCTCTGAGTATGTGACGTTGACTCTTGTACTCTTGCTGACGGATGATCATCGTTCATCCGGAAGCGGCAATCTTGCTCTGCAAGTGTTAGTCTCTGAATCCCAGTGCCAAGAGTATTTGCATCCGGAAGCTCATTTGCATCCGGAAGTAAAACTAAGTTCTGCACATACTTGTTAGTCCAACAGAGTAGTATATATAATCAAGTGTAGTAAGAACTATACATGCTGTGGGAAGCTTGTTTGCTATGGGAAGCAATCTTACTAAGACTATGTTCTGACTTAGTGTATTGTCTACTGACGCTAGGGGATGTCCATTCCAATAGTCAGCGTAAGTCTCGTTATTTTACTCTAAGTCTTCCGGAAGCGTTTCTGCATCCGGTTGTATTCTAACTTAGGATTTGATTTTAGTCTAATTCTTCCTAAGTGACTTAGTGTGTCATTTACTCTTGCTATGAGATGTGTAGTATAACAACACATAATCACATGCAGTGGGAGTTCAATTGTCTAAGGAAGCTCTCTTACTTCCGGAAGCAATTCCACATCCGGAAGTACTCCTACTAGACGTTGAGTGTGGCTGTGTTATACTCACTGACGCTCGGTGTTGCCTAACCCAACAGGCAGCGCTAGTCATTAAGCATCCGGAAGCATTCCTGCATCCGGTTGCGTCCTAACTTAGTCTCAAGGATTTTATACTTCTAATGTTTCTAGACTGAGTTATGACTTAGGTGACTCACTTGCTTCCGCTGGGGGATGAGACGTTCATCCGCGAGCGCTAGTCCTAGTTCATCCGGAAGTAAACCCACATCCGGTTGTACTCTTGTGGTTCCACTACAAAAAAAACGGGTCATTCCGGCGCAACCTTACCGGCGTTTTGGTCCAAAACGCCTATATGAGACGCATACCGGCGTTTTTACCCAAAGCGCCTATATGAAAACGCCAATAAATTTGGCGCGCGCTTCCTGCCTTTTTTCCCGCATTTCCATATCGGCGTTTTGGGTATAACAAACGCCGGTATGGTTTTTAAATTTAAAAAAGAGGGGCTGACAGTTTTTTTTTTATTTTTTTATTCAGAAAACCGCATATAGGCGTTTCTTCAAAACGCCTCTCTGCGATTAAATATTATTTTAATCGCACATAGGCGTTTTGAGAAACGCCTATGTGCATAACGTGCATTTAATATGCACTTTATGCGCATATCGGCGTTTTGAAAAACGCCTATCTGCGCATTAAGTGCATATTAAATGCACTAAATGCATATAGGCGTTTCTCAAAACGCCTATATACGATTAAAATAATATTTAATCGCATACAGGCGTTTTGAGGAAACGCCTATATGCATTATTTACATTAAAATAATGCATATAGGCGTTTCCGCCAAACGCCTATATGCATTAGAAAGCATACAGGTGTTTCCCTGAAACGCCTATATGCATTATTTTAATGTAAATAATGCATATAGGCGTTTGGCAAAACGCCTATATGCATTATTTAATATTAAAATGCATATGGGCGTTTTCCAAACGCCGGTACGCACCTCCGTTCCCTATAAATAGCACCTCCCTCCTTCCGCAAAGTTGCTCATTTTCTCGTTTTCTTCTATTTTTCTTCTCTTCGTCTCTCATTCAATATTGCTGTTGCTTTGTTTTTTTGGCTAGTTTTGCTGATGTTTTTTATTTCGTGTTTTTTGGTGATATTTGATTTTATAATGTTGATATGATCTTATTGCTTTTCTTTTACATATTGCTTGTTGTTTTGATTTTATATATTTGGGTATCATGTTTTATGAATTACTCTTGTTATTGCTTATGTTTATATATATTACTACTCTTTATGTGTATGTAACTTTGGGATTAACATATTATTCCTTATGTTTTTGAACATTTTTCTTCCTGGTTCTAAACAATCAGGAAGAAAAATGTTTCTTATTTTTTTTTGGAAAACACATACCGGCGTTTTGCAAAACGCCGGTATGAAATATTATTATTTAATACCGCACATAGGCGTTTTATAAAACGCCTATGTGCATAAATAAAAAAAATATTATTTCCGCATACTGGCGTTTTGCCCCTCGTCTAGGCGTTTTTCAAAACGCCTAAATGTCGCATTCCCACGGCAAATATTTAGGCGTTTTGCCAAAACGCCGTAGCGCTATTCCGCCGGAAAATTCCGCCGATTCGAGGCCCTATAAAACGCCGATATGGGCCCCGTTTTTTGTAGTGTTCTATTTTAACCTAATTTTGTCTAAGTGTTTAACTTGTTCTTTTATATTTTAGTCTTCATCAAAACTTAAGATTCTAACAGAAGTGATAATAAATTGGCATGCGGATTCTTTGGCAAACAAAGAATTATATTGAAGCTATACCAGGTTTTTATGGTGTGGAGAATCCATCTGAGGAGCTATAGAGACTGTTAGATAATCAAGATGATAGACTCCTAGTTGATGCTGGCTAAGTAAAAATGAGAGGTATTCCCTTCCTTATGTAATGATAAAAAGGACTGAAATTCATCTGCCTCTATTTTCTCATTGTCCAATCTTCACCATCCCATAATATATATTTGATCTAGGTTGACCATGTAAGGAAAATTAGGGAAAGGAAAATGTAATAAGAAATTGTCGACCATAAAAATTCTAATTATTTGGAAGGACGAAATTTCAACAAAATTTCCTAATTAGATAATTGCCCTTGTTTAAACCCTGTTGGAATATTGAATTATTATTTATTATAATAAGTAGTGAATGAACCCTATATAAATAGGAGTCTGACCAATTGTTTAAAGGGTGAGATTAAGAAATCTATACCAAAAGGCCCGACACAATAACCTAGGTCTCTCATCTCAAATATGCACTCATTACCTCATGTGAATGATATTAATCTCAACTTAAATGGTTTGGATCATAAGTAAAAGATACTCCCTCCGGTCCCTAATGTAAGAGCTAGCCGTCAAAAAAACGCTTCTTATTAAGAAGACATGTGAATGTTAGTTGGGTGTCTGAAGTTAATGCTTCTTTTCCAAAATTGTTCATATTTATTATGATACTTTTAAGAGAGAGAAATACATAAGCATTAATAAATATGAAAGAGAATTAGGGGTAAAGTAGGAAAAAATGCATTAAATGAGAAGAGAATATGGGGTGAGCTCTTACATTAGGGAACAAAACCATTCAAATTTTGGGCTCTTACATTAGGGACCGGAGGGAGTATTGTTCAATATTGTTTTGCGTCCTTCCAAAAAAAATCCATATTTCAATAAACCTGAAAACGTAGAAAAAAAAATAAAAAATTAAAAGAGTTCTCCTTCGCTGCATAACGGCCGGGTAGGTATTTCATTCTATTTCGCTATTTGATGGCTTTACTACGGCATCAGAGGTTATAACTTTCGATTCGGAGGAATCTACTGAATATTTCTCCTTTTGTTTGTTTTTTTTTTCTCTTGGAAATTTATGATTTGTCTTGCTTTAGTTGTTTAACTGTATAAGCGAATCTCATCTTCCATTTACAAGGTAGGTTATTGCTCGCTTATAATGTTCTGCTACTGCAGCCTACAGATCATTATGTTTGCTCATTTCTTTCTCATGTCTTCTTTTTAACACATATTTGGTACGTGTATATTTGCAGATATATTTTTCTATTTATTCATCTTGCTATTTTTAGCTATATTTTTCAAGCCGCCACATACGACTAATTAATGGGGGACACAGAGAATTTTTTTTTTTTTTTTGAATTGCTTCCCCCGGTGTCCCACACCCTTCGGGTGCAGACTAATCCGGAGTCGCCAGCCGGGATTCCCGTAAACGGGGTGACTGACTTCCCGGGGGTTCGAACTTGGCACCTTTGGGCTAAATGGCGGGATCCACACCTTGAGGATCCTCTTCAAACCATCAAGCTACGCCCCCCGGGCGGACACAGAGAAATTTAAATACGTTTGAATAGCTGGGACTTGGGATGATGTGGACGGTAGATCTAGTTATTATTGGTATTTTAATCTTTCTTAATCAATAATTTATTATTTCTCTTCTTCATCATGAGCATTTTTATAATCTTTTATAATTTATATTAATTTTCCACAGTCATTCCCCTTAATTTTCAATTTAAGCATCACTAGCCAATTTATAGGCTCACAAAAGGTTGTTAGTTGTTAATTTGCTTGAGAGAGGTAAACACGGTAGCATATATATTGGCAAGAGAAGCACAAAGAACTCATGGGGATTTCTTGAATTTTAATGTTCTCCTCAGAGTATTTGAGAGGATCTGTCTTATGATTAAATAAAAATGGAAGAGAGAGGATATAATCGGATTTTATTGATATAACTGATTTTTCATATTCCATCTAAAAAATCTTAATAACAATAATGATAATAACAATACATAAATAATAATAATAATAATAATAATAAAAATAAATTGATAATCACTACCAGCAGTTTGTTGACGGTTGGTCGACCCAAATGTACCAAGAAAACAATTTTCTCTTGAATTGGATATTGGGAAATCTAAGATAATGACAATATTTCGGATCACCACAAACATTTTTCCCATCTTTGGCTGACCAAAAATAGCTAACAACAAACAACTCATTTTTCTTCTATCTTCTGTTCTCATTGTTTTATTTCGCATTCTCTTTGTTCGAAACCCCATATACCGTGCATATGATTTAATTTAATCGTTGTTGAATAAAATCATTCAAGTTGCAAGAAAATGAATTCTGATAATGAAGATTATTATGAGAGGGGAAATACGAGTTTGAGCAGAAGAGGTAGTGAGTCTTCTTTCTATGCAACTGAGGATGAAGGAGATTATGATGCTGCAGAAAAACTTGGTCCTCCTTGCTCTCTTAAAGACCAGCTCGAGAAAGATAAGGTATTATCTCGCATTATAATTTAATTTCCAACACGTGTGTGTGTGTGTGTAATTCTCAAGATAAATGTGTGTGCGAATTAATCCTGCAACGGTTTATTTATATTTAATTCGTATTCAACACAGTACATTCGTATATTTAAAGCAAAATTTCCACTTGATTAATATCGCAACAATTTCTCGAAAAATTGTTATCCAAAATATAGCATTTTAATCCCAATAAGGTAAGAATTATACATATTGCATTGAAGTATAAATTATTGCCTTTTATTTTAATCGTTTTTTCGTTTGGTGGTTGAGTATATTACAGGACGATGAAAGTCTTAGGAGATGGAAGGAACAACTTCTGGGCAGTGTGGATGTGAACAACGTTGGAGGTACTGTTTTTCGCACCACTTAATATGTAGAGGAACATATTCTCTCTCTCTCTCTCTCTCTCTCATATTATTTCTCTATGAATTTAATGCACTTTTCAGTTTTACCCCTAATTACTTTGTCTCTCTTGCCGATTTTCAATGCGATGATATTTTTACTCATTCTCTCTGATCTTTCAAACTTCCTCTTCATAAACAAAGATATACCAGCAAAAAAATAGATCTCTTACTGTCTTACATATTTATTGTTTTTAATTAATATTAACCAACAATTTGATTTGCATGCTTTGATCACAAAATATATGAATTAAAGCAAAGAAGAGGAACATAAAATGGATATAAAGGGAGATGGAAGAGATACCTAAAGAAATAAAAAATATATATAGTAAATGCGAAACCCAAAAGAAAGGAAAACAAACTGATTCAAAAATTGAGGAACTAAGGAAAAGGCTATTGCTTAATTGATCTCCCATTCAAAAATTGAGATCACGAGGAAGCTGAGACAGTGACTAGAATGACTTTTTTATATGTAAAATCTACGTACTTGAGTGTATTTGGCAGCCGCATAGGAAGATTCATAGCCAACTGATCACCATGAGTTCTGCATGATAAGGACTAAATTATAAATAAAAAATATCCAGGGATTAAGTCACGAGTGAGTCAAAAGTTCCAGGACTGAATACCGAGACAAACTACAATGATTGATGAGTTATAAGTGAGCCAAATTTCATGGACCTAAAGATCAATTTTCCCTTTAGATTTTTGTGCAACTGGTTAAAATTTACTACCTTTCTAGGTCATTTGATTTGCGAATTCTACTATATCCTTCATGGCAAATTTTGTGATGAATTTAGGCCTTTTGTGACCGATCAACAATTGGTGTGGATTGATCAATCACAAATATAACGATAGCAAATCAGTCAATCATATATTTTTTCAGACAATTCTATATAGAGAACAACAAGACGTAATGGGTTTTGGACATTTAACTATGAGATCTTAAGTGAATGAAGAACAAACCAAACAATCCTCAAATAGTGGTAATATATAGGTTTGACTCACGAGTCAGGATGGCACAATGGGAGCCCGTTTTGATACTAACCATTTCAACGTTCACCAGCCACGAGCTAGCTAGCTTGCTTTTTATTTTTATTTTAATTAACATAAAGAAAAAAAATTTGTTTTGCCCTTTATTTAAATTGATGTTTTGGTAATCAGAAACTCTGGAGGCTAAAGTGAAGATGACAAGCCTATCAATTTTATTTACCGATCAAGAAGAAATAGTTCTTCAAATCCCTGAAGATGGGAAGCCAAAAGGCCCTTGGTTTTCTCTCAAAGAAGGAAGCCGCTACCGTCTAAAGTTCACCTTCCAAGTCAACAACAACATTGTGTCTGGCCTTAAGTACACCAATACTGTCTGGAAAGGAGGTTTCAAAGGTAACTTAAACTACAATTTTTCATTACGTACCCTAGCTCTGGATTTAGAATCTTGTGTAGAAGTAAATTTTCAATCATGAATATAGTACAAGTTTTTCCATTTTATCTTAGCTTTTGTTTTTATCAAAACCATTTTATCTTAGCTTTTACATTATCATTTTCCTCAAATCCGATTTTCCTAACATATAAGATATAATGTAAATAAATGCTATGCAGAAGTAATTAAAGGAAGCTAAGTTATGTTATACTACCTCCGGTCCTAAATATAAGACTTAAATGACTTTTTTTTGGAGATGTTAAGGTTGCAAAATAAGCTATTAAATCATGACACATTTGATATATTTTTAGATTATACATTAGTTTATAGGTAAAATAAACTAGTCTTAGAGAAAAAAAATTAGGTAAATACAATTTATAATTAACTTATTTTGCTTTTTTAGGATTTTCCAAAAAAATCAACTAGGTCTTATATTTAGGACCGGAGGGAGTATATGCTATCATGAGTTAATATCCTTAATCTCCTCAAGCCATATATTTAAAACTAGCAGAGGAAGTACATATACATTATCTTTTAATTATTACTTATCATCTAATGATTTCAACCATCAAGTAATGTTACAAATACCAAATGAAAATAATCATTTTGAGTAACGAGTGTGTTTGTTTGTTTGATCAGTGGACAGTTCAAAAGAGATGATCGGAACTTTTAGTCCTCAGGCAGAGCCTTACATACACCAAATGCCCGAAAAAACTACACCTTCTGGTATTATGGTTAAAGGCAATTATACTGCAAAATCCAGGGTAACTCATTTACCATTCACTTCTTCATGTATTTTTCCATTCATTCTAAAAAGAAGTTAAACAAACATCTGATGAAATTTAAGTAATCGGTAAATAACCTCTCTAACACTTTCATAATGGACCTCCTTGAACTTAATATTTACAGAGATAATACTCAAGTTATTATTTTTATTCATTGTTTATACGCATAGATTCGAGTTTTAGAAGATTATTTGAATATTACATAGTTTGAAAGATTACAAAATTGATAACTTGAGGCCATTTTCATAAACTTAAATTGACCTAATTATCATTACGTTTTAAAAGTGTGTGTGTGTGTGTGTGTGTGTGTGTAATGTTCAATGAAGTTTTATGCAGTTTATCCTAAAAAATACCAGCATACTTCCATATAATACAAATGATCTCTTTGCTCTTCTTATATAACCCTGAAAAGGTAGTAAATGTTATCTTCTTAAAAAAATTTGTCTCTAATTTAATGTTTATTTTCATGTTGAAAAAGTCTTATAATTCTTAACTTATTTAGTAATGATATATTTGAAATGGAATAATTATATCTATTTGTTTATATTCATCATTAGATTCAATAACCAAATCAAATATCATTTTTTGTTTTTTTAGCTGAAAGAATAATTCCATTTTGTTATTATTTTTAATAACAGTGGAATTGAATTTTGAAAATTTCTATAATGTGATTTTAAGTAAGGTACACATGGCAATATTTTTTTGGAAAGTTGGATGAAATGGATACAAACAAATGGATCTGTTTTATCCTTATTGAAGACATTATATAATCTTTTTTTTCCAATGAACTCTTATAAAAATGGACAAAAGCTTCTTGAATGAGCTCTTTATATAACTAAATATTTGCTTAAATATTATAACTTGAGCAAACTGATAATCATTAGTAGCATAGTTAAAATATGTCCTTTTAGGAAAACGCTCATTATTTACAAATATTTGTGCCTTCTATTTTGCAGTTTGTTGATGATGATAACAAATGCCATTTGGAGATAAACTATACTTTTAATATCATCAAGAAATGATGATACTTGATAAGTGAACACTAACACGAATATAGAGTTGTTATACGAAATTTAGGCACCGTAGGTTTTAGCTTGCACTGTATGAACTTCATGGTTTTAATGTATAATTAATTATTACAGAAAATAATTACTCTTTGATATTTGTTGTTCTAAATTATAAATAAAACAACTCAGTCTTGTTCATTCAAACAATATCCTAGCTAGTTCAATACCTTTAATGCCTTATCTTGTTTCAAATACTCCCTCCGTTCCTAAATATAAGATCACTTTAGCAAATTTGGAGAGATTAAGAAGACATTCCAATGAATTAGGATTACATGAAATTTCTAAAATACCCCTCACCTAAATTTTAAAAATATCCTCTTATCTTCAAACCACTATTTTTTGGGTGAAGAGAGTATAAGGGTAATTTGGGGAAAACTTAAGTCAAATTAAAAAGTGATCTAAATAACAAGTTCTCCTCCCTAAAGTGATCTTATATTTAGGAACGAAGGGAGTAATAAAGGAATGAGAATCCCATTCTCTTATATAATACTATCGTGATATATAAATCTTGGTGCAATATCGGTGATATACAATAGGAAAAAACTTATTCCAAATTAAGCAAAGGCTCGACGAGACAGTAAGGGAAATAATGACTAGATTCACAAAAGAATTGGTAAGTATTCCTAATTGGTCACCATACATAACATCAAATTCGAAGTAAGCTAGGCTGCAATATCTGGGTTGTGTTTAAATGAATGCTAGTTTCTTTTCTAGCTTTATATCGCTTTCTTCTATGATGATAGGGTTTTTGTATGTTTAGATTTTTAGGCATTTCAGATTTTTAAAAAAATGATGATACAGGTCATCGGTCCACATGGCAAACTTTATTAGTACAATCACTAACGTTGTTAGTCACAAGTAAATGGTGTTGACTAAGATTGGCTAAAATTGAGATTGTAACATCCCAAAAATTTAATTAAAGATAATAAGAAATTATGGAGATGTTATTTAGAGAATTTAAAGGCTTAAGGAGGAATTTAAGGATATTTTTGACAAATTATGAATATTAAATCTTATTTACCTTAAAATTTGAGGAAATATAGTTAAACGAGTTATTTAGAGTTAGAAACTACTATAGAAATTATTTTGAAATCTAGAAAAATGTTATGAAGGAAAGAAATGGAAACAATAATATATATAAACTATTTGGCTTGAAATATAATTAAGAATAAATAATAGGGTAGTTAGTGGTAATTTTCTCTAAAATATATATATATAAACACTCATCTCCTCCCATCCCTTCTTCATTCCCAAACTCCCTCCGCCTCCGACTCTCTCTCTCGATCGTTCTCTCTTCTCCTTCTCTGTCACTCTCATCGGCCGCCGTGGAGGCCGCCGCTAACGGCGACGGCGGAGGAGGAAGCCGCCGTGGTTTCCTTCTCTCTTTTCCGCGATTCACCCTCCCCAAACACCATCCTATTTTCGTTTTCTCTCATAAACACGCACACACATTCTCCCTCCTCGGTGGTTTCTTCGTTTCCCTTCGGTTCCGGCGAGTTGGAGGATGACGGCGACGGAGAAAGGTAAGGCACAACTATTCTTTCCTTCTTCAAACTTACTTTTCCTCCTCCATCAAGTCCTCACTGTTTTCCTTTTCTTTTCCGTCGGTTCTCACTCCTCGCCGTCGATTTCATTTTTCGGGCAAGCTTCCCGGCGGCGGAGGCCGCCATTGTTGTGTTTAAGCTCGGCTGGAACTTGGGTGAGCTTCCTTTCCTTCTTGTTCTTTCGTTTTCAGCGTGTTGAGAGGGGAGACCAAAATGGATATTCTGCTTTAGGTTGTTGAATAGCTTAAGATAAAGCTTAAACTTCTAATTTTAGTGAGAGAAAGAGACTTTGTTAGCAAATTTGATGATTTAAGGTGGTTTTTGAAAACCCTAGTTTTTGATACTTTCGAAAATTGATGAGTTTTGGAGTCAAAAATTCTAATTAAACTAACTAGGAGTAGAGTAAAGCTAAGAGCATGGTCATATTCGAAGAAATTTTTGGAGGATGGGATGTTCAAACTTTTGTTTTTCTTCTTTGTTCTAGCTGATAAGTCTATAGGAAAATATGGACTCTAATTGTTTAATTTATTGGTGTGGGAATCTGCTGGAGTTGATTTTAGGTATCTCATGTGATTATGTGAGATTATGTGTTTTTACATATTACAAAGTTTCTTACTTCCTCTGTTCAATTTGTTATAGGTGAGCTAAGTAGTTACTTCGCTTTCTCTGTTCTATTTGACAATAATATAAGTTGCAAGTGTATCCTAGTTGAATTGTGTATGTGAGATTGGTGATGTTTTAGGCCGGTTAATGTGATTGTGCGATTGATGTCAATGGTTGCATGCTCATTTGGATTTTTTCTGGTTTTATTTACTGCATAGGCCATGTGAAAATTCATAAGTGCAAAGTTTTGGGTTTGTGTATTGTCATGAATGTGTTTTTCTTCCTCTTTGATTGGCCACACTGGTCTAATTCAGATCCATGAGAACTTATTACCTTGCTGTGTTAGTGGATGTTAAGTAATAAGAAATTAATGGATTATAAGTGATTGTAATTGAGTTTTGTTGCATGTTCGTTTGTTTGTTCTGGCTGATTCTAGTCCTCTCCATTTTGTTGTTTTGTTGGGCTGGGTTCCAAATGAATTATGGACATAGTAGCAGGTTGGGGTTTGATGAAAATATTGGTTTCCCGTTGTGTTTGTGCTCGGCTGAAATGAGAATGAGGCATAGACTTACATACTGAATTTCTGAAATTTAATGAAATTAATTGAGAAATGGAAATTTGTTTTATTCAATGTGTCATGATGCTCTAATTATAAAAGTCTTGACTGCGTATTGATTAGAGAAGTGTTGGCTATGATGCTTTTCAATTGTGTCTTATTTTTGCTTGGAATTCTAAATTCTTGGGATTGTTGCATATGTGTGAGGATCATTTGAAAGTTCTGTTTATTGGAACCACTTAGATGTTTTATTGGTTGTTTATTTGTGATGAACTTATAGATGTGAAATAATGATTGAGGAAACAAGGGTGATTTAATTCATGAATTGATGTGATACTATAGAGTTGCTCCATTCTGTTTATTTTGTCTCAATTATCTGTTTCTGATTTGGATGACATTATGTGAATTCTGTTATTGAATTTGAATTGTGTTTGGAATGCATGTATAGGACAAGTAAAAGAAAGGGGTTTGGGTAGAATGTAGGTTTGTGAGTGACGTTATTCAGTAATCATATATATAAGAATAAATGTTTATGACTATTATTACTTTGTGTAACAATAGGAGGGATTAAGAGGAAAGTACTTGGAAGTTCTAAAGGAAATGGTAAGGAAGGCAGTAGAGTGCTAAGGGCGACAGGTAATCACTCTTACCTTACTATAACATTGAGGGTGACGTTAGTTGGGATTTTCAAAATCCTTTCTAGCCCTCAAAATCTTTAAAAGTTATTTTTATAAAAAATAGGCTATCGGGTGCCTTTTAAACACGATTATTTTCGTATAAAGAATTTTGACACCTTATATATGTAGTACTGTTTAGTTGTGGTGAAAATCCTGGAATGGTGTGACATTTACACATGTGGAGTGTTCTGATAGTGACATTGGAAAGGTTATGTAGAAATAAGAGAATTAAATGTTGAATTTGAGATGTTGGGGAGTAAGTTGAGGGAAAATATTGAAATGTTGACATTGTGATATTGAAGGGAATTGTGGGAGTGCTGGACGTTGATGTGATATTGAAATATTGAAAGGGATTGGTATATTGAAAGGTATTGTAATCATTGCATGACACTGAGATATAGGTACCATCGCGCGATGATAACCGGTTGATAGGCCAATCAACGGTTATTTGTACGGGTCGACAGATTGGAGACTGTGGCCATTGGTCAACAGATTGGTGACTGTGACCAGCAGTTTTCTGATTGGAGACAGGAACTGCTCCCTTTCTGATTGGAGACAGATTGGGGTTTCCCTCTCATGGGGTTACCAGAGAGGGAAATTGCCCCCTCACTTTTGAGAGGGGCACAGTGTCAACTCATTTAGAATATATATATATATATATATATATATATATATATATATATATATATATATATATATATATATAGAGCTCGAGTGTAGTGCCTCCGGGATGGCATGAGTAGAGCACCAGGGATTGTACATGCGTGTGAGCTGAGAAATGGGATTTGAGAAAGGCATGAATGAGAATTTCAGTAAGGAAAACATGAACTGAGGATTGGATGGTGAAGTTTATTGATGTGGAATTTGATTGAGGGGTTGAGAGTGAATTTTGAAAAGTAGAAAGGATGGACTTGATTTGTTTTGGATGTGACAGAGGGCTTGGAATGGTTTATGGATGGAGACTTGATTCTCATATATATATATATATATATATATATATATATATATATATATATCTCATATATATATATATATATAGTGATTTTAAAAATTGTGGTACCCTTTAGACGCCCTTACTACCGCACATCTCACTGTTATAGTGAGTTAAGTAGTAGATTACTGAGACAAGTTGTCTCACCCCACGATTACTTACATTTTTGCAGGTGATCATGCACAGGCGCGAGCAACAGGAAAGGGAATTAAGTTCAAAGGTTGTTTTGTTTATTTAGACATGTATATTGCCAAAATGTATAGGTCTGCATTCGCTTCCGCATATATTTTTATTTGTATTGATATTAATGGTTAATTGGAGAATTGTAATAGGTCGCTTCTTTTCTAACCATGTTAGGTGATTCTTTTCTAACATGGTTAGCTATTAATTATCCATGATAGTGTTTAGGTTATATTAGAAATTTCTTTTCTATCATGGATAGTGAATATTATTAGGAAATTCTTTTTCTAACTATGATAGATTTATTGATACTATGGAAATCATTTTTCTATCATAGTTAGTGAAGGTATTATTGAATTAATCAGGGAATTAGTAACAGTATGTTACAGAGATCATTTATTACGTTGGCCAGATTGATACTTGGGTAATTGTTTATTGTTTAGAATTGTTATTAACCCTAAATATCATTAATCCATCAATTAGGTATACTAAACATCCTCATATTCTTGATTAGTCAAAATGAAGCCTGTAACGCAGACTTCTCAATGGAAGAGTTAATTTATGTGAATCTTAGTGAGGTCAAATCGAGGAAACAATATTTAAATTAATGATGAAAGCTAACAAGCATTACTCAATTACCACTTTCAATTAATAATCTTTAACGAACACATTCAAAATCATAACTATAGTTTTTGTCTTTTAGCAAGATAAGGTGCCTTGTCCTAATCTTAAGTTCTTAACAAATTGGTGAGCATTGAACTCCTCAAAATTAATTAAATGACTGCTTTTGTTTAAACCGACAGCCACATGCATAGCTTAATTAAATTTTATAAGTTTGATTTGTAGAAAAATTAATACTAAATTATCAAAAAAAGAAAATTAATAGTTATAATTAAGGCAGTTGGTCATTTTTTATACACAAATTAAAACTTTGTAAAATTGGTTTTTGTCTCCCTACAAAATCAAACAGTCTATGTTGACCAGATTATTTCTTTTTTTTTATTACAGTTGACCAGATTATTTCTATCAGTACATTATTCAAATTTATTTGGTAATGTAAATTTTATATTTTATTTATGGTTATTAATTTGTCTCAAAATGTATTCTTTTTAATAATATTAAATTATAATAGTATTAAAATCTTTTGCTAGCCACTTAGATTAAATACACCTTGACATATTAAAAGAGAAAAGAGAAACTCAGGATAACATTAAGAAAAATGGATTATGTCTAAATAAAATTAAAGAATAAAATAAAAAATTTTACTTTAATTTATCTTTTTTTATTACAGTTTAAAATAAACTTCTAGGAATAAATCAATACTAAACTGATAAACTAAAACGATGAAGTATTTTGAGTAAATTATTCAAATATATTTAACCATTACCAAAATTATATATTTTTTCACATTCTAATATTTTTGTAATGAAATCTCATTTATAAGTTAATATGTGTGTATTCAAATTATAATTCATGCATTCATATTCTTAGAAATTTTCTAAATTAACAGTTAAAAAGCATACCACTTTTTGTTTTATAAAATAGGTAAAATCTATAGAATTTCAATAGAACGGATTTGCTCACATGACGTAAACAAACGAAAATAGTGGTAAACATCAGTGTTAAAAAAGTATTTTTTTTTTTTATAAAATGTTGCACCTCTTCAGTGAAATTAAAGTAAAACTAATACAATTGAAATGAATAAAGAAGTATATCTAGAAAGAGGGCATTAAATATTTAAAATTGGCGAAAAGCGATGAAGGCAAGTAAGAACTAGTGGTTTACAAGTGTTTTAGCTTAGACAAGAGAAGGACTCGGGAAAAGAGATGGTGAGACATTGTTTTCAGTTTTCACCAACGTGTATGTGTGTAATATACTACTCCCTCCGGTCCCTAATATAAGACCCTAGCTCCCAAAAACGCTTCTTAAAAAAACATGTAAAAATTAGTTGGGTGTCTGGAGTTAATGTTTGTTTTCCAATATTGCTCATACTCATTATGATACATGAAAGAGAAAAATACATAAGCATTAATAAATATGAAAGAAATTTAGGGGCAAAATAGGAAAAAAATCATTAAACAAACTCTTATATTTTGGACTAAAATCATTCAAATTTTGGGTTACTATATTACGGCTTGGAGAAGTATAAAACCGTAAAAGGATGTACTCCTTCCATTCGACATTATAGAGTAAAACGGTAATATAAATGGATTTTTGTCTATATTATTCTAAAAGGTAATCAAAATAATAAATACTGATATTGCATTTTAAAGGTTTGTCATCATTAATTAGATATTAAATAATGACTAGCAAATGTAAAGAGGAGAGAAGCCAACATCCGTGGTTAAGTTGACAAAGGGGCGAGACATACAACCAATTTGCCATGTATTTAGACAATGAGAGTATCACTTTATTGTAATTCCAATAGCGGGGAGGCATATCCATAATTTAGTGAAGAGAGAGTATTATGGTCAGGTGTCATGATCTTAAATTATAGCTGAGTCCCCTTTTTCTAAAATTTTGTTAAAAAATGTAAAGTGGAGAGAAAAGAAATGAAAGTAAAATATGAATGGTAATGGTAAAATATGAAGAATATATCAATTTTCCATACATTAAATGATTTAACTACAGCAACTTCTCTTGTTTAAATGCATACCTATTATACTTCTTTCGTTCAAATATAAGATCAAGACGACTTTTATGAGAGAAATTACGGAAGATAAATGAGTTACTTAATTATTACATAATTTTCATATCATTAGATTATATATTAGTTTACAAGTCAAGAATAACAAATTTAGAAAAAAAATTAAACAAATCCATTTATAAGTAACTTATTTATATAGCTTTAGCAAGATTCTCCAAGAAAAACAATTGAATCTTATATTTAAAAAACAGATAAAGTTCATTATAATAAAACAGATAAAGTAGCTTAAACTGGACGAAATATATGTAAATGTTGGTTTTTAACAATGTCCCAAACATGATTGATTAACTCTATGTGTCTCAAATTTGAAATAATTTCTCTTAAAACTTTGTATGTGTTTTAAAATCTGTCTCACATTTTCCATCTTCTTCAATATTAAATATGCACCACCCAAAACTTTGTAAAAAAAAGTGAAAATAGTAATTAAAATTATGACAACTTTTACTGTGAATTAAAGACATTTTTTCAGAAAGCAATCCGTGTGTGTACATGTATATACTCTTACTCCGAGATTAATTTATATTATTCTGCTTAGTTCAATCCCTACTATATAACACGTTTTAGAATGTATTTATATATAGTCCGAGATGTAAATCATTTTACTAAAAAAAAAATTGTTAACACTAAATTCTTCTTTTTCACAAATGCCCCTTAGTTATATATATAGTCCGAGATGCAAATCATTTTACAAAAAAAACTGTTAACACTAAATTCTTCTTTTTCACAAATGCCCCTTAGTTATTTTGTATGCATTGCATAGATTATATTAGATACAAGAAAGAAATGAAGTCAACAAATAGTGGTTTTAGTTTATAAAAAGTAGTCTCATAACTCATGAGCTTGTAAGTTTAAGTATCGCAATTGATTGGAAGATTTGTAGATATATTTGGAAGTGGATTAACTTATTATTGAGTATGGATCGGAGGCATCACATACATTAAACCCTGTGAAAAAACTCACCTAATATTTTATTATATAAAAAAGAAAGAAATTAACTAACGGTTATCAATATAGGTTATTATTTTTAATTGAATGATAACATGGAAAAATAGTAATAAATTTTACCATTTTGTTTATACAATTTTTTAAGCTATTGTTCATAATACTAGTGGAGCCTTGTAAAATTATGGATAAAATATAGTACCTCCAACTATATCATCATAATCAAGTGGAGTACGTCGATAGATAAATTTCAAGTCATAGATAAATTAGGACATTAATTTTTTTTAAATAATTGTTTTGTCAAGACAATGTATATGTAAACCTTTGAGTGGTATTTTTTTAAAGCGGAAAAAAATCACATAAATACAACAAGATCTTAAAAATATTTAATGATACACCTAACAATTTATAATGGAAATCCTTAATTTATTCTAAAGACTGCCTTATAGAAGGAGAGACGGCTAAAGAAGTAGAAGAAGGTGAAACGGTTCTATCAAGCTGATTTTGTTGGACTTTGGATTTGGTGGACCGATCTATCTTTTACACGCTTTTCTTGTGGAATATGGCACATCGATGCTGACATTTAACCTCAACACATCGGTGATTACAAAATAAAAAAAAAACAAAGAAAACTTCAACATATTGGCCATTTACTACATTACATTATTTCACAGAAATTATAAGTAGCGGCTAAAAAATAAAGTACTAAATAAGCCAAAATATTGGGAAAATATCATGAATTCACATTCGAAATAAATGCCACGGACCTTTTTGGCTTTTTACAAATTTGATGGAAAAAAATCAAAATGCACCTGAAAAAAGTTATTTTTAAACAAATGAAAATTCTTTGAGAGGTTAGGGACCCACTGTCACTAGAGCTTCAGCCATCAACCAGTGGGACTTATTTTTAAAAGGGGAAATTAAGTGGAATCGTCCCACCCAACACACATAATAAGAGAATAAAAGTCCTACAAAATATTGAAATTAAAGTAGGGTCCCAAGAGATCATATTTTATTATGTCCCAAATCCATTTTACTCTTTCGCCTCTATACATTAAACAAAAGAAAATGACCATTGTGATAGGTTTCAAAGGTTAGGGTTTGTTTCTTGTTAGGGTTTGAATGATTCTGTTGAAGGTTGAGATAGATTCTTGGAATTCCTTTGAGGAGAATGACAAGCATGAAGGAAGACAGAAGAGATAGGTTCTTGGAATTCTTTTGGAGAAATCAAGATGAGAAGGAACTAAAGGGTGATGCGTTAGCTCAAAAGATTATCTCAAAGAGGAATATTGACAAAAATACGACATTCAAGATGATACATAGAATATGGAATCTGATGTTTAATGAAGATTTGGAGATTAATGGAGATATTATTCAGAAGTGTGTACAGATGTTAAAGATGGAACATGCTGATAAATGGATGATTTCTTTGGTGGCAAGGGGAGGTAATAAGGCTGCAGATTTCTTGGCAGTTGAAATAATGAGGAGGCTGGCTGTCAAAGCCACCAACTTCGTTGTACAAAATTCTGATGAGAGATATAGATATGGTATATTGGAATCTGTTGTTTGATGTGGATTTATTAGTGAGTGTAATATTTTTTTACATTGAATGATAAGTATTGTTTTTGTCCCCAAAAAAAAATTGGATTTATCACCTAAACTAATGGTATGTTAAGAAAACCAGTTTCTCATGTCTTTTTATTATTGTGATTTAGGATGAATCTCTTAAAACAATAATCAAAACTTTCATAGAAATCTTTTGAGACATTAATATGCAAACCATAGTAATCATTTTTTGTGCTTATGATGCAACTCGTTTCTCATTTGTTGTTCATGAGGGTTTGGGTGGGTGCTATGTTTTGGGGGGGGGGGGGGGGGGGCGGGGGCGCTATATTTGGGGCTGTGTATACTATCTGTTTAAAATTATACTGTCGTCTAATTCTCAAACATTGTTATAGTGAGTCATTAAGTTGTGAATCACAATTTTGTGGAAGACATATAAAATTTGAAATGCATTTTATAGAGGATGGTTTTTGTGCTGTATTATTTCGTTATAAGACAAGTGCGAACTAAAAGTTGAAACTTAGCTTTGTCGGGTACCACCAATATGTTGGTGCTAATAAGGTGTTTTCATTCAATTAATAGAAAGTTGTCATAGAAGCCCATATGATTGTTACATCTCGTTATTTGCTTGTGAATAACAGTGTTTCTCTACTGGATAAATAAGTAGATAATGGGCACACTAGAGAGTATAATATGTTTGTTGCACAAAGGTATATGGTTTTTAAATGGGATTGAAAGTGATATGCAATGTGTGGGGGCATTACCTTATCAAGAACCATAAAGGAAGACAACAAATATGAAAAATTTAAAACAACTATATTTTTCATTATTTTGTAACTAACATTCATGCAATTAACCCTCTTGGTGAGGATGTAAAAATGGTTTATAGCCAATAATTTTGTATTGGGATATTTTTCCATGATTTGTTATTGGTGATGAATCCCATGTAAGTTTTCCATAGAATTATAGGTGTTTAATGTCAGTTTAAAATGATTTTTATAATTAATTCTGCTACAACTTGTTACGGTTGCCCAAAACATTGTTACACATGCCCAAAAGTTGTTATAAACATGTTAAAGTTGTTATAATTATAGGATTATGCTCTATACATGTATGAAAATAATAATATGTTTACAAGTGAGCCAAAGACTTGTCACCATCAAACTTCTTATTGGTGCTGAAATTGAAAGACTTCTGACTGGCCCATTTTGCTATACTTGTGACCAGAGCTCATTAACTTGTTATGTAATAAGGTCATAAAGTTTTAATTCACACCTAATAGGTTTTCATGAAGGCAATTTCATTTATTATAAAAGTGTTAAAATATCGCATTAAAGAAACTAATTAACTTGTGACTAGTGCTCAATAATTTATTATGTATGGTCAAAAGGTTGTTACTGTTAGAATCTTAAGTTTTGATGAAGACTAAAATATAAAGGATTAGACCAAGTGCCTAGGAAGCAATAGTATACTTAGGATCCCAAGTAAGAGTGCTTCCGGATGAAGATTTACTTCCGGTTAGATTAGGACTTGCGCATGCGGATGAATGCTTTCATCCCCCAGCGTCAGCAAGTAAATAACTAGGGATTTAACTTAATCCATGAACCTTAGGTGCACAAACCCTAAGACTAAGCTATGGTTCAATCGGAAGCGAAGTTGCTTCCTGTTAGACTTAGACTGGCGCAGAGCGATAGAATAGATATTACTCCAAGCGACAGTGAGTCTACTTCCCCAAGTGAAAGCGCTTCCTGTTAGAATTAGACTGGCGCAGAGCGACAGAATAGATATTACCCCAAGCGTCAGTAAGTCTACTTCCCCAAGTGAAAGCGCTTCCTGTTAGACTCAGACTGGCGCAGAGCAATAGAATAGTTATTACCCCAAGCGTCAGTAAGTCTACTTCGCCAAGTGAAAGCACTTCCTATTAGATTTAGACTGGCGCAGGTTGATAGACTAGATATAACCCCGAGCGTCAGCAGAAATGCAACATCAAGTGAAGTTGCTTCCTATTAGATCTTGACTGGCGCAGACTGATAGAATAGATTTCACCCTAAGCGTCAGTGAGTTCACTACGTCAAGTAAAAGTGCTTCCGATAGCTTAGTGACTAGCGCTGAGTGTTGGGATGAAATACACTAAGTGAGAGTGAGTTATAGTGAACCAAGATCCTTCATCTAGTAGTTTTACTTCCGGATGTAAAAATGCTTCCAGATACATCATAGACCAAATCAGAACAAAGTCTAAGTAAACTACTCCCCATAGCAAACAAACTTCCCACAGCATGTATAATTCTTATATATATATTGCTATGTTGGACTAACCAGTATGTGCAGAACATGGTCACGCTTCCGGATGCAAATGAGCTTCCGGATGGAAAGACTCTTGACATTGGGACTCAGAGCTTAACACTTGCAGAGCAAGATTACCACTTGCGGATGAAAGATGATCATCCGTCAGCAAGAGTGCAAGAGTAAAAATCACATACTCAGAAGTCAGAATGCTTATATCAGAGCAGAGGTGTCAGGACTACTTTTCAGAGATAAAGCAAGTCAACCCTGCTATGCATTAATGGAGCATTTATTGGGCAAACGGTAACTTGGGATAAACGGCCAAATTCAAACGGGACTCCCACCTACCAAGAGTTCAAATGCTTGAAGACTATATAAAGGGAGCTCAACTTCATTTATTACAAGAACAACAATTATCCTTGAATACTCTAGAGAGAAGTTAGAGCGAGAAACACAAGAAATCTTCAAAGCATTCAAGGCTGCCCAGAAATAGAAAAGAGCATTTAACACTTTGAGTGATTCTTCACGTACTTATTCTGTACTCATTGTAGTTAAGTCTCTTCTTGTTATAAGAGCAATTAGTTGTGCTTAAGTGTGTATCACCATCTGTTCTTAAAGAGAACTTAGTTAGTAAAATCCTTTATTTATAAAGGTTGAACCCTTGCTTGGTGTAAGGGGGAGCTAGGTAAAAAGGTTGCAAGTAAGCCCGCAAAACTTGTGGTTGTAAGGTTGCAAGTGATCCCGTCTAAAACTTGCGGTTGTAAGGTTTCAGGTGAACCCGATTTAAAACCTGAGTTATAGTGGAACTCTCAGCCTGGGTGGTTGAGGACTGGACGTAGGTCAGGTAGACCGAACCAGTATAAATCCTGTGTTGTTTATTTCGAGTATTTATTTTTGAAGCACAATTCACCCCCCCCCTCTTGTGCATCCATTACGTTCATTTGGTATCAGAGCAGGTCTTTCTCACCCGATTCCAACGAATCAGAAAGCAAAGATCAAGTAATGGATCCAGATTATGGCCTACCAGATGTCGCCGTTCAACCCAATAAGCCCCCAGGCTTCGATGGGTACAACTATACGTTCTGGAAGTACAGAATGGAGACATATATCAAGTCAAGCGACTTGAGACTCTGGGATGTCATAGAACGAGGGGATAATGTTCCACTGGACGAAGATGGATTTGCAAAAGTGCGAGCCAGATACACTGCTGAGGACAATGCTCTAGTCCAACTAAACCATCGGGCCATGCACTACATCCAGTGTGCTCTCACCCACAAAGAATTTCACAGAATCAGCCACCACAAAACTGCTAAGGATATGTGGGAGGCTCTTGAGGCTGCACACTCTGGAACCAGGGGAGTAAAGGCGAGACGTATTGAAATGCTGGTTGAAGAATTCCATAAATTCGCCATGCTGAGCCCTACCGAGCCTATCAGAGAGCTGGAACTCAGGTTCACTCATCTCATCAATAATTTGGCCTCGCTGGGTAAGGATATCCCTGAAAGAGAGCAAGTGAGCAAGATCCTAAAGATCTTGAAGGGTGACTGGATCACCAAAGTAACTATTTTGCAAGAAGTGCAAGGCGAATCAACCAGCTCCATCACCGCACTATTTGGCTCTCTTGCTGAATATGAACCTACCTTGCTGGCTATGAGAGCTCCTCAACCTTCACCCAAGAACAAAAATCTTGCTCTCGTTGCTCCCAGCAAAGGGATCAATGACAATGATGAAGATGATGATGATGAGATGGACGATGAGGAGATGGCTATGATGGTGAGGAAATTTAGAAAATTCCTCAGAAAGAAGGGAGGCTATCAGAGAGGTGATACCAGTGAGAAGAAGGGATACAAGAAAGAGAAGGTCCCTGTGTGCTTTGAATGCAATAAGCCTGGTCACTTCAAGGCTGAGTGCCCCAGCCTGCAGAGGTCAAAAGGCAAGGACAAAAGAAAAGCTCTTGTTTCCTCTATTTGGGTTAACAGCTCAGATGAGGAAGCAAGTGACGAAGAAGAAGTTGCCAACCTCTGCCTGGTAGCTAGAGAGGAGGATGAAGAAGCACCTTCAGATGCTGACCTCACCAACGAAGATCATGAGGTAACTTTTTCTGAACTTCAAGAGGCTTACAATGAGATTCATGAAGAATTCTCTAGACTATGTAAAGCCTATAAGGTGTTGAAAACCAAAAAGGAATCACTTGAGTCCAAGGTGGACTCACTAAGTGAGGAACTAGCGGAAGCTAGAAGACTTCCGATAGTGGATGGCCAGGGTTCTCCACAGGTGGAACCCAACGCCCCAACACCTGAGAGTTGCTCTAGTTGCAGCAAAGTCTCAGAGGAAAATAATAAGCTGCAAAATGCCCTGGAGAAGTTCACCAATGGTTCAGAAATGCTAAAAGTAATTTTAATGAGCCAAAGGGCATATAGGGATAGAACTGGCTTGGGATATACCCCTAAGGTAAAAAGGTGGGTAGAACCAAAAGTAAAGCCTTACTTGAAGTTCTTCCATAAAGCCACCAATCATGGCTCCTCACCCTTTAGCTTCTGTAATTACTGCAACAGGAAAGGACACTCCACGTCCACCTGTAATGCTAAGAAGCATGGAGTTAACAGCTCCTACAAATGGGTCCCTAAAAGAACCAAGGCAACAAAAGATCCTCCTCCTGCAAAGGAAACTAGGAGAGGACAAGGATCCCAAGCCTGGAATTATTCCAAAGGGAAAACCCAAGAGTCCAGAGCCAGCACTCGGCCAGAGGCTCAGAAAAGTCACAAGCCCAAGATCAAGGATGACTCTAAACCAAGGGCATTAAAAACTAATGATCGAGGACCCAAGAAAAGTTGGGTACCTAAGTTTGCTTAAATTTTACAGGTGTGTCTCAAGGCATCCAAGAACAAGAAATGGTATATTGATAGTGGATGCTCAAGACACATGACTGGGGACAGAGACAAGTTCAAATCTCTGGTGATCAAAGATGGGGCCACAGTAACCTTTGGAGGAAATCAAAGTGGCAAGATCACTGGAGTTGGAGAGGTCGGACCAGTAAAAGATGTCTACCTTGTGGACGGTCTCTGTCACAACCTGCTGAGCGTGAGCCAGAGCACGGACAGAGGAAATTGGGTAATATTTGATTCAAATGAGTGCTTAATAGTTGATAAGCAGGATCTAAATATAGATAAGGCCAACTTAAAATGCAAGATTAAGGCAAACAGAAATGGGAATTTATATACCTTAGACTTATGTCAACAGCTAGAGGAAAAATGTTTAATATCTAGTGACGAGAATAGTTGGCTTTGGCATAAGAGACTAGCTCATGTTAACTTTACTCAATTGGACATGCTAATTAAAAATGAGCTAGCTATAGGTATTCCCTCTTTTAAAGTCAAGCATGATTTTATCTGTGAATCCTGCCAACGAGGAAAGCAAACAAAGTCCTCGTTTAAAACCAAGAAGAGAGTCTCCACCAGCAGGCCCTTGGAACTAATTCACATGGATTTGGTTGGGCCAGCAAGAGTAAAGAGCGTGGGTGGAAACCTATATGCTCTAGTAGTGGTGGATGACTATTCAAGGTTCACCTGGACTATGTTTCTTGCCTCCAAGCAAGATACTTTTGATGCTTTTGTGGTCTTGGCTAAGAAAATGCAGAATGAGAGAGAACTCAAAATCACAGCCATAAGGACAGACCACGGTGGGGAGTTTGAGAACCATAGCTTCTCTGAGCTATGTGAGCAAAATGGAATTGAACATAACTTCTCAGCTCCGAGGACTCCTCAACAAAATGGAGTAGTTGAAAGAAAGAACAGGGTTCTGACGGAGATGGCTAGAAGCATGCTCAACGAGAAAGAGGTTTCTCAAGTGTTCTGGGCGGACGCTATGAGCACTGCTTGCTATATCTCCAACAGAGCTTATGTTCGTAAAGGCGTGGATAAGACTCCATACGAGCTATACAAAGGAAGGAAGCCAAACATCAGCCACCTCAGAATATTTGGATCAAAATGCTACGTGCATAATAATGGAAAGGTAAACTTGGGTAAGTTTGATCCAAAGGCTGATATAGGTATATTCATAGGATATTCCCTTAGGAGTAAAGCTTATAGGATATACAACATGAGAACTAAAACTGTAGAGGAATCCATGCATGTTGTATTTGATGAAATTCCTACATGGGGACAATCCAGAGAAGATGATGAATTACTTAACCTCCCAAAATTACCATCATCTTCTTCACCACCAAAAGAAACACCAGCAAACAATCCTAAGGAAGAAGATGAACTCTGCGATGAACCTAGAGTGCAGACTGTGCATGATGAGGCACAGTTGCCAACAGCTAAGAGGCATCACAGAGATCATCCTCTTGATCAAGTGCTTGGTGATGTTTCTTCTGGTGTGAGAACCAGAAGGCAGGTTCAAAATGAAGTTGAGTTTGGTGCATTTCTATCTCAAATAGAACCAACTTCAGTTGAACAAGCTCTTGAGGACTGCGACTGGATTATTGCCATGCAGGAAGAGCTAAACCAATTTGAAAGAAGTCAAGTCTGGGAACTAGTCCCTAGGCCATCTCATCAATCTATAGTAGGGACCAAATGGGTCTTTAAAAACAAACTAGATGAGACAGGTCAAATTACAAGAAACAAAGCCAGACTAGTTGCCAAAGGATATAACCAAGAAGAAGGCATTGACTATGAAGAAACATTTGCTCCAGTCGCGAGACTTGAAGCAATAAGGATTCTTCTAGCCTTTGCATCCATGAAGGGCTTCAGGCTATATCAAATGGATGTAAAGAGTGCATTTCTTAATGGTTATATTAAAGAAGAGGTATATGTAGAACAACCTCCTGGCTTTGAGGATCATAAGCACCCCAAACATGTGTATAGATTAAAGAAAGCTTTATATGGCCTAAAACAAGCTCCTAGAGCTTGGTATGAGAGACTTAGCAGCTTTCTGCTAGGCAAAGGTTTCTCAAGAGGCAAACTTGATAATACACTGTTTATCCTTCACAAAGATAGAGACATGCTAATTGTTCAAATTTATGTTGATGATATTATCTTTGGAGCAACTAACGAAAAGCTTTGTGAGGATTTTTCTAAGACCATGCAGGGTGAGTTTGAAATGTCAATGATGGGAGAACTAACGTTCTTCCTAGGCCTGCAAATTAAGCAGAAGAAGAATGGAATATTCATCTCCCAAGCCAAATACTGCAGAGAGCTACTCAAAAAGTTTGGGATGGATGAATGCAAGGAGTATGACACTCCCATGAGCACCACTGTCGCACTTGATGCTGACGCAAAGGGTAAATCTGTTAGCCTGCCCATGTATAGAGGAATGATAGGTTCTCTCCTATACTTAACAGCCAGCAGACCTGACATTCAATTTAGTGTAGGCATGTGTGCTAGATTTCAAGCCAACCCCAAGGAGTCACATCTAACATGTGTTAAACGTATCTTAAGATACCTTGAGGGGACACAAGAACTTGGTCTTTGGTATCCCAGAGGTAACCAAGAGTTCTTGTGGGCTTATTCTGACTCTGATCATGCAGGTTATAAAACTGATAGGAAAAGCACCAGTGGACAATGCGCCTTCCTTGGTGGTTGTCTGGTGTCTTGGGCGAGCAAAAAGCAGACCTGCGTGTCCTTGTCATCCACTGAGGCAGAATACATTGCAGCAGCCAGTTGTTGTGCCCAAGTGTTGTGGCTGAAGAACCAGTTGAGAGATCTTGGCTTGGAATTCCCTGAGGCACCCATCCTCTGTGACAACACAAGCACAATCAGCCTAGCCAAGAATCCGGTTCAGCACACTAGGACAAAGCACATTGATGTCAGACATCATTTCATCAGAGACCATGTTCAAAAGAAAGATGTCAAAGTACAGTTTGTCCCCACACAACAACAGCTTGCTGATATCTTCACCAAGCCTCTGGGGGTTGACCAATTTACTTTTATTAGAGGTGATTTGGGAATGGTAAACCCAAATGAAGTGTAAATTCCATGTACTTAATTGTTTTTCAAAATACTTCAAACAATACTAACTTAGGCATCGGAGTGCCAATATATGTCCTTGCAGGTATTCAATGTTGAATCTTAAGTAAGTGCAACCGGAAGCAAAACCACTTCCGAATGATTACACACTGACGCTGGATGATCAAACCAAGAGAGCACCAGCACAAGTCCAAGAAGACACGTCACTTCAGAAAACGCTTCAACTTCCAAATGAGACGTTTCGACTTCTCTGACAATATGAAGCGACACGTGTCATCAGGTATATCGATCCAACTTAAGGCGTTTACGCTACCCAATGTGTGATAATGTGAAGGAGCATGACCTTTTTGCCCTTAGTGACTTTACCTATAAAAGGGACATCTCATTTCACACATTCTTCATTTTCATCTATGTTCTTCATATAAACATTTCATCAACCCCACAAAAAAATGGCCGAACCCTCTGAAGCAAACCCAGTTTCGAGGAAACCCTCCTCATCTAAGAAACACAAGTCCAAATCTGGGAAATCAAGCCATCAACATTCTGGAAAATCTGGGCATCGTGAAAGACATCAAGAACATCATGAAGTTTCTCGGCAAATTGCCCTAGGGCAGGATGAAAATATTCAAGGTCAGCCTGAAACTTCTGGTAGAATGGCAGAACTGTTAGTGGGTTCTAAGAAGAGGAAGTCCATCCCTAAGGAGGAGGCTGCGGCGATCAAATATGGAAAACACTCTTTGATGATGCCAAAAGGGGGAGAAATGCATTGACCACTAGCCTTGCTACCCTGGGAGTTCCTTGATGAAGAAGAGCTTCAGCGAGAGGGAGAGAAAGAAGAAACAAAGAAACAACCCCCAGCCCAAATTTTTTTACTTAGAAATGTTCATCTTTTCATGCATGTTCTCATATCTGCCTACTATATGCTCGCTGCTTGTAAATGTTATCTAATTATATGCTCTGACCTGTAACCTATGCTTATCAATAATATTTGTCTAAGTTACTTATTCTGAACTATTGCTTTTATTCTTCAGCTAATCCTTTCATATGAACTTAATCGATAAAGCTAAGTTTGTCATCATCAAAAAGGGGGAGAATGTTAGAATCTTAAGTTTTGATGAAGACTAAAATATAAAGGATTAGACCAAGTGCCTAGGAAGCAATAGTATACTTAGGATCCCAAGTAAGAGTGCTTCCGGATGAAGATTTACTTCCGGTTAGATTAGGACTTGCGCATGCGGATGAATGCTTTCATCCCCCAGCGTCAGCAAGTAAATAACTAGGGATTTAACTTAATCCATGAACCTTAGGTGCACAAACCCTAAGACTAAGCTATGGTTCAATCGGAAGCGAAGTTGCTTCCTGTTAGACTTAGACTGGCGCAGAGCGATAGAATAGATATTACTCCAAGCGACAGTGAGTCTACTTCCCCAAGTGAAAGCGCTTCCTGTTAGAATTAGACTGGCGCAGAGCGACAGAATAGATATTACCCCAAGCGTCAGTAAGTCTACTTCCCCAAGTGAAAGCGCTTCCTGTTAGACTCAGACTGGCGCAGAGCAATAGAATAGTTATTACCCCAAGCGTCAGTAAGTCTACTTCGCCAAGTGAAAGCACTTCCTATTAGATTTAGACTGGCGCAGGTTGATAGACTAGATATAACCCCGAGCGTCAGCAGAAATGCAACATCAAGTGAAGTTGCTTCCTATTAGATCTTGACTGGCGCAGACTGATAGAATAGATTTCACCCTAAGCGTCAGTGAGTTCACTACGTCAAGTAAAAGTGCTTCCGATAGCTTAGTGACTAGCGCTGAGTGTTGGGATGAAATACACTAAGTGAGAGTGAGTTATAGTGAACCAAGATCCTTCATCTAGTAGTTTTACTTCCGGATGTAAAAATGCTTCCAGATACATCATAGACCAAATCAGAACAAAGTCTAAGTAAACTACTCCCCATAGCAAACAAACTTCCCACAGCATGTATAATTCTTATATATATATTGCTATGTTGGACTAACCAGTATGTGCAGAACATGGTCACGCTTCCGGATGCAAATGAGCTTCCGGATGGAAAGACTCTTGACATTGGGACTCAGAGCTTAACACTTGCAGAGCAAGATTACCACTTGCGGATGAAAGATGATCATCCGTCAGCAAGAGTGCAAGAGTAAAAATCACATACTCAGAAGTCAGAATGCTTATATCAGAGCAGAGGTGTCAGGACTACTTTTCAGAGATAAAGCAAGTCAACCCTGCTATGCATTAATGGAGCATTTATTGGGCAAACGGTAACTTGGGATAAACGGCCAAATTCAAACGGGACTCCCACCTACCAAGAGTTCAAATGCTTGAAGACTATATAAAGGGAGCTCAACTTCATTTATTACAAGAACAACAATTATCCTTGAATACTCTAGAGAGAAGTTAGAGCGAGAAACACAAGAAATCTTCAAAGCATTCAAGGCTGCCCAGAAATAGAAAAGAGCATTTAACACTTTGAGTGATTCTTCACGTACTTATTCTGTACTCATTGTAGTTAAGTCTCTTCTTGTTATAAGAGCAATTAGTTGTGCTTAAGTGTGTATCACCATCTGTTCTTAAAGAGAACTTAGTTAGTAAAATCCTTTATTTATAAAGGTTGAACCCTTGCTTGGTGTAAGGGGGAGCTAGGTAAAAAGGTTGCAAGTAAGCCCGCAAAACTTGTGGTTGTAAGGTTGCAAGTGATCCCGTCTAAAACTTGCGGTTGTAAGGTTTCAGGTGAACCCGATTTAAAACCTGAGTTATAGTGGAACTCTCAGCCTGGGTGGTTGAGGACTGGACGTAGGTCAGGTAGACCGAACCAGTATAAATCCTGTGTTGTTTATTTCGAGTATTTATTTTTGAAGCACAATTCACCCCCCCCCCTCTTGTGCATCCATTACGTTCAGTTACATGACCGAAAATATTGTTTGTGTTTCAAATTTACACCTTAGAAATTGTGCTTATTAAATAATTATGGGAGGCCAATAAGCTGTTATTCACATCCCAAAGATTGTCACAAAGGCAATTCTAATTTGTTACACATGTGCTAAAATAATACACTGTATCATCAAACCAAAGCTTGAATTTCATGATTATTATTCCTCTAGTCTCCTCTCTAACAATTGATACTACAATTGTTCTCCGATGTACACATGAAGTGTCTTGCTTCCTTTGTATAGTTCTTTGTATGGTAATGCCTTCTGTATATTGCATATCATCACCTTCTATGTCTTAGCTTCCTAATGTGTCTTTCATCTTCATATTTATTCTACAAAGGAACATTGTTATTCACAAACAAATGACCAGATACAACAATTAAATGATCTGTGACAAATTTATATCAATTGAATGAAAACATCTAATTAAATACCAACACGTTGATAGTAGCCTTGCAAAACTTTAGTATATTAGAAACGCAATTTTGGGTAATAAAGTTTAGTACTCCCTCCGGTCCTAAATATAAGACTTATTTATCTAATTTGATTAGATTAAGGATGTTAGCTAAGTTAGTTAAAATGACATGATATTACTAATATACCCTAGCTATCCACCTTCACCCCCACCCTCCCTCTCTTCTTGTTTATGATTAGAGAGCATTGACTCCACCCTTCCTCTCTTTTTGTCTGTTACTCCCTCCGATCACTAATATTTTTTTGAACTGAATCTGATCCCTAATATAAGAGCCCAAAATTTGAATGATTTTTGTCCCTAATATAAGAGCTCATCTCACAATCTCTCCTTATTTAATGTGTTTTTCCTACTTTACCTCTAGCTCTCTTTCATATTTATTAATGCTTATGTATTTCTCTCTCTTAAAAGTATGATAATAAATATGAGCAATATTGGAAAAGAAGCATTAACTCTAGACACTCAACTAACATTTACATGTTTTCTTAAGAAGCATTTTTTAGCGGTTGACTCTTATATTAGAGACCGGAGGGAGTATTATGGAGCATTGACTCCACCCTTTCTCTCTTCGATCTTGTCTATAATTAGGGAGCATTGACTCCATTCTCCCTCTCTTTTTGTCTATCATTAGGGAGCATTGACTCCACCCTCCATCTCTTCTTGTCTATCATTAGGGAACATTGACTCCACCCTCCCTCTCTTATTGTCTATTATTGTTAGGGAGTATTGGTTAAAGTTAAAAATATCTCTTATATTTAGGACCAAATTCATCTCCTCAAATAGGTCTTATATTTAAGACCGGAGGGAGTATCATTTTTGCAACTTTGCGCTATATTAAACTCTGTGTTACATTGCACTGCACTATGTTACATTTCCGTCTCAAAAAGATATAGGAATTGAACCAAACAACCTATATAAATTTATTATGTTTATGACAAGAATAACATTTTAATTTAGTGACATTTTATTTCAAATCCTGATAAAAATATATATTTACATGTTAACGTAATTATTAACTACATTATATTGCATATGGTATATAAAGTCTATATAATTTTTTAACATGTATAATTGATTACTTATACGGAAAATCTCCAATATACATTGATTCAAACATAAGCATAAATTATTGAAACAAATTAGTTGGTGAATGTTTGAAACAATTAAGAAAAATAACTTTATAGAATAATATTATATTGGAAGATTTATTAAAATAATGTCTTCCGACGAGTAAATGATTGTGAATCATATGAAGTCCCAGCCTTACCATATCTTTTTTTTTGATACATCGGAAAGAAAGCCTTACCATATCTTACCTACAGCAGACTTTGATTACCCAGTTTGTTTGTTTAAATATCATTCCTGATTTCCTGTGAATGAGCACAAAATAAAAAAGGTTTCATCTTTATATTCATATTTGATAGGATTAAAATATATAAAATGAAAAAGAATGATGATTAATTAAATAATATTCATGAGTCATAATATTCCTACCAACTGCGTCTTTAATTTTATATACTGAAACATAAAAAAAATATATAGAGTATTTGTTTTTCCTCCTTTACATAATAAAATTTTCTATACGCCACCGTGTGTTGATTTGATGGAAATGAGTTATGCATGTCAAATTGTGTTTATTCTATGATTAATATGTAGTTTGTGAGAGCACTTTTCTTTTTTAGAAGTTAAGTATCTAATATTAATTACTTTAAATTGTCTATAATTATCTTTTTCTGTCAAAATTAATTTATTTTATTTACAAACTAGCCTATAATCTAATTACAAATGATATATTATTTAATTTATTAGTTTAATTGCTTCAATAAATTCCACAAAAAGTCAAACTAATGATATATATTTAAGACTGGAGGGAGCTAGTATGATATAATTATTTGATTTTTACTTTTGTCTTTTTAATTTAATACTAAGCCTGATTTTTCTTTCAAAAATAATAAAAGATATATATGTTGGATATAGGGAAAATTATTATTTGGTAAATTTGCACTTTAACCCAACAAATTATGAGGGTTTGCATCAAGACTAGTTTTGATGCAAATAATTAAAAGTAGTATTTTGAATAAAATATTCTATTTCATATAAATATCTACATAATTGTGTTTCTTTGAGTAAGAAAATTGTTTTTTAATTCTTACAAACTAGTCTAGCTTCCACCATTCAAACCTAGAGGGAGCATTTAAGAAATTAAGAGCTTATTTAAAAACTCAATTCCATAAATTTGATTGGCCAAAAACATGCTTCCATAGCTTGCCCCCATTGAACCTATTTGAATGCTTGTCCAAAAATTAGTCGGAGAAGCTCTTCCATTCTCGATCGCCCAGACTTAATTTGGATAGTCCAAATCTAATATTTGAATAAAATTTATAATTTTGAATGAAATTTATTTTAATTAGTACAAAATTAAAAATAAAGATAATAACTATCATTTCATAAAAAAATATGGTTTTGATTCAAAAATTTTTAAATTTAAAATATTAAATTTGGACCATCCAAATTAGTTTTTGAGAATCCACAGTAGAAGAGAACCCCTACTCATCTTAAAAATGAGCACCGAAAATGGACCTGAAACTTATTAGAGTTTCATAAAGAGTTGGAAAAGAAAACTAATTTTTACATATTGAAAAACGTATATACATTAATTATTATATCATTTTTTTGAAAACCCCATTTAATCAATAACACTTGAATGTATATATCACGCTATTGATAGAAAACCCTTGAATGTACTAAATAAGAAAATATCAAGAAAAATTTGTAATTTTAGAATGTAAAAATGTATTGAGGTATTAAAGTAAACACCTGCAACTTTTATATTTAAGAACATAGAAAGAAATATATCTAAGACATAAGTTTTTTTTTTACAATGTAATTTTCTTTTATGCTGCATTGAAAAATCGCTTTAGCTTAAAAGAGTTATGCTTTGTAGTCCAGTTTACGTAATAAAATATATAAAAAATTGATTGCCCCATATTAAAATGTAATATGAAAAATTCAAGACCAGAAATATTTAGTTTTCATTTTTTTTACCATTTGAAGATTTTAAATGTGAAAAGAGGATATGAAGTATATTAAAAATTATGTAAGTGTAAAATGAGAAACGAAGAAATTATATCAGTTTTACTCAGATAAATAATAGTATTTCTTTGGTCTGTGTAGTTTAGAACTTTAGATGAGTATCTCTTATAATGTGGAAGTGAGTGAGATTAACCTTACATATGTATTTACTTCTGCATGGGCAAGGATGCATGTGAGGGCCTTCAATTTTCAGATCAAAAGTGGCAATTTCGCCACACCAAGACTGGTATTTTTGTTCTATTCATGCGAACCATATATGAATTTTTCCCTCCCCACATTTCATAATAGGGCCTTTATTTTTATCCATGATTAAGGTATTCCCTCACTCGACAAGTGAGAGACTAATCCCAGCTGATTTGTAGGCACCTCAGACAATTGGTTAAGGGTGAATGAGTCATTGCCACACTCAACCACACACCCCAGGTTAATAGTGCCTTTTTTTTACTTATAGTATGTAGCCTCACATGGTTGTATGTAAATAAAATAAAATAAAATAAAATCGATCAGTTGCTATTTACTTTACAGCTCACATTTTTGAATTTAATGTATTTTAAATTCAATAGAATCTTATCTTTTAAAAGTTATTCTAAATTCTTCCAAGACATTTAATTCATATGGTTAAAAGTTTGGAACAAAGAATCCCAAGATAAAAGTTTTATCAGTTAATTCTTTTTTCAGAAAAGTTGAAGTTCATAACGTGATGGAGAGAGAGAGACCATGGTTGGTGTTCAAAGGATTAAATTGAGCAATTTGTTGAAAAATAATAGTACAACCCACAGTCAAACAAACACACAATTTCATGCCTGGAAATATTTTTACTAATTTATTCCGTATTCTCAATGAGTAAAAGATTATGAAATTTTGATAAAATTACCATGATTTATTCATGTGAAAACCTGAAAACTAAGCTAATATTATTTACTATTTACAGAATACTCACATTGCATGAAAAAATTATATTTACTGTATAAGACAAATACTATGATATATAAACATGAACATCGATAAGAAAAAATCATTCATAAAACTGCGGGTGTGCAAATTTTTCCTGTCTCGTTCATCCAGTTCCGTCTCATCTCTTTTGGGACAGGAAATTCATATCCCAAAAAATTTCTAGACGGGACGAAATTTACGTGTTATTTGTATCATGTGTTAGTATATGAGACATTTTTTATGAAAATATGATCCTAACAAATTTTTAATAAAAAATTAAATTTATTTTTTAAGATTTTCCTGTCCCGTCCCGATCTCATCCCGATCTCGATCAGAACGGGACAGGGTGTCTCAATCCCGACTCGTGAACACCCCTACATAAAACTTAATAACTAACTCAATATAGGCACATTAAATGACATGATGATGAGCTATGAATGATTCGCAATAATTAATGTTCAATGCTATATCAGCATGGAAAATGAACTCCATTTTTTCATACTGAATTTTGTTTAACTGAAAAGAAAATGGACTCCATAACCAACACACAACAGCAACACATAATTTATAATGGAGGTACTGGTATTATTCGTATACTTAATTAATAATTTAAATTATTGTATTTTCTTGGTTTAAAAGCTAGTCAAAACAAATAGAGTTGCTAACTTGAGTCATTCATTAAAAATCTACTAAGTACTAACAACTCTTCAAATTTTGTTGATAAACTACTCAAAGGATTCTCAATAAATAATAATCAGGCATCATCTTACTTATTTATAAACAATAAAAAAATTATGTCAGATCTTAGTCGTTAATAATATACTTTATGTTGGGTGATTTTTTTTGATAAAAAGCTGAAAGTTAAAACAATAAAAATATAGTCGGGTAGGTGACAAAAACAATGAAATAGGAAAATCTACTTTAAGGACCTCACATAGTTTTTTAATGGTTGAGATTTGAGAAGGGGGTCTTGTTGAAATATATAAAATAATTAATTGAAAATTCTTGAATTTAGATCCTTTGAGTCATCCCTCCACATGCACTATTAATTTAAGACTCATACATTTTTTCTGAAAATAAAAAAATCACACAAATATATCTCATAATTCATTAACATACAAACTCAAATTCCAATTTCAAAACCCAAACAACCATGCTAATAGTTTTACATTTAATTCTCTAAGGTCTACCAACTTAAACATGCACCTCTTTTTAAGTTTATTAGCCACACATGAACCAGAAACTCTTAGAAATCATGTCTTTTATTTTATTTCATTGAAAGTTGAGTTAAATTTCATTTTGGTCAATGAACAATTGTTCAAGTATCAATTAACACAATAAACAATAAAGGGCAATGACCCTATTTTGCCCTTCAAGTAATCACACTAGACCATTGGGCACCCTAAACTAACATCAGGTACAGTTTTACCCTTGAAGTAACCAAAGTGGTCCACTTTTACTCTCTGGTGAATGTAATGTTGACACATGTCGTACGTGTCAACATTACATTCACCAGAATTTTGGGCTCTTATATTAAGGATTGGAGGGAGTAAAAACTAAAAAGTATCTCAATCTGAAAAGAAATCATATCAAGTTTAAGGGTACGTTTGTATGCAAGGAAAGTGTAGGATGGAAAGTGAAGGATTTTTGGTAATTTATATTTATCCCGGGGCCCACAAGTTTTTTCTCTCCATCTCACACTTTTTCTGCGCCCCACAAACTTTACTTTCTCATCATTACCTAATTTACTTCTACTTTCTATCTTTTACCCCTTACACTCAATTCCATTTCCATTTTGCAATTCTTGTCATCCAAACATATTTTTATGAATTGATAAAACATGCTGCCTTCAATAAATATGTTTGTTTGTTTGTATGTTTTGCCTTGTGTAAAATATTTTTCTTATCTTCCCTGATTACTTCTCTCTCTCCCCATCTCCAGCTGTTTCCTTCCCCACTACTTTCTTCTTCATCTCTCTCCTCCATCTTTATATACCTCTCTCTTCCTCCTCCCTCCACCACATTCCCCATCTCTCTCTCTCTCTAAATTCCTCTGCTTCAGGTCCGTCTCTCTCTCTCTCTCTCTCCATAGTTCATTTGCCTTTTCTCTTTCCTTGTGCTTTGTCATTCAGTTTCTGAATCTGCTTGTCTAGATCTGTGTCTCTTTTTTAAGCGTGGCTTCATGTGCATTGTGTCCCTGTGTGTGTGCTTGACTTGCTCTTAACTGTTTGGTACTTTCTCCTCTTACCTCTCTTGGACTTTCCTAGAAACTTCCTAGGAAAATGTGCTTCTTCTGCATTTCATTTCCTTCATGATGTTTCATTATTGCCATCAAGTAACCTTTTCTTTTTGTCTCTGATCTGCATTTGCATTTGCATTTGCATTTCTTTGCTTAGATCTATTTCTTCTCCGTACTCTGGCTTTTCCAAGATCTGGTTTAGCCTACTCTGTTACTCTTTTTAACAAAAACCAAGGCTTTTTTTACTATGTAATGTGCTTTAATTAGTGGCAATATAGAATGACTGTTTACTGAATTAGATACCAAAATCGTAACTTATGTCAATAGAACTTTCAATTCAGTTCTGCTTAGTGCTTACATATAAGTCGTTTGACTCAATCATTTTGCTCTGTTTACATCTAATTTAACAATCTAACCATGTTGATTCTGCATACATCACTTTCTAGACCTTTTATGTGACACTAATTTGTGAGACACTAACCATAATGGTCCAGCATACATCACTTTCTTTCAATTCAAACATTCTGTTCAATTTTCCATCCAATTTTAACATTTATCAAAGTTAGTTGATAATTCAGTTGTGACTTATCATAGTGGTAATATCAAACCAATCCTAATTTTGTGACAGGAATTTGGAGAGGCTAATCATATTGTTAGGATGGAGTTTTCCGGGATATTCACTATTACCACAACTATGCTGCTTCTCTTCTCAGCAGCATTTGGCAAAACTGCACCCAAAGCTGCCAGCCCACCTTTGCTGAGCCCTACCCCGGCTCCGGCGCCTGCACCGGCCTACGTGAACCTCACCGATCTCCTCACGGTGGCCGGCCCATTCCACACCTTCCTTGGCTACCTACAATCCACCAAAGTGCTTGACACATTCCAAAACCAAGCCAACAACACAGAAGAAGGCATCACCATCTTTGTTCCCAAAGATGGTGCCTTCTCATCCCTCAAAAAACCCTCCCTTTCCAAACTCACACCTGACCAACTCAAACAAGTCTTCCTCTTCCATGCCTTGCCTCATTTTTATGCCCTCGCTGACTTCAAGAACCTCAGCCAAACCGGCTCATCGACATCCACATTCGCTGGAGGCGATTTTTCGCTCAATTTTACCGACGATTCGGGCACGGTCCACATCAATTCTGGATGGTCTAAAACAAAAGTGAGCAGTGCTGTTCATGCCACTGACCCTGTGGCAGTGTACCAAGTTGATAAGGTGCTTCTTCCTGAGGCCATTTTTGGGACTGACATTCCTCCCACTCCAGCTCCTTCACCAGCTCCTGAGGTAGCTCCTGCTGCTGATTCACCTGATGCAAAATCTGCAGACACCAAAAAATCTTCCTCTCCATCTTCACCTGACAAGGCTTCTGCTCCTCAAAGAGATATCTTCAGTTTTGGTGTGGCAATTTCCATGGTCATTATGGTTTTATTCTTGTGATGAAATGATTATGATAAGGGGGAAGGCGATTCATTGAATCTTTTGTCATTAATTTAAACTATTCTATTATGTCTGTATTATATCTGGGGTTACATGATCATGTTGCAGTTTGCTGCTTTGATTTGAATTTTATTATACTTTTTTGGTTGAACATATGCGAGGATGTTATTGGATTATATGATTGATGTATGAGAATGTGTTTTTCCTATTATGATGTTAGTTTCTTTGGCTTTGGTAGCATGTGGTTCATTGTTTTGCCAGCCTTACTAGCATGTGGTTGTGACGTTATTTTTGTGCGGCAACAGCTGTTTTGTTTACTCCTTAGAGTAATGTTGTGTTGACTACATATCGTTGTAGGTTTAAATTCAAATAAATAAGCATAAATTATAGCTGGAGTTGTTAGTGAATTTTATTTAAAAATAGTTTTTTTTTTATCAAAACATAAATAGGCGCTACTCCCTCCAATCCTTATTATAAGTGACCAACTAACAACTTTTTCTTGGTCCTTTTTATTAGTCACTTCATGGTTTCCAATGTGCATTAATTATTTTTTTCATATATACTCATATTTAATAGGGGTATAAGAGAGAGTAATAGTTAATAGTTACTATTGAGGGTAGTATTAGAAATTACTTGAATTTTAGGACAAATCAAATGTATTTAACTAATTTTATTGGTATGTGAGAAAAATTAGTCGGTGACTTATAATAAGGACCCAAAGTACTAAGTTGTTTGGTTTGGATGTTCTCCAATCCCATGTCTTGTGTTTTCATTTACACAGTTTTCAAGAGATAAGTTTATAAAAATTTATGCTGTCCGATAAAATATTTAGATGAAGTATAAGTTGTCTTAACAAATGTGGTGTGAAATTTTTCCTCTTGACGAAAATGAGCCATGAGACCATATTATGTCTTGAAGCACATTTGAAAATGATAATTTTTTAAAAACTGAATGTGTGTAAACCTGAATAAGTTGGTGAATTTGCTGTACTGATTTGAATTTCTTTTATGAAAATGTGTAATTATTCAACTACATGTGCGTGCACTAGAATGTAATTTTTCATTAAATTTGTGAATTATAATATCTTCTCCACCCCATGTTATCACATAAGTGGCGACAGTTGTGCTGTAATTATCAGTCTTGTTTGTTATATTTTTTTAGAAAATAACTTTTTATATTTTAATATAAAAATGTCTACTTTAATAGTACAAGAAAAAAACTAGAGTAGGTAACTTGTTGGCTTGTTCTTTATTTATTTAGTAAGGCACTTGATACAGCTACATCAATTAAAGTACAGAAGTAACTCCTTGTGGCATGATGAGGCTGACAAGCCACTAGCTACCCAGACCCCTTCTATGTAATACCTTCTGTCCTAAATATAAGATTTAATTGACTTTTTTTTAGAGGTTAAGATAGCGAAATAAGCTATTAAATCATGACATATTTGATATATTTTAAGATTATACATTAGTTTATAGGTAAAATAAACTAATCTAAGGAAAAAAATTAGGTAAATCAATTTATAATTAACTTATTTTGCTTTTTTATAGGATTTTCTAAAAAAGTCAATTAGGTCTTATATTTAGGACCGAAGAAAGTATATTCTATGAATTGATCTTCAGAAAATAAAAACATATACCATAAATTTCGAAAATTTTAATTTTAAAATGTTATTATACTCTGTGTTCTATCAAATACTTTAAACATTACAAATAACTACTATGTTAATGCTATCAAAAGAAAATATCTATAAAAAAAACGATATTCAAGCTTGTTCACCCAGAGATGAAATTTCAAATAACAAAGAAATTGTTGATACTCTCTCGAGTAGAACGAGGAGGACCTAAGATGAAACAGAATGGCTGGCGCATAGGATCAAAATCCTTCACATGGCTTCTAATGCACTGGCGATTAATGACAAGTCAAGACTTAGAAGCCACATAGAAGTGGGATCCCACAAGACCAGACCTGTTTCATATGCCGAAGAGTAATATATATAGGAGATGTCAATCATAGTTTTAGAGAGTGTCCCATAGTGGCATCAGTTTGGAGGTAGGCCCTTCCCCATAAGTTAACAGTAGGGGTGATAATATAGGCCGAAGCATGTGGGCTAACTCAAACTCATTAAGCCCGAACCCGTTTTTAGAGCACATATTAATATGGGTTTTTTGAACCCGAACTTGTTAAAACCTAGTATGTATGAGCTAGCCTGAATCCATATCCCCCATGTTTTCTATTTTTGTAAAAAAATGATGTTTTATTTACACCATATATAAACATTACAAATGACAATTGAAACGGTAATGTCACAAACTACAGCGAAAACATCACAATCGAGCAACCCTTTTCGAAAATGTATTCTAAAGAAAATGCATCACAAAATGAGAAAAAGTGCAGGTTCCTATACCCATGGTTTTGGCTATCAAAATATATTTTGGTTCCAAAATGCATTTTCAAACGTGTTTGGGTGATTTTCAAAATTCATTTTGAAACTCATGGTTTTAATGGCCCTTGGTCAGATTCCCACAAATCAGACCAAAATCTTGTTTCATTTCCATCCTCTGGATCCCATTTGATATTAAAACATGTTTCCTCCCAGCACTTCGAAATGTTACGCCAGAGGTGAGATTGTTGGGAATTCTTGGGGTTGTCTTCACTTAACTTTAACCTATATTTACCCTTCAAAACTCGAACTCATAGTTCGTTGAGTTCCGTGTGTATCTTATATATGAGCTTTGAGATGAAAGCTTGGTTTCGGACCTCCAAATTCAAGATACCATAAGTCACAACCACCATTTTTCCTTGGTTGAAAAACGTCCCTCCGCTCTTCACAAGGCTTACTCCACCCCATATGAATTTTTAGATGATTTTTCCCATGTCGCGGCATGAATCTTTAGGAAGAAGAGTACCTTGCATGACATACATCGGAATGGCCAAGAGGTTTAATAATGCCAAGGTACTTCTCCCAACAAGAGAGAGAGAGAGATCGAGAGCCTTCCACCCAGACAATTTACTTTAAAGTCTATCAGCTATGTATCTGTATGTGCTTGTGAATACTTTCCCATTGACTAATGGCACCACATTATATAAATATTATTAAACTTATAATTATAAAGTAAAGATAATTTTAAACTTCATATTTTTCTAAAAAAGACAATTTTATTGAAAAAATAATTAATAAAATTAAATCTAGACCATTTACATTGTATTAATGCAAATCCCATAATAGTGATGTTCGCGATGGTAGTCATGAATGCTATGAACATTTACCCCGGAAGTTTTAAATAAGAATCAAATTTATCCCTGAAACATACAAAATGGATCAATTTTACCCCTACATCCTACATGAACTGCCACCTTATCCTACACGTCAAAAGTGATGTCACATCATCATCTTCTTCTTCCCTCCCTCTCCCTCCACCCCTCGTCTCCTCCCCTATCTCCCTCCACCACCCCCTCTCTCCCTTCTTGCTGGTATACGAGAGAAAGAAAAGCACGCCAGAAACACACACACACATATATCCACAAACAATTAATATTAATATTAATATTATATTTCATATTTCATTACAATATTAATACTTTTGTCATCATGGTGATGTTTCATGCAGATGAGATTTTTTTTAATTTATTTATTTTGTGTTATGTTTAATGCTATTTATGAAGCACACCCAAATAAAGATTTTTGTTTGGAAATTGCAAATGTCGAAATGTACAGTGAAGAACAGGAGAAGCTGCTGGGTAATACAGAGAAGGCCTGTATGAAGAAGATAGGTAGATGACGATGTAGTGTTAAATCAGTAAGAAGGGAGAGGGGGGTAGTGGAAGGAGATGGAGGGAGATGGAGGGATGAAGAACATGATGATGTGACATCAATTTTGACATGTAAGATGAGGTGACAGTATATGTAGGATGTGAGAAGTAAAATTGATCCATTTTGTATACATTAGAGGCAAATTTGATTTGATAAAAAAAATGTTAGGGGCAAATTTGATCCTTACCTAAAACGTTAGGGGCAAATATGATCTTTAACCCAACATTGTATAGGAGCTAACACAAGCGAGAAACATTATAATACTTTTTATGGGGCCTAACAAACACTACGGTACTCATCATTGTGATGAGATATAGCCGGTAATATGGGCTCAACCCACTAACCCACAGGTTGAATAGGGTTAGAGTTAGGAATTGGCAGCCTACCAAAGTGCAAGTTGTGCGAGCCTAGCCCACATAACCCGTGGGTTAAAGCGGGTTATCCCATGGGTTGGTGGGAAGGTCCACGAGTTTGCTCTAAAAATAAAAAATCATATATACTTAAAGATATTATTTTAGACACTTCACTGTTACAAAATGTGATTAATATAACATGTATTGGATTTTTAGTTCTAAAATATAATTTTTGTTAATAATATTATGAGTAGAATAAAGCTAATAAAATTATTGTAAAATAAATATATAATTGCGGTATCCATCATTTTATAATATTTAGGATATTATACTCTTGACTGATGTAATGATAAGATATATTGTTAACATGAAATTTTATTAATTATCTTTGACATTTTTTTTTCAAAAAATGTAATTATTACTTTTAAAAAAATTAGAAAAAGTTGAGGGTTGGTCTATTCCCAACCCTTAAAGTGATGGGTTGCATAGTTCCTGCCCATCTGACCCTTGGGTTGCTCTTAGTTCAAATATCAAATTTCATTTAAAAAGATAGGGATAAAGGCCAAATCTACCCTGGAAGTATCCTCATAGGGGCACTCAGTATATGGAAGTATTTTTAGGGGCAAAATTACCATGAAAGTTAAAAAAAGGGGCAATTTTGCCTTTCTGTTAATAGCTCAAACAGTCAACCGTTTGTTTGACCAACAATGCTGAATCACATTCTGAGTCAGAACCAAAAAAAAAAATCTCTAAAAGTAAAAAAATTAAAACCACTCATCAATCATCATCTCTCACTCCCTCTCTCTCGCACTGCCTTCCTCTACCTCCTCCATGGCTCCGTTTATACCCTTCTCTTTCCCTTCCCATCCGTCCTCAAAATCCCTCCCAACGTCCAATATTTTTCAATGTTCAATGCTAGCAACTTCTTCATTGTCGCTTCTGAATCTGAGTATCATCATCCCCATTACAATAATTGTTGCTTCTGTTAATTTTGAATCTTCTTTTCTCCAACCTTCTTCTCCACAAGCTCACCACCACCGCCTCCCCATCACCGGCGGTGATGACCAAGACGGCGTAGGCGCGACGATCAATCCACGACACTGTATAGATCACCGGATTCAATGTCGTCACCATCCTCGCGTGGTGGAGCAAGGCGTTATGCGGCTCAACGTTCCGAATCAGTCGTCGAGGATCCTCTATGCGATGGACATCAGATCACGAGTGAATCCTTTAGTGCCGGGGCTTCGCCGGAAACGCCGTGTTGGTGGCGTACACGATGGCAAGGAGAAAGGAACTGGAGAGAGCGTCGTTCGGGAGGTTGGTGGAGATGGTGAGCGATCTCCTTATGATGAGGTTGAAGGTGGTGGTGGCCATGTGATTGGAGCTGATGTGTATGGTGGTCGGAGGGTGGAGAGGAGTTGGGTGTGGGCGGAGGAGATGGAGGTGGGGCGGGGGAAGAGTTTACGGGGAGAGACAGTGACTGAGCCAGGTGATGATGTGAGTGTTGAGTCATTGTTTAAAGTGGTACTATCATTTGCCATGTTTACATTTTCCTTCTCATTAACGGTAACCGTTAAGTTTCCATCCATTGAGGGCAAAATTGCCCTGTTTTTGTAACTTTCAGGGTATTTTCGCCCTTAAAAAGATACTGCCAGGGTAGATTTGGCTTTTATCCCAAAAAGATAGGTATATCAAATGAAAGTTGTCAAATAAGGGCTCGTTTGGTTGGACTAAAAGTGTATAATAGAAATGGAAATGGAAATGAAATTGATGATTAGTTTGGTTGGGTAAAAATTGTGAAAAGGAATTAGAAAATAGTAATTTACATATGTCATGAAGTTCACAAGCTTTCTCTCTACATCTCACACTTTTTCTAGGTCTCACAAATTTTTATATCATATCATTACTTAATTTACCTCTTCTTTCCATATTTACCCCTTATACTAAATTCCATTTCCATTACACACTTTTAGTCTAACCAAAACGGGCAGTGTAAGAGAGTAAAGATGGAAAGTAGAGGTAAATTAGGTAATGATGAGAAAGTAAAGTTTGTGAGTCCTATGAAAAGTGTAAGATGGAGAGAGAAAGCTTATGAGCTCAATACATATGAAAATCACATTTCTCATTTCATTTCCTCAATTATTGTCTTCCAAACTGGCCCTAAGAGTAGTTTCAGGCTATGAAAGTACATCAGGGTCCGTTTGGTTGTGGGAAAGAAAGTGGAGAATTGGAAAGTGAAAGGGTGAAGTTGGAAAGTAGAGGTAAATTAGGTAATGATGAGAAAGTAAAGTTTGTGAGGCCCAGGAAAAATGTGAGATGGAGAGAGAAAACTTGTGGATCCCAGGATATATGTAAATTACACAAAACTCATTACTTTCCTCACTTTCTAATTCTTTACTACTTTACATGGGCAACCAAACAAGCCATCAGTCTTCCGTGACAATAAAATTGTTTATCGCCAAATGTTTGATAGATTAACTATGGTAAAAAAACAGATTAACTATGGTTCGTTTAAAGTCAACAAAAAGTGTAGTTCAGACAAAAAAGTCAACAAATGGTCTAATGTAATTTACTGAAAAAGGTTAAATGGTCTAATGTTAATTTAATCATCTCCGAAAAGTGGCCCCACTGTTCCCACTTCACGCTGATCATGCCAAGCTGAATCATTTAATGCGCATTTGGTAGCAAACGTGCTTAAGAAGTTAGTGCTTAAGAAGTTCCTTCTCTATATATATTTTCCTCATTCCTTACATTTTGCCTACTCCCTAGGGTTCATTCTTATCAACCTTCTTTCTTTCTTTCTTTCTTTCTTTGTGCAGCCACCTCACTTCGTTACACTCTTTCTTACTCTTTTGTGAGTCTAACTTCATTTTCTCTCCCATTTCACTTACTTTCTACTTACTCATTATTTCCTCGAACTTTGCATAATATGCAACAAAAATGAAGAAAAAATTATGTTATGGAAGATCCGAAGACCGAGTTGAAAAAGCTTCTCTTGAAAAGCGAGATGTCATTATTTTTTCTTACCCTTTTACTTTCTAATGGAAAATGTTTTATCCTAGTTTCTTGCTTACTTAAAATAAATTTTGAAAATAATTTCATGAAAATAATGGTGTTAGATTGTGTTAGTTAGTATATGTCCATAAATTAAAGATTGCGTTAGTTAGTATGTTACCTTTTTTCTAAGCAACCCAATCATTTTCCCTTCTTGATCTCTTAATTGATTATTGCTGAAGGGGCATTGGTAATTTGGGAAAATTTAAAAAAAAAATAAAATTAAGTAATTTATTTATGACCGAAATTACCCGACGAGTTGGTGAATGATAGAGTACAATGACTTTGTATATGATTTATGTAGCCGACCCCACGTAATGAGATATGACTTTTTTGTTGTTGTTGTATTCATGACTAAAATTACTCGACAAGTTGGACGAGTTGGTGAATGATAGAGCACAATAACTCTGTATGATCTATGTAGCCGACTCCATTTAGTGGATATGACTTTGTTGTTGTTGTTGTTGTATTTATGACCAAAATTAACTCTCCGAATAGTTTCTATATATAGGAGTGGAGGGAGTAATAATGAAGGATAATGGAACTGTTTCATTAGGGGTAGTTGCAATTCCTTGGACATGCTTGGAACAGTGAATGTTGGGAAGTGGACAAACTACAAATGTATTAGATGGGAGATTTCTTTAGATTTTCTGTCCCTTCACATTGCGTCCTAAATATTTCTTTTGAATCTCTTGCTCTATGTTAGTATTCATCTGCACCTTTCTAAATTAGTTGTGCCCTTGCTGAGCAATGTACTATTGGAACTCTTATGATTCTCGTCATACAGGTTGCTTTTGGATACCCAATGGCATCATCAGATGAGGAGGGTGAGATTGTCCCATTGTGCGTGGATATTTATTATTTCGTCGATGATAAGTATCAGCCTGTTTCAATTTCTGTTTTGCCATTACACATGAGCATGGATGAGATTAAATGTGACTCGGCAACAGCAGTATACTTGCGTGGCACGGCTGATGATGGCCTCCAGAAAATTTTTAAACATGTCATAGCTTGGAAATTTGAGCTTTCCTCTGTGCAGCCTGAGATTGCAGTTCTTTCAAAGCAGAAAGTTTGGATAACTCTCCAAAGGCCTAGAAAGAGCTTTGAAGGTATAATTAGGACAGTTTTGGTCACACTATATTGGCTGCATTATGTGAGAAGGAATCCAGAGGAATGTAGCATGTCTGTTTGGAAATACTTAGAAGAGGTCTTCAGGTATTTTTATAGCCATTTACAGATGTCTAATCCCTCACATTTCATCTATTCAGTTATGATGTCTCTATTGCAGCCCATCTGATATTAAACCTTCTGAGAATGACATCAAAATGCATGAGTCATTGATTAAAGAGGCTGCTGAATGGGACAAAGACTTTGCGAAATCTAAGGTTCTTACTCTGTTTTCAAATGAATTAGCAGTGCTAGCTTTCCAATGTCGTCCTTGATTGTAACTAATGAGTTAGACACTCCATTTAGATACATGAATGATTTTGCTATCTAAGTGACCTCTTAGTTCAAGTATTGCCTTTTGCATCCTGGCATTCACGCTTGTTAGCTGATGAACTTTTTTCATTTCTACAGTTTTTCCTCTACTTTCTCTGAATTTATTTAAACTTTAACTTTGCTCACTAAATTTTGTTCTGTTACATGCAGTATCTGCTTTCTTTCACAAATAATCCATTGGCTAATGAAATCTTCTGTGAGGTCAGTGTTTACTATTGTTTTCTGTAGAATCCTGTTCAACTTATTTCTTGTTTAAAATGTCTGGGTAATTTACTAGGAACATTCTGGAGAGAAATCAAAATCTATAGGTGAATCAGAAGAGGATGCTGATGATTTTGCTGATGAAGAATTCAGTGTTGATAGAACCAACAATGTTGGTTATTATGATTCTGTTTGTGCCATTTGTGACAATGGTGGTGAAATCATGTTGTATGTCCCTTTCATATCGCATCTATGATACAAAGAGATGCTTCCCTTACATCTTTTGTATAAGTATTTGTCTTTCAATAATGCAGTTGTGAAGGAAATTGCCTAAGATCTTTCCATGCGACAAAAGATCCAGCCATGGAGACTGACTTTTATACGTGTGACTCTCTTGGTTACACTAAGGCTGAAGTTGATGCAAGCACTCTGTCTCACATATTTTCTTTCCACTGTTTTTATCAATTTGAACTGTCTTGCTGATGAAAACAAATTTTGCTTCTTACAGGCAATCCCAAAGTTCTTCTGTGCAAATTGTATGTACAAGCAGCATCAATGCTTTATTTGTGGCAAATTGGGTTCTTCTGATGAATCTTCTAATGCAGAGGCATATTTAATCTCTAACTTATCACCCCCCACCTTATTAAGCGTTTTTATTCCACTATGGGAGAATTCCATATGAATAACACCCAAGGATACATATGTTTTCATTCCTTACAGTGGCTCCTTTCTTATTAATACTTATAGTATTGGATATTGAGTCTCGTATTGAGTAGTATGAGATTCTCGATGAGCTATTTCAGCAGGTTATCTCCCTCTCTAATAGGGTTAGGGTTCTTGTCAGAACTGGGCCAAAGCTTATTCAGTATAACCAATATTGAATGGGACACAGATATCACGTGAATGGGGGTGTTTATGGTATTTCATAGCTGGCATTTTATGTATAAAATATGGGGATTAATTGTTGGTGATTTCGGAGAGGGTTAGCCATAGAGGGATTTGACTAACAAGGGGTTGGATGAAGTGCAATTGAGTACTGTCGCGGAGACACTGGCCTTACTAAATATGATATGTTCATATGTAGTTTTGGTTCTATATTTCTTTTGATATCTTGATTCTAAATATCTGTCATTGTTCGTGTTATTGAAATTTAGGTTGTTATTTGTTTTATAGTTTCAAACAAGTAAAATCAAAGGACTTGTTGTTTGATTGCAGGTATTCCGCTGCATTGTTTCAACTTGTGGTCATTATTATCATCCAGAATGCGTTGCAAAGTTACTGTCCTTTGGTGTTGATTTTGATAGAGAAGAAATAAGAAAAAATGTTGCTGCCGGGAAATCATTCATGTGTCCTCTTCATAAATGTTCCTTGTGTAGGAAAGTTGAAAATAAGAATGTTCATGACTTGCAGTTTGCAATGTGCAGACGGTGCCCTAAGGCCTACCATAGGATGTGCTTACCCAGGTAGTTTTCTCCTGCCCTACCCTCTCTTCGTTCTTCATTGTAAATGTTTTTTTTGTTGGCGGTTAACATGTAAATATTATTATGTGCTGCTCTCTTATAAGAAATCTAAGGATTTTTTTTTTGAATAAAATGCTGTGTTCACCATAATCTCTATGTGAATCTGATTTCTTTAAGCAGGGAAATAGCCTTTGCAGGTACTGACCAAAGAGCTTGGGAAGGTCTACTTGATGGTAGAATTTTGATGTACTGCATGTAAGTTCTTATTTGAACGGTGTTGTAAAAATTGAACAATGAATAAGCTTCGGTTTTATTTGTCTCGCTCCTTACACTTCATGGTTACATAGGGATCATGAGATAGATAGAAAACTTGGAACTCCTATTAGAAATCATCTCATATTTCCTGGTAAGGAAAGAATAAAGAATGAAGACCCATGCAAGTTACTACTAAGCAAAGAGAAGGCTGCTACTTCATCACGGCAAGCAGATATTACCGCTAAAAGATCCGTCATAAAATTTGAATTGCCAGAACAGACAACAGTAGCAAGCAGTGGCATTCAAAATGGAGGTTCTGCAAAGACTGCTGGAAAATGTTCCAGGCAAGATACAAATATCTTTCCAAGACCAATTAGGTCTGATGCAGTTAGAAATTCTTTGAAGGATGATAAGGTGTTTGTTCCTGGTAGTTTGTTTCAAACAGCTGAAAACAAGTCGCCTTTGAAAAACGGTAATCCATATTGTAGTTCAAGATTCCACCCAGATAGGTCTCCGGAGCAAAACTATTCTGGTGTAAGAATTGACAAAACCAGCCCAGAAAACACGGTGACAAAAAAGGCCAAAACTTCGCATCAGCTTGCCATCACTGATATAAGAAAACGGTATTTGGCATTTTCATGCTTTATTTGATAAAATTTAGAGATGGTGCTTGATTTTATAACTCAGCTGCTCCCTTTGGGACACAAACTGTTTTTGGTTTTGTTTGATTGCATGCAGAGTTTTGTCTTTGAAAGAAGAATGTACATCAGCATTTAAAGAGGAAGAATTCAGAAGGAGCCAGCTATTCTTTGCTACAAATTCATATTTCTCAGAGTCTGCATTAGTTAAAAATATTACTGAAGGAAAAGTAGAGGGTTCAATTAAGGTATACCTTAATTTTTGAATCTTCCAGCTGAGATAATATAGAATATGATAAATTTTTATAAACTAATTAATGGGCTTTAGTTCATTTAGCTAAACTGTTTTGACTTTGTTGTAGGCAATTCAAACTGCCTTGCAAATGTTAGAAGTTGGAAGTGGAGGCTGCATTGAGGATGCCAAAGCTATATGTGAGCCAGGGATCCTCAATCAAATTTTTAAATGGCAGGTTAAACCATCATATCTCAAATTATCATTGTTTCATTTTAGATAGAAAGTCTAATTTTTAAAGGCGAATTCGAGTTGCGAAGACTTTTCTTGATATTTGCTATCATGCACCTCAATACTTAGACTTTACCTAGAGTAAATAGGCTATTATCCTTGCACAAGAGAAGCCAAATTCCACTAAAATGTTTCTTATCTCTGAATACTTTCACTTATAAATGATAAAATGATAAAAAACCGGTAGAAAAGCTCTCAGAAAAATTAAATATTCAAATGAACTATTTGATGAGAAAATGAGATTACTGAGAGTTTGATGTAATTCCTGTTGTGAGCTTTTTAACCATGTTTTCATCAACTTCAAAATGTATTCCTTCATCTCATTTTTTCGCTTACAGGAACTGAAGCTGATATGTATTCAATATGTTTTCTCTGATTATGATAATTGAAAAAAATCATTTCAAAATCACTACCCGAAAAACTTCATTTTGTAGAGCACATTTTTCTTTGATCACAAAAGTTTGGGAGTGGAGTTTTAGTCCATTTCTAAAGTTTGGAGGGACCGACTTTACTCATCGGTAAGCTCGTTTGCCTTGGGGTTTGAGGTCGTGGGTTCGAATCAACCACTTTGCAAAAAAACATGAGTTAGACAGGCTAGTATATTCCCTTCCTCAACACCCTCACCATGTAAAGATTAGAATTGGGTTGGCCTTTCACTCTTGGTTTCTCTACTCTTGATTTTCCTCATTGATGGATTACTGAGTGCCATGGTGAACTTTACCCCAAAAGCTAGTTATTGGTTCAAGAGAATTAACCCACTTTAAATATTCCAGTGAACATTCCATTCTACTCAATGTAATTTGTGGGATTTGGTATCCCATACTATCATGTCTCAAGAGAGATTGACAGCCAGGTTTTGATACCAAATGGTCGGTATTTGAGTGGGATGGGGAATCCTCCTCCAAATGGTCGGTGTTGAACATATTCAATGTGGGACTTCATATGCCATATTACCAATCCTTCATCACTCATCAATTTTATAATTTTTTTGCATTTATATTTTCATTTAAAATAGCATATAGTTTTATCTCAATCCACAATGTTCAACTGTTAAATACATAGGTTGTGCCTATCTCCTCTCTTCGTCTCACTATGTCTATAGTGTTGTGTATGCTCTTTGGTTTTGTCATCTTTTACATATTTAGAACTAGGGAGTAGAGGTGTTTATAAATGTTAGATATATTAGGTAAGAATTAGGAAATAGGAAATATTGTTATAGAAAGTTAGGAAATATTATTTTGTCAATCACTATTAATTAGGATATATTAAGGTATTAGTTTTAGTAATAAGTCTAGAATCTTCTTTCTTATTGTATAAATAATTTAGCGTATGAATAAAAATAAAAAATAGAACCCCTTCGATTACTTTGGTGCTCTCTCTGTCTAACAATAAGTTTGGTAGAGATATAGATCAGTTTATATTGTTTGACATATGTTGTGTGACTTTTAACATTATGGATATTTTTATTTTGTATTATAGACATCAATAATTGAATATATGTCAGAATAAGTAAGGAGTCTTGGACAGATATTGCTGATAATTTATTTGCTTGCAGAGGCAGCTCAAAGTCTATCTGGCACCTGCTCTTCATTGCAATAGATATACATCTTTTGGTCGCCATTTTACACAACCAACCAAGCTTAAGGAGGTAAATACCTGATTTTCTGATGTCAGGTAGATGTTTTTTGGCTATTAAAGTTATCCTTTTTTACTGTATAACATATGAGCAGAAGGCTGAAAATGCCTTTTTTGAATGGTCTTGAAGAGGTAGAGTAGAGTACATATAGAAGGAAGATGAGAGAACAACCATTTAACTAATCCTTTAATAAAAACTAGAATCATAAGGTGAAAAAAGAGAAATAATTAGCTAAATAGAGGAGATCCAAGAAATAATAAAGCCATTTGTATTGTGTTACTGTGTCTTAGCTATTTTTTGAAGAAGAAAAATAAGAGATAATTAGCAAAATTGCCTCACTCCCTCGGGATGTTTCTTATGAGCTTTGCAATAGAGATGCTTTTGAGTTGCCACTCCTATAGCTTGACATTGCACATCACAGCCACACGGCATTGAATAATAGATCTTGGTAGAGTCAATAATTCAGGCAGTACTATCAAAAAAATAATTCAGGCAGTACGTATTGCTCAAAAAACAAATTCAGGTAGTATGGGTTTAGTCAGGGCTGGTTTAAATAAGCCCAAATACACAGAAATTTGGCCTCGAAAACCCAAATAAGGGTATATTTTTTATTTGATGTTTAAAGCCTATTTCAATTTCTATCTTAGAAAAGGTCAAGTCTTCAAGCAACATCAATGCACACCATAAAACTGTAATTACATGAATAAATAGAAAATTATATATATATATATATATATATATATATATATATATATATATATATCTCCCCTATATTTTATTTTATTTTACTTGCTTTTTGCTTGTAATATGGCCTACTCACCCTGGTCATATACAAGTTGTATCTTTTATGCCGGTTTAATACTCAATGCTAGTTTTGAGTTGTTTCAATGACATCTTGTTCTATTTTTTATGCAGGTTGTTGATAGACTTCATTGGTATGTAAAAAATGGTGACACGGTAAGTTTTATTCTGTATGCTTTATTTGGGGTATACCAATATACTATCTGCTATTAAATTTCTATCTTTTGTCAATTCATAAGTTAACTTTTGTGAAAAAATGTAAGTTCCCGTGGCTTAGTAGAATTAAATCATGGGATTCAAGTATAACTATATAACAGCTGTGATAGTTTTCAAACTCATGAGGATTTGTTCTGAATGATGAATAATTTCTCCTTTTTCTCATCAGAATGATTGAGTTTCAATTAATTTTATTATGGTTTTTTTCATTTTTATTAATGTGGCTTCTCTACAATCTTGTGTTCTTGGCAGATTGTAGACTTTAGCTGTGGTACTAATGACTTTAGCTGTCTCATGAAAACAAAGCTTGAGGAGATGGGGATAACCTGCTCATTCAAAAACTATGATATATTCCCGGCTAAGGTTTGGCTTCTGTTCTATTTGTTATTTTCCATGCTATCTTCTCTTTAAAAGAAGATTATTAGGAAATAATTATAGTATTAGGAAATATTTAGAGAATAAGAAATTATGTTTTATTAGGTAATCATATTAGGTAAACTTGTAGGAGAAGTTTATTGTTTTTAGGAAACTTTTATATTATAAGTATGTAAGCACATCAATGAAATAAATGGAAGACTATTTTAGTGAAACCCTTGTTTTCAACATGGTATGAGTAAAGGCTCTCTTTCTGGCCGCCCTAGTTCATTTATGGTCTTCCCGGGAGTACTGTTCACGTGAACAGTACCAGAGTTGCCTCACCAGATCTGTATCCTTCCAGTCTTCTCCTCGTGACACGCGCCCCACCGGAGTGAACAGTACCACGAAGCTGGCGAACATTCCCCAAGTGGTCCGGTCTCCATCCACCTCCGCACGCGGCGCCACGCGCCCCACCGGAAACCCACGCACCGTCGCCGTTTTCCGCCGTTTTCTCCCGTTTTTCACCGGCGATCGATTCTGGTGACATTTGGAGTCTGTTTCTGATCTGATCAAGATCTTTTGTAGCTCCTGGTGAAGCTTGTTGGAATTTTATTTGGGTTTTTTGAATTGTTGCTTGTGTTCAATGGCTAAAAAAAGAAAAAAAAGAGAAAAAGAAAAGAAAATAGAGAAAAAGGTGTTCGTGGATTGTGTAGTTCCAGCAGATTTAAGTTGCTTCAGATTTTTGCTGTTGGTTTGTGCCCCTTGCAGTTTGGCTGCCTCTCTTGTGATCTTGATGTTATTTCCATTGGTGGTATGGAGTTTTGTTATTCGGAGTTCTGTTTGAACTTCGTGTTTTGGAGTTTTCATCCCGTTCCGGTGGATCCCAGTGGTGATTGCATTCGGGTTTTGTGTTGGGATGAGCTCCTGTTTGTTGCCTGTTTGACATGTTTTGGTGTTGTCATCCTGTTCCGGTGGATCCCAGTGGTGATTGCATTCGGGTTTTGTGTTGGGATGAGCTCCTGTTTGTTGCCTGTTTTGGCATGTTTTGGTTGCTTTGTGTTTGAGCATTCCATGTTTTGGTTGCTCTGTGTTGAACATGTTTGGATTTCAGATTTCAGCTTTGGTTTTGCATCAAGTTCATTGATTTGTTGTTCATGGGAAGTGTTGAGTTTTGTTTGTTTTTGGGATTGTCTTTGTAACAAGTTGGATGCTCCAACTTGAGGGGGAGTGTTAGAAGATTATTAGGAAATAATTATAGTATTAGGAAATATTTAGAGAATAAGAAATTATGTTTTATTAGGTAAACTTGTAGGAGAAGTTTATTGTTTTTAGGAAACTTTTATATTATAAGTATGTAAGCACATCAATGGAATAAAGTGAAGACTTTTATTTTTGTGAAACCCTTTTTGTTTTCAACACTCTTGAATATTGAAAATGCTAATCTATTGTTGAAAGCTTCTTTTTGGCAAGTTTTGAGGTTTTCGCAGTTGAGATTGAGACCACATAAGTATGTAGCTTCTGTGCAGTTTCTGTGGTGATAATTTCTCATAAATAAAACAAATGTATGTCTTTATATCGAAAAAATGTAAAAAAAAGGAAGAAAAATCCATATCTTGAGTATTGTTGAAAAGTTTGAGATATAAGTTTTTTTATAGTAAACTACGCTATGGCAGATAAATGTTGACTTGCTTAAAAAATTTCATCTTGTGTGAAGTATGGTGGGCATCAATTTTAAATTAATGACTCATTGATGTGTTTCCAATGTTCAAGAGCATGATAATGTTCGAAGACATAAAATCTTATGTGTAGACCGTTAATGACTCATTGATGGGTTTTCAATATTCATGGACTTAATTTCTGCGTTGGCCTACCTAACAACTTAACAAGTAGGAACTTTTGCTCTTCTTTCTGGTTACTTTCTGCATAAAATTTAGACCTGAAAATTTTTTGCAGTGTTCATCTTACTTGCTTCATTATGCTTGTAGCATGATTTCTGTTTTGAGATAAGAGATTGGATGAGTGTCAATTTGGAGGAATTGCCCAATGGTTCTCAACTGGTAAGATACGATTCTTGTCTTCTGACCTTCAATTTGTTATAAATATGAATAACCTTAATCCTTTATGCGTTGAGTTGGTTTTTACTTTTCACCCTGTGTTGCTGCATGGGTAGATCATGGGGCTAAATCCTCCTTTTGGAGTCCATGGTTCTCTTGCTAACAAATTCATTGATAAGGCACTTGAGTTTAAACCAAAGCTACTTATACTCACTGTGCCACAAGTAACCAAACGGTTAGTTTTTAATGTTTTTATTTTTATTTTTAGCTATTTCTGTTATGGATGTTGAAACCGTCTAATTTGTTTCTCCTTTACCACATCAGACTTGACAGAAAAGAATGTGGATATAATTTAATTTGGAAATATGAAGACGTTTTTGCTGGGAAGGTGTGTTGACAAAAATTTTGTTAAGGCCTTATTTTACTTAAAAGAAAATCTTTTTGAAAATTTATATTTTAAGAGGGATTTGAGGCAAGCAGGTACTGAATTGCATTTATTCATAATTCATTCAGTCATTTTATCTTCCCGGATCTGTTGACAAACATAATAAGCAATTGGAAGACTGGAACAAAAAGCCACCACCACTATACCTCTGGAGCCGCCCTGACTGGACAGCCCATCACACTGAAATAGCTCTGAGGCGTGGCCATATCAGGGAGCAAGATGCAATGCATGGTACAGGACACCATGTAAACAATTACCTCATGGAGGATAATCATGATTGTTATCAGTATTATTCTGGCTTGCATGCACCTGATGATGTCTACACCATACTGAACGGTACTCCGGAAGATAATGGCGTTTATGCAAGAGAGACTGGTGAGCTTTGTCCTCCTAGAAATTTGCATGATGTGCCAGATTATAATGCAGGGCAAATCACCATGGATATGGAGTTATCAACACCATAATTTGTATCTTCACTAATCTATGCTCAAAATGATTTTATTGGCTCTTAAAAACAGTTTGTTTGTTTTTTGGGTACAAACAATGTCTAACTTGGTAATGGAATTAAATACAGTCTTCTAGAATAGCCGAACCCACCTAGTTGGGATAAGACTTTGTTGTTGTTGTACTGTATTCTAGAATAGTATGTGTGACCCTTCAGGTACTTTGCTTGCTTCTGGATGGCCCTGTGCTGTAAATATCCCTTCATTTGTGAGAAACTTTATTTTATTCATTGAGGTTAACACTGTATGTATACACTGCGCGCGAGCACGCGCACACACTCACAATTATATTTGCTAACTTGGTCGTTTTATTTATCAACATGCTTCTCATAGAATGTAAATTATGTTTATGATTTACTCCTCCAATAATGGCATGTGTAATGATGACAATTCATATTGTCTTTATTTAATAATTGGATGCCAAATTTAATTGAAATAATTATGTTATTGGGTGGCGAATAATTTGTAAGTCACCAATATGCTATGAAATTTGTATGTAATTGCCACAATGAGCATGTAACTGCATATTTGGGGTCATTTCCCTTAAACAAAGATCATTCTTATGTATTCCTATGCCTTATTGGTCATGTAAGTAGTAATAAACATAGGGTTAATGTGTAACATTATACATGATAAATTACCAAAGGGGTTCTCATCATCTTGGTAATTTCGAGGGTACATAAGTATACATGCTATACCAAAATTGCAAACCACATCATTTTTCTTCACTCCTATGGTGTTAGGTAGTCCTTTCACAATTTACCATAGTGCTATGTGTTCTTTTCACAATTCACTATGATGTTGGGTGCCCCATTGTATTCTATGTATTTCTAAATATAAAATCACTTTCAAATTCTAATTTGTTTATAACTATAAGATCATTTTCTAAATAATGTTTATTTATAATAACAAGAGAAGAGTGGGGATAAATGTAAATGTTTTGAATTAATTGGTAATATCATGTGTTAATAACTAATTTAACTTACATCTTTAATTTAATTAAATTAGGGAAAGTGATCTTATATTTAAGGACGAATGTAGTATATTTTTGCACCTTCAAAATTATTATAGTGTTAGATGTCACTTTACAATATACCATGTATAATTTTGCACCTTTACCCATAAATATATTTGTGTACATGCTAATTTGTAATTAACTTTAACAATAATTGAAAAGAAAAATGATTCTGATGTAAACCTTTGGGTTTGACATGAAGACATTTGTAAAATACCTCCTAATAACACATTATTAACCTACTAGACTTCAATTAACTAAACACATACTCAATTACTCCAAACAAATGGTGTCTAACCATGTTAGTAAGAATACATCTAACATGGTTAGAAAAAGGAAAACGATATGATTTCAAATGAGATACTCTAACCATGTTAGTAAAAGATTCACCTAACATGGTTAGCAAAAGAATTTCTCTACTGAGATCCCAAGCATATGCTTAACACATATCTAATTATGTTAGAAAAGAGAATCTCCTAACATAGTTAGCAAAAGAACTATCATCATCCTAACAAATCCTTACACTCAGTGCAATAACACAAATATAACCATGTTAGAAAAGAATCATCTAACATGGTTAGAAAAGAAACCAAACAAGCTACATAAAAAGGTAACCATATTAGAGCGGGGCCCATCTAATATGATTATATACAGAGACCATATAAAATCGGATAATACATCTTCAATATATCACATAATCATGTTAGGAAAATTATTTCCTAAATATAATCCATTCAAGAAAACACCTGTTTACATGAATCCACATCCTTTCCACAAGTGATCATCACACTGAACAGTGTAATGCAGCAATAACAGACACATTAGTCAGAATAGTCCCTGAACTATCGCAGTAGCAGGGACAACACCACAAATCAACAACAACTTCCAAATTAAATCACCAGATCAAATAAAACATTCATTCAATAATACAACTCATTCAAAATAACATTCATAAATGCGGAAGCTGATGCAGCCTAGTGAAATGGCAATATATATCCCTATTAGATCACCTCCGGCCTACTTACTGCATCAGTATAGGCCAGACGACCTCTTCCCCTTCCTCTCTGCCTCCCCTAGTGCATGATCACCTGTAAAAATAATAAAGGGAATAGGGTGAGACAAAACTATGTCTCAGTAATCACTACTTAACTCACTGTGAGACTCAGAAGTGGGGTAGTGGAGTGTCTACAGGGTACGACAGTTTTCCACAGTTTTCAAAACCTGCATAAACCACGTAATATATATATATATATAGCACAGATACATCCATCTCTCAATAGACAAAAATAAACGTGATTGACACTGTGCCCAGTCTCAAATCTGAAAGCATGAAAAAGGGACCACTCTAAAATGTGAAAAATCCTTGGTTCCTTTACAACCCGAGGAACCCGTACAATTAACCTATCGATTTGCGCAAATCGATGGTTACATCGGCCGATGGTACTAATAATCAGTGTCATGCAACATACAAAAGATTTATATATAAATATATATATAAAGTACAGTTTATTTAGAAAGGTACCCTATAGCCCACGTATAAATATAAAGTAATCGGAACACATTTCATTTATATATAAAGTAGAAGAGGACTTTAGAAATCCTCAACTACCGTCACCCTCAGTATCACAGTCAGTTAAGCGTGATTACCTGTTCAAGCTCAATAACCATAAATCCTAGCAGCAATTGTTTTCCGTCTGCTCCACCCGAGTCACCGTCGTCTACAATCACGCAGTGAGCTGCTGATGGTCAAGACACAATATCAGTGACTTTGACCACCCATTCAAACTAATTCTAGAACAATTCTGGAAGTAATAAACTACTTCTAACATCCACAATTTTCTATATTCTTCTAAGCCATCACAATTCCCTTAACCATTTTATTTATAACTTCTAAAGTATTAAACTTCACCATTTTTCATAATTCTTACAAAACTAGCCCACCATGCTAACCCCGATTAAAACAACCTTTCATATTAAATTGACCACTCAAAGTGACTTTCATAACTCACGAACTTTCACCACCTCCCTTACATACCATTCTTTAACAAATTTCCCTTTAATCCTTCACTTTGATTCCCGACTCCTTCCTAAACACGATTTCAAATGATTTCACCACTCCTACACTTTCATAATACCAACACTAACATTTCTTTACCTTCAATTTAATTCATATCGTCCACAAAGCATTCCTTTACTTTAAAGAAACCCAATATGCTCATAACATTTTCAAAACAATCACTAACCACCAACCACCATATTAATATCAAATTTACAACTCCAAATGACTTCCCAACTTCATAAACTTTCCACCAACTCCAAACATATCTTACCTAGTCAAATCCTCTTAAATCCAACATTTTAATCATTTCCTTTGTCCATTTACTTTTGACTACTAAAGCATTAACTTTATCATTTTCCCTAACTTTTGCCTAATCACCAAAACATGTATAACTTACTAAAACTACTTCATTTATAATCATTTGGCATTCAAAGTAGCTCCCTAACTTCCCAAATATTCCACCACCTTTCAAACACACTTTTACATTAACAAAATCTATTTAATCAAAAGTTTAACTTCCAAATTTTCCTTTCCACCACCAATCCATCATAAACCAATATTCTCATATCCTAAACTACCCTTAGCAAGCATTCATAAATCACTACTTCATTGAAAACATCTTCCATTAACTCAAACCCCAACTCAAAGAGCCATAACATGCTCCAAAAATTCCCAAAGTTAATCCCAACTTCCAAAAACTTAATTCCTTTCCAAACATATTCATTTAACCACTTAAACATTGATAGATTCTTATTTAAATTCCAAGGAGTCAAATGTGAGTAAACCCTAGCTTCAAAAATGCCTAAAATGTTCTCTAAAAATTCCAAACTACTTTCCAACTCCAATAAACAACAATTTCCATAACAAAACTTAAATTAATCACTAATAATCCTTATGGTAACTTGAAAATCCTACAATCCCAATTTTTCACAAAACCCTAAGTTTAAAAGAGGGAACTTTATTCACAAATCAACATAACAGGTGGTAGGAAAGCTTACAAAGTTCAATAGTGAAAGGAGAAGCTTCACCGCCGCCGGCCGCCGTCCCAAGTTCGCCGGAGAACGGCCACTCATGGTGGTGGACCGTAGTAAGTCACTAAAGAAAAGAGGGAAGTGAGGGAAATGAAGTTGGAGAGGGAATCTAACTTGAAGAACCAAAGGAAGATGTGAAACCTACCTTCCACCACGCCCGCCGTCGCCGGAAACGAGGCACTCGCCGGAAAAGTGAAGCTCGGCGTCGGAGAAGAAGGTGAACAAAAGGGAACTCCCAAACTACAGATATGACTTGGTTTTATATGGATTTGAGGAGGAAAAGAGAGCTAACAATGAAATGGAGAAGATTTGGAAGGAAGAACCAAAATGAATGTGTGTGGATGAAGAGAAATGAATGAGAATGGTGAGTGAGGGGGGTGGGGGCGTCGGCCACTTAAGAGGAAGGAGAAATAAGGGTGTGTTTGGTTTGATGGTTTAGTGTAATGGGTTTTGTAACTTATACTGAAAATCACCATAATATCCTCTTTTAATTTAAATCCACTAAAACTAGCCTCCAATCTCCTTAACCTTCAAAATATTTTGGATTCAACCATTCCCTCATAATTCTATTTCTTCAATTGTTTAATTAATTATCTGCACATTAATTACTCAAAATTTCCAAAAATCACCAAAAATTCCAAAAATTTCCAAAATTCTTAATTTCTCCATTTATCATTTCTCAAAATACTCTTTTAATCTTGTATTAAATTTTCAGGATGTTACAGCATTGCTCATACCAAAATTAAATTGAAGGCATAGCAAGAGTATTAAAGCATTAGATTGAATTCTCCTTTTCATTAAAAGAAAAGAATTAGATTGAACACCAAAGGTTTTCTAGCTCAATAGTATGTCATCTCCTTTTATATGGGAGGTTGTGAGTTCATCCGGACAATTAGTATTTTCCCCTTTAATTTCAAAAAAGAATAAGATAGAAAAAAAATAATGTAATAGATCTACATTTGAATCTGAACCAAGCTAGGATTATGAGTTATGAGTATTAAAATAAAGAAATAAAGTATAAAGTATTACCAAATTCTAATATGAGATTGTTGATCTCCTATAAAGAATTACTTACGGGCATCTTTCCATTTACCAATCTTATTACTTCCTCTCATCCGTAATATGAAAGTCTAGTCTCTAAAATACCCTTCTTAAGAAAACATGTAAAAGTTAGTTGGGTGTCTAGACTTATTTTTTTCTTCAATATTACCCATATTTATTACGACACTATTAAGTGAGAGAAATATATAATCATTAATAAATATGAAAGAGAGTTTGAGGTAAAGTAGAAAAAATGCATTAAATGAAAAGAGAATGTAAGGTGGTGAACTTTTATATTTTGGAGTAAAACCATTCAAAATTTTGGCTCTTATTACAAATAGGAGTGAGTACAACATTACCATATTATATTTGTTTATTAGCATTATCATATAAAGGATTACCAAATTCTTATCAAAGGTTACCAAATTTGTATGAATGATACCAAAATGTCTCTATTATGGTAAAACAAATACCAAAATGTCTTTGTTGATAAAAAAAAATAAATACCAAAATGTCTCTATCGAATTAACAACATTACAAACATACCGAAATCTAGTAGTTTATTACCATAATTGGATATTGGTTTACAAAATTCTTAAAATGACTTATCAAATTCGTATAAAAGATTACCAATATGTCTCTATCTATTTATGAACATCTATTTGTTTATTACTACTATCATAATTTTATAAAGGATTATCATATTCTTATAACGGATTACCAAGTACATATAAATGTTTTCTAGCATTTCCAATTCACCAACTTTCTAACTTTATCATCTTCTAATTATTTATTGCTTGTATAAACGATAATCAAATTGTTATAAAAAAAATTGGTAATAAAGGTTTACAAACTTATTCTACCAATTTGCCAACTTCCGAACTTTATCATCTGCTATTTGTTCATTACTAAAATTATACTTATAAATGATTACCAAATTCTTATAAAAAATTGATAATAAATTGGTTAATATATAAATGTTATTAAACTTTTATACTTAAATGGCAATACATTATAAATTGTTTTTACAAAATTCTGAGAATAAACAAATAGAAGTTGGTAAAGTTAAGAAGATGATAGATGGTTAGAGACATGTTAGTAATATCCATGTAAATTTGGTAATATGTTATGAGAGTTTGGTAATCATTTATATAATTCTAATAAAATATTAATAAAAGAAATGAAAGATAATATATATAACTTTTGCAACATATACTATAAAAAACATTGTGGCTACCATCAAGCTAGTATAAGCTTGTTGGTTCAATTCCCACCCCACTATGTGGCATTGTTTTTGGCACATAAGCTCCATTGTTTTTGGCACCACCCGACTCGGTGGTTGGCCCTTTTAAACAAAATTAACCCAATCACATTTGTGACATTTCATTTAAATTGCAAAGAATATTGTAGTCGCTTGCATATTATTGTCCTTTTTAAAAGTTGCTGCAGCCTGCATCAAATGGCCTTTTATATAATTTGAGAGTTATTTTTTTATCCTTTTTCCTATTTAAAAATAGATGGAATATTTAACTGCAAAAAATTATTGTTACTATCCTAATTCTTTTGTATATAAGTCTAAAATTTAAATTAATTAATATTTGTTATAAAAGTCTATTAGAAATTGTATAAGGATTCAATATGGTTTTAACATTTTTACCTACTATTACTACTACTTACATATTTACTTATTTATTTGTTCTAAAATTGTTCTTAGTTTCACTCACGACCAGTGTTGTAAGAATCGGACCGGACCGGACGGTTGGACCGGTCCAACGGTCGACCGCTTCACATTTCGTCTCAACGGCTATCCGATTCAACCATCGGTTTGAGCGGTTAAAACCATATTAAACCATGACCCGAAGCCTTTCCAGGCTCGCCTTCCGGTCCGGCTTTTACAACATTACTCACGAACGCACTGCATGTTTCTCTTAATTAAGGCATTGTTATATATAATAATGAGAACAACAAAAAAGTCTTACTCCACTATAAGGGGTTAGAATACGACACCATTATACTCTATCAATAGTCATACTTTGTGGTAAATTATTGAGCAAGAGATTCATTCCTTTGGACAACTTCGTTGTCATATTAAGATAAATAAACATAATAAATGCATACCTAAATATGAAAATGTTTGTGTTATAAAAAATGACTTGTTTACTTTTTATATTTACTACTTTTGACTAATTTTAACCCATTTCTTAAACTGTGATTCAATTGAAATCTTTACTTTTTTTAATTCTTTTTTTCATAATCTCTCACTCCAACACAATTGATAAGGACATACATCGTGAAAAAAGAATTATATTGCTATTGACCTTTTTTTAAATAAAAAGAAAGTGACATGACTTATATAGGATCGCAGAGAGAGGAGTACAACATAAAGATTACAATAACCAATATATATAACTTTATTAGTTTATACCCCTCCATTCCTAAATATAATATTACTTTTAAATTTTAATTTGTTCCTAACTACTACCTCTGGTCCTAAATATAGGACCCAATTAACTTTTTTTTGGAGAGATTAAGGTTGCGAAATATGTTATTAAATGATGACATATTTGATATATTTTTAGATTTTCCATTAGTCTATAGGTAAAATAAACTAGTTTAAGGGGAAAAATTAGGTAAATCAATTTATAATTAACTTATTATGTTTTTTTAAGGATTTTCCAGAAAAAGTCAATTAAGTCTTATATTTAGGACCGGAGGGAGTATTAGATAATTATAATTTTAAGTACTTTATATTTAGGAGACTATCAAGTTCTTTATTCAGGATAAAAGAGATAATAATGAGGAATTGGCAACAACAAAGAACAAATTGAAGCATAGCTTAAGGAAGATATTTGGTGACACAAAAATTAAATGCTTTTCATTATCAAAGTATGGACGATCTTAATTCTTGATTTTGTGACAATCAAGCCGGCTCAATTAAAAAGGGAAAAAAAAGACTTGGGGGCGGTCAACCGGCCGGTCCGGCCCAAAGCTCATGGACAGACGTCCACGTGAAAACCAGTGAATGTTCGTTCGGCTGTGGGCGAGGATCTGCTGCTTTGTTTTCACTTTTCACAGTACTACTCGTGCATGTGCATATTCGGTGATTATTTTGGCAACAAAAAAAAAATCTGTGATCAATCATTACTATAATCACTTCTATGATCCACCTCTTAAATTTTACTCGAAAATTGTTGTCCGAAAAAGTAGTAAATTACTGTATCAAGTCTGAGTTGTATTACAAGCTTTTACTCATATACATGCTTATATACTTGTGTTAGTTAAATTTTTGGTAAATCTAAATAAGTTTTTATAAAATATTTGTCTGAATTTTTTTCTAAATTAATTTATTTTACTTATAAGCTAACATATGAAAAAATAATACATTAAATACATTATGATTAATTGGCTTGTTTCATTTCTTTAATCCTTTAAAAAATCAATTAAATAGTATATCTAAGAACCAAGATATTAATATAATATTAGAGTTGCATTATATACCTATTTATAATTTCAAATCATATTTTGATTGTATTCATACTAATAAAGAATTTATATGTTAGATATACGGATCATCTTACCACCAAAATTACTTATTAGAAATAGCATGAATATGTTATAGTGTTAAACTAAGTTTTAATCCTTATCGTTTGATGTGATTTTAGTTTTAGTCATTGAAATTTTAAAGTGAAGGTTTTGGACTTTATAATTTACATCAATATTGGTTTAGTCTCTCTACTTTCAAACAAGAGGTCTTGATCCCTCTAGTTTATTTATTATTATTATGTCTAAACAATTGATCCTATAGTTTGAGAAGGATGTAACAGTGTTAATAAGTTGACATGTCAATTTAGTTGTGATAATGTGGTTAGATGAATAAGCAATCTTACATGAAAAGAATAAATTATAAATATATAAATAAAAACAATTAATTGTTTTTTAAAATTAAGCACTTATCACCTTCAACTCCGACATACAGTAGCTCCGTCCCCTGATAAAATAATGAAAGAAGAAGAAAATCCATCTTCTCACAGTTGCTGGTTTCCAAAATTTCTTAGATGATCTTCCAAAATAATAAGCAGATTGTTCGATGTATGTTTTTATGTTATATATATATATATATATATGCTTTTTTTAATTACTTTACTATTGATATCTCTCTTATTCTTAAATTATAAATCATTCTATTGAGGAGTAAAAAGGTTATCATATATTTTAGTAAAGTTTAATACTCCCTCCGTTCCTAAATATAAGACCTAGATAACTTTTTTTGGGAAAGATTAAGGTTGCGAAATAGGTTATTAAATGATGACATATTTGATATCTTTTTAGATTATCCATTAGCTTATAGGTAAAATAAACTAGTTTAAGAGAAAAAATTAGCTAAATCAATTTATAATTAACTTATTTTTTGCTTTTTTTAGGATTTTTCAAAAAAGTCATCTAGGTCCTATATTTAGGAACGGAGGGAGTATTATATTTTTCTTTTCCATCATATCACGCTATATATTTAGTTGAATGTAAGAAGGATCTCAGCATTGGCTAAATTCTTGTGAATGTATAATAAGGATAAAACTTGTGATGACTATAAAGTTTGGACTTTACATCATGGCACCCGCAATAACATCATTATAGATTTTTTTCGGGAGTATAATAGATGGATAATGTGAGTTACGGAATAAAACAAAGGAAAAATAAATGTCTTAAGGCTTGTTTTGGATCTAATCAAAATATATTTCATAGGAAATTATTATTCAAATATTTCGAATTTTAAAGACTAAGTGGAAGTTGGGCAAGAAATTTGAGTACATATGATACTGTTTAAGATCTTGTAAACAATACAATTTCTTATGTATACAGACATTTGTGGCTTTTTTCGGTTTAAGTTTTTTAAACAGACGTGGTTCATAGAAAATAAAAGTAGTCACTACATTATGGTCACTTTTAATTATTTTATTTTTTCAGTTCAAAAAAAAATATTTTATTTTCAATATTGAGTATGTTTAAAAATTCAAAAATTATATTAGGATTTCATTGCTCCGGTGACAAGCATGGGAATAGCAATTGAAGATTTTCATTTTATAAAAAGGGAAATAATGGCAAATGTGTGAATTCCCAACTAAATTCAGTGTGTAGATTTGGTATTTGATAAATTGGACGATGCGTTATATGTATTTCCCCTACTTTTTCTTTATTTTACGTAAAATTAACATATGAAGCGAAGCTTCACTTAAACTTATACTCCCTCAGCCCAAGGGGCGTAGACCAGCTGGTAAAAAAAGGAAGGTAAGACACCGCGTACCCACCAGGTTATGAGTTTGAACCCTTGGGAAGTTGTCACCCCCAAAATGGGGAATCCCGGCCGCGACTTCGGATTAGTTGGTCCCTGAAGGGGCCGGACACCGAAGGCTCTAAGCAAAAAAAAAAAGAAGTTTATACTATATAACTTATCTTAGAATATTTGTGCATGTATATTTTAGACTCTAATCATATTAACATGTGAATCTTCCTACTGCTTTCTTGGATTAAAAGGTACTCAAAAGTTTTATCAATCCTTTAATTAATTACTACCACATTTTGCGGATGTGCACTAGAAAATTATATATCATTTGGTCTAGTTGTGTCTTACCTTCATCATGACCAAACTTTTGTGATCTAAATTTTACTTATAAGTCATGAAATATCAAACTAATATGATCGCAACAAGGTAGTTGTATTCTTTTGACTGCCTTCTCTCTCTTTCCTCTGTGTGTGTGTGGCTTTGAGATCAAGGCAGTGAAAATTGGATTTATTTTAGAGAAAAAATTGGATTTATGATTAAACTTGTTGAAACTGGTTCAAAGCTCAGATATGATTGTAATTAAACTGGGATTGTAATTGAAGTGGTTCAAAGCTCAAAGATGACAAATGTGCACATTAATTAACCATTTTTTTAGTGAATCAAAAATCAAAACTTAGTATTACAAAATACATAGACATGCTCACACCACCTTAACCTTAAATAACCGTGAGATCATAGGCTGCATCAAACAAATCAACAAATCATGTATTAAAGAGATTAATCTACTGCTATATGATAATAAAAGAGTACAAATAATCATTACACATGAGAATCCTCAACATACTCAAATATTCTGACCAAATTAAATCGCTACTTTTTTACTTAAAATTAGTCATGGAATATTATGTTATAAGACTACATAATTAGGTTATATAATTAAGCATAGTTACTTTGTATTGCTCTTCTTCCAAAACATCTTTTTGGCCGCCAAATGGCGAGAATGGAATCCCTCCCAAAATTCTTTGTTTCTTAATGTAAACATGTTACAAATTAGTTCTACCATCTTTCTTAAAGATGATTATACAAATGCAAAATATATAAAAAAAATTAGAACTTTGGAATCTGATATTGTTTTAATTAAACTTAATAAATAAAGCTCCAAATTCATACACACACGCGCACATATGTAGAAATATTTTTATTCTTAATATTGTCTTAAAACTCTAAAATTTAAAGAAAATGGATTCTTGAACTCCTTTCACGCTCATGTCACGTCGAGATATTGTAAAAGAAAAAATGACAAATAAATGTATCATCTCCCTATTAAGTATTTTGATTTAAGTTCTTTTCCATTTAAGAGGTGGAATGGAGTAACAAGATTGATTATATGTTTTTTTGGCATTATACATCATTTTAAAGCACATATCGGTGTTAATATTTAAAATCATAGACCATGTAATTCAACATCATTTTTTGTCTTAAAGTTTTTTAGTACAAAAATAACAAAGAATGTAATGTGATAGAAGCTTTTAGTTGCAATATTAATTGTTCAACTAATTTTGAAGCAGAGCTATGGGGATGTATAATGTCACTTTAATTAGGAGAATATGGGATCTAGGCATCAGATTCTGTAAGCTATGGACCGATTCAATAGAGGTTTATAATATTGATATATTATGAACAATGGGTAAAGGAGCAAATCTGGCCCCCAAGTAACCACCAAGGAGCGCTGAGGACCCTAAACTAACCACAGGCCCAGATCTGTACCCCAAGTAACCAAGATGTTAAAAAAATACCCCGGTTGGACGGTCAACTACGTTTGACCGTTACCTTGCTTATTTGGATGCCACGCGAGCTCCTGCTGTGCCACCTCTGCATGCCACATGACATGTTAGTTTAGGGTACTCAGCGCTCCTTGGTGGTTACTTGGGGGCCAGATTTGCTCCTTTACCCAAATTTTAAATTTGTATCCATCAAATTCTTTTGATAAGATTCAATTAAATACTTAAATATTTAGGAAAGGTAATTAGAATTAGTTAACTTATGATTAAGTTTGGCATTAGATAAAAGATGTTAATTAACACTATAAATGTTATATTATGTTACAACATTCAAATTTCATTTGTACATGCTTTCAGTAGGGAAAAAAAATTGAGCGAGAAACGGCAAAAGAAAACTTGTTAAATTATTCTTAAAAATAGTTTTATTGCTATAAAACAAGAATTCCCACTTAGTATATCCAATCTATAGCCACTTAATATCAAACCTCATTCGAGTAATTTGAGTAATTACCTACGTTTCTCAACTAGTTATTTGAGATATATGAGTAGTTAATGGGGTTTTGAAATGTCTCAAAGTAATGGAAAATTCTAGCAATTAAAAGCGATACTCGAGTAGTTACCTATGTTACTAAACTAGTTATATGCGATACATGAGTAGTGAATGAATTTTTTTCATTTCACAAATAAGATATAGTCGTCAATTTGTCTAAAATGAAATTTAGGAAAAATGAAAAAAATTCATTCACTACTCATGTATCGCATATAACTAGTTTAGTAACATAGGTAACTATTCGAGTATCGCTTTTAATTGCTAGAATTTTCCATTACTTTGAGACATTTCAAAACCCCATTAACTACTCATATATCTCAAATAACTAGTTGAGAAACGTAGGTAATTACTCAAATTACTAGAATGAGGTTTGATATTAAGTGGCTATAGATTGGATATACTAAGTGGGAATTCTTGTTTTATAGCAATAAAACTATTTTTAAGAATAATTTAACAAGTTTTCTTTTGCCATTTCTCGCTCAAATTTTTTTCCCTACTGAAAGCATGTACAAATGAAATTTGAATGTTGTAACATAATATAACATTTATAGTGTTAATTAACATCTTTTATCTAATGCCAAACTTAATCATAAGTTAACTAATTCTAATTACCTTTCCTAAATATTTAAGTAATTAATTGAATCTTATCAAAAGAATTTGATGGATACAAATTTAAAATTTGGGTAAAGGAGCAAATCTGACCCCCAAGTAACCACTAAGGAGCGCTGAGTACCCTAAACTAACATGCCACGTGGCATGAGAGTTGGCACAGCAGGAGCTCGCGTGGCATCCAAATAAGCAAGGTAACGGTCGAACGTAGTTGACCGTCCAACCGGGGTATTTTTTTAACATCTTGGTTACTTGGGGTACAGATCCGGACCTGTGGTTAGTTTAGGGTCCTCAACGCTCCTTGGTGGTTACTTGGGGGCCAGATTTGCTCTTTTACCCATGAACAATTGAAGATCGTAATGGCAGAAACTTGATTGAGATGTGACAGAATTTATTGAAAAGGGATTGGAGGATTCACGTGTCATAGATAAGCAGAGAAGATAACCAAATTACTGACTACTTTACCAAGTAAGCATAAGTTGTATGAGGGGTGTCCAGGATTTTCAAGAGATGTTGCAGTCTTGATGCTTGCTGATAATGATATCGGATATGTTCCTTTAGACTTTACAGTAGGGTAGTGTTGTTATTTTGTTTTATTTCCGATGTATAAAAAAAAGAATAACGAGGTTGAAGCGTAAAAATTATACCTTTTTTTTGCCTTATACATCATTTAAAAGCACATATCGTGTTGATATTTAAAAAAATAAGACCCTGTAATTCAACATCATTTTTTGTCTTAAATATTTAGTACAAATATAGCAACTTATAAATAACATGCACTATTAAAAATTTTAGATTTATTATTCTTTATTAAACATTTTAAAATTTTGTCTCAAACTTTCGCCAAATTGTTTTCCGTGATATACTCCCTCCGGTCCCTAATGTAAGAGCCCAAAATTTGAATGGTTTTGGTCCCTAATGTAAGAGCTCATCCAATATTCTCTCCTCATTTAATGCATTTTTTCCTACTTTACCCCTAACTCTCTTTCATATTTATTAATGCTTATGTATTTCTCTCTCTTAAAAGTACCATAATAAATATGGGCAATATTGGAAAAGTAGCATTAACTCCAGACACCCAACTAACATTCACATGTTTTCTTAAGAAGCGTTTTTTTGGCGGCTAGCTCTTACATTAGGGACCGGAGGTAGTATATCCCAAGATCGGAGACTTTACCTTTAGCTATCTACCAAACCAGAATAAGTTAAAATAAAAAGGAGATTTAAGTAACACCTGATGTTGATGTTACTCCAATTAGAAGCCATTGACCTAGGGCCACGAACTACATTGTGCATTGCATTGCCCATCTTTCATGAATAATTAATTAATGAAACGTTTTCTTTCTTTTTTTCTTTTTTAGATAATAATGAAACTTTTTGGGAAAATTAATTTGAAGTCCCCACAAGGGACTTAATACTAAAAAAGTTTTATAAACTCTCCAAATTAAAGTAGAGTCCCTTTAATATATTCTAAATGTGAAAAGACGGTTTTGCCCCTCAACCTAAAGTAGGGTCCCAAGGGGTTATTACGTGTGTCTATGCACTTGTCATTTTGTGCCCAGGGGTTGTTACGCGTGCACAAGGGGTTGTCAATCCATGCCCATTAACTTAGAGTGTTATTGGCCACCGTGAACTTGTTACACCTGCCTAAGGGGTTATTATGTGTGCCCATGAACTTGTCATTTGTTGCCCAGAGGGTTGTTACGCGTGTCGTTTCTTAATAGAGTAATACACAATAATCGGTGGAGGGGCAAAACAGTCTTTTCACATTTATAATATATTAAAGTGAGGTCCCTTAAGACCCTATTTTAATTTGGAGAGTTTATGAGACTTTTCTAGTATTAAATCTCTTGTGGGGGACTTCAAATTAATTTTCCCAAACTTTTTCTTATTGAAAACCAAAACATTTATCTGAACTTTTTTTGTAGTATCCTTGATCAAGCTCCACTCGGCCTCAACCGGAGTAGACCTTGATGGGGGGTTTGAACTCGTACTAGTTTGTTGTTTCATCATGTAATTTAGTAGTATCCAGTTTTATTAAAAAAACAAAACATTGGAATAAAACAAAAAATAACAATTAATTCTTTTTTTTATATAATAACTATTAATTCTATGTACACCTTCACCCATTTCAATTAATTCTGATTTACATTCAAAATTAGCTTAAAAAATGAAACAAACCACAGAAAATGTTTTGACCAATCAATAACATTTCTTGATTTATAATGGACCCACCTAGTCCGGCGTATGTATCATCTTCCTTCTTGTCTTGTGATAAAATCTTCTTCCTACAAACTTTCCCACTTTAACCTTATAAAATCAGTAAGCTTTCTCACAATTTCCCTTTCCTTCCTAACTAGTATCACATTCATATTCAGCTCCTCAAAAAATTTCTGGGTTTTGTTTCTCATCTTTTCCCTTTTCCCCTTTTTGTTTTTCTAAGTCATACCCTTCTTTGAAAATACCCCAAGTTTGCATCTTTTCCCCTTTTTATCCAAATTTATGGATTTATAGCAGAAATTAGAGCTCTTTTTAGCTACAATTTTGATATTCTTCCACATTTCTTGTTAGACAAATATTAGTAGGACAATTTTTTTATTTTTTTTTTATTGTTTTCAACTGTTGCAGCCTCTGTTTACCTAGTCCTAGTTATATCCATTAAGGTCTACAATACATAGAGACCATTTCATTGTTTCACATGTGTAGATTATTTCTCATTTGACAAGGTCTTACTCAATCTGTAAAGCCTCCTTCTTTTCTTAATTCATCAATTGTATTGCTCAACAAAATGTTTGGAAATGAAAGCAAAATAGAGAATGGCATGGAGTACCAAGCCCAGATAGCAATTCTGAGGCCTAGCATACATTCCAGGAGGGCAAATATGACTGTGAAATTCCAAGATATTTATGGGTTCAATGTAGAAGGGAATGTGGATGATGTGAATGTGTTGAATGAGGTGAGGGAGAAGGTGAGAGAGAGGAATAGGGTGTGGTGGGCATTGGAAGCTAGCAAAGGGGCAAATTGGTATTTGCACTGTGGAAATTTTATTATTGGTGAAGGAGGAACAGCCAGTAGTGCCCTTATTAAGTCTTCCTTGAAGTTGTCTTCACTCACTAATGCCATCACTCTTAGGAAGCTTGTTAGGCAAGGAATCCCTCCTGTTCTTCGGCCTAAGGTTTGGTTTTCGCTGTCCGGGGCCGCCAAGAAGAGGTCCACGGTTCCTGAGAGTTATTATTTTGATCTTGTTAAGGCCACTGAGGGAAAGGTCACTGCAGCTACTAGGCAGATTGATCAAGTGAGTATTCATGATAGCTGTGTTGATCATGTGATTGAGATGTGTGTTCCTATTATCAGTTCTAGAAAGTAGAAAGTGATTGTGGGGTTTGACTTTTCTAGCTGGATTTGGTCCTTAATGATTTGAATTTTCATGAATATGGATTTTTTGTAATTGTTTAGGACCATGCTTTGGTCCTGAATATTGATGAATTGGATTGAGTATTGATGATATCTGCGATGATACTATGATTGAGATGTGTTCTTATTATTGGTTCTAGAGATTGATTGTGGGGTTTGACCTTTGTGGCTGGATTTTGTCAAGAATGACTTTAATTTCCTTATATGGGGATGTTTTTCAATTATTTAGGACCATGCTTTGGTCTGGCTGAAGGTTTCATTTGTGATCAGAATTCTCATCAAATTTGCATTATCTTTCTTGTCGATTTTATGGTGAACTTTAGATCCATATTGTTGCAGATTCTGATGGACATATGAGTCTGGTTAATTGGTTATCATTGGTATCCTTGAATCCAAAATCTTGACAAATGAGTCGAAAGAGTTTCAGAAGTTGAAGCACAAATGCGAAATGCTTTTTCCTTAAGCTTCTTTGAGATCTTTTCACCTTAGCTCATTTAACAAGCATACATATCTTTAGCATAAGAAAGTCTTAAGAATATGTGTTGTCATTAGTTTATCTTGATTTATTGTAAATAAATTTGCATGTGGCCTTTGTATTTTCTTTTGTTATGTGTCTGGATGTTATTGCATTTCACCCTCATTTGTGAACCTCGTAGTTTCAAATAATGGGCTCTTATCAAGGTATCAAATATTTATGCACGTAAAATATAAGTATACTTGCTCTGTCTTATTTTTCTTACAGTTATTCTGTTCGCATGAGTACAGGACCTACCGCGGACCTTCCCTGGCCATCCGTGGTTGGACACACCAGAGGGGCATGCTGCTCTTAGGCGAGTTCTTGTTGGCTACTCTTTCCGTGATTCTGATGTGGGGTATTGTCAGGTTATTCTGGTTCCATGCCCTTCCTCTTCTTACCAAGTGTTGTTTTCTTTTGATAGCTAGTTCTGTTTGGAAAACATCTTCTCATATATCCATATTTGGTACTATGTACTAATTCCTTAATGAAGAGAGTGTCTTACTAATGATGTTTGCTTTCAATGATTTATTTCTTCCCCCATAATTTTATCATTCTGGTTTGAAATAGTTGCTAAATTCCTTTCATGAATAATAACATCAGGAACACTATTCACCAGCTAATCACATTTTTACTACACATGGATTCATTCATGTCCTAATACATATGAGTAACTATATTTCAATGATATTTGGGCATATAAATCACAGATGTAAATTTTCTTCTGTTTCTTACTCAATGATATTTAGGTTTATGAATCACAGATCTTAAATTTTCTTCTGTTTCTTACTCTAAATCACTATGAATCCAGGGGCTAAATTATGTAGCAGCATTGTTGTTGCTTGTCATGAAGACTGAGGAAGATGCATTCTGGATGCTAGCTGTCCTGTTGGAAAATGTATTAGTTAATGACTGCTACACAAACAACTTATCAGGATGCCATGTTGAGCAAAGAGTGTTCAAGGACTTACTTGCTAAGAAATGCCCAAGGTATTACCATGATATTTATGAAGTCATTGCTTCTTAATTAGTATCATTTAAAAATTAAAAGAAAAATGCAGGATAGCAAGTCATCTGGAATCTATGGAATTTGATGCCTCTCTTGTTGCCACTGAGTGGTTTCTCTGCCTCTTTTCGAAGAGCTTGCCATCAGAGGTAAGAAAAAGCTGCAGAAGCATCAATATGCTATGCATGAAATCGTTTGATGGAAGTATTACATCATATACTTATTTCAACTCAAGCTTAGTTGTAAAAGTAATGCATAAGGTTTGAAATGTAACTACAAAATCTTGAAATTTGGGCCAAAGTGGAAGCATCAAATTTATATGAAAAACAGTTACAACAAACATCTTCCTCACTCTACCTCAATCAGATGTCACTTAGAGCATGGACATAGCCCCCTCATGTTACAAAAAAAAAAAAGAAGCTTCCTCACTTAAAAAAAGTGCTTCTTTTGTTTTGACTTCTAAAGTTCACAGAAGTGTTATATTACTTCCTTATGTTCATGTTGAAGTTTTGTAAGCTGGCGTTGATTTTAGGGCTTAAAACAGTTTTTCCTTATTAAATGTTTGATCATTATTGACAATTGGGGTTTCTTAATCAGACAACTCTGCGAGTTTGGGATGTCCTTTTCTACGAGGGTGCCAAAGTTATATTTAATGTGGCTTTGGCTATCTTTAAGGTAGTCTTACCCTTATCTTTTTTCTTGGTTGTGAATTCTTACTCATTAATATGACAGCTTCTAATTAGAAGGTATGTTTGACTGTTGTAACCTATACTTGCAGATGAAGGAAGATGAGTTGCTTCTAACTCATCATGTAGGTGAAATAATTAATATTCTGCAGAGGACCACTCATCACTTATTTGATCCTGATGAATTACTGACAGTAAGAACATTTTCTTTTCAATTATATTTTGGTTACATTCCATTTCTCATTTACAGATCCATATCTTGACCAATACATATGTCAAACTTGTCTCAAATACAGTGATTTATTTCAGAGCTCATATAAGTACTCTACTTCATCATATTTGGACACTGTAGTATGTCTGGTATTTCTAAAATTTAATGCTTATGCTAGACGTCATCTTCTTGTGGATCATACACTTTAATTTTCTAACTAGCCTCAAAATAAATTGCCTTAGTAGTATTGTATTGTGTTGATGCTTTTATTTGTGTTATTTATGGTATATGGCCTCACTGTATTGCAAAATACTCTCCGGTCTTAATTATAACATCACTTTGAAGTTTTTTTTAAAAAATTAAGGATGGAAAATTAATCACATTAAAATGTGTATATAGTTATCTTTTTCCCTCAAAACTAATACATTACTCATAAACTATTGTGTATTCGTATAATACAATTACAAGTAAGGTACATTAAAATTAAGTGGTCTATTGAGCTCTCTTAATCTTCACAGAAAAAGTCAAAGTGATTTTATATTTACGATCAAAGGTAGTAACTTGGAATCAATTTTCTCACTGAATTGTGTGGAATTATTCATGTATGGAATTCTTGTACTTAAATGCATAATACTAGTTTCTTTGTAGCTCAGATTTCTAAATATCTAGAGAAGAAAATAAATCACACACGCATGCTTGCATATAATCAATGAATTATTAGAAATTGACAAAGAATTGTAATGACTGTGAGCAAAGCACTACTCTTTTTTGTGTGGGCTTTGATGCAAATGGGGTTGAAATCTCTTGATCTCTGGTAAACTATTTTTAGTGAGATCAAGCAAGTCTTGAAATAGGATACGCAAGTATGTCACAATAAATTCCGGACGAGATCTATTTCTAACATTCCAAGAAAACATAATTGTTAATAATCGACCAAGTGTATCTATCTCTTATAAATCAAATTGATCTTCATATTTTGAAGCATGATTAATTGTTTCAAAGCCCATGTACAGTGATAACAAAAGGGGAAAAATTCATAATGTGTCATACAGTTTTACATGGATTGAGCCTTGTCATGTGTTGATATTACCATTATTGGTATATTTGACAATCTTTGGTATGAAAATGGAGATGATTTGATGAGAAGTGACTCTTGTGAGTATGACCCTACATGAGAAAAAGTTACTGAAAAAGAATTAAAACTGTTTGATGATGGTAACAAAGAGCAGATCTCCTTTGATGAAGAAAATTTAAGATTCCTTCTAACAATTGTTGTGCAACGCAATGTGTTTCTCCTCAGCTGAAATGAAGCATATGAAGGTTTTGTTAATTGTGTGCATGTTTGGGTGCAGGTGGCGTTTGAGAAGATAGGTTCAATGACAAGCAACACAATATCAAAGCAAAGGAAAAAACAGGAACCTGAAGTTATGAAGGAACTTGATGAGAGGTTCAGACGCCTAAATTCACTTAAAAGTTGAGCCTAAATTCAGTTAAAAGTTGAAATATCACTCACCAAATCCTTTTCTCTTTATAAATGTTAAGAACATATCATCTTATGTGGCTGCCTCTTTCTGCTGCATCCAGCTGAATGTGAGGCTTAATGCCATTTCCTTTTTTGCTTTTTAATTAGAAAAAGATGATTCTGCTGGTGATTAGTGTAAAAATATGCAGTGGCTACATCTAAAAACTCGTAAATTTTAATGCAATTCAAATGAGAGCATTATGGAATTTCATTGCCCACCTCTTGATTTATTATTTTTGTTCATTTTCGATAAACTGAATCATCAATAGTATATTCGATAAAAAAAAGGTGAAGATGTAAAAATGATACTAAACGTTATTCAAAATTGCATTTCTAACACTAAAGTTTCGCGATAAGCAAAAATAGTACCCAACTTCGGGTTCAGGTGCAAATATAATATTTTCACTTGAGGGAAATAAAATTTAGATATGAAAAGACTTTAATACCCCTCATTAAATAAAATTTTAGGGAGAAATGTGGGCATAAGAGTCTTTTCATATCTAAATTTTGTTTTCCTCAAGTTAAAATACTATATTTGCACCAGAACACGGATATTCTTTTTGCACCTCGTGAACCTTTAGTATTAGAAACACAATTTTAGGTAAAATTTAGTAATATTTTTGCAACTTCGCCCAAAAAAGAATCATCAATAGTATGCATATTATTACATGTCAGTGTTTAATGTTTCTAACATAATATCAAACTGGTCCTTTCAAATAAATGAGTGTCCGTTTTCCTCCTCTGTCATATTTATTTACTTTTTCATTACATATTTAGAAGAGTAGACAATAATGTTGAGCCATTATTAAATAGGAGAAAATGTAAAGACGAGGTTGGGAAGTCCCCGAAGGAGGCGGCTACTAGATACTGGTTTAATGTTATTTTGGATTTTTAATGTTCATTATGGGATGGCCATCAATTATGATGATGATTTATTTTTGACTTGAACTATGAAGATGTTGAAAGGTGGAGTTTTAATGTTAGTTACATGGGTATTTCTCATAATCCCTCAGCCTCCCAATCGTGACCGTTCAGACAATCAAAGTACTCAAAATGATATGCATCATCTATCCTAATATTAAATCTTGACTGTAAATTTAATTATAGATCTCGTTTTCTCTGAACCAACACAATTCTTCCTAACTTGTTTCTTTTTTGTTCGATTCATCTAATCTATTGCAAAGAAATACATACCTATACTCATACAGAAACAGAAACTGTGCCTATTTGGATGCTTTTAGAAAGGCTATTATTGACTAAACCTAAATTTGACACAAAGCATGTCAAACACTCATGCATCAAAAGTTATTTTTTCAGAAAAATTATTCTACTCAAAAGCTATTCTCGGAAAGTTATTTTACAACTATTGCCCAGAAACTATTATTCAGAAAGTTATATCTAAATAGACTGTTAATTTACAATTATGTAGTAGTATACTATAACAGAAAACTCAACAACTTGCAAGCTAGAACATTTATTCATGAATTTGAGTCATGAGTTTCTGTTTGTAGTACTATAATAGATAAAACAATGCTAGAGAAAGTTTAGATATGAGCTTGAAATAGAATGCTTTAAGAGAGATTTCAATATCAATATATATAAACAGATCCATCAAGGGTTCTACATGCTACTACAGAATATGGTTTTATAAGCGCACACCAGAGCTCAATAATGGTAAAAGCGCATGTAAAAGATTGAAAAGATTCAACATTTTTTTAATAATTGTTTTTTCATTTATGACGTGCGATTAAAACAATGTGCGCTTAAAGCGCACTTAAAAGAAGTCTTTACACAATTTTTTACATGCACTTCAAGTGTGTGTAAATGTTGAAGCCTTTACATACTTTTTCTACGCACACGCATACAAGAGTGATTTATTTTTAAAAATATAAATTACTTTTCCAAAAAATTTCATGTCTCTCTCTTAACTTCCTCACAAACCATCCACTTGCATCACACACACACACATTATAAATTATTAAAAAAAATATATTATAATTCATATATAAATTATAAATTTCTTATTAAGCTTCTCATTTATATTTTGTTTAATTTACACATTATAATCTTAGATATTAATTTTTTGACATCAATTATTACAAAAATTTAACTCATAAGTTCATACAAAAAGTTAAAAAAATGTACACATTATGATTCTTAGATATAAACTGTTTGATTACATTTTAAATAAAAAATATGCAATAGCCGGTACATGCTTTTATAGGTGCTTTAAGCGCACGCTTTAAACGCACGCATGCAAAAACTACAATTAGTTCCATATAATATTCTCATTAATTTCCGCCCTCACTTTTAAAAAGTTCTCAAACCTTCCTTTGAAGCCTCCAAAATTTCATCTCCAACCCTACCTAAAGCCCCTTACTTCCCTCCATATATTTCATTACTCTCATACTAAAAAGTTCTCATTATCAAGGTCCTCTCACACTCCACTTCTCTCTCCAATGCGCTGTGAACCCCAAACTCATCCTCCTTAAAGACTCAAACTTCTCATTTGCTTCTCTTCTCTCACAAATGCCATTCTCAAAGCATAACCAGCGACCTACCACTCTAGAATACCAATACCTCTTCGGTGAACATTACCATTTATCCATGTTTATCAGCCAAAAATTAAAGCATGCACAAGCATAACAAACCCTTGCTACAACTTCAATTCATCGACCTCTCTTCGTTCTTAGAATACCCATATAAGCCTCGTTCATCAATGGCTTCCTCTCCTGCCAAAAAAATCGAAGAGTGTTTGTATATGGACCAAAACCAAGTAGGTCATGAGGCCGCCATTGAAATAGAATGGGATACTTCTATTTTGTCAACGTAACATGGACATCTTGCCATTGAATGGTCATGTATGTGGAAAAGTTCACTCGTTTTTACGGTTTTGCTTTTACCAATTTGTTATTATGAATAAATTAACTCATTTATGATTGATTTGAGGGTTTAAAGCCCTAAATGCATGATAATAGATTCGTAAGTTTGATTAGATATTTATAGGATTGAAACTCGGCTTTGGAGAGTTTACGCTATAAATTTAATTTTTTAAGAAAATATACATCTTTACACATATTTAAAGAGCATGGAAAGATGTGTTTCATACTTAAAACACATGTACATGTGTGTGTAATTTTTAAATTGAAATAATAAATACTTTTACACATGCTTTGAGTGTGTGTAAATGTGTCCTTTACATGCGCTTTTTGAGTGTGTGTAAATCTTTATTGGTGTTGATTATATCTACGTCAGTGAAGCGCGTGCATAGGCCGATTTAAAGTATATCTAAAGAGTTTTTTATTTTGGTAGTGACATAATAATGCAAGTTCAATTGTGGCATTAACTTCATTAAGAGAAGTAGAAATCAACTTTAAAAGAGTTAGAAACAAAGCTAATAAAATATAAAAAATAACCTAATAAAAATAACACCAAATTCGAATTCAACTCAAACGTGAAATCAAGTTTAGAGATTGTAGTGAATGTTTAACCGCACTGCTATTAGATTAATAATATTATATGGTAGTGAATGTTGGCTGTGAAGTGATAACATGAACATAAAATGTGCTGAAATGAGGATGTCGAGATTAATGTGTGGTCATACAGAAAAGGATAAAATTCAGAGTGACTATATACGGATAGTAGCTCCCACATTACTAAGAAATTTTTGGGAAATTGTTTGAGGTGACTTCGACATATCCAAAGAAGACCAATAAATATACCAATGATGAGGGTGGACCAAACAACTTGAAGTCTAATTAAAAGAGGGAGATGGAGACCAAGACAAACTCTCGTTGAACTTATAAACGAGATCTACTGGTGAATGGTATACTCAAAGAGTTGGTGAATAATAGAGCACAATGACACCATATGATCCATGTAGCCAACCCCATGTAGTAAGATAAGACTTTGTCATTATTTCTTTTTTTTTTCAGATATGGCGGTGCATTTCAAGAATTCAAGGTTTGAATGTTCTACCTCTTCTCACCAAATATATTTTGGTCGCCTAAGTTACCAACCGCTGATTATCGGACATTTCACATTTGAGTCATTGCCACTACCACTATTTCCACTCTACTTCAGATTCAGTACATACCATCATATTCACATGAGACACTCATGTTCAATATTCTGCTTGATACAAATTTTTAAATATTTCATGCTCCAGACAAGACGATAAGATCGAATCTTGATGTATTATTTCCCTTAAAGAGTGCTTACATATTTATCAGGATTATTAATTAGTTTCTTTAGATTACAATACCCAACAATGCTATATTAAATTATTAATAATTTATGAATTAAAATAAATATGTCCCTGCATTGACGGGACATGTGAGTGCCACATGAAAATGCTATATTCAAGATTCTTGTTCTATAGAAAAAAAATTAAAATTACATTTAAGGTTCATATTGGAGGAGAAATTTAATTTTATAAGGATTTTTTATCATAAGTTTATAAATAGTACTCTTCACATTTAGATCAAATAAAAGTAACCTATACACGTTGTCTTGTGCTAGCTAAAGAAAATCACGTAACCATAATTACGAAACAAAAATAAGCGACAAAAATTATTCTGTTGATGCTAAAAATGGATAGCAAAATATAGAGAAGGAAAGATCAAGCTTATATTTAAACTATGCTACTTTTCCGTAAGTGTTGTACCTCCTGTGTTTTGGGGTGATAACTTTGGATGTCTATATTCCTTCACTGTTTAATCATTAGCAGTTTAGTTAACATTATATAGAATCCAACTCTTTTGAATTCTTATAGGTCACTTTTCAATTTCAGCACTAGTAGCACTACAAAAGAAACAGTAATTAGCTCTGCAAGCATTGCGGCGGTTACAGGAAAACACGACTAAGATATCACATTCTGGCGGTAATTTAGCATACGCAGGAACGTAACGCGTGACTAATTTTTTTTTCATTTTTCCCACATTCCGGTGTTTAAGTAACTGCTGGAATGTATTTTAATTTTTTAAAAACACAAATTATGTATAATTTAATAAACTCACATTCCGGCAATTAAGTAAACGCCATACATATTTTATTTTTTTAAAATAATAATATTGATTTAATTTATTGACATTCTGACATTTCTTGCCTAAAACTTCCGGGAGAAATTTGATCTTTAACCCTTTATTCAAAAGCTGGAACACATTTCATTTTTTTTTTAAAAAATTAATGTATATACATTCCGGTGTATAATTAAACGACGTAATGTGAGGGAAAATAAACATAATATTTTTTTATTCCTTCCTCAAATTACAACGGTTATACACCGAAATGCAAGGAAATATATATATTTTTTAATTGTTTTCTCACGTTCAGACAGTTATTATACACTTGAACACGTGAAAACCGCTAGAAAGCAGGGGTCGCGTCCACTCGAATGGAATGCCGTATTTATGGCATGTTCTGGTGGTTATTATACGCTAGAATGCGTGAAAATCACTGGAACTTTTCTCCCTATGCATAAACACACCGACACTTCTTGATTTCCACAGTTACAGAAAACCAGAGGGCCACAGATTATGTACAAATTTCATTATATATACGTCTATTATAAATGACTCGTCTCGATAAGTGTGCAATCAGTGCTCAAGAAGAGCAGCGTCTAAAGGAAGAAGAGGAGCAACGATGTTATGAGGAACTGGTTCTAGGTCTAGAGCGACAACCCATTCATGATGAGGACGCCTACTGACTACATGGGCAGATCAACCCGCAGGACTACGTCATTATACCTATAAGTGAAAAATCCTACAATTGCACCTGAACCACAAGTTAGGTACTCTTTTTACACCTCACGAAACTTAAGTATTAGAAACGTTTTTGGGACATAGTTTAGTATAATTTTTGCACCATCACGCAATAATTTATCAACGTTATAATTGTAAGTTGTAACTTCAACTTCCAGCTTAATTTTACAAGAATAAACGCATTAAATTAAGTATGGAAGTTGAGTTTTTTATAATAAATACCACATACTGGCGTATATATATGCTGGTATGTGGTATTTTTTATTTAAGAAATAAAACGCATACCAACGTATATAGACGCCGCTATGCGGTATTTGTTATTTAAAAAATAAAGTGCATATTGGTGTATATATATGCCGGTACGTTCGTTGTCCTTTTAAAAAAAACTAAAAAGCATATCGGCGTATATATACGCCAATAATTAAAAAAGTGCATATACCGGCGTATATATACGTCGGTATGTGGTCATTAAATATTGAAAAATAGTATGCATTCAGGTGTATGTATACGCCTCAAATTTACGTCGCTAATATTTCTGGCAATTGATACCATCTATAGCGTATATATAAACGTTAGAAAGTAGCGTTTCCACGGACAATTATACGTCGGTATGTGGTCATTAAACATTGAAAATTAAAATAGTACGCATTCAGGTGTATGTATACGCCTCAAATTTACGCCGCTAATATTTCTGGCATTTGATACCATCTATGGCGTATATATAAACGTTAGAAAGTAGCGTTTCCACGGACAATTTGTCGGCGTTTGTATTTTACGCTGCAATGTTGTTTCGGCAGTTATAAATGCTGGAATATGACGAAAAAAACCGCTGAAAAACAACGAATTTTTTGTAGTGTAGTTACCTTATGTAAGTGTTTTTAGTGTCCTCGTCAAGATTCTAAATCACTCTTTTAGCTTCCAATTTAGTTTCCTCGCTAGGATTCTAAATCACTTTGCTTAGCCTCTGCATCTTGTCCGCTTGGACTTTATGATTTTATAGGTGCTTTGCTTTTGAACCAGCATAGGTTATAATACAAATACCACTTTTTCAAAACTTCATAGTGGAGATTCATAGTGTATCTAGCCCTTGATACACTTTTGACTAGCTCACATAGGTGCTAATCTTAATTGCTGAACAAACAATTCAGTTAGATGGGGAAAAAATGTAATGGAATTATGAGGCAAATTTGTCCACCAATCGTCTAAACAAACTAATTCTGAATCCTCGACACATGCATCCTTCTTTCTTATCGCATGGAACAACAACCGCCATCATAGAAATACCCATTTAACTCTTTCATTGGTTTTGTCAAGATCAATTTTGATCACCATCAAACTTTTAACACCATTTTTGTTCCTCATAGAATGAATCAACTCCTGAGGTATAACAATACTATTTGTCCCTATCTTCCCTAGAACAAAACTGCATTGATTATGATATTATCTTAGGCATTACCCTTGTCAAACGTGTCACTATACCTTAGTTAGGTTCTTATAAATCACATTATAAAGACTAATAAATCTGAAATCCTTGATAGTCTCATGGTGATCAATCTTCGGAATGAGTATTATATTAGTCTCATTCACCTTGGTAATCTCCTTAGGATCATTCATCATACCATTGACCTTAGCAAGGATGGAACCACTCAAAAATATCACATTGATTCTGAAAAAACAAAGGGTTAAGTTCATATAGATCTAGAGCCTTTAAAGGACCCATTACAAAAAGATCTCCTTTCATCTCTAGCAAAGTCACATCCCTCCCATTCATATTAAGCCCCACTTCCGATAATAATGGGAAACATCTATCAACACTCAAATATGACGAAATTTTAAGCCTCCTCCTCCTCGTAGAGCTTTATAGTATTCTTCCTTAAAGTGATTTCATATACGTTAATATTTTTACTATTTGGAAAATGGTGTAACTTTACTTTGAAATTGGTAAATTTCCAAAACATTAATGTGGAGCTTAAGCATTACAACACAATCTTTTTCATTACAATGCAATTTATTTTGAATATCAGTCATCATAGATTTTGACACAAAGTATGTAATAGCATTGTTTGTTTTGTAAAACAGATTTATAGTTTAGAACGAAAGTCAAAAATAAAAAGAATCAATAATAAATTAATGAATGAAATTATATCTTTTTAATACCAAATAAATTTGTGAAAAATGAAAGGTTTCTAAATTTTATATTCCACTAATGTATAGAATTAGAGAAAGTAGTTACTTTGTTTTCTTCTGTGCTATTTGGTTCTGTTATTGTTTATAGTATTGGTTATTTTCCCATACCATTTTTCTTTAGGATCAAATTTTGAAAAACGAATGCATTACTGGAGCACTTAATATAGTGTAAAGACACACTTTGATCTTGTCGATTGAGGTAAAAAATATACATATTGAAATTTCAAATAAAACAACATGTGTATTGCATAGGGTATTTTTATAGTTTATGCTGTAAATTTTTTAGAGCAAAAGTATCCATAAAATTTCAAAACTAGGGCAATTGTGTCAATCAACGTTATTTTTTTTTTACTTTTTCACTCATCATCATCTGCCAACTTATCATCGCACAAGGGCAAATAATACATAAGTTTGTCAAGTGTTTTGGTGAGTGATGACGCGGCAAAGGATGATGAGTAAATATGTTAAAAAATCATCAGTGATGACACTTTTGTCCAAGTTTCAAAATTTGATTGGTAGTTTTGCTCCAAAAATTTTAAATAAGTATTTTTGCACCTTCTTGACAATTACATGAGTATTTTTGAACTTAAACCCTGTGAATGTAGAATTTGAAGACATCTTATTGCTCAACCAAGCTATCTTATTGCTCAGTGAATTGCTTCTTCTGATTCTTTTTATTTGAAAAAATTGGTCTTTCAATTATTAAAAATAATAACTTTTTCGTCTAAAAACGTAATATACCTTTTAAAATCATCCATAATTATAATTGGAATGTCTCTCATTTTTAATTTTGTTTCACTCATTCGACGTCATGTTTTTCTCACTTATTCTCCACTGCATATCATTTTCATAAATAAAGATATGTTTGAAAAGTTCAAGGGGCTTGGCGCGCTGGTTGAAAGAGGAGAGTAAAGTACTCAGTAACTGCTAGGTAATGACATGTTTTTTTTTTTGAAAAAGTCAAGTCTTGCATTTGAACCTTACGAATTCCCGTTCCCTGGGGCGACCCCAAAAAAGATATGTTTGAAAAAAATACATATTTTACACAATCATTGCTTTTAACTAATATTTATTTATTTTTTGGTTAATCACCGCCCAGTTTAATCCGAACTCGAGGGGTAGGAACTACTCATGGTTGTCCCCTCTCCCAATGAGAGCGCTTCCCGGGAATCGAACACGCGTTCTCATCCTTACGGGGTTGCAGCCCACTTACGAGCTCAACCAACTACCCATTGGTCTTTTAACTAATATTTACATTTCTGATAAAAATTAAAAAACTGATATTTACATCATTTTATTCCATTTGGGTAGTTGTTACTGATAAAAATGATCAGAATATTAACAACAGTATTGTTAAGAAATTGTTAAAACTTTGATGGTGAACAAAATAGAGAAATAAATAAAATATTTTTGATAAAAATCAATAAGCAATTAATTAAATAGGCAGGCTGTAAGTATCAACCCCAAAAAACATTTGACCGATGTTTGTAGGTGTAAGACAAAGAGAACAGCCCCAACGTGTGAAACAAAAAATGAACCTTCTTTCATGGCCCACCTTCTTTGAAAATTAAATACTTTCAATCAAAGGCCCTCTTGCATTGTCTTCATCTTCTTGAGAAACTCCTCTTTCAATCTCCACATCCTTCTACTTCTTCTCTCTCTCCCTCTCTCTCTCTCTCTCTAGCAAAGACAATAATTAAAGTTAAGCATACATCCATTAAGGTTGTTATAATTAACATTGGAGATCGAGTCTTAGAGAGATCTCATAATCATCATTTGAGTTCTGAACGTAGATTAAGAAGAAAAAGCAACCAATATAGTTATGGAAGAAGAAGGAGAAGGAGAAGACAAAGAAGCTAAGACATGGTTTTGACAAATTAATTGTTTCTTGTGGAGTTGGCTTCAAGATTTGGTAATCATCTTCATGAGGTGGAGAATTTAGAGGCGTACATGGGAAAGCCAGGCATTCATTTCTTCGCCTTCATCATTTTCTCGTTTTTCCATTATTCTAATTATTTTTATTTATGTCTAGCAAATTATGATTTCTTCTTGACTATATGGAAACGTTTCTTGATTAGTGAGGGGAAACAAACTCTTTAACCGACATTTGTAAACCAATTTTATAGGCCACGCACTCAATGCTCATCAAATTCAACCAATGATGAAATAAAATTTCGCTGGTTTTCCTAATTTAATCCTCTCTCTCTCTCTCTCTCTCTCTCTCTATATCTCTCATTATGCAACTAATTATTAACTCTGATCCTAAATATAATAGCTAATTGACTTTTTTTGGAGAGGTTAAGGTTGCGAAATAGGCTATTAAATCATGACATATTTGATATATTTTTAGATTATACATTATTTTATAGGTAAAATAAACTAAGGGAAAAATTTAAGTAAATCAATTTATAATTAATTTATTTTGCATTTTTATAGGATTTTCTAAAAAAATCAATTAAGTCTTTTATATTTAGTAACGAAGGGAGTATTTCATATCTGTGAAAGTAGAGATATTAAGTTGGACAAAATTGAAGCGAGAAAAAGAAGTAAATAAAGTAAACTTATTAATGCAATTTTTCTCTTTCTCATCTGTCTCTTGAATTGGCCACAATGTATTGATGTACTACTGATCCTTCAGAAGTTATATTGGTTTGATTCAAGGGTACCCTTGAATCAGATATACGACTTTGTATGTAATGCATTAACACATTCAACTGTTTGTTGAACCAAGTACTTGTTGAATCAGATTTTAGACCGGAAAGGACATGCTCTTCCGACAGCAGAGTACAAGGTTATTTCAAAGATTTTTGTCATTTTTTTAAAACATCTTGGATTTGAAATTTAAGAAAATATTTTGAAATGATAATAATCCTGTATTGTTATAATTTTGCCAGAAGATTATTTTATCATTAAGGTATGAGAAACATGATTATTCATCGATTTCATTTGTTTGTATAACAATCCAAGAATGGCATTTCTTAAAAAATAAACAGAATGAGTAGTTTTCCTCATCATACGAAGGGAGTATTTTTAGCTATGGTTTTGGTTATGAGTAATGAATTTTGGTTCTGGTTATATGTCATCTTTTAAATATAGTTGTTACCACTCTTCGATCTACAAGACATTTGAAGGGCTCTTTTCATAAAATTACTCATCTTATTCTATTTATAAAGTTTATTTTTAATCATATTTTATGCATACTAAGAAAAATAATTAATCTCAACTTCTAAACCTTGAAATTCAGAAAATGTTTTAATTTTTTATTTTTAAATAATACTATACTATGTCACCTTTAAATAACTCAATAAAAATAAATTTTTATGTTCACATTTAAAAATTCATGACGTTATTTTTTTTTTGGCCAGAAATTCATGACGTTATTAATAAATAAAAATTAAATAAAATATATTTTCTCTGTTATATACATATATATATATACATATATATATATATATATATATATATATATATATATATATATATATATATGAGTAGTATTTAGAGAAAAATCATTACATCCATGCTATTTATTAACTTTTCAATCCATGCGAAGGCCTCTATGGTTGAGAATTATCGGTATAACTTTATAAGATTATATCCAATGAGACATATATTTAAAAACATTTATTGTGAAATTTTCAAAATTTTCATTTACCCCCTATTATAAGGGAATTTTTGGTAATTAAAAGAAAATCTATTATAAGGGAAATGACAAAAATGCCTTTTGAATTTTAAAATGGATTTCAGATATTAATAGTCATACTCAGGTGGATAATATATATACTAAACTAGTTAAAATATCTTATTTGAGATTTTGAAATTCAGTAGAAGGTAATTTTTTTTCATTTACAATTTTTTAGTTTGAAAACGAAATATGTGGCAACAGTAGTAATTTTAATTTTTCAATTTGTAGAGTTTTGCACACCAGAAGACCTAGCAATTGATAGGGGATACCCATTTTTGTGCTAAAAGACTAAACTTCATTTTCGCGATGTGCTGCTTTATTTTCCTACATCAATTTGTTGGTAACACGGCAGATCAATGGATTCAATAATTAATTAATTTATCATATCTTTGTTATTCTTCTATTGAACTTCACCTTAATTATTTTCAAACCCACACTCACCAAATTCTGACATGTTCGTCAGAGGAAAAATATGTAATTTAATATAGTTTCCGTGCTTCGTACTTAAGTTTTATAATAATTTTTGTACAGTGCTCAAACCCGTGAATTAGTGATGAAAATCAACCAAATGATAGAGCTTAATGATGATCAATTATTGTGTACTAGTACACTCTAATTAATTAAATAATTGCATCCCATTATAGAATTTGGTGGGCCTACACCGTTTTTCATATTTGACATTAAAACTACTGCCATCTTCATCTTGGTGAATTCACACACACACACACACATACGTGCACACACACACAAACTTATTTTCGATTTAAATAGTCTTCTTTAAAATTTATGGAGCAATTATTATTGTAGACTCTTTTGAATTAGTTATTAACTACTTGAGTATATTATTGATTTATTTTTACCAATCAAGTGGTATTGATTTTATAGGCAGGATATATGTTTGTGTATTAATGACATAAAAACATATTTACAAAATTAAAACACTCATGTATTAGATCACCTTCAATTCAACAAAAGTGTGATTATATTCATTGAAAGTTAATCCCAAATAACAAAGTTAACCGGGACAAAAATAAATTGAATCTTGAAGAAATATATAAGAAAACTTAAATGAACAAGTAATGGATAAATAAGGGCGAGTATTATTATCAATATTATACTGGAAAAAAATATCAATATTATAACATTTGTTTGGATAAGAAAATGTTATAATATCAACATTATAACATTTTGCCGGTATGTACTCGAACCAACAATTTTTATTTAAAACATGAATCAAAATCATTAAATGATCATAGGCACTATATTTGATTTTTTTAGCCAATAATTGCCAATTTATTTAATAAAGAATTTAAAAACTCATGATCGATATGATATTAGATATCACGTGCTTCCAATTTGTAATATAATTCAAAAGCTTCTATTTTATGAAAAAAAAAACAAAGAAATACTTATATTCTTGAGATATAACGGAGATATATTACATGGGATTATATTTTTTTGTTTACCTCACTGTTCTGAAGTCTCATATAGGGGTGAATAGCTGACATGTGAATTTGCTCCATTCACAAGAGTTAAAGATCGAACCCCTACCACTTGCTTAAGGGACGAGAGTGCTTACCACTCATGTCAACTCACCAAGTTTGGATGTGGATGGTGGAGTTTTATTCTAAGAATAACGTGTTTTCATTAGTTGAAGTTGAACAACTGTCCCTTTTGGGACATCCGATAAAAAGTTAAACAATTGAGTGAGACATTTTCAAAATACTACGGCTGGCAATATGCTCGAGAAATAGTTTGTTGACTATCAGTTTCTCTTTGATATTGTTATTATTGAATGCAGCAGACCAAATATTAAAAAAAATAGGGGATCTTTTTTGGTAAACTAAGGTATTTAGGGCCTCTTAATTGCCTTCTACGTTCCAAACAAATATCTGGCGGTTTTTAGGATTCTTGACCTTCTCAAATTGGGGGCAATGTCTTTTTAGTAAACTAAGGTAAATTTGTTTTTCTATTATAAATAGGATTTATATTTTTATTGGATAACATTAAATCCTCCTGGGGGACTGTTACTTTACTCATCTTTTATTACTCGATACAAATTGTGCATTTGCAGAGTTTTCTTAAACATTTGCCTAACCATTGCATGAATATAATACTACATAATTTTTCATTTAAAAAAAGATAAAACATAATGTTAATGCCATATGTAGTTTGAATTATTTTTACTAAAATAACTTTCATATAATTCATTTCATTGGTCTCACAAGTACGCACAATCATAAGTAGCAGTTGCTAGAGGGGCCAAATGTAACATGAGATATTATTTAAATAACCCTACAACTACCATTACTTAATTATAACTTGGTAACTAGGATAGGGGCTCCATATTTTGGCTTCAAGAGCATCTTGTAGGAAGGGAAATGACGATAATTTGGCGAAATTGAGAAGGAGAAGTTGGACAGAAGAATAGAGAGCATTATCTTTGCTTCTATCAAAGCAAAGTTTTGTCCCAAACATATTCGACTTCCAACTCCAAATGGTATGTAAGCATTAGGATTCTTACAAGCATCTGAAACTCCTCCCAAAAACCTTTCAGGCTTGAACTCTGTGGCATCTTGTCCCCATATATCTGGATCCCTATGCAATGCTTGGATAAAGAACTGAATGATAGTTCCTTTAGGGACCACCAATGATTCACCTAATTTGATGTTTTCTAATGCCTCCCTCGATACTATTATTCCAGGGGAAAATAGACGCAGGCACTCTTGAATCACCATTGTCAACTGCCAAATAACATTGTTCAACGAATTAGTCATCTGGCTCAATGTAGTAATCCTAACAACATAATACTTCAATGGTTTTATTTTGGAGCATTATGTTTTAAGGATTCATCTTTTGCCCACTTTATTCTTATCGTGTGAGCCAGTCCCAAAAATCTGAATCCTCTTTAAAAGCGATAGAAAAGTTCGTTGCTTGCATTACTCCCTCTAATCCAACATATATAATAGATGTATATATAGGAGCTAGGGGGATTTATTTTGCGCAAAAATGTAAGGCCTCAAGTTTCAATAATATAATGCCTCCCAAGTTAATAATTTTTCTTAATAAAACTATCCTTATTGATTAAATATTTTAGGAGGTTTTTTAATAAGGGAAATATTGTGGACATAAATGGAAAATAATTTTTTTTTGCTTAGAGTCTTCGGTGTCCGGTCCCCCTTCGGAGAACCGACTAATCCGAAGTCGCCGCCGGGATTCCCCATTTGGCGGTGACGACTTCCTAAGGGCTCGAACCCATAACCTGGTGGGTACGCGGTGTTTTACCTTCCTCTTTCTTACCAGCTGGTCTACGCCCCTTGGGCAATGGAAAAATACTTTATATATATAAAATAACACATTTGTTTAACAAATAGCCAACTTAAAAATTATCTAATTTCTGAAAATTAATTTTGTAGGTAATTTATTGAAATTAAAGGTAGCTAGATGGAATTAAAGCTATTGAATCCCCCTAGCTAGCTAGATGGAGTAATAGCCAACTTATTGAAATTAAAGCTAGCTAGATGGAGTGTAAAACTGAAGAAAGAGTGATAATTTGTTTTTCAAATTTGAAATTTGGACAAGTAAACCATTGCAAAAATCATATAACTTTGTCTATTGAATCTAGAAGGAGAAGGGTACTTGCCTGTTTCAACTTTCGAAATTTGTCCATGTCACGAAAGCAGTGAGGCGACATATTGGGATAAGTCTCATGAATCTCAGAGCGAAGTCGTTCTTGCCATTGAGGGTTTGCTGCCAAAGTAATCAAAGTCCACATAACTAATACAGCTGTGGATTCTGAGCCTGCAAAGTATATGTTCTTGCACATATCCACAATTAGTTTCTTAGCTTCCTGTTTGTGCTTTAGCTTCTTCAATATTCCCCATCCAATTTCAGTATTAGCTTTTGTACTGTCAATAGTTATTTGTAATAAGTCTTTTTGGTCTTCCCTTTCAAGCTTGTGGGGGTTTTTCTGCTCACGATCTTCAACAACTTTCAGTATCATCTTCTCTATCTCTTTCTCCAACCTCCATATTTCTCTGTTTCCCTGGGTTGGAAGGTATCTAAGCAGGCCCACACAGGTGATTATTATTGTTATATAGAGTTAATGATATTGAAATTGATTAACCAAGTATATAATATAATAATGCATAAATCAGTCTATAACTTCAAATTATTGCTTAATTTTACAGATGGAAATTCACTATTCACTAGTAAGTTGTCTTAGGTTTTTAAGTTTAATAGTTATAATTGATAAAATGATTTCATAATAGTAATAGATGAATTTAATATAGAAACATTTTTAAAAGGAAACTCAAGAGTTAAATTGTTATTTTTATTTTTGAGAGAATCACAGAAATTATTTACAAAAATAAAAGTAAAAAATAAATTGGGGCACTCCAGATTTTAGTGCCGAAAACCACTTTAATTTTTTTTCTAAATGTATGGAAAGATCAAATGTTAGAGTAAGGATATTAATTAAGTTAACTAAAATCATGTGATATTACTAATGTACCATATACCCATCCTCCCTTGTTTATTATGGAGGAGCATTGTTAAGGATAATATGGGAAAAATTGAACATAATTAAAAAGGTGTATTACATTTAGGACATAACACACTTCCAGGTCTTATATTTCTTTTGTTGTGTCATTTAAGAGAGAATTTTGGGAATCAAACAGTGCAAATTAAATTACAAAATAAGTATGTCGAAGGCTAAATATGGGACCTGAGGAATGAAAACCCAAAAGGAAGGCTTGGTTTTGCCAAAGCTGACTGCAAGGATGCAAGCATATCAAAAATCTGAATTCCTTGAACATATGATGAACTGCCAAAACAAGCTTTGCAAATAACATCAGTTGTGATTGACTTCAAATCATTCTCAATCACAATCTCAGCCACTTTACCGCCACTCTCTCCTATACACCGCTCCCATTTCCTCCTGATTTCCTTTGTAGATTCTTCCATGATATCCACCATGTTCTATGAATTCCACATTCATTGACTTAGAAAATATTTCATATTCCATATAAAAGGTGTGAAGCATGCATGATCAATATATGTATTTTGAATTTGGGCCACCCATCTCAAATTATAGATAGCAATGCTTTCTTATCATTTCAATAACATTGCAAACTTACCTGGATCTTAGATAGGAAAAATTGAGGAGCAATAATATTTCTTTGGTGGGACCAGTGATCTCCATTAGCCATGAGGATTCCATCTCCCAACAAAGGCCTCACAACCTTGGACATAGTAGGAGACTTACCAAGATTCAAGCTCCTTGTTAGGTTTAGCTCTTTGAGAAGTTCTGGATCTTCCACATACAAATGTTGCCTATTCCATATGGAGTACATATATGTTGGACCTAATCATCACAATATTCATTTAGTGATATACTCCCTCCGGTCCTAACTACTAAATATAAGACCTAATTGACTTTTTTAAAAAATCCTATAAAAAAGCATAATTAGTTGATTATAAATTGATTTACCTAATTTAATTTTTTCCCTTAGACTAGTTTATTTTATCTATAAACTGATGTATAATCTAAAAATATATCAAATATGTCATGATTTAATAGCCTATTTCGTAACTTTAATCTTTAAAAAAAAGTCAATTAGTTCTTATATTTAGGACTAGAGGTAGTATTTACGCAAATTATGATTAAGATATATCAAGACAAAATATGTGCGTGACGTGTTTGTATATATACCATATTGTTTCCTCCATAGCTGGAGATATGGAAATAGAAAGGAAAACCATTGATCTGAGATTGAGAATGGTAAGGTAGAGGAGAGATTGATATATTGAGATTGGACGCGTTGAATCTCAGAGAGATTTCCCTGTGGAAAGGAAGGTTTTGGTCCTATGATCCCTTGCTTATGAAGAACTGATCGAATCCTTTGAGGTTTAAACCATATATTCTCCAAAATTATCAAAACCAGGAAACTTATAGCTATGGCTATCACTGACAAAAATATTTGCCACTGCCCTGCCTCTTGAGCACCTTCCATTATAGAATATGAGAGAATTCGATGGGAGAGGATTTTTATTGTTAAAATGAAAGATCTCAGTCCTATTTATAAGACTTAAGCGGGAGTTTTTTTGACTGAAAATAAAGGTAAAAAAAATCCTAAAGATACATGCACCTACAATTAATTTCACTCATATCTTTCCCAAAATTGTTATGCATGCACCTAATCAATGATTCATGTATTTAGAATGGTTCATGAATAAAATCCTCTTTTATGAGTTTACAAAAATGGAGAAAATATAAATACACAATATTTATGTTATAACATTATATGCAAATTAAATACATCCATAGTAGCCTTTGTGCCAACTGTCGTTTGACAAATTACACCACTTAACAAAGAAATGACATAGAAAGAAGGGGAAATCTCATATATATAAGGGGAACTTGAATTTTAAAATTATTTTAACCAGTTGAATAGTATGATTAACTAGTGGAATAATGACATTGACTACTCAAAATTTCCTTTTTGTGATTTTCAAATTCAATGTGATCTAACACTGATCTCCCCTAGAATTAAATGGTGGCAATTGTAACATCCCAATATTTTAGAATATTAATTAATTCTAATTAAATATTAATTTAAGGCTTTATAGGATTTAAATGCTCAATTGTGAAGTTGAAATTAAATTCAGGGTTGATTTGAAGAGTTGTTAGGAATTCTTAAACAAATTTGATTTATGCTGAGTATATTAGTTTTTTTTAAATTTGACCAAGAAAATTGGAGATTATAAAATAAAATTGTATATTACTCACAACTTAGATTGTAGTTAAGTAATAAAATCTGAATTAGATATAAATATGTGTATGTATATAAATGTGGAAGAAAAAGAAAGAAAGAATAAAAAAAAAAGTATTTATCAATTGTGGGTGGCACGTGGGCCACCCATAATTGAAATCAAAATGGCCCAAATAAGGCCAGCAGTGGGCAGCAACGTGCTGCCCACTTAAATCAATTAAAGGGGAGGGATTTTCCCCCTCAGATGCGAACACAAAGAAGGAGCAGGGGAGAGTTCGGCATTGACGCCGAAAACAATGAAGAAGGAGGAGAGAATAAGCAATGGGGTGTTCTTTTGAGCTCAAATCCTTTAGGTAATTTTACTTTCTTCCCCTCTAGCCCTTAGATTTTATATGTTGAGCAATAATCTCATCTTTGCAAGGCTAGGAAAAATTTAGGGTTTGATAAGGATTTCAAAAATACTTGTTTTAAGAGATAGTTGTACATTGAAAATAATCTCATTGATGATTTTTGAAATCTCTACGCCTTAAAAACCTTTGGGTTATACTCTAATTATGTTTTGACTTACCAAAGATTCAAAAATAATTAGAAATCTTATTGTTGTTGTAGAGAAGTGAAACTACATGATCTTGATGATTTAAAAGAGCTTATTTGATTGAAATGAAGGCTATGAAACATTCAGTACTTTATTAATTGATTGATTTAAGTTTTTGGATTTTATTAAACTTTGGAAACTTATCGTGGAAATTTGGAATGATATTGTTGTATTAGAGTTGAATTATGTTTTAGTTTCTATTAAGCTTTGGAAAGACAAAGCTTGGTAAATCCAAAGATTCTTCTTGATTCTCCAAATTTGGTGTTGCGAAAAGATATTTGATTCTTACAAGATGCAATGTTGATGATTAATGATTATTAAACTTTGAAATCCTTTCGGTCTTGGCTAAATAAAGTTTGAACTTGTTAATTATCAAGAACCATGAGATATTGTGATTGACTTTGAAAACAAATGTTGTTAAATTGTTCTAAAGTTTTGAAAGAGTTTATTGGAATTAAATAGATGTTTCTATTGCCATAAATTCATGAATGATGTTCAAGTGGGAATTTTGGTATTACAAGCTTTGAAAATTTGATTTTTGGAAAAATGTTTTTACTTAGTGTAACTTTATTTTGGGAAAGGAATGATTCTGATAAGTTGACTTAGATTTGTTGGTGACATTTGTACGATTAGATGATGATTTATTTGATTAATATTGGGTTTGTGCAAGTGGCCCTGAGTTGGAATGTGAATTAGTAAATGTTTAGGTAATTGAATTGCGGTTTTTTGGATTATAGTTGACAATTTCTCTTAAAAGCTCGGGTTATGGCTCTTGGGCTTGGATTGTTTTTAAATAACCCTGTTGTGTATGATCAAATCATTGATATGGAATTGTTGGTTTCTAATTGAATATAGAGTCCTGATATTAGGTCCGTTGAGCACTAATCCGGCCTCACTATGGTAACAATTACTTGCTTCAAAAAGGTAACCACTTCCTTGTCTTATGGGTGTGTATGTGTGTGTGATTGATAGGTTACAGAAGGTTTGTTAGCCTTATGGTATGTTGGTGATATTGATCTCTATATATATAAATCTTAAATTGTCTATGAATATTTTCTGCTGTGTGAATTGATCAAATTGATATGACTACTGAGTCAAAATTGTGATGTGTCACTGTATAACTTTGATAATAGAAATGCTTAAATTCTTGATGTAAATGTGTGATATAATATATCTGTAAAATCTGTTGGTTGATTTGGCGCTCTCTGAGCTTGTAACCACTCCCTTGTCTTACGGATGTGTGCGTATGATTGGTAGATTTAGGAAGGTTTGTATGCCCTATGGTGTATAGATAACTATATATATATATATAAATCTGAACATGTTCTAAGAATTGATGAATTTGCTATGGCAATTGAGCCAACATTGTGATTCTGTATTGAATTCTTAATGAAAATGTCTGATGTTATATTTGGTATATCTGTGACTTGACTCGGCGCCCTTTGAGCTTTGGCTCCCTCCCCTTCACGTGATGAGGTTTCCCGACGGCCATCGGGTTAACCTTTTGGGCTAGTGCTGACGTTTGGAACCGATTATTGGTGGTTCTGTCAGTCACTTGGATCTGTCTCGACGGAGACATTTGGATCTTGTTGCTAGTGCTGACGTGTGGAACCGATTCTTGGTGGTTCTGTCAGCCATTTGGATCTGTCTCGATGGAGACGTTTGGATCTTGTTACTAGTGCTGACATTTGGAACCGATTCTTGGTGGTTCTGTCAGTGAATTGGACCTGTCTCGATGGAGACGTTTGGATTTTGTTGCTAGTACTGACGTTTGGAACCGATTCTTGGTGGTTTTGTCAGTTACTTGAATCTGTTGGATCTACCCCTCAGGGTGTTTGGATCATTGTTGTGGAAATGAATTGCTTCTTATATGAATTATCGTTTTGACATGTTATGGTTTATGAAAGATACTGATACTAAGATCTGATTATTGTTTATGACTATTTTGTTATAGTTGTTGGCTTATATTACTGTATATGTACTCGTATAGTTGCATGTGAGGCAAATGAGAAGAATAAGTGTTACTGGGACTTTGTCTCACTGGTTGCATTTCATTTTCAGGTTTGAATTCAATGTTATAGGAAAGGGCAAGGAGCTAGTAGAAACTCACATAACGTGAGACCTATGAGTACTTTCTAGTATTATGTATATTGCCAAATACTAGGCTAGCCATGCATGCATATCTGTTTCCGCATTTTATTTGATATTATGGATTAATGTATGATGGTATATTTTAAGACTTGACCCTCTCCGACAAATCTGTGTTTTGAGACCTAGTGATTTATTTATATTCTAAAATTGGCGTTCACATGGTATGCTGTTGATTTCTAGAGGATGGAAATTCTACTGATTATGTTTGGATTGATTGCTATTGATCGAGATTATGACTTATTTTGTGATGATAACATTTCTTGGATTCTTGGTTTTGACAATTGTTTTGAATTACCATGTTAGATATATTCTTTTCTAACATGGTATATTTGCTTTTCTTAAAGACATGGTCTTCTATGTTATAAACTTTCTAGCATTGCTTGGTTAAATGAGTTACCCTCAATTATTTAATAACCATGTTAGCCTTTACCCTTTTCTAACATGGTTAATCTATTCAAGTTATGGTAATCTTTTATTATTCATGATAGCCTTCCAAATTATTTAACAAATGTCTTTTCTATCATGGATAAACGATTCTGAAATATCATCTTGCTCCTAATAACTATGATAGATCATTTTCTATCATAGTTAGACTTTGTAAATGATTATTTTTCTCTAACTACAATGAGGTTATCTATACATTTTTCTTATTTAATTAAGACTAAACTTTTAATAACTATGATAGTATCTTTTCTATCATAGTTACGGTGTAAATATACTTACCAAATATATAAATATATTTATATTGTGTTAAAATGGTAATTAATTAGAAGGATTTTACAGCAATTCTATAGATAACACTACAAGATAAAAAAAAAGCTCCTAGTCGTGCCCTAGATGTTGCTCCAAAACGAAATATGACAAGATTATTTTGGGAAAATGCCATTTAAATCCCTCCGAATATACAAAAGGACAATTTAGGAACTCAAACTTCCAAAAGAACCATGAAGGAACTTGGACCTAGTTGACATTTCAAATTTGTGTGAAAGGACAAAATTACCCTCATCATTAAACAAAAATTACTTCCCACTCTAACACTGCACCTGTTAATAATTGAACTTTGGGCATTAACAACTGAACTTTAGACATTGACATTTTGAACTTAAGAATTAACTTCTTCGTTAACAAGATAACATTGGTGTTAACATTTACATCGCACCTGCTAATAATGGAACTTTCGGCATTAACAGCTGAACTGTAGGCATTAAGATTTTGAACATAAGAATTAACTGCTTCGTTAACACTATAACATTGGTGTTAACATTTACACTGCACCTGTTAACAATGAAACTTGGTGCATTAACAACGGAACTTTAATTATGAGGGTAATTTTGTCCTTTCACACAAATTTGAAATGTCAACTAAGTCCGAGTTCCTTCATGATTCTTTTGAAAGTTTGAGTTCCTGAATTGTCCTTTTATATATTTGGAGGGATTTAAATGACATTTTTCCGATTATTTTTATGAAAAATTTATGCATGTCGCACCTGAAATGCAGCAAGTCGTGCTTGGTGGCGTCACAAGCAATACTAAAAAAATAATATGCAACATGTCTCACCTTATGGTGCGACATAATGTATTTTTTATGTTAATATAATTTATTATAAAATATATGTTATATATATTATTATAATATGTCATACCATTTATTATAAAATATATATATGTATTTGTTATATTAATATAATTTTTTATAATATATATATTATTATATTAATATGCAACATTAAATGGTGGCGTGACATGAATATATTATTTATTTAATATATGCATGACATGAATATTATGTTATACATGCATGTCGCGCCCTGTGGCACAACATGCATATACATGAGCAATATATATCCATGTTGTGCCGCCGCCCCAAGGTGGGCCATGCATCTATATCATTTATATATATCCATAAGTGTGATACCCATATGCAGAATTAAAATAAATTTATAAAAAAGTTTTTAATTAACACGTTTTAATTTTGTGTTGCACCGTAGGGTGTGACATATAACTAGTAAGGCACAACACAAGAATCATTTATATAAATTTCACTCCTCTTAAATCTCTTCCTCCTCAACTTCATTTTTTCCTCCTCTGTACCCACTTGCTTTTCTCCTAAGTCTTTACTTTCTTATTTTCTTTCTCTCCACTTTTATTCTTCATATTTCTCATTTAACTAATTGTGTTTAATTTTTTTGCAGGTTAATTGTTTAAAGGGTAATGGACCTAACCTACCCTCCAAGTAACCACTCAGGAGCACTGAACACCCTAAACTAACAACAGACTCATATTTACACTCAAACTAACCAAAGTGTTTAAAAATACCCCTAGTGGACGGTCAATAATGTTTGGCCGTTACTCTGCCCATGTGGCCGTCACATGGGTTAAATGTTTGTCACATAGGATAAGTGTAATGGACATAATCTATCATTCAAGTAAACACACAGGAGCACTAGGTACCCTGAACTAACAATAGACTCATATTTACACTCGAAGTAACCAAAGTGTTTAAAAATACCCCGAGTAGACAGTCAATCATGTTTGACCGATAATCTGCCCAAGTGGTCGCCACGTGGGTTAAATTTTTACCACATAAAATATGTCATGTGGGCCCACATATAATATAAAACAATTATCTATTCTCTCTCTTCATCAGTTCCAAACAGTCTCACCCCCTCCCCCAACACAGTCACCACCCCTTCCCTACCCCCAAAGGGAATTGTTTTTTAATATGTTGACCCCACATGACATATCCTATATGGCAAAAATTTAACCCACGTCGCCACATGGGCAGATTAACAGTCAAACGTGATTAACCGTCCACTTGGGGTATTTTTTAAACACTTAAGTTACTTTGAGTGTAAATTAAATATGAGCCTATTGTTAGTTCAGTGTGCCCAAGGCTCCTGAGTCCACTTGGAGGGTAGATTATGTCCATTACCCTTATCATACGTGGCAAAACTTTAACCCACGTGGCGGCTACATGGACATATTATTGGTCAAAGTGATTGACCGTCCACTCGAGGTATTTTTTAAATACTTTGGTTACTTTGAGGGTAAATATGAGCCTATTGTTAGTTCAGGATGTCCAGTGCTCCTGGATGGTTACTTGGAGGGTAGATTAGGTCTATTACCCTTGTTTAAAATCCTCCAAAATTTAATTTTCCTCCCAGGTATACACTTTATCTTCATCTAATACTTCTTTTTCATCATATAATATAATTCCAACTCTATTTTTTCATCATCTATTACTATTTTTTCATTACTTTTCCCTCTATACTCTTCCTAATTAAAAAACTTTCAACTCTTTCTCCCTTAGTTGTCAAACGCTTTCTTGACATGAATATTAAAGTGGCGAAGCATAAATTTAAATATTATATATATAGATGTCATGCTAGTGGCACAACATCTATATTATTTTAAAAATATAAATATGTCGCTCCACTATGATTCGACACAATGGTATGACATATTTTGCCACATTCAGGAAAATCACGTAGGAGAAAACAGCGACCTAGGTCTCTTGTCGCTCTATAGTGACTCGACATTCTTCACAATTTTTCAACATTTGAGGTGCGACTATCGTCTATATTAATTCTTAATTAAACAATTATTTAAGTCAGTAAGTTATAAATGTATGTATGAATTTCCAATGGGATATGCATTCCAATTCAGTGGCTAACAATAATAATAGGAGAAAAAATAATTAAATAGAAAGATTTATACATGTGCCTATCCAAAAGCAAAAGAAGAACAAATTTAAATCAGAGGAAAAATCATAAACTTAACTTATTTCGTTAAAGGTTAAAATACCATGAGAGTTTTCTTTTTTGTTTTTTACATCTATATTCTAACCCTCCCCCATAGGAGGGAATAACATACACACTTCCCAACTTAGAAATTAATCCCCCAATAACTTCTATAAAAGGATTGTTGTGTTGATGCCATTTGAGCAAAGACTTATCGGCAATATCTCAAGGGTTTTCATATACGGAAACTAGGCACTAGGAAGTTTTTAGAAGCCAAAAATGTGCCATAAGTTTAACATAGGTTTACATTTAACCCCTCAGTCATACAATAATAACGATCAACATTGTTGACCAAAATATGTTGAGTTGCTTTACCAAGTGTCATCCACCTCAAGCTACCTATCTTTTTTTATATGCCATATTTTTCAAATGAAAAAAGATAAACCCATATCCTTTACTTCTTCCATTGCAAAACTTCATCTTCTCTTGTGCTCCAATTTCTTATTGTTCATCATAGTTTCCACCATAAGTTCTCTAGTCATGCTTAGTAGTAATTTGAAATAAGGTTGTTCTTCCCACAAGGCCTACAGAGTGAGCAAATACATGGAGTGCATAATCAAAACTATAGTTTCGAGCAAAAGTAAAGGATTGGCTTAAACTAACTTGATTAAGGTACTTCTCCACGTGGTGGTCCATTCATGTTACATAGTCATCTCTCAAAATTGTCTTAACTAATTGCGAAAATTGGCAAAATTATACATGTTTAAAGACTTTCTTATAAAACATTAATTAGGTGTGTCATGAGCAATGAGATAATGGTCACATGCATTTGACGAAATGTCCTCACATTGCTTAAAAATAAAAGATAAATAACCAATTGATTGTTAGTTGTCCTAGTACAATAATTATTCTCCCACTGTCTTTTGGTTTAATTTTTTTTACTGGTATAGATTCAATTTTATACGATTGTTTTATTTTATTATATCATCTTTATTTCTATCATTATTCTCATTCATTTGTCCACTTATAAATAAGGATATGCTGATATTTTTGAGTCAATATATTGCATTACATCATTTATGGCCTAACAATCACAAGTATACATAGATGATCTAATGTTGAATTTTTAATTTGACGTAACACCTTAAAAATACTCAACAATGTTGTAAACTTTTGTTATTTTTATTCTGACCTTTGAAATAAATTTCTATTTACAATGTAAATTAAAAAAACATTGAAAACATGAAATTTAAAATTTTTATCACTTAATTCCTATTTTTAGGTACAACTTCAAATTTAAAATTCCATGTTAAACTGTATGTGTTTACTTGTAATTAGTCCAATCACAAATGAGATATACACTGGGTTCACAAAGGAATTTCTCTAAATTTAATCAATAAAAATATATTTTCTACTATGTATTTGTTATTTTAATTACATTTATGGATAACACAATTTAATTCGACTTTATAAGTAGACATGGAAGCTGTACTCACCATGAGTCATTTGCCACTTGTCACAATTTCACAGCCTTGCTTTCATAATTCTTACACTCGTCCCCGTTCATTCCATCCATGTGTTGGATGTTGATAACTAATTTATCCAAAAGAAAGATCATTGACTCCATGACAAAGCAATTTAAACTCCCAATGTTTGTTATACTTTCTTTGTTTCTCTGTGTTGTCTTATTCAATGATCACTACTATAAATACATGTTCAGAAATGTATAATCTCCATCCAATTCTTCACATATACTGACCTTTCAAAGAAAATATGAACATGAAACCTTTCATATTATGTCTCTTTCTGGGGATGTTACTCGTCTCTGCCGCAGCAACTGATCAGCCTTCCAAAGAAGAGACGAAAGGTAATCATATTGTCAAATACAACAATTCACTGAAAAGATAATTAATTAATTTGGAAAACGAAGTACAAAATACTACCTCCAGTCCTAAATATAAGAACTAATTAATTGACTTTTTTTGGAAAGGTTAAAGTTGCCAAATAGGCTATTAAATCATAACATATTTGATATATTTTTAGATTATACATTAGTTTATAGGTAAAATAAACTAATTTAAGGGAAAAAATTACGCAAATCAATTTATAATTAACTTACTTTGCTTTTTTATAGGATTTTTTAAAAAAGTCAATTAGGTTTTATATTTAGAACCGGATGAAATAGTTATGTGAGGACTTAGTTTTACAGCCTTCCATCCATGTATTGATTGTGTTATACATGTTGATATATGCAGCTGGTTCAGAAACCGGAGAATCAAAGACCACTACCTCTGGCTGGGGAGGAGGTGGAGGCGGCGGCGGCGGCGACTGTTATCACGGCCGGTGGTGCTGTACCCGCCACGGTTGTGGGTGTTATTGCTGAAATTATATCAGACCAAAGAACAAAAAGTTACTAGAATAACGGAGCACGTATAATAAATATAAAAACATGTATAATATTAACTAGAAGTTGAGAAATAAAGCATGCAAGGGCTACTAATCTATAGCGCATGCCTTTGATAGGTTGATCCGTTTCGGGTCAACCATGTAATATATGCATGTTGCTTTGAGATATGTGTGTTTTAACTGTAATAACTGACGTGAGTTGCAAAATAAACGTGTTAGCTATATAGTTTGAAATTTAAATCTTTTTGTTTCTTGATATTTAAAGGTAATTGAACTGTATCTTATCTTATAGTGCACATATATTAATCACGGTATGTTTTATTTCTTTCATTAATTAAGAGAAATTAACTAATCATAATATGATAAAGGGGAAAATTAAATATTAAATTTAATGAACTGTACCTTGTTAAAACTTAAGACACGATCACTTATTTATTTTTTTATGTATTTTTATTAAAAGAATTAAATAAAAAATTAGAAGAAAATGAATATTATCTGAAATTGAAATAAGACGACGAGTGATTAGATATCGAATACTCCATCAACAAATTAAAGACAGGGTCTAAGTTAAATAAGTGATTGCTCTCCAACTACTGTTGTAACACGTTCAAATCAGAAAAGCGAGAAAATATTAGATCCTAAACTCAAAAAGTATTTTGAATTGAGAATGACTTGATCATAGCAATATTAATGTATACGAGAAAATATATAGTTGCTTGATAATGGCCTAATAAATTTTAATGAAAAGTAATAAATATGGAGAAAATTCTAACACATATATTGATGACTCCCCATATATTTAGTAGTAGTTTCTAGACATAGTTTATTATAATTGGGGAGTCACTGATTTAAAAATTAAGATATTTGTTGCAATTTGAAAAGATATTGATTTGAAACATTATTTGGGGATTTCTTTTAAAGGCTAATGTGCAAAAATATTCATGTGATTGTGGTCAAGGTGCAAAAAATATCCATGTAAATTTTTTTGGAGTATAAATAACCATAAAATTTCAAAATACAGACAAAATACCCATAACATTTCAAAACATGGGCAAAAATATCCATCACGGTTAATTTAAAAGAGTTTGCCCATGTTTTAAAATGTTATGGTTATTTTTGCTCCGAAAAAATCACATAGATGTTTTTCCCACATTTAATTATGAAATTGCAGGTTCTCACTCATGTGTTAACTGTCCAAATTGAAAAAACCTGCAAAAAAACAACAAATCAGTAATTAGTAAATAGGAACAAAGACAATAAAAAATTTAATTAGTAAGGAAAAGAACAATGAAAAGAAGAAATACAATAATAAATCATACCATCAAACAAGAAAGAAACTTCAAGCCTAATAAAAGATAGCACCAGAGAAAGGAAGGAAGAATGAGAGATAATGAAAAATGTATGATGTCAAATGTGAAGGGAGGATTTTACATATATAGTTGAGTATGCCTTTTTTGGGTTTTAAGAATGAAATGAAAAAATATGTGCTCTTGTTTTTACAAAACGTAATCAAATTTTGTCATCTGAAAACAAACTTCTTTCGGTTTTAAGGATGAACCCAAAAAAATATGCGGCATCATCCAATTGTACTAAAAATATATAGTTGAATATGTCTTTTTTGGATTTTAAGAATGAACTGAGATCTTTTGAATAATGATTTATATGGTCAAACAAGACTATTGATCGAACCCAATGATGTCGTGTGATCTATGTAGCACTGACCCCACCTTGGAGATAAAACTTTGTTGTTGTTATTGTATCGTTGGTTATCTAAGTCACTTTTATAATAAACTTCACCTTTCCTGTTTAGTTTTTCTATCCATTTTCTATACTCAACAAGGAATAGAGTGAGGGGTTAATTATTCTAATTTTACACATAGAGTACACTAAAAATGTTGGAGAAGAAAAGGAATCAGTGCCTGACTATAACTCCTAATTCATTGAGCAAGCTGATTCATGGAGCTGCTCACTATTCAGCTAAAAATCATCATCTCTCGGGAAAGAATAGAAAATGAGAAGAACGGAGGCAGTATCAAAACTAATTGTCGTTTCCTTTCTTATTTCCTTATGGTCTGTAAATCTAAATCTTCTTTGCTGGGATGCTTTTGATGGAACTCATGTGTGGCTATTTTTCTTTTCAACTTAGGGCACCATTAACTTGTATGTGACTTAGAGATTTTCCCTTCAATTTAGTTATGCTTACTTTTAATTTAGCTTATTCAATTTTGATATTATTGATTAGTTATCAGCCGCCATTAAACATATTTTGGGAATTTAGAATTGAACTAGGAGAGAATTTTAAATAAACCATGACATTATATAGTGTAAGAATACTTAATTTTAATTTAATTTATGACTATGATAGACATATACCTCCAATATAGTTAAATAAGGGGCAACTAAGGAATTACCAACTCTAAAATCTAAAATGTTCGTTTGACTCAAGAATTTAATCTATGTGAATGGTTTTTTGTTTTGCTTTTTAGATTTGAAGTAAGTTTTATTTACTCATTGAAATCATTTTTTTTCTTGCTCGATGTATATAAAAGTAGAAAATTTAATGCATAGTGATAAATTATTTGAGACTTAGTGTGTGATTATCCTTATTTGCCATTTTACTATTTCGACCACCAGTACACTTGTCGAACTTTTATTTTGATATCAAATAATATCCAATATGAACAAAGAGTATGGACCATCCTAAAGAACAAGGACTTTTTATTTTAATTTAAGGGACCAAAATTAGAAAATGGGGAAAATAATTGTACTTACAATTATATTAACCCTTTTTATTGGATCAAACTTTTTTATCCTATTATTAGATAAGACTTTAAAGACGCATCTCATTTAGTTTCATGCAGCTTTGTTCATTCCTTTTACTATTTTCTACATATTTTAGACGGTTTTAAATTTTAGGGAGGTGATTAAGTAAAATATCAATTTTTTATTTGATTAAGTAAAAATAAATTTGCATGGGGACTTTTTAATTTTTCTACATTAATGCATGATTAAATTGCATATTTGTTTCTTGATTTACTGAAGTCTGATATATATGTGAAACCTTTTAATGATGTTTTTCATTGATAAGGCTTATTATTAACTAATAAACCATTAAAATTTACTTGCCTAAATTATTTACACGCACGCAATTCATCATAAATGTTCTTTCGATAGAGATTTAATTCGCTTAAAAATTATTTCATATGCATATATAATTTCTTTTTTGTTTGGCTTTATATATATTTTCTGTCTTTATTATTCTAAAGCGCGCGCATTCTTACCAAATAGGGTATGAATAACAATTTCCAACCCTCTTTTATTGAATCTTTGATGTATTTTTTTCTGTTCACTTGTCAACATATAATTCATTATTTTAAAGGTAGGTATGTTAATGCTTTTACATGCATCCTCGAAGATATGCTCGAAAATATGCAGCTTTATCAAGCAAAGTGATAAACACGGAATGGAAAAAAGAAAAAAAGCCACAAAGCCATGCAGGCATTAATTTCTTGTTTCATTGGTGATGCAAACCATTTTCTCGTCGCAAACAAGTCGCTTGCCAGATGCCACTATTTCAAAACGTTGCGTCCATTGATTCGTACACTCGGCATAGTTTAAACTCTTCCACATGTCCACCCTCATTATAAACAAACACTTCACTTACAGACAAAATTAATACTTACGTTCCCAATGTTTTCTTATCTTTGAGATTGTACTATTATTTTTTATCCTTTGACTCATATCTTTCGTATATTATGACCACTATAAATATAAGCTTGGAAATGCATATTCAACAACAATAGCTTTAACTATTACAGTTTAAGAAAAAGTGAGGAATATTATGAAGACCCTTATGATATGCCTCTTCCTTGGCGTGTTACTCATCTCCGCTGCTGCAGCTGACCAGCCTTCTAAAGATGAGTCAACAGGTAACACACATACAAAGTATAAATTGGTAATACTATTCATACTATATGTCATTTTCAATATTAATCTTAAAAATGAGCTACCCAATTAGTTCGTTTAGGGGTAAACGAAATAAAATACAGTTTTAAGTGATAGAACTTCTGTTTAAATTCTTACTCTCTCCATTCCTAAATATAAGATCACTTTAGCAAATTTGGAGAGATTAAGGAAGACATTCCAATGAGTTAGGATTACATGAAATTTCCAAGATACCTCTCACCTAAGTTTTAAAAATATCACCTTCTTCAAACCACTATTTTTTGGGTGAAGGGAGTATAGGGGTAATTTGGGGAAACTTGAGTTAAATTAGAAAGTGATCTTATATTTAGGAACAAGCTCTCCTCCCTAAAATGATCTTATATTTAGGAACGGAGGGAGTATTAAATATGAACCCCTGAGAAAGACATTATGGTGACAAAGCTTCGATCCATAATATATAATCCGTTACTTAGAGTTTTGGTTAAATGACGCAGAAAATACCTGACACCAAGTGGCCTAACTAGCGTGAACTATTGTTTTTCTTTTTCCAATTTACATTTCCCTTTTTCGTATATGTAAAGACACGTCTTGTAACCAATGAATAGTTGGTTGATCTGGTAAGTGGGCTGCAACCCCCCGTAAGGATGAGAACGCGTGTTCGATTCCCGGAAAGCGCTCTCATTGGGAGAGCGGACAACCTTGCCTATGTGGGCAACACTCCTACCCCTCAAGTCTGGATTAAACCAAACAGTGATTAAACAAAAATAAAGACACGCCTCGTAAATATTTGATTTTGATATCCATGCATGTCTGCAGTTGGTTCTGAAGCTGCCAAACCGAAGACAACCAATGGCTGGGGCGGTGGCGGCAGGGGAGGAGGACCTGGTGGTGGTTGGGGCGGAGGAGGACCTGGCGGCGGCAGGGGAGGAGGACCTGGCGGCGGTTGGGGAGGAGGGCCCGGCGGAGGAGGACCTGGCGGAGGAGGAGGACCTGGTGGAGGAGGACCTGGCGGCGGTTGGGGCGGAGGAGGTGGAGGATGCCCGTGGTGCTGTCAATACGGGCGTTGTGGGTGTTGTTGAATGAAGGACGTCTAGTGTGTGTGTGTGTGTGTGATAGTTAAAACTTGAGAATAATGCATGGACTATTGATCAATCTTTAGTGAATGCCTTTCCTAGGTTGAGCTGCTTCAGGTCGAACAATGTATGTGAGTTGCATGATGAATAATATTAGCATATAGTAAATCTTCTTAGATTATATTTTCGAGGAAGAAGCCTCGAAAATAAGGGAATAACTTTTTTTTTTGTTCAAATAGATAGATGATTTTATTAAATTAGATAATTGGAGTACAAAAGAGGTCTGCCAAATAGAAAATTAAAATGATAATACATAGAATCTCTAAAAAGGTAAACATTGGTAGGAGGGAGTCGCTGTCGCAAAAATCCTACCGTTTTCATATTTCCTTCTTGAGAATTCATGGTAGAAAAGAACTGTCACCAGCATAAAAACCTTTGAGTAGTGGTTGTTGGAAAAATCATCCTAAATAATGATCCACACCTCTTATCGAATATAAACCTATCAATTTGGTTTTTGAAAAAAAACTCTGAGTATATCTCACAGAAATAAAGGTACTCACAAAGCTAATACATAGGAAAAAGATTGGGTAGAAAAAATTCCTATTGACGTCAAAACTCCCTAACCAATTTATTTTTGTATAGACTGATGCTACCAAAATTTTGATAAAAACTCCGCAAGTGTACGGATCGTAAATTTAGTAAAGTGGTAGTTCAAGGTCGATCCCACAGAGACTCAGACAATTAATAACTAGGCATTAGATCTCCTATTTTCATTCAAGTTGAGTAAACAAAAGAAAATTGATTTTAATTACCTAATATCTAAGAAAATAAAATAAAACAAATATTCACACAAAAGAAATTCACGAGTCAAAAGAACAACCTAGAGCCACTAATCCCTAATCTGCTTCTTAGATTTTATTCCCCACTAAATTAATTATGAATTAATTCAACTAGCTAATCTAGAGTACTAGTGTCTATAAATGCCTTTCGGTTTCCACCTATATCCTTGCCTAGCTTAATTACACAATGTCTTGCACTAATTTACTAAGCCAATTAATACCGGTACCGCTCTAATGTGACTATGTAGGGCTTCTAGGTATATGTCTATCCTAGTCGCAAATCAGATAAAAAATCCAATCCTACACTATTTAATCCCATGGTCTATTTAAAATTCCCTCTTTCGAGTCCAATTCTAAATTCCCTAAACATGTCTAATGGTGATCAAACACTAAACAAGTTAATCACTAAAAACAAGATTAAATAAACTAAATTAAATTAACCATGACTAAATAGTGGGAAATAAAATACTAAGTAAAAAACAAGTTCATAGTACTCTAGGTTGTAAAAGGAAATTAGTCAAACATAGGTTTCAAATCAAATCAAAATACCAAACATTACAACTTGATCCCAATGGATTTCTTCCTTTTCTACTTCAGTGAATGTGCGTGCAAACTGATTGTGAATGGAGGTGTTGTGGGTCTTGCTACATGAATGATTGAATCAACACAATTCCTCCCTCTCGTTCAGCGTGCAGCCTTGTGTGTTTTGTAATTCCTCTCCTTGCGTTCAATTCTCTTCTCTTCTTTGCCTCGTGTGCGTCTCCAGATCGCGTGCTTAACTTCCTTCTTTCTTTTTGGCGTGAATATGTCTAGGCTTTAGGAATGGGAAGAATTATGACCAAGCCTCCCTTTCTCCTCAATTGCATGTGTATATTTATAATAAAATAGTCCAACACCATATTGCATTTGCCTTGCATGTTAAGTTTCTTTTCTTTCCTTTTCTTGTATGTCCCTTTCTCTTTATTTCCTTTTTCATTAAATATGCATTCATGAAGAGAAAAAATAGGAAATAATCACAATGACTCAATCACATAATTTCATTAATAGGAAACTTCTCATCAAAATATTTCTTTTAATATATTACGTTTCCTATTTCAATTAAATTTCATATTTTCCAAAAGAATCACTCATATACTCTCAAATTACTTTCTTTCCAATTCACATCAAAATCACTTAATTATTTAATTCATGACTCCCCAAATACAACAAAATATTTCCTAAAAACCACTAAATATGAGGAGTCATCACACCCCCACACTTGCATTAAATCTTGTCCTCAAGATTTCAAATTGTTAACACATTAGCACAAAAAATGAAATCAAGATTTTATCATCACAAAGTTGAAATCAATTCAAATTCTCAACAATTAAATCCTCTTAAAAATCTCTCTCACCATCCCCAAATGCAAGCAATAAGACAATCAATTTGATAGAGATAAATCACAAAAGCATGTCCCTCACCGGTCAAAGTGTTTACACTCTACTCTCAAAGTATATAGGGGTTGTGTTTCACTCAATTCCATCTATGTAATCCAGCTACCATAGGCTTGTTTATCATCTCGATATCCACTCTTATATCTCAATGCACACACAAATCAAAAGGACTTTTAAGGGTTGTAATGAAAAAGGTAGGATAATGAAATGAAAATGAGATGGAGATATATTTGAAAAGTGTTAAACCATTTCAATTATAGTAAAGAATGAAGGAATCACATAACTTAACAAACACATAGGGGTTGACTCTTTTGAACTTCACAATTCTTCGATTCTTTTGATTTTCATCTTCTTCTTTCTTTCTTTTTTTTCTTCTTTTCTTTGTTTTTTTTTCACACTTTGTGTGATTTTTTTTCTCTTCTCCTTTTCACCTTCACTTTTTTTTAATTTTTTTTTCCTTTCTCCTTTCTTCAACACTTATATTTCCCCTTTTCTTTTTCTACTCCCTTCACCCCTTTCCATATGAATATAGTATAACACTTTTCAAAGCGTAAATGGAAGAAATAGATAAGAGATGAAAAATTGCATCAAAAGAATTCAAAGGCTAAAATATGCAATCTTTCTTTTTAAAAGAGAAGTAGGCTCAAAGGGGTTAAGCAATGGAAATAATGTAAAAAGGATGGCTATTTGGCTAAACTGGCTATGAAACGAAGGCCTTAATCATTTTTGTGCATGCAAGAGATTTGAGAATCAAAAGAGATTCATGACAAGTTCTAGAGGGGAAATTACAATAGATGTACTCACTCATGAAAGAATAAAATTAAGACTCAAATTCCTCACACAGGGCTTTTTGACATACTAGAGTAATTTATCTAAATCAAATAGCTTGCTTTTTCACTTACATTCAAAGAAGATGAGATCAAAGTCTAATCAAATCCAATTGTTTTAAGTCCAAATCAATCCCAAAATTGGCAAAAAGATTTTTTTTTTAAAGAAAATTTTACAAAATGAAAGCTTGAGGACAATCTTTAAAGAACAATGATACCCTTATACCCCCACACTTAGATGTCACGTTGTCCCCAATGTGAACATGTAATATAAGTGTAACATTATGTTACTAATTCCCTAATTCACCTGTGATATCTCTTTTAGTTCAATAACCTCTTTACTAACTATGATAGAAAAAGGATTTCCATAATATCAATGTCCTATCATAGTTAGAAAAGGAATTTCCTGATGATTAAATATTATCCATGATAGAAAAGAATAAACTAATACAACGCAGCTGCTATCATGGATAATTTATTGATAACCATGTTAGAAAGGATTTGTCTAACATGGTTAATAAACAAAACTAGCTGATATTAAACAATAAATAGATATATATACATGCGGAAGCGAATGCAGACCTATAAATTGGCAATATACAATTCTAAATAAACTATACCCACTCTACTACCTAATTCCCTTTCCTGATGCTTGCGCCTGTGCATGAATACCTGCAAAAATGTCAGTAATCGTGGGATGAGACAATTTGTCCCAGTAATCACCGCTTAACTCACTATAACAGTGAGATGTGCGGTAGTAAGGGCGTCTAAAGGGTACCACAGTTTAAAAATCAATAATACATATATACATGACAAGTCTTTCATTCATCATTCAAGTTCCCTCCATCCAAATCAATTCAAATTCATCATCTCTACATTTCACATATCACTCAAATTCCTCAGCCAATTCCAAATAACCAAATATCACCTCCTCAGTCTCCATTCTAATGCTACTACCACCACAACTCTCACACTCACCTATAGATGCATTGTGCCATCCCGGGGCATTCAAGCATCTAATCTTCACTATATGATTTGACACTGTGTTCCTCTCCATAATGAGGGAACAATTTCCCTCTCTGGCAATCTCCAGAGAGGGAACCCCAATTCTGTTTTCCATTACAGAACGGGAACGGTTGGACTCTTCAATGCCAAACAACCGTAGGGGCAGTTGGGCTCTTCAATGCCAAACAACCGTAGGTCACTTCTCTCAATAAGTCGACCTATGAACCCTGATCCAATCAATCCGAAAAGGATCATCAGTACAAATAACTGTCGATTGGCCTATCGACAGTTATCATCGCGCGATGGTACATATATATTTCAGTGTCATGCACTCTCACCATATCCATGTCCACCAATTTCAATCTCATCATCAATATCCTTCATTCTTACCATTCCTTTCAATATCTCAATCTATTTAACTTCTTCCATCTAACTAACTATCAATATCCTTAACAGAATACTATATAAACCTGTCACATCAATCCCAGAATAATACCAATCCAGAATAATCATTCACACCATACAGGATAATATATATAATGTTTCAAATTTCTTTTATACGAAAATAATCGTGTTTAAAAGGCACCCGATAGCCTGTTTTGTATAAAAATAGCTTTTCAAAGATAATATTTATATGGAGGGTGAGAAAAGGATTTTAAAAATCCCAGCTAACGTCACCCTCAATGTTATAGTAAGGTTAAGAGTGATTACCTGACGCCCTTAGCACTCCGTCGCCTTTTCTCTTTACCATGCCTCGAGTAATATACGCAAATCACATCCTTTCCTATTATTACATTATGTAATAGTAGAAGGTTAATAATCATTCTACATCGTGGAGTAACTAACGTCTCTCTCTCTCTCTCGTTCGTCTTACTACCAAATCCCTTGTTTATATATTCTTTATTCTTGAAATCTTTATTCAATCTTGGTCAAAGTTCACAAATAAATCACCAGTGACATCAAATTGTCACAACATCAACATTCACACATCCTATAGGCACACATTTTTGTATCAAACAACCATCATGTTTAAATGAAAATACCTATGCCTATTATATGCTAATATGAAATCCTAATCAAATAATTTATGACAAGGCTTTCAGTCACAACAAAAATATTCATTCACAAGTTAAACTCCCAAGTATAATAATTTGGAACATCATTACTAATTAGTATCAATCATCTCATTCAACAATAGATGAGAATAATCATTCTACACAAATGCATCCACAACAGTACAGTTATAATCATTAATTCACAGAACTTCTGTTGAATCAACACATGCACATACAAACAATATACATTCACTTTCGCACTAATCTAGAGCAAGAATACTCCTTACTTTCAAGCAATTGATTTGATGTTTATTAGCCTCTCTTGAAATCAAATATCCATTCATTTAATAAAATCCTAAAACAAGACTATATCAGTCCAAAACAATTTTCATCAACTCAAATCAGTCACAGGCAATTGAATAATTTAAACTTATTTTCCATCATTAGCCTTACACCTTAAAAGGAACAAGGAAATCAATAACACCAAAGTCACACGTTTTCATAACAATCATTAATCATTCATATTTTATCAATTAAAACCATCTTCATACACCTTAAGAGAAGTTATACATTTAGCATTTTGCCTAACAAGTTCAAAACCACAAGAATAACCCCTGTTTACCAATGCAGTACAAAACAAACAATTACCTTCCAAATGTTAACATATAAACATTCAAATATATATATCATTCTATATCATCAATCATAAGCCAAACACTTCCACACCTACACAAAGCAAGAATAGGTTCAGGACACTTATTAATTTAATTATCTTAATGTTTCCATTTAATTCAGTCGCTGACTTTGACCAAAAATTCATAAAACAATGTCAAACAAAATATCAAATGACCAAATGTGAACCAAACATACAACTTGTAATTAGATTCCAAAAACACATTCAGCCCCAAAACAATTCAGCCATGACAGAGAAAAGACCTAAGGAACCTTTAATCCACAAACAAATCAAGCATACAAAGTCATTTTCATCTTTAATGTATAAACACATCATCAAATTAGCTTCCATTCAGCCAAGAACAACCAGAATTTGCTGCAAATGTTAATCCATTAGGAACTCCACACTCAAAACTACTTTTAACACACATACACCATAATACTTGTATCAATACTCATTCCGTCATGATGGGAAGAAACATGAAAAGCATGAATTAGAAGGAAATGGAATCAAAGTACTGAAAATTAGGGCTTTTGTATTATCTCAACAAAACTCAACCAAACCTCCAAATAACCTTTAAATTTACTCAAAAACATGAAGAAATCAAACTTAATTTGCGTTTTTATTTGATTTGAGAACCAAAATAAAAATCCCCTTTTTAAACCCTAATCGGTCTCTCTTCCAAATTCGTAGAAAATGAAAGAAATTGAAGGAAATGGAATTTACCTACACTTGAATGTGAAGTTATACGCTTGAATTGAGCTAGCCGTCGCCGGAAACCGTCGGCTTCACCGGAAACGAAGAGGAGCAGTGTAGAAAACAAAAACAAAAAAAAGAAAATTGTATCAAGAACATTGTGAAACTCGAAGAACCAAGAAGCCGAACAAGGAAGAGAGGAAGGAGCTTACCCACGGCCTGTCGTTGTTCGAGCTCCGCCGTGGCTTGTTAGAAAAGAAGGAGTATGTCTTCTTCGCCATTCACCGTGGCCGGAAGATGAAGAAACGCGTCGGAGGGGAAGACGCAGGGAAAAGGGAGGGGCCGCGCCACCGTGCCGTCGCGCCGTCGCCGTCGCCGGATTCAGAGGGCCGAAGGATTCGAGTGGAAGGAAAGGAGAAACTGAAGAAGATGAAGAAATGGGGGGTCTGTCGGGTTTTTGAGGAAGGAAGGAGGAAGGGAGTGTTTGGGTAGGGAGAAATAAGGGTGGTTTTTGATAATTAAAGTCTGAACTTGCCATAGTGTACTTATTTTGATTTAAAACCACTTAAACCAGCCTCCAATCTTCTTAAACTTCAAAATATTTTTAGCTTTACCATTCCCTCATATTTCAAACTCTTCATTTCTTAATTAATTATATGCACATTAATTACTCAAAATTTCCAAAATATCCCAAAAATTCCTAAAAATTCCAAAATTTCCCCAAAACACTCTCTAATCCTGAATTAAATTTTTTAGGATGTTACAATTCTCCTCCTCTAAAATAATTTCGTCCTCGAAATTAAGGAAAGAAGTGCTTATTAAGTACAGAAAAGAATGAAGCATTTAAGCTTTTAGAGATAGTAGTTTGTATGATAAACTTTAACAATGAGCCCATTAATAGGCATGTGATTTTGTATTTGAATGATTATTGTTGCAGAGAGCACTAGTGTTGAAATTAGTGTAAAGCTTGATAATCATATTTATCACAATATGACGATGATGGAAGAGAAGAAGATCAACATGGTTGAGGTTCTCAAAGATGCCAAAAAACTCTCAAGCCATATCATAAGAAGATTGGGCACTAAGAAAAGAGCTTAAGCTTTATAGAAAAGAATAATATAGAAGAGAAAATTGATAAGCTTGCATCTATATAATTTTATTTTGAAGCTGAGAGATAAGGTCGTTTTGAAGTTACTTCTATACCAATAACTATTTCAATGCAAAGACCCCACTACTCACTTAATAACAAACAACAAGCAATAATAACAAATAATATCAAAAACATATACTCATCTATCATTAGTTACACTTCCAGTCTGACATATTACACCCTATTAGTTTCTTTATCTGTTTTGCTAAACTATAAGCACAACTTTAAAATTCCATCACTAATTCAAACCATCTCATTCTCGTCCATAAAGCCTAATATTAACACATCACCAAGTCATAATATCTAACAATATCAATACGTTACTCTAAGTCATTAACCCAAAGTGTACTACTAAGTAATCAATCTAAGTTACCCAATCGCTCATTTAGCACTTGAAACTACAAAACAAATTTTTAATGTCAGATTACTCTATTTCATAGTTCAAATCTTAAAACCCAAAACTAATTCCTTAAATTCCATTTATAGCTGTTGTTTATCAACTATACCATTATTCCACCACCAACACATTCTATATCCATACCTAATTCAAACCATAACCTCAAATTTCAACAGATTATCCAACTTAATCTTCATAATCAAAATATGACTCTAAGCCATCGAATCACACGAAAGATCACATCCTTCAATTTAGCCACATCATCATCACCTCATAACCTTATTCATATCATAAACAAGTCCTAAAAACCCCAAAACTCAATTTCTAAATATTCCTAGTCATATGTCTCTTAATTCAACATTAAACTCATTTTACATTCTAAAATCCACAATTTACAACCAACTCCTAATCCTCAAAATCAAAGATTTTTCTAATAGAATCCAATTCATAAATGTTCACATCAACAAAATCACACCTACATCCCATAAGAGACTTCAAGATCAAGTCCTCAACATACAAAAATTTGATAACTTCAATCCATTACAACAATCCTTCATCTTCTAAATCACTTTCCAAACCAAAATTTCATATGGCCTTAACTATCCTTCAAGCTCTTAACCCCAATCTACACTTTGTCAAAATTATTGTCACAAAATTCTCTCATCCATGGCAGAATCCAATTCGGATAGAGGAAAGAAATCAGGATTTGCAAAATCGATTCTGATTTCACACAATCCAACCTGTAGCATCAAAATATCATTCAATTTTATACTCGACATATAACAAGATTACTTCACCAATATAATTTCTCATTTGTTCCCTAATGCATTCAGACCCTGCAAGATTAAACTCCCATGAATTCCTAGCCCAAACAGAGATTTTACACACATGTACTACCATATATTATCTATAAACATGACTTAAATATGCAACAATCATAATATACTCATTCACTTCACTCATGACAGCAACAAATTGAAAATAAAACAGAGCAATTCAAGAATCCCTAGACCTGAACTATCACAAACCCGTCAACAACCTTAAAAGAAATTCATGTCTAATAGTCATCAAAATTCACTATGTCAAGCATCTCTAAATAATAGTACATGAGGTAGTTCGCTCAATACACCCTGAGAATTCAAATTAGAGAAGAAAACTCCAGGTCATAGTCATACTCACTTACGTCATTTCCCTTACTTTCCATTTTTTCAAGTTATACTCTTACTTTTCTACACCTTATTCATATAATTACTTTAACTTATAAGACAATGAGAATTACTTACCAAAATATTTCTTTCCAAATACTTATATATTGCCAAATCTTTAGACCAGTTTCATTAGATATAAGAATAAATCTTAAAACTTATGCTAATATCACACCATCAACTATTGAATACCTCCCCATTTGCTCAAACAAATCAGATTCTCTCAATATAACTTCAAAACTAACCACATTTTAGTTATCATAATCATCCCTTATCTCCTTCCCAACAAGCAACAAAAGCTACCCTTAATCGAATTACATTTCATAATTGTTTTCAATCCCAATAAATCCATTAGAAATATTAGATAGAGCGTTAACAATAACCCTGAAACTTAACTAGTTTCTCAATCCATTAAGCTCAAACATGATCAACAAAGCATTATTCCTTATCAAACCACATTGAAAACCTCAATTTCAATAAATTATCCTTCTTAGTTCTCAATCCATAACCAAACTATCTAGCAACTAAACACATGATAAACCAAATCAACAATTCTTATTTCGCATTGTATTCATTATCAATTGTTATTTTCGAATTTCCTTAATCCCTTAACCCAATAAGGGATCTCATGATGCCTCGACTATGATTATGGCCGGCACATAATTATATTCGAGACCCCAGAGAAGCATCCTTATTTCGTCATTCTTCCTAAATTCTTATACATATCAATATTATTTCGTTATTCTTTCTATGTTCATCTCAATCTCTCCACAGTACCTATTCAATTTCTCTTATCACTCTCTCCCCACCACGGGATGAGTGATAATCCTCTCAAAGAGCAGAGTATCATGCACAGAAGGAAGGGAATTCTAACAATGTATATTGCCAATCTATATGCAATGCAGCACAGTCCTAGGTTATCGTATACCAAATACTGATACCAAGTTGTAACATTATGTTACTAATTCCCTAATTCACCTGTGATATCTCTTTTAGTTCAATAACCTCTTTACTAACTATGATAGAAAAAGGATTTCCATAATATCAATGTCCTATCATAGTTAGAAAAGGAATTTCCTGATGATTAAATATTATCCATGATAGAAAAGAATAAACTAATACAACGCAGCTGCTATCATGGATAATTTATTGATAACCATGTTAGAAAGGATTTGTCTAACATGGTTAATAAACAAAAATAGCTGATATTAAACAATAAATAGATATATATACATGCGGAAGCGAATGCAGACCTATAAATTGGCAATATACAATTCTAAATAAACTATACCCACTCTACTACCTAATTCCCTTTCCTGATGCTTGCGCCTGTGCATGAATACCTGCAAAAATGTCAGTAATCGTGGGATGAGACAATTTGTTCCAGTAATCACCGCTTAACTCACTATAACAGTGAGATGTGCGGTAGTAAGGGCGTCTAAAGGGTACCACAGTTTAAAAATCAATAATACATATATACATGACAAGTCTTTCATTCATCATTCAAGTTCCCTCCATCCAAATCAATTCAAATTCATCATCTCTACATTTCACATATCACTCAAATTCCTCAGCCAATTCCAAATAACCAAATATCACCTCCTCAGTCTCCATTCTAATGCTACTACCACCACAACTCTCACACTCACCTATAGATGCATTGTGCCATCCCGGGGCATTCAAGCATCTAATCTTCACTATATGATTTGACACTGTGTTCCTCTCCATAATGAGGGAACAATTTCCCTCTCTGGCAATCTCCAGAGAGGGAACCCCAATTCTGTTTTCCATTACAGAACGGGAACGGTTGGACTCTTCAATGCCAAACAACCGTAGGGGCAGTTGGGCTCTTCAATGCCAAACAACCGTAGGTCACTTCTCTCAATAAGTCGACCTATGAACCCTGATCCAATCAATCCGAAAAGGATCATCAGTACAAATAACTGTCGATTGGCCTATCGACAGTTATCATCGCGCGATGGTACATATATATTTCAGTGTCATGCACTCTCACCATATCCATGTCCACCAATTTCAATCTCATCATCAATATCCTTCATTCTTACCATTCCTTTCAATATCTCAATCTATTTAACTTCTTCCATCTAACTAACTATCAATATCCTTAACAGAATACTATATAAACCTGTCACATCAATCCCAGAATAATACCAATCCAGAATAATCATTCACACCATACAGGATAATATATATAATGTTTCAAATTTCTTTTATACGAAAATAATCGTGTTTAAAAGGCACCCGATAGCCTGTTTTGTATAAAAATAGCTTTTCAAAGATAATATTTATATGGAGGGTGAGAAAAGGATTTTAAAAATCCCAGCTAACGTCACCCTCAATGTTATAGTAAGGTTAAGAGTGATTACCTGACGCCCTTAGCACTCCGTCGCCTTTTCTCTTTACCATGCCTCGAGTAATATACGCAAATCACATCCTTTCCTATTATTACATTATGTAATAGTAGAAGGTTAATAATCATTCTACATCGTGGAGTAACTAACGTCTCTCTCTCTCTCTCTCGTTCGTCTTACTACCAAATCCCTTGTTTATATATTCTTTATTCTTGAAATCTTTATTCAATCTTGGTCAAAGTTCACAAATAAATCACCAGTGACATCAAATTGTCACAACATCAACATTCACACATCCTATAGGCACACATTTTTGTATCAAACAACCATCATGTTTAAATGAAAATACCTATGCCTATTATATGCTAATATGAAATCCTAATCAAATAATTTATGACAAGGCTTTCAGTCACAACAAAAATATTCATTCACAAGTTAAACTCCCAAGTATAATAATTTGGAACATCATTACTAATTAGTATCAATCATCTCATTCAACAATAGATGAGAATAATCATTCTACACAAATGCATCCACAACAGTACAGTTATAATCATTAATTCACAGAACTTCTGTTGAATCAACACATGCACATACAAACAATATACATTCACTTTCGCACTAATCTAGAGCAAGAATACTCCTTACTTTCAAGCAATTGATTTGATGTTTATTAGCCTCTCTTGAAATCAAATATCCATTCATTTAATAAAATCCTAAAACAAGACTATATCAGTCCAAAACAATTTTCATCAACTCAAATCAGTCACAGGCAATTGAATAATTTAAACTTATTTTCCATCATTAGCCTTACACCTTAAAAGGAACAAGGAAATCAATAACACCAAAGTCACACGTTTTCATAACAATCATTAATCATTCATATTTTATCAATTAAAACCATCTTCATACACCTTAAGAGAAGTTATACATTTAGCATTTTGCCTAACAAGTTCAAAACCACAAGAATAACCCCTGTTTACCAATGCAGTACAAAACAAACAATTACCTTCCAAATGTTAACATATAAACATTCAAATATATATATCATTCTATATCATCAATCATAAGCCAAACACTTCCACACCTACACAAAGCAAGAATAGGTTCAGGACACTTATTAATTTAATTATCTTAATGTTTCCATTTAATTCAGTCGCTGACTTTGACCAAAAATTCATAAAACAATGTCAAACAAAATATCAAATGACCAAATGTGAACCAAACATACAACTTGTAATTAGATTCCAAAAACACATTCAGCCCCAAAACAATTCAGCCATGACAGAGAAAAGACCTAAGGAACCTTTAATCCACAAACAAATCAAGCATACAAAGTCATTTTCATCTTTAATGTATAAACACATCATCAAATTAGCTTCCATTCAGCCAAGAACAACCAGAATTTGCTGCAAATGTTAATCCATTAGGAACTCCACACTCAAAACTACTTTTAACACACATACACCATAATACTTGTATCAATACTCATTCCGTCATGATGGGAAGAAACATGAAAAGCATGAATTAGAAGGAAATGGAATCAAAGTACTGAAAATTAGGGCTTTTGTATTATCTCAACAAAACTCAACCAAACCTCCAAATAACCTTTAAATTTACTCAAAAACATGAAGAAATCAAACTTAATTTGCGTTTTTATTTGATTTGAGAACCAAAATAAAAATCCCCTTTTTAAACCCTAATCGGTCTCTCTTCCAAATTCGTAGAAAATGAAAGAAATTGAAGGAAATGGAATTTACCTACACTTGAATGTGAAGTTATACGCTTGAATTGAGCTAGCCGTCGCCGGAAACCGTCGGCTTCACCGGAAACGAAGAGGAGCAGTGTAGAAAACAAAAACAAAAAAAAGAAAATTGTATCAAGAACATTGTGAAACTCGAAGAACCAAGAAGCCGAACAAGGAAGAGAGGAAGGAGCTTACCCACGGCCTGTCGTTGTTCGAGCTCCGTCGTGGCTTGTTAGAAAAGAAGGAGTACGTCTTCTTCGCCATTCACCGTGGCCGGAAGATGAAGAAACGCGTCGGAGGGGAAGACGCAGGGAAAAGGGAGGGGCCGCGCCACCGTGCCGTCGCGCCGTCGCCGTCGCCGGATTCAGAGGGCCGAAGGATTCGAGTGGAAGGAAAGGAGAAACTGAAGAAGATGAAGAAATGGGGGGTCTGTCGGGTTTTTGAGGAAGGAAGGAGGAAGGGAGTGTTTGGGTAGGGAGAAATAAGGGTGGTTTTTGATAATTAAAGCCTGAACTTGCCATAGTGTACTTATTTTGATTTAAAACCACTTAAACCAGCCTCCAATCTTCTTAAACTTCAAAATATTTTTAGCTTTACCATTCCCTCATATTTCAAACTCTTCATTTCTTAATTAATTATATGCACATTAATTACTCAAAATTTCCAAAATATCCCAAAAATTCCTAAAAATTCCAAAATTTCCCCAAAACACTCTCTAATCCTGAATTAAATTTTTCAGGATGTTACAATAAGTAGTGGAATTACAAAAATATCCATAGCAAGTGTAAAGATGACAAATATTTCATTTTCCATATCAATTAGCAAAATACTCAAGAGTCACACCATCAAATCTAACCATTACACACATATCAACCAGCATAAAGACTCATCACCAAAACAATTCTTAGTCAAATAAAATCAAGAAAAAGTTAGAAGAATACTCCCCTTCCTCTTCTCGATTTCCACTCTTAGCTCCTAGTCCATCAAGATCAAGTTGAAGCATCATTTGGGTCCAAAAGAAGAAAAAAAAATCCTACAAACTCAAAACAAAGCATCAAATACAAAAACCTTGGGTTGCCTCCCAAGAAGCGCTAAGTTTAAAGTCTTCAGCCAGACTTTCCAAACAAATCCTTAGTCATAAGTATCAAAAACCATAATCACCTCATCTTCATTCCTTTTCAAACAGTATAAGTGATCAATTAAACCAATTACTTGTGCCTTTTCAATCATAGACAATTTCAAAGAACAAGCAATCACTGATTTCAAAGGAATTAAAATATGCTCATACAAACAATTAGATGTAGATCTTTCTAAGAATAATGAGGATCCAACAAAATCAATTTGACTCCCATCAGTATAAGTCACAACAGTAATAGGAGAATAATCCAAAGTAGTTATAGGAACACCTACATCAACATGTATATCAGAATCACAAGCATTTGAATTCGCATCTTGAACATCAATTAGAAACCCATCACTTTCTCCTAAATCAGTTTCAGGCTCTAAGACAACCTCTAAATCTTCTTTAACTTTAAAGTCATTCCTATCCTTGACTTCCTCATATTCAATCTCATTAGATAACAAAGGGGAACTATGATTAAAGGAGGGATTTTGTTTTAATTCTTCAAGGTCTCTGCACATTTGACTCATCTGTGCTACAAGATTTTGTGCTCTTGATTCAAATTTAGTCTCAATTGAGTCTAACCTTTTGAAACAATCCTCTTGCCATTTCAAACACATATCGGCTAATCTTTCTAATATGTCAAATCTTTCTTCTCTATGAGAGATTTCACCATCCTCAAAATTCTTTCCTTGAACATGTGAATAAGATATGATGGGTGTGTTTATTGCATGTGAATAAGGATCAACATGTGGGTTCCAACACTCATCCTGCTCAAAATTCCAACTAGGCCTAGAAAAATTATCAACATAAGTTTGTTGCCTAGTGAAATCATCTCCTATATAATTTATGGTAGGCAAAACTGGACAATTTCCTGGTACATGATTATTTCCACAGTGATAACATCGATACCCTTTATAATAATTAAACTCCGAAAAGTCCATCTTTCTATTTTTCCAAAAGAAAAAAAAACTCAAGCTAAAACTACTAAAGAATTTCTAATTCTAATTACTAATTGCCTTGAGTCCCCGGCAACGGCGCCAAAAACTTGATGCTACCAAAATTTTGATAAAAACTCCGCAAGTGTACGGATCGTAAATTTAGTAAAGTGGTAGTTCAAGGTCGATCCCACAGAGACTCAGACAATTAATAACTAGGCATTAGATCTCCTATTTTCATTCAAGTTGAGTAAACAAAAGAAAATTGATTTTAATTACCTAATATCTAAGAAAATAAAATAAAACAAATATTCACACAAAAGAAATTCACGAGTCAAAAGAACAACCTAGAGCCACTAATCCCTAATCTGCTTCTTAGATTTTATTCCCCACTGAATTAATTATGAATTAATTCAACTAGCTAATCTAGAGTACTAGTGTCTATAAATGCCTTTCGGTTTCCACCTATATCCTTGCCTAGCTTAATTACACAATGTCTTGCACTAATTTACTAAGCCAATTAATACCGGTACCGCTCTAATGTGACTATGTAGGGCTTCTAGGTATATGTCTATCCTAGTCGCAAATCAGATAAAAAATCCAATCCTACACTATTTAATCCCATGGTCTATTTAAAATTCCCTCTTTCGAGTCCAATTCTAAATTCCCTAAACATGTCTAATGGTGATCAAACACTAAACAAGTTAATCACTAAAAACAAGATTAAATAAACTAAATTAAATTAACCATGACTAAATAGTGGGAAATAAAATTCTAAGTAACAAACAAGTTCATAGTACTCTAGGTTGTAAAAGGAAATTAGTCAAACATAGGTTTCAAATCAAATCAAAATACCAAACATTACAACTTGATCCCAATGGATTTCTTCCTTTTCTACTTCAGTGAATGTGCGTGCAAACTGATTGTGAATGGAGGTGTTGTGGGTCCTGCTACATGAATGATTGAATCAACACAATTCCTCCCTCTCGTTCAGCGTGCAGCCTTGTGTGTTTTGTAATTCCTCTCCTTGCGTTCAATTCTCTTCTTGTCACACCCTAAAATTCTATAGCGTGACCGGCACGAAGTTTAAGACATCTAAACTTCGTAAGCCCTTCAAATCAATTATTGTTCCTATCAAATCTTCATTCTTTCGGATTATTCGACTACTTATATAAACCAACACAAAAGTAGACACTTAAAATAGAATAAACATCAAGTATACAAATTTGTAATGAAATTTAATTATACATCGCAAAAAGAAATAATGTTACTATTTAAATAGAAAACCTAACAACCAGGTGATCCTCACCTCCTCTTCTGCTTAAAGAAAAGGAGAAAAATGTTATTATTACAACTATGCAATATATTGATAGAAATAATCTAAAATCAAACAAATAGTACTAGATTACCATCACATTTATCAAGAGTTCATAATCATTTTCGAATGAATAAAATGCTTGCAATATCAAAAATAAAAAGTAGTTTTCTTGAAATAATTTCATAATATAGAAAATATAATTCCCATCTTTACCATTAACATGTCATAATAAAACAACTTAGTCCAAATAATATAAAGTAATTGCGAAAACATAACATTTAATCATTCTTATGAAAAACTTGTTTTCTATAGAGGAACTGACACGCAGCGAATAACAAGCGCAGCACAGAGGCCACGAAACAAGCGCAGCTCGAAATCTACAAGTCAAGCGCAGCCCGAAGGCCACGAAAACCAGCGTATTCCGAGACTACGAAAACAAGCGTGGACACATAGTCCACGAGGGTAAATAACCAAGCGTGGCAAAACCACGAATCAAGCGTGACACAAAGTCACGAAACAAGCGTGGACACACAGTCACACGAGGGTAAATAACCAAGCGTGGCAAAACCACGAATCAAGCGTGACAAAAAGTCACGAAACAAGCGTAGCTCGAGATTACGAAAACAAGTCGAGCGTAGCTCCAAACTACGAAAACAGTTCAAGCGTAGCTGGAGACTACGAAAACGGTTCAAGCGTAGCTTGAGACTACGAAAACACGTCAAGCGTAGCTCAAGACTACGAAAACAGTTCAAGCGTAACTCGAGTCTACGAAAACAGTTCAAGCGTGGCAAAACCACGAAACAAGCGTGACACGAAGTCACGAAACAAGCGTGGCAAAGCCACGAAACAAGCGCTTTGTGTCTAGTTCCTCAAAAATAAGTATATGTTTATATAGTAATAGATAAATCGATTTGAATGATAATAACTCCTTTGAAGAGAAACAGAACAAAATCTTTTCTCAATTCAACTCTAAGTCCAGTCAATGTATTTGTTCAAGAACATTTTCATATTTTTAAATCATCAACTCAACCTCTAATAGTATACACTTATTAATATTCAAAATACCAATAAATAGATTCAAAATCTCTTTATACAGGCAAAGACCAAAACTTTCCAATCTGCAATCCGTCCCAAATAAAACCTCAATCGTTCATATCCAAAATGAATTCAATAATCACATTGTTCCCGTTGTAAAACAAGTTAAGATCTAGAGAACAAGAAAATATAAATTAATTGGCAACCAATATCCCTCCACCCATGCCAAGAGAAAAATATCAATTTAAAAACAAACCAAAGCAAACTTACAGTAAAATCTTATATCCCATTTCTAAACTCAGTGATAGTTCAAAATTTGTTTCCAAGGTTCATACTATCTGAATCAAACTTCAATTCAATTAAAAGAAATCAAGATAAGCAAGTGAATACCCTACTTCCAATCAGCCCCTATGTATACTTCAATTATTCGATTAACACAGTGTTATCCCATTATTAAATGGCATCACCAAAACCAATTTATCCTAAGTTTGCTTCTCACTTAAACAATCAAAGAACAAGGAAAGTACACAATACTCTCTCTTAACATCTTTTCAGTACAAAATTCTCAAGTCTTAATTGAAATCATATCCTTCCTATACATTAAATACTTTTCCTCGCACACTCCTATTTTTCCTACATAGAACAAATCATTCAAAACCAACAATGACGAACTCGAATACATGCTTTCTTTTATTACACTTTAGACACCATTTGACACATCTATTCTAAGAAATCATGTCAGTCAAAACTTAAACCTTTTTAATTATTGTTTTAAAAGCTCCTCAATAACTTTATAATTTGGGCTAAACAAATCAAAGAACACAAATGCTATTTTTTTTTTCATTTGTAACACAAACTAAGTAGGTAACACAATTATATGTTTTGAAATTTCTTCCTCATGAATGAAGCTTCGCAGAGCATCAAATCAAAACAGAAAATATCGGATTAGTCTTCACATCACATCACAGGTAAAAAACGTAAATTCTCAAAAGTCTAAAAATTCTCTTCTTATGAAACATTACATCAAACACTTATAGTGCATTCAAATTAAGTCAATAAGAAAATTTCTCACTTCCAAAGCTAGAGATCATATCCCTCTAAACATCAAAAATCGATAATACACTTGGTAAGATAGTTAACACATAATATAAACACATCTCATATATACCACAATACAAAAGAAACACTTGAATAAAACCACCACACCCACCCTTAAAATTTATATCACAATCACTTAACATTTTCTTATTGAATCACAAACCTCTACTGCTAAAATTAATGTCCAGTTCCACATCCATCATCATGCTTTACATTTCAAGACATAGCCCAACAAAACTTCTATCACCTTTATCTTACCTTCCAATTGTTTACTTCTGCACAAATCCCTCAACATCACTTACTATAATCCTATTTGAACCAAACATGATGAGTACCAAATTCATTATCATTAACTAATTTTTTTTTCCCTTACACTACTCTATTTCATATAACCTTCAAAAGTCCTCTATTTTTTTAGTGAACCAAACCAAATAAATCAATCACTATAATTTTAAATTATACTACCCCATTAAGTCAATCTCAATACCTCAAGCAAACATTATCCAAGCAAAACAAAACAGAGAATCAAATCCTCCACCAAAAACAATACACACACACGTATGTGTTTGTGTTTTTTTAGATTCTAACATTATAGCCTTCAACAATCATGCTCAACCAAGTTCTTCTTCTACACATTTTTACAAGCACCTTATGTGCATCAAAATTCCAATCATGAAACAAGTATGAACATAGACACTAAGACTTTTCAAACCACACAGGTATGAAACAAAAAGAACACTTCACTTCCCAATATTCAGCAAAACCGAAAAAATCCAGCATGTACAAATAACAAAACCAATACCATAAATGAAAACTTAAAGTAGTTATTTGCTTCTTAAAAACCAGAAAATCAAAATCTCAATCCTCCACTGTTTGGGTCCCTCAAATCCTCACCAAACCGAAGAAAATTATATGGGAAAGTAAAGAATCTTCACCTGAAACTAAAGCACCATTTGCATTTGAAGTTGGATCAAAATCGGCCAAATTCTTAAATGAAAAGCACGCTGGAACTGATGGAGAGTAGTGAGTGTAACATTGTGTTACTAATTCCCTAATTAATTCAATAATACCCTGACTAACTATGATAGAAAAATGATTTCCATAACATTAATAAATCTATCATAGTTAGAAAAAGGATTTCCTAATAATGATCATTATCCATGATAGAAAAGAATAAACTAATACAACCTGAATACTATCATGGATAATTAATAGCTAACCATGTTAGAAAAGAATCACCTAACATGGTTAGAAAAATAAACAACCTAATATTCAATAATATCAAATAAATATATGCGGAAACGTATGCAGGCCTATACAAATTGGCAATATACAACTCTAAATAAATTATGAAATCTCTACTACCTAATTCCCTTTCCTGTTGCTTGCGCCTGTGCATGAATACCTACAAAAATGTCAGTAATCGTGGGATGAGACAATTTGTCCCAGTAATCACCGCTTAACTCACTATAACAGTGAGATGTGCGGTAGCGAGGGCGTCTAAAGGGTACCTCATTTTAAACCAGTAGTATATATATATATATATCCATATCAATTCTTCTTTCATTCATCTTCCAAATCCCACCATCAATTCCACATCACTTATCAATACTTTAATCAACACATCAAATGATTCCCCACAACCTAACTCACCACTATCTCAAACTCAACAACAAAAATAAACGTGATTGACACTGTGCCCAGTCTCAAATCTGTAAGCATAAAAAGGGAGCACTTTTAAATAGTGAAAACGTCTCTGGGGAGCACTTTAAAAGTGAAAACGTCCCTGGGGAGCACTTTAAAAGTGAAAACGTCCCTGGTTCCTTTAAAATCCGAGGAACCTGTACTATTAACCTATCGATTGCGCAGATCGATAGGTTACATCGGCCGACGGTACTATCAGTGTCATGCAATGCTCACTATAACCTATCAATATCCTATCAATATCACTTCCACAATATTCAATATCTAAATCACAATTTCCATCAACTTCTCAATTTCATCCAATATCTCCATCACAACAATTCCACTCCTTCCATCAAACTAAATATCACTATCCCTGACAATATACTATACACATCTCTCACCAGTATCTGAGCATTATTACTATATTCATTCACACCATTCAAGGACAGTAACCACCACCAATCAGTATAATATATAGATAATGAGTCAAATTCCTTTATACGAAAATATTCGCGTTTAAAAGGCACCCGATAGCCTATTTCATATAAAAATAGCTTTTCAAAGATAATATATATATAGAGGGTGAGAAAGGATTTTACAAAATCCTAGCTAACATCACCCTCAATGTTATAGTAAGGTAAGTGTGATTACCTGTCGCCCTTTAGCACTCTGACGTTCTTCCTTACCATTTCTTGTAGATTTTCTCCAAATACTTTAGTTCCTCCTAAGTTCGAGCCGAGTTTGCACACAACAATGGCGGCCTCCGCCGCCGGGAAAAACTTGCCGGAGCTCGACGTTGCCGGAAAATGGCCGGAAATCGACCATTATTGACTCAACCAACATCGTCCGCCGCTATTTCGCCGGAGAACGAAGAAGAGACAGAGACGGTGGAGTTGCGAGCATGAATGGCAAAAGAAAGAAAGAATAATGAGAGGGTTCTTACCCCCAACCACGGCTAAACCGCCGTGAGCCTCCACCATCGCCGATCGCCGCCGTCGCTTGTGGCCGGAGGAAGAAAAGAGAAAGCCGAACGAAGTGGAAGAAGAAAAATAGAGGGGGTTGGAGGGAGCCACGACGGTCCAGCCAGCTTTGGCCGCCGCCGCCGTCGATCGGCCAGAGAGGGAGAGAAGTCGAAGGTGGGAGGGTCTGGTGAGAGGGAAGGAGAACGGAAGGAGTGCCAGAGAGAGAGGGAAGTCGGTGAGGGAAGTGAGGAAGAAGAAGAAAATGGAAAAATGAAGGGGAGGGAGTGTTTGGTTTAGTGTTTATAGGGTGGGTTATTGATAATTTGCAGCCCAAACTTGTCATAGTGTACTCTTTTGATTCTAAAACCATTTAAACCAGCCTCCAATCTTTTTAAACTTCAAAATATTTTTAGCTTTACCACTCCCTCATAATTCAAACTCTTCATTTCTTAATTGATTATATGTACATTAATTACTCAAAATTCCCAAAATATCCCAAAAATTCCTAAAAATTCCAAAAATTTCCCAAAACATTCTCTAATCCTGAATTAAATTTTTCAGGATGTTACAGTGAGGATGCGAGAGAATGAAGTGAAAAGAAGAAACAGAATATTCTAGAAGTGAAGGACGAGAATGATCCCTAAAATGGACAAATGGGAGTGTATATATATATATAAGGTTAATGAAGAGAGGGGTATTATAGTCAAATGCTCTTTTAGTTCAATCATTTTTCTACTCTTGAATAAGCATATAAAATGGCTCTTTAACCCATTGTAAATTCCTATTTATTTTCCTAATCTCCCTCAACAAGATTAATTTACTTTTACTTCCCCTTAATTTCTTTTGTAAGAGTTTTTATCAAATAATTAAATTCCTTAAAATATATTTATCTCTGTTTATTTTATTTCCAAAGTTTTTTTTTATTCCTAAGTTACCTCCCAAGACATTAAATACTTGCTAATTATCTTTAATATAAATTTTCAATTTTGGGATGTTACACTTCTCTTCTTTGCCTCGTGTGCGTCTCCAGATCGCGTGCTTAACTTCCTTCTTTCTTTTTGGCGTGAATATGTCTAGGCTTTAGGAATGGGAAGAATTATGACCAAGCCTCCCTTTCTCCTCAATTGCATGTGTATATTTATAATAAAATAGTCCAACACCATATTGCCTTTGCCTTGCATGTTAAGTTTCTTTTCTTTCCTTTTCTTGTATGTCTCTTTCTCTTTATTTCCTTTTTCATTAAATATGCATTCATGAAGAGAAAGAAATAGGAAATAATCACAATGACTCAATCACATAATTTCATTAATAGGAAACTTCTCATCAAAATATTTCTTTTAATTTAATATATTAAGTTTCCTATTTCAATTAAATTTCATATTTTCCAAAATAATCACTCATATACTCTCAAATTACTTTCTTTCCAATTCACATCAAAATCACTTAATTATTTAATTCATGACTCCCCAAATACAACAAAATATTTCCTAAAAACCACTAAATATGGGGAGTCATCATAGACATATCATCAAACCATTTGAAAATGAAAGAAATGTAAAAGCAAACCAATCGGGGAAAGAGAAGCTGATGAAAATACCCATACAACAACTGGAGAAAATATACCACCACCACCTCTTGGAATTTTGATTTGATCTCCGGAATACAAAAATGAAAGCATTACGCTCTACTTCATTAATCTCCAAATCTTCATTCGACATCAAATTACATCCTCTACGTATCATCTTGAATGTCTTATTCTTGTTAATATTCCTCTTAGAGATAATCTTCCCATCTAACGCACCACCCTTCAGTTTCTCCTTATCTTGATTTTTTCAAACTAGCTTCGCTTCAAACCTAATTCTTCTACCATCTCCATCTCCCTTCATGTTTGTCATTCTCCTCAAAAGAATTCCAAGAATCTATCTCAGCCTTGAATAGAATACTTCGAACCCTAAGAAGAAATAAACAAACTCTAATTGTTTCAAAATAGAAATAAGACAAGTAACTAGATCAAGTGAAAATCACACTTAATAAATCCCTAAAAATAGTCAAATTCATATCCAAGCATAAATATACTTTCATCAAATATTTAATTAAAGGGAAATGACTATATTTCGCCCTTCAGGTGGACACCCTAAACTACCACCGGCTACAACCCTAGAAGTAACCAAAATTGTCCAATTTTACCCTTAATTAAAGGGCAAAGGTGCAAAAATAGCCACCGTAAATTTAAAAATGGGCAACTATAACTCTGGTAAATTGAAGGGGGTAAAACTGTACACTGTAAACTAAAATGGGGCAAAACCATACATTGTAAACCAAAATGAGGCAAAAGTAATCTCTCTGTTAGGCCGAGTTAAACAGACATTTTCCATACGTGGGCTCCACCATCAGTAAATGACATGTCAATTTCAAAATCTAACGTGAAAGCTAAATGCATCATCTAGGTGAACCCTAAATCATTAAAAATGAACTCTAAACCCCCAAATTATTTCGATAAGAAACCAAATAGAACCCCAAATCATGTGAAATTCACCTTACTTCTACATAATCATCTGAAAAAATAAAGTCTCATCAACATATTGCACCCTTAAATGTATGACACATCATTTACTGATGGTGGGTGTTAGAATCTTAAGTTTTGATGAAGACTAAAATATAAAGGATTAGACCAAGTACCTAGGAAGCAATAGGATAACATAGGATCCCAAGTAAGAGTGCAACCGGTTGTGGATTTACTTCCGGATAGACTAGGACTCGCGCACGCGGATGAATGTTTTATCCCCCAGCGGCAGCGAGTAACTCACTAGGGATTTAACTTAGTCCATGAACATTGAGTACACAAACCTTAAGACTAAGCTATGATTCAACCGGAAGAGAAAGTGCTTCCTGTTAGACTTAGACTGGCGCAGAGCGATAGAATAGATATCACCCCAAGCGTCAGTGAGTTTACTTCGCCAAGTGAAAGCACTTCCTGTTAGATTTAGACTGGCGCAGACTGATAAAATAGAATACCCCAAGCGTCAGTGAAAAAGCCACGTGAAATAGCTTCCTGATAGATCTTGACTGGCGCAGACTGATAAAATAGAATACCCCAAGCGTCAGTGAAAAAGCCACGTGAAATAGCTTCCTGATAGATCTTGACTGGCGCAGACTGATAGAATAGATATAACCCTAAGCGTCAGTGAGTTTACCTCGTCAAATGAAAATGCTTCCGATAGCTTAGTGACTAGCGCTGACTGTTGGATTGAAGGACACTTAGCGAGAGTGAGTAATAGTGAACAAAATCCTTCATCCAGTGGAATCACTTCCGGATGTAGAAGTGCTTCCTGATGCAAGGAAGACCTCTTAGACTAAGAACACTCCCACTGCATGTGACTATATGCTTTTATACTGTTAGACTAACACTCAGTGCAGCACACTCAGTAGAATTGCTTCCGGATGAGAATCTGCTTCCGCAAGCAATCAGAATGTCAGAAGTTGCAGTGTCAGAATGTTTTTGTCAGAGCAGAGGTGTCAGGACTACTTTTCAGAGATAAAGTAAGTCAACCCTGCTATGCATTGATGAAGCATTTATTGAGCAAACGGTAACATGGGATAAACGACCATATTCAAACGGCTCTCCCAACTACCAAGAGACAGATTGCTTGAAGACTATATAAAGAGACTCAAACCTCATTTATAAGGTTATCTATTATCTTTGAATATTCTTGAGAGAAGTTAGAGCGAGAAACTAAGAACATCTTCAAGCATTCAAAGCTGCCCAGAAAAAGCGAAGAGCATTTAACACTTTGAGTGATCTTATCATCTACTTATTCTGTACTCATCGTAGTTAAGTCTCTTTCTGTTATAAGAGCATTTATTGTACTTAAGTGTGTAACACCATCCGTTCTTTGAGAGAACTCAGTTTGTAAAATCCTTTAATTCTAAAGGTTAACCCCTTGCTCGGTGTGAGGGGGAGCTAGTTAGAAAGGTTACAAGTAAGCCTGTGTAAAACTTGTTGTAAGGTTGCAAGTGATCCCGTGCAAAACTTGCGGTTGTAAGGTTTCAGGTGAACCCGATTTAAAACCTGAGATATAGTGGAACTCTCGGCCTGGGTGGTTGAGGACTGGACGTAGGTCAGGTAGACCGAACCAGTATAACTCTTGTGTCGTTTAATTTGAGCATTTATTTTTGAAGCACAATTCACCCCCCCCTCTTGTGCATCCATTACGTTCATTTGGTATCAGAGCGGGTCTTTCTCACTCGATTCCAACGAATCCAGAAAGCAAAGATCCAGTAATGGATACAGATTACTCCCTGCCAGATGTCTCTATTCAACCCAACAAGCCTCCAGGCTTTGATGGGTATAACTATCCATTCTGGAAGTTTCGAATGGAGACCTATATCAAATCCAGCGACATCAGACTCTGGGACGTAATCGAACGTGGGGATCACACACCACTGGATGAGGATGGTTTTGCCAAGCAGCGATCTAGGTACACAAATGAGGACTATGCTCTAGTCCAACTAAACTACCGGGCCATGCACTACATCCAGTGTGCTCTCAGCCCTAAAGAGTTTCACAGGATCAGCCACCACAAAAATGCTAAAGATATGTGGGAGGCTCTTGAGGCTGCTCACTCTGGAACCAAGGGAGTAAAAGCAAGACGTGTTGAAATGCTGGTGGAAGAATTTCACAAATTCGCCATGCTGAGTCCCACCGAGCCTATCAGAGAGCTGGAGCTCAGGTTCACCCATCTCATCAACAATTTGGCCTCGCTGGGTAAGGATATCCCTGAAAGAGAGCAAGTGAGCAAGATTCTAAAGATCTTGAAGGGTGACTGGATCACCAAAGTGACTATTTTGCAAGAAGTGCAAGGAGAATCAACCAGCTCCATCACCGCACTATTTGGCTCTCTTGCTGAATATGAACCTACCTTGCTGGCTATGAGAGCTCCTCAACCCTCATCCAAGAACAAGAACCTTGCTCTCGTTGCTCCCAGCAAGGAGATCAATGACAATGATGAGGATGATGAGGAGGAGATGGACGATGAGGAGATGGCTATGATGGTGAGGAAATTTAGGAAATTCTTCAGAAAGAAAGGAGGCTATCAGAGAGGTGATTCCAGCCAGAAGAAGGGATACAAGAAAGAAAAGGTCCCTGTGTGTTTTGAATGCAATAAGCCTGGTCACTTCAAGGCTGAGTGTCCCAGCCTGCAGAGGTCAAAAGGCAAGGACAAAAGAAAGGCTCTTGTTTCCTCCATTTGGGTAAATAGCTCAGATGAGGAAGCAAGTGATGAAGAAGAAGTTGCCAACCTCTGCCTGGTAGCTAGAGAAGAGGATGAAGAAGAATCTTCAGATCTTGACCTCACCAACGAAGATCATGAGGTAACTCTTCCTGAACTACAAGAGGCTTACAATGAGGTTCATGAAGAATTCTCTAGACTATGTAAAGCCTATAAGGTGTTGAAAACCAAAAAGGAATCACTCGAGTTCAAGGTGGACTCACTAAGTGAGGAACTAGCGGAAGCTAGAAGACTTCCGGTAGTGGATGGCCAGGGTTCTCCCCAAGTAGAACCTAACGTCCCAACACCTGAGAGCTGCCCTAATTGCAGCAAAATCTCAGAGGAAAATAACAAGCTGCAAAATGCCCTGCAGAAGTTTACCAATGGTTCAGAAATGCTAAATATACTCTTAATGAACCAAAGGGCATATAGGGATAGAACTGGATTAGGATATACTCCTAGAGGGAAGAAGTGGGTGGAACCAAAAGTAAAGCCCTACTTAAAGTTCTTCCATAAAGCCACTAGTCATAGCTCCTCACCCTTCAGCTTCTGTAACTATTGCAACAGGAAGGGACACTCCACGTCCACCTGTAATGCTAAGAAGCATGGAGCAAGTAGCTCCTACAAATGGGTCCCTAAAGGAACCAAGACAACAAAGGATCCTCCATCTGCTAAGGAAACTAAGAGAGGACAAGGATCCCGACCTTGGAATCATTCCAAAGGGAAAACCCAAGAGTCCAGAGCCAACTCTAGGCCAGAGACTCTAAATATTCACAAGCCCAAGGTCATGAAGGATGACTCTAGACCAAGGGCATTGAAAACTAATGATCGAGGACCCAAGAAAGATTGGGTACCTAAGTTTACTTGACTTTTCCAGGTGTGTCTTAAAGCATCCAAGAACAAGAAATGGTATATTGACAGCGGATGCTCGAGACATATGACTGGAGACAGAGACAAGTTCAAATCTCTGGTGATCAAAGATGGAGCCACAGTGACCTTTGGAGGAAATCAAAGTGGTAAGATCACTGGAGTTGGAGAAGTTGGACCAGTCAAGGATGTCTATCTAGTGGACGGTCTCTGTCACAACCTGCTGAGCGTGAGCCAGAGCACGGACAGAGGAAACTGGGTAATATTTGATTCAAATGAGTGCTTAATAGTTGATAAGCAGGATCTGAATATAGATAAGGCCAACTTAAAATGCAAGATTAAGGCAAATAGAAATGGGAATCTATATACTTTAGACTTATGCCAACAACTAGAAGAAAAATGTTTAATATCTAGTGATGAGAATAGTTGGCTTTGACATAAAAGACTAGCTCATGTTAATTTTACTCAACTCGACATGCTTATTAAAAAGGAGCTAGCTATAGGTATTCCATCATTTAAAGTAAAGCATGATTTTATCTGTGAATCCTGCCAAAGAGGAAAGCAAACAAAGTCCTCATTCAAAACCAAGAAGAAAGTCTCCACCAGCAGGCCCTTGGAACTAATCCACATGGATTTGGTTGGGCCAGCAAGAGTGAAGAGCTTGGGTGGAAACCTATATGCTCTAGTAGTGGTGGATGACTATTCAAGGTTCACATGGACTATGTTTCTTGCCTCTAAGCAAGATACTTTTGATGCGTTTGTTGTCCTGGCTAAGAAAGTGCAGAATGAGAGAGAGCTCAAAATCACAGCCATAAGGACAGACCATGGAGGAGAGTTTGAGAACCATAGCTTCTCAGAGCTATGTGAGCAAAACGGCATTGAACATAACTTCTCAGCTCCAAGGACTCCTCAACAAAATGGAGTAGTCGAAAGGAAGAACAGGGTTCTGACGGAGATGGCTAGAAGCATGCTCAACGAGAAAGAGGTTTCTCAAGTGTTCTGGGCGGACGCTATGAGCACTGCTTGCTATATCTCCAACAGAGCCTATGTTCGCAAGGGCTTGGATAAGACTCCATACGAGCTATACAAAGGAAGAAAGCCCAACATCAGCCACCTCAGAATATTTGGATCAAAATGCTACGTGCATAATAATGGAAAGGTAAATTTGGGTAAGTTTGATCCAAAGGCTGATATAGGTATATTCATAGGATATTCCCTTAGGAGTAAAGCATATAGAATATACAACATGAGAACTAAAACTGTAGAAGAATCCATGCATGTTGTATTTGATGAAACTCCTACATGGGGACAATCCACAGAAGATGATGAAGCACCTAATCTTCCAAAACTACCATCATCTTCCTCACCACCAAAAGAAACACCAACAAGCAATCCAAAGAAGAAGGTGAACCCAGTGATGAACCTGGAGTGCAACACATGCCTGAGGAGGCACAGTTGCCAATAGCTAGGAGACATCACAGGGATCATCCTCTTGATCAAGTGCTTGGTGATGTTTCTTCTGGTGTCAGAACTAGAAGACAAGTTCAAAATGAAGTTGAGTTTGGAGCATTCCTATCTCAAATCGAACCAACTTCAGTTGAACAAGCTCTTGAGGACTGCGACTGGATTATTGCCATGCAGGAAGAGCTAAATCAATTTGAGAGAAGTCAAGTGTGGGAACTAGTCCCATGGCCGTCTCATCAATCCATAGTGGGGACCAAGTGGGTCTTTAAAAACAAACTGGATGAGACAGGTCAAATTACCAGAAACAAAGCCAGACTAGTAGCCAAAGGATACAACCAAGAAGAAGGCATTGACTATGAAGAAACTTTTGCTCCAGTCGCTAGACTTGAAGCAATAAGGATTCTTCTAGCCTTTGCATCCATGAAAGGCTTTAGATTATATCAAATGGATGTAAAGAGTGCATTTCTTAATGGTTATATTAAAGAAGAGGTATATGTAGAACAACCTCCTGGCTTTGAGGACCATAAGCACCCCAAACATGTGTATAGATTAAAGAAAGCTTTATATGGCCTAAAACAAGCTCCTCGAGCTTGGTATGAGAGACTCAACAGCTTTTTGCTGGGCAAGGGTTTCTCAAGAGGCAAATTAGATAATACACTGTTTATCCTCCACAAAGATAGAGATATGTTAATTGTCCAAATTTATGTTGATGATATTATATTTGGGGCAACTAACGAGAAGCTTTGTGAAGATTTCTCTAAGACTATGCAGGGTGAATTTGAGATGTCAATGATGGGAGAACTAACATTCTTCCTAGGCCTGCAAATCAAACAGAAGAAGAATGGAATCTTCATCTCCCAAACTAAGTACTGCAGAGAACTACTCAAAAAGTTTGGGATGGATGAATGCAAGGAGTATGACACTCCTATGAACACCACTGCCGCACTCGACGCTGACGCAAAGGGTAAATCTGTCAGCCTGCCCATGTATAGGGGAATGATAGGTTCCCTCTTATACTTAACAGCGAGTAGGCCTGACATTCAATTTAGTGTAGGCATGTGTGCTAGGTTTCAAGCCAACCCCAAGGAGTCACACTTAACATGCGTTAAACGTATTTTGAGATACCTTGAGGGAACACAAGAACTTGGTCTTTGGTATCCCAGAGGTAACCAAGAGTTCTTATGGGCTTACTCTGATTCTGACCATGCAGGTTATAAGACCGATAGAAAGAGCACCAGTGGACAATGCGCCTTCCTTGGTGGTTGTCTGGTGACTTGGGCTAGCAAAAAGCAAACCTGTGTGTCTTTGTCATCCACTGAGGCAGAATACATTGCTGCAGCAAGTTGTTGTGCTCAAGTGCTGTGGCTGAAGAACCAGTTGAGAGATCTTGGCTTGGAGTTCCCTGAGGCACCTATTCTCTGTGACAACACAAGCACTATCAGCCTTGCCAAGAATCCAGTTCAGCACACTAGGACAAAGCACATTGACGTCAGACATCACTTCATCAGAGACCATGTTCAAAAGAAGGATGTCAAGGTGCAATTTGTCCCCACACAACAACAGCTTGCTGACATCTTCACCAAGCCTCTGGGGTTTGACCAATTTACTTTCATTAGAGGTGATTTAGGAATGGTAAACCCAAATGAAGTGTAAATTCTATTCATTATACTTGATTGTTTATCACTTACAACAATACTAACTTAGGCATCGGAGTGCCAATATATGTTTTTGCAGGTACTCAATGTTAAATCTTAAGCAAGTGCAACCGGAAGCAAAACCACTTCCGGATGATCACTCACTGACACTGGATGATCAAGCCAAGAGAGCGCCAGCACTAGTCAAGAGACACGTCACTTCAGAAAACTCTTCAACTTCCCAAAAGAGACGTTATGTCTTCTCTGGTAATGTGAAGCAACACGTGTCATCAGGTGTGTCGTTCCAACTTAAGTTGTTTACGCTACCCAATGTGTGAAAATGTGAAAAAGCATGACCATTTTACCCTTAGTAACTGCACCTATAAATAGGACATCATTTTTCACTTTCACTTTTCACTTATACTTACAAATTCTCTGCATACAAAACTCTTCATCTTCTTCTATGTTCTTCATTTTCTTCGCATTTTACCACAAACCCGCACAAAAATGGCCGGATCCCATGAAACAAACCCAGTTTCAAAGAAACCTTCCTCATCTAAGAAACACAAGTCAAAATCTGGGAAATCAAGCCATAAACATTCTGGAAAATCTGGGCATCGTGAAGAACATCGCAATGAACATCAAGAACACCATGAAGTTTCTGGGCAGAATACACCGGGGCAGGACAAAAATATTCAAGGTCAGCCTGAAACTTCTGGTAGAGTGGCAGAACAGTTAGTGGTTTCTAAGCAAGAGAAGCTTGATAAGAAGAGGAAGTCCATCCCTAAGGAGGAGGCTGCGGCGATCAAATCTGCCGGAAATACAATAGGAAGAGCATCCTTTTAGGCTGCCTGAGTCCTTAGTGAGTCCTCTTCATGCTGAGTATGGCGCTGAAACGAATCCAGCAACTTGAGGACAGGATGTGCCAAGTCGAGGATCATCTTGACAAGATCTCACCCTCAGCCACCACCTCATAATGACCACCATCCCTGGCCCTCACCCTCTTTGATGATGCCAAAAGGGGGAGAGATGTGATGTCCTTAGCCAGCCCTGGAAATTGAAGACTTGACTCTTGAGGAATCCATTGAGTCTGAGAGACTCAGAAGAAAGCGGATACTTGGGATACTTGACCAGAGTGTTCATGAGACTACAAAAGGAAAAGGAAGAGAGACAAAAGGAGAGAGAGGGGAAAAAGAAACAAAATCCTGAACCCCCAATCCAATTTTTTTTACTCAGAAATTTTTCCTTCTTCATGCATACTTTCATACTTGCCTAGTATATGCTCTTTACTTGTATATGTATGCTCTGACTTGTAACTTATGTTTATCAATAATATTTGTCTAAGTTACTTGTTCTTATCTATTGCTTTTAATCTTTTGCTAAATCCTTCCTTAGGAACTTAATTGATAGAACTAGGTTTGTCATCATCAAAAAGGGGGAGAATGTTAGAATCTTAAGTTTTGATGAAGACTAAAATATAAAGGATTAGACCAAGTACCTAGGAAGCAATAGGATAACATAGGATCCCAAGTAAGAGTGCAATCGGTTGTGGATTTACTTCCGGATAGACTAGGACTCGCGCACGCGGATGAATGTTTTATCCCCCAGCGGCAGCGAGTAACTCACTAGGGATTTAACTTAGTCCATGAACATTGAGTACACAAACCTTAAGACTAAGCTATGATTCAACCGGAAGAGAAAGTGCTTCCTGTTAGACTTAGACTGGCGCAGAGCGATAGAATAGATATCACCCCAAGCGTCAGTGAGTTTACTTCGCCAAGTGAAAGCACTTCCTGTTAGATTTAGACTGGCGCAGACTGATAAAATAGAATACCCCAAGCGTCAGTGAAAAAGCCACGTGAAATAGCTTCCTGATAGATCTTGACTGGCGCAGACTGATAAAATAGAATACCCCAAGCGTCAGTGAAAAAGCCACGTGAAATAGCTTCCTGATAGATCTTGACTGGCGCAGACTGATAGAATAGATATAACCCTAAGCGTCAGTGAGTTTACCTCGTCAAATGAAAATGCTTCCGATAGCTTAGTGACTAGCGCTGACTGTTGGATTGAAGGACACTTAGCGAGAGTGAGTAATAGTGAACAAAATCCTTCATCCAGTGGAATCACTTCCGGATGTAGAAGTGCTTCCTGATGCAAGGAAGACCTCTTAGACTAAGAACACTCCCACTGCATGTGACTATATGCTTTTATACTGTTAGACTAACACTCAGTGCAGCACACTCAGTAGAATTGCTTCCGGATGAGAATCTGCTTCCGCAAGCAATCAGAATGTCAGAAGTTGCAGTGTCAGAATGTTTTTGTCAGAGCAGAGGTGTCAGGACTACTTTTCAGAGATAAAGCAAGTCAACCCTGCTATGCATTGATGAAGCATTTATTGAGCAAACGGTAACATGGGATAAACGACCATATTCAAACGGCTCTCCCAACTACCAAGAGACAGATTGCTTGAAGACTATATAAAGAGACTCAAACCTCATTTATAAGGTTATCTATTATCTTTGAATATTCTTGAGAGAAGTTAGAGCGAGAAACTAAGAACATCTTCAAGCATTCAAAGCTGCCCAGAAAAAGCGAAGAGCATTTAACACTTTGAGTGATCTTATCATCTACTTATTCTGTACTCATCGTAGTTAAGTCTCTTTCTGTTATAAGAGCATTTATTGTACTTAAGTGTGTAACACCATCCGTTCTTTGAGAGAACTCAGTTTGTAAAATCCTTTAATTCTAAAGGTTAACCCCTTGCTCGGTGTGAGGGGGAGCTAGTTAGAAAGGTTACAAGTAAGCCTGTGTAAAACTTGTTGTAAGGTTGCAAGTGATCCCGTGCAAAACTTGCGGTTGTAAGGTTTCAGGTGAACCCGATTTAAAACCTGAGATATAGTGGAACTCTCGGCCTGGGTGGTTGAGGACTGGACGTAGGTCAGGTAGACCGAACCAGTATAACTCTTGTGTCGTTTAATTTGAGCATTTATTTTTGAAGCACAATTCACCCCCCCCCCTCTTGTGCATCCATTACGTTCAGTGGGGGCCACGTCTGGAAAACGTACATTTAAATTTACGATGACTATTTTTGCACATTTGCCCCATTTTGCCCCATTTTGATTTACAATGTACAGTTTTGCCCCCTTCAATTTAAGAGAGTTATAGTTGCACATTTTTAAATTTATGATGACTATTTTTGCACATTTGCCCTTAATTAAATTAGGTCAAAAAGTCATATTAGAAAAGTGATCCATACTGACAAGTCCTCATATTTGTAAATTTTATGTGAATAAACAAAAAACATAAATAAGTGCGATATTGGTCTTATTTATGCTTAATTGATATATTAGACTCTTAATTAGGTGAAATTACCATAGGATTAGGGTCAATTAACCATAATTGTAAATTGATGTCCCTCAATCTGTGTCTATTTGATGCCTATTTTGTCCTAATTTCTCTTTTACGGTCGCTAGGAACAAATCGGAGGAGCCTTAAGCAAAGGAATGAAAAGCTATGGGGATCAGAAACACGCTCCACTCGTCGTGGCCTCACCACCATGAGCTAGTGGCAAAGTGACTTGGAGACAGAAACATTGGGTGTAGCTACGACAAACTCCCCAACTTCAAAAGGCATGCCAAGCTCGCTGTGATGAGTGGCACACATCAGTAGTCTAAATATACGAAATTTCAGGCCAAACCTAGACCAAATCTCCTTACCCAGTCCATGACCAGACTCTAAGAGGATTTAAGACAAAAATTAGAGTTTTGTGAGGCAAATTTGACGAGTTGAAGAGTACCCTAAACCTATCTTCTCTTCTTTTCTCTCATTCCTTGCACTTTACATGTTTTCTACCATTTTCAACCAAATTCCTTCATCATTCTTCATGAGTGGTGAAACAATTCAATGACTTGGGAATGATTGAAAGATAACTTAGCTTAGGTTGATCAAAGGGGAATATAGTTCTCCATTCTCCTTCCTCATATATAATTCAATATATCTAGGATTCTACGAATTGTTATGTGAATTTGGTTATGTTCTTGATTAATATCTTTGTATGAGAATTGAGGAAACAATCTTTGTTGTTGATTTTCTTTGTATGAATGTTTCACATTGCATCTATACATTAACTTGAACATATTTTATTTGTTTGAGTTCATCATTTTATATGGTTTGCTGTTGAAATCTTATGTAAATTGAGGGTTCTTGCTTAGTTAATTATGGTGTCAAGTGTTTGTGTTTAGAAATTAGTGAAGTAAATGAATTCATTGCTTGAGTAACATTATATTTCAACTTATTAGGTCTAATTCATTTATAGATGTTCCTTCAAGGAATTGGACTTGATAATTTAATTTTACTGTAATTCAGAGTTCCGATTTTAGGATTGATAGTTCCTTGCAATTAATTGGCTGCAAATGTATCAATTAATCATATAAGAAAAGTGTCGTTTCGCAAAAATTCCATCTCAAGTATAGTGCTCAAGTTTAGTAGTATAGTAGTAATATAAGAAGAGTGTCGTTTCGCAAGACTATGTGATAAACAAGTTCATTAAGTACATTATAAAAATTAATACTGGGCAAAAATCAAATGATTGATTTAAATAAGGTAAAGAAAATTGCAATAAAATAATAAAAGGTACTTTTAAAATTTTAATTCAAACAATGAGAAAATCCTAGGTTTATTTGTTAGCGTTATATATACTTCATGATGCTTGATTTCTCTGCCCTATAAATAGTACCACAGTAGTATAGTATAAAATAGGTGTTACAATATCTACACTATGGGCAGGGGAGACATTCATCACCTGGTGCCTCGACTTGGCCCATATTTAGACCTTTGGATATTTCCTAAATGAATGATGGAATCATTTTATTCGGTCATGCTAGGCCCAATTTTAGTATGTTTGGGTGGGCCTAATGAACAAACAAAATCAAGACTCTCCCTTTTTCAAGAATACATTCAGGATCAAAATGTCTTTTCTCCCTTTTCCTTTTGTAGAACTAGCATACATGTGTGGATAGTCTCCATTTTACATAATTAGATGACCTACGAATTTATTAATAGAGTATACACTTCTTTATCAAAGAAGTTTGCTTATGTAAATTAGTTTTCGTATTTTCATTTGATGTTTGGTCAACATCAAATATGAATGTGGGAATTAGCTTTTGCCTTGATGAGCGGAACCATAATTTGGTTATGAAATTGAGCAACATGGCATTCGATTGTTGGTGTAATTTGCAATTGTGATAGACATATATCCAAGAACTCCATAAATTTGCTGGAAGGGTGTGGGTTATTTGGATTTGATAAACCCTTATACTTATGTATGCCTCTGGTCCTATTTATAGTGCAGATAGAGATGCTTTTTCTTGGTCTTATATATGAATTGTTTCCATATGAATGTATAAGTTTGCTTTTAATTAATTGTATGTTAACTTTGTTTTCATTTGATGAAGTGAATATTAAATATGGTAGAATAGGAAACTTGTTAAATTTTAGTGGAAGGTTAATGAAATTTAAGACTTTCTTGGTATGTGTGAAACATTATATAAGTGATTTATAAATGGACATGAGGAAAAAATGAACTGAAATATCAATTAAAATAAATAGGTTTAAAGGTTAAATCTAGCACTCTACTATTGACAAAAGTTCACCCAACATAAATAAGAATTTTGGGTCTCAAATGAAGCACACATCTATTACAAAATGAGTCAAATCTAGCATTTCTGTCAATTTTGACGGTTTGACCGTTAAGTTTGACCTGATTAAGCTACGTCACTTGCCACGTCAACATTTTAAAATATTTTTTAAACTTAAAATATTGAATAGTTTTAAAAAAATATTTTTAAAATATAATTGGGTGACGTGGCAGGTGACATGGTCTAACTGGATGACGTGGCAGGTGACGTGGCCTAACCAGGTCAAACTTTATGGTCAAACCCGTTAAAGTTGACGGAAATGCTAAGTTTGACCCATTTTATAATTGATGTGTGCTACATTTAAGACCCAAAATTCTTGTTAATGTTGGGTGAACTTTTATCAATAGTAGAGTACTAGATTTGACCCTTAACCCAAATAATTAATTAGATAAAAGTTATTGAAAATGGATTTAGTGACTTTAAAATACTTTTCAAATTATTACCTTCTTTGAATTATTATTTGACCCACTATTATTTTACCCCTATTATTTTACCCCTAAAACTAAAATCAAACTATGATTTTGTTGGTTTCTCACTTACTTGATCATGACATCATTTCACTAATCATTATTTCAACTTTTGTTTCTGTCATCCTACTAATTGTTGACCATCATCCATTTTGGAACAATTTCATTACAATTAGTCGTTACGAAAATATAGATTCTAAAACTAAGGGGTAGTTGGTCAATTTACTAAATGGTTTACCTTTCATCAAAGTGAGAATGTGTATTTAAATCATGAGAAATACTCTTGTTTGAAGAAAAATAAATCTGTCTTGGGAAACACTCTTACCCCTCAAGTTGTAATTAATTAATTGTTAATAGGTGTTGAACTATTAAACGATCTATAAACAAAAATTGATGTGCAATTTTATATTCTTCCTATTCCTCTCTTTCAAAAAATATAAGATATATTTACCTTATTTTATTAATAAAATACTCCTACATTACTTAAATTATTTGATATGACATTTTTTTCTAAACACATTAATAATCTTCTTCCTAAACTCTAATTCCTTTTACTTGATTATTGGTGAGAGAGAGCCTTTACATGGTTATAGTTGACAGAGGGAGCATCAATAAGGTAATTTAGGAAAAAATTAGCTGAAGTATACTTTAGTTCCCTTATCTATGCATCAAAAGTTTGTTTTTAGTCCTTTTGTTGTAAACACTGTTAGTTTCACTTAAATCTAAAAGATTATATCTTGATTAAATAGGGGTAAAAATGATATATTTTCAAAATATACGAGTAATTACACTAAAATATTTTCATTTAAGCATTTTTCGATAGGGCAAAGGTGCAAATCTGATACTAAACGTTGCCCATATGAGCGTTTCTAATACTCAAGTTTCGCAAGGTGCACCAATGATACTCATACATCTGACATAGAGCAAATGTAATACTGTCATTAAATTTAGAAGGTTTCTATTACAATTTTATTACCATGAGATCCCTAGAAATCATCTAATTATTACTATGTCCCAGCAGACTTGAGGGCAATTAAATTTAATTGAGAAAAGACAACAATGCCCTTGACTGAAACTAATAATACCTACACCAGACTAGAAATCAAGAGTTCTGTAGTCTTTTCTTAATTAAATTTTATTGCTCTCAAATATCTTAGGACATTATAATAATTATATGATTTTTAGGAACTTAATGGTAATAAAATTTTAATAGAAAGCATCCAAATTTAACAGCAGTACTACATTTGCTCCATGTTCAATAGATGAGTATCATTAGTGTACCTCGTGAAACTTGAGTAATAGAAACGCTTCTAAAGGCAAAGTTTATTATTAGATTTGCTCCTTTGTCCATTTCAATATTTAATCTTATATTTAGAATTGTTAAATTAATATTTTCTATTAAGTAAAATTAACGGTATCAATAAAAAATATTTAAAGTGTAGTTTCCAAACATAAACGACGTCTAAATTGAAACATGATACCAACGTAATAGATCAAAAGTATACTTAAACCAAACAAATTTACAAACTTGAAATAGGGTTTATATCTATTTTATTTTAAAGACACAAGGGAGTCTTATTTAATTTTGTATCAGCTTCTAACATCCATTTTTGTCTACACCACCTTGCCATACACCACCTTCCTTTACCTCATCGTGGCCACCACATACTCCACGAACTCCCACACCTCCACCAACTCCTCCCTAATTGCCTGCACCTCCTCCATGGCCTCCTCCCGGTCCTCCACCGCCGCCTCCACCTCCTCCACGACCGCCTCCTCCAGGTCCTCCACCGCCGCCTCCACGACCTCCTCCTCCTGGTCCTCCACCGCCGCCTCCACCACCTCCACGACCGCCTCCTCCTGGTCCTCCACCGCCGCCTCCTCCTCCAGGCCCTCCTGGTCCTCTACCACCTCCTCCCCAACCGCCACCACGAACATTTCGTTCTCCTGCCGATCCACCACCTCCTCCTCCTCCTGGTCCTCCTCCTCCTCCGTGACCGCCGGATCCTCCACCTCCTCCGCCTGGACCCCCACCTCCACCACCACCGCCCCCACCACTGCCAGGTCCTCCACCACCGTGAGGTGCTCCTTTTCTATTACCATCAGCTCCTACCCCTCCTCCTCCTGGTCCTCCACCGCCGCCTCCTCCTCCAGGCCCTCCTGGTCCTCCACCACCTCCTCCCCAACCGCCACCACGAACATTTCGTTCTCCTGCCGATCCACCACCTCCTCCTCCTCCTGGTCCTCCTCCTCCTCCGTGACCGCCGGATCCTCCACCTCCTCCGCCTGGACCCCCACCTCCACCACCACCGCCCCCACCACTGCCAGGTCCTCCACCACCGTGAGGTGCTCCTTTTCTATTACCATCAGCTCCTACCCCTCCAAGCCTGCTTCTACTATTATGACTAACTCCTAAATCTCCTCCCAATTTTTCTGCTGAAACAAAGGGAAATGCATGTGAATGCATGGAAAGCTGTAACTTCATACCATCATTGTATGTATGTGAATGTGTCTGAATTTTGTTTAAATCAACAATTGGAACTAATTGTACATAGTTTGGGATATGGATAAGCCCAAAAAAGATGCATGAGAATTTTTTGAAGTCTGAGAAGTCATGTGGCGAATTTTAATTATATACTCTCTTGCCCCGTTTTTAGATAGAGTAGTATCCAATTATAAAAAAGTATGAAGAATAAAAAATTAATCTCCGTCTGAATGTTGTTTTTCTTTTGTTTTAAAGAAACTACTCCTAATAATAATTTAAAATGGATTAAGAAAAATCATTTATTAGGGGGTCGGATGTACAAATCATTACTAATGAGTTTATTAGAAATATATGTTTGAAACATCTAAGAATTTCAAATAAAGGTTTTATAAAATTTGACAAGTTCTTAGAAGAATTGGGCACGAGAAACATTGAAATATGCATCGAATGTTTAGTCAAAATCGGGAAGTTGGCGAAGTAGTTAAACTACGGAAATCCCTGTTGAGTATTAAACGGCGAATGGCATGAAAAAACCTTATAGCAAAAGTAGTACATTATGTTAGCCATTAACTTGACTTTTTTCTGCTTCAATTTATTCAAAATTTAAACGAAATTTTCAAATATATGTATTCAAACTAATCGTACCACTGGTATTATCTATTGATTCTCCATTGAAAGGATAATGATGACCAGTTGAAGCTACACATATAAGTAACATCCCAACCAAGAGACACAGCATAAAGATCTTCGTAATAGCCATCTTTACTGAAGTTGTTTCTATAGTAGAGAGAGAGCGAGGAATATGCCACAAATATTGCTCAACTTGTATTTATAATGGTCATGGAAGAACACGTGTCAAAGATGCAAAGAGATTAGTGTCCAATAATTCTGAGCGTGTATACTTAGGACAATAAATACGAAAATGATTTTGATTCAATCCCTTGCCGCAGAACAATTGATTTGTATCCTAATCAACAATGGTTGGCACACAAAAGGGTTGACACAAAGACGAGTGTGTGAGTTGATGTAAGCATGCTTTCTGATTTTATGGCATTTGGCAAATATTGATCGGCAAGTGTGTACACACCGCGGGCTAACTAATACTTGATAAATCACTGTCTTTTCTATTTTTAGATAACGTTAATGAATCAACAACCTTTTTCCTTGAAATTAGAAAAAAAAAGTTTAGAGGTGATGATTTGTCGTTATAGGACTGGAAGGAGGAGTTGAAACCAAAGGAAGAATGAGAGAAAAAATGATCTAATCTTCATTACTGAGATATGGTCTTTTATGTACAGTAAATACTACCTCCCGTCTCAAATATAAGACCTAGATAATTTTTTTGGGAAGATTAAGGTTGAGAAATAGGTTATTAAATCATGACATATTTGAGAGTATCTTTTTAGATTATCCATTAGCTTATAGGTAAAATAAACTAGTTTAAGAGAAAAAATTAGGTAAATCAATTCATAATTAACTTATTTTTTGCTTTTTTTTAGAATTTTTCAAAAAAGTCATCTAAGTCCTATATTTAGGACCGGAGGGAGTAATACATTTAAAGGGTGAAAGTGTAAAGGGAAAATTAATTTGAGGTCCCTCACAAGAAACTTAATACTAGAAAAGTCCCAAAAGTTGAAAAAATTAATGTAGGGTCCCAAGGGACCTCACTTTAATATATTTGAAAAGTGAAAAGACAGTTTTGCCCCTAGCCTATCAACACTTGTCACATATGCCCAGTAACTTGTCAAGGTTTGCTCAAATAGTTGTCAAGCGTGCCCAGTAACTTGTCATTTTGCCCTGCCCATTAACTTAAAGAGTATTGGCCATTAACTTGTTACACATGTCCAACTAGCTAGTTATCACATGTGCCCAGTAACTTATCAAGGTTTGCCCAAAGAGTTGTCAAGCGTGCCCAGTAACTTGTCATTTTGCCCTACCCATTAACTTAAAGAGTATTGACCATTAAGTCGTTACACATTCCCAACTAGTTGTCACATGTGCTCAGCAACTTATCAAGGTTTGCCCAAAGAGTTGTCAAGCGTGCCCAGTGAGTTGTCACACATTGACAAGTTATTAGGCACATGTGACGGGTGTTAATAGGCTAGGGGCAAAACTGTCTTTTCACTTTTCAAATATATTAAAGTGAGGTCCTTTGGGACCCTACATTAACTTTTTCAACTTTTAGGACTTTTCTAGTATTAAGACCTTTGTGGGGACCTCAAATTAATTTTCCCAAGTGTAAAACTGATATTAAACTTTACCCAAAAGTGTGTTTGTGATATTAAAGTTTCGTAAGGTACAAAAATAGTACACAACTTACAGTTCAAGTGCAAATATAGTATTTTCACTTAAGACAAATAAAATTTATATATGAAAAAACTTTTATACCCCACATTCAGGGATGGATTGCCCATGTCAATTGCTACACCCAACTCTAGCGATGATATTGACCCTGAAAGTCAGTTCCAAGGAATTTTCACCCTTTTCCCTCTATGATCACTCCTCACACTCAATCTCACTTTCAGGTCAAAGTATACAATAAAATAAAATGCAATAAGTAGCCGTATAGTGAAAAATATTTGACAAAATCACCTTGGAAAGAACAAACAACAAACAAGTTGCAGTAAGAAAAATCTGATCTTTTAAATCCTCTAAAACATGCATCTTTGGTGAAATTGTACTAACTCCAAGTGTATTTGCTTTTGATGCCACAAATTTTCCAAGGCACAAATGAAAATAAAAGCAAATGCTTCTCCATTGCATCAGTTTCTTCAACCATTTTATCTGGAAACCAAATTAAATTAACTCCAAGCATTTTCTCGAATGCCGCAAAGTGGCTTTTCCACGATGTGTTTTCTAATATGCTTGTGAAAAACGCTATAGGGACTCTGTATTATTTATAAATGTTGATAAGTAGCATAAATAAACGCCGTCATACAACGAGTTTTTTGTAGTGAGTAATTCATACTTATGAAATCAACAAAGAAATATTGTACCCGTCTTAGACACTGACATACATGTGCATTTCAAGTAATATTTTTTTTGTCTAAATATCACTTCAATATAAATCACACTTGAGTAGTAGTTTTGGAAGAACAACTCCAAATGTTCATTGCATAAAAACTATTGGATATGATCATTTGCCACTTTTGGCATTTTCTTTCTCACTTGCGGAGATCGAATCGACGGAAGAAAAGTTATGACATAGCTAAAAGCGAAAAATTCCATCTCACGCAAAATTATTATGAAACTTCCTTGGATATTTGAATTGATGTTGTTGTATATTGTTAAAAATAAGTTTTGATGATAACTAAATAACTTAGGATGAAGAAAGGTTGGGCTTAGAATACGAATAACTTAGGAACAATCTAATTAAGTTTGCAAGTCATTGCCTACTCGATCATAGAAGCATGGTCAATTAGGATGTCAATGATACATGCGGTTAGGGTCAGATAAGAGTGAGATTAGAAAGAAGTTAATTTGTTAAAATGGTTGTCAAACCAATTAGGGTGTCCTGTACTCATCTTAGACTTGAGTGAATAAAGAACTTAGTAATCTCAGTATATGCAAATACAAGTGTCGAATCAAACAGACTTTAACGTAATAGTATAGAAGGACTTAAAAGCAATTCAAGGACAAGTCATATTAGCCTAAATCTTATGCGATAGAGTTTCCTAATAAAATAGGCTATATGTGAGTGATGTCCTATGTTCAATTAATCTCCTTTCATGAACTTTCCTCATCCACCTAAAGGTGTGTTTATAGTTGAAAGCACAGATGCACAAGAGGGGGTGAATTGTGCTAAAAATAAAAACTTTGAACAACAAAAAATAAAACACAAAACAGTTTATACTGGTTCGGCCAAACTCTTGCCTATGTCTAGTTCACCAACACCTCGTTGGGTTCCACTAATTTCATATTTTACAAACGGGTTCACCTGAGAACCTTACAGTGAAAGAAACTCTCTCACACACCCCCTTACTACCCGTAAGGTAACAATCCTGTTCTAAAGCTTCAAGCTTCAGAACAACCTCAGAATAGAAGAGGCACTACTGGAAATAAGGTCTTTCACGACCACAATATTGGGCTTTTCACGACCACAAATAGGTGGTCGTGGAATCCCGCGTCGTAAAAAAGTGTGTTTTTCACGACCACATGTTTGTGGTCGTGATAGATAGGACCTATCACGTCCACACTTGGATAAAATGGACGTGGTAGCCTCTTAGGAGGCACCAAATTTGGTGCCTCCTAAGAGGCTACCACGTCCACACTTATACAAGTGTGGACGTGGTAGGTGGACGTGATACCTATCACGTCCACACTTAGGTAGTGTGGACGTGATAGGGGGGACCTATCACGTCCACACCTTATAAGGTGTGGACGTGATAGGTCCCCCCTATCACGTCCACACTACCTAAGTGTGGACGTGATAGGTATCACGTCCACCTACCACGTCCACACTCCCTAATGTGTGGACGTGAAAGGGGTTTTTTTTTTTTTTTACTTTTTGTAAATGCATTTTATAGCCATCTGCATTCTTGCAGATCATTTACAAACCACTGTCAATACCATACTATTGCACAATACAGAATACCAGAGCAATTGCAAAAACGTATCCCATAAATATTACCTTACTTAGACAACAAAATACAAAAGGCATAATCTAAGTTTTATATCTTTGCCTTACTAGTAATATAAGTTCAAAATTTATCTACAACAATCTAAGCCTATACAATTTCTGCCTCACATAGTGATTAAAAATTCTGCAAGTGCGTTTCGTACAAAGTCAATATCCTCATCTTGTTTAAACGAGTCAGTACTAAGTCCATAAAGTCCCTCCAAAAGCTGCAACATAATTAAACAATATTAAAAAAGACAAGGAAAGTACCACTTACAATTAGAAATCACTATTTTCTTGGAGATATATGTTAGAAGCGTGCATACCTTTTGGAATTTCCTCCCTTGCTTAATTTGATCTTGATATACAATATCCAGCATGTATTTGCAGACATAGTATCCGCACTCTACAACGCCCCGCTGTCTTGGACACTGATAAATCACAGATAATATCAGCAATATCATAGTAGTTCGGGTATGACTAAAAGCAATATAAATGAAAATGAATATAAAAATTGCTTTTACCTTTACGTTTATAACATTAATCGAAGTCTGACTAGCTGTGTAATAATCAGTATCTTGAGCATCATGCCATTTTAATATTCCTCTTCAAAAGAGACAAAATCATAACAATAATGTTATATATAGTATAAAGATATATTATTATCAACCATAAAAGTAAAAAAAAAGAGAAACTTACTTGTGGAAGACTTTTCTGTGATCGTTGCTAATAAATCCCTCTAAAGAGTCAAACCAAAAAATCCTGAACTCTTTCGGGCAAAGTATAGCCAGAGTCCAATGTCCACTGAAAGATATAAGTGAAAATAAATGTTAATTAACCTAAGACATAACATTTAATATTGTGTAAAAGATAACTCATTACCAATTCAAAACAGGGGCGAAATAAAGAGTGCCGCAATCAAGGCCCATCTGCAGCTCGACGTAAGATTGCATCTCCCAAAAATGATCCTTCTTACTCTTTTTAAGTAATCTCAAGGCGTTTTCATTATAAGCCAGTCTAGAAGGGCATAGAAACCGGCAAAACTTCTCCTTTGGGGTTCTTTGGCATAAACTGTGACAGTACCTATTAGACATGGCGAAATGGATTAGAACTTAAAGCCTCATTTCAATATTCAACTATATTGGTAAAAATATGACACACTTACCAGACGGCCAAATCAAGCCAGCTTTGCTCAAGCTCTTCCATCATCAAGAACTCCTTAACGTCTCGAGAACCTTGCAACCAAATCTTCTCCTCTACTAGTGGATTGACGACTCCAGCAGGTATTGAAAGATTACGCTCAAATCCAGGTTGCATCGTCCACAGCAGATTCAGATATGGGTACTTGTCACCGTTAAAATTCTGAAAATAAGAAACACATCATCAGTACACACATATATCAACAACATTGTTAATAAAGGTCAATTCATAGACAATTTGAGTACCTGTGGGAGAAGAATTGGTGGTTGAGCTTCTTGAGGTTCTTGAGCAGTATCGAACACAAGCCTTTTAGGCCAAACAATAAAGCCCTTCATTGCTTGCCCTAAAGTTGTGACCTCTTTAGTACGAAATGGAACACATGTCATTTCTTGGCCCTTTATCACGGAAATGACTGTCACTTTTACTTGATCATCCCGGATAGACCTGTTATGAATGGTGGTGTGATATGGGTACTTGAGAGCCTTAGCAACAGGGTGTAGGCAAGGCTCGTCAAGATGCAAGTAGCACTCCTCGTGGTAGTCATCAAGAGGATCAGGTGCACTTGGCTCATTCATTGTTGAAGTTGTTCTTTGGGAAGCTTGAAGAGCCTCTAACTGTGATGCAAGATATTCAAACCTCATTTGCCATTGGCTCTCCCGTTCTTCCATCCGTTCGTCCACCCGTGCATTCACCATTGCATCAAGCTCCTCAGTGGACATTTTAGGTCGAGACACCACTCGTTTTTTGGGCCCAAAAAATTCCTTTGCCCCAACTCTCCCAGAAACTCCTACAACTCGGCTAGGGTTGTCTAATCTCCCTAGCGAAGTTGCTAGGATGTCCATTCTGGGGTCCTGCGGTGTCCAAGACCCCTGAGAAGATTGCTCCTCCAGTTCATTCTGTTACAAAAGTGAACAAACATTGATTAATATACAATAATATCCTACGTAAGTGTTTAAATACAATTTATATAGCACTCACAATTCGGTTTGCCACCGCTTCAGCCTTGTCACTGGTATATTTTCCAGTTGGTCTCTTCCTCCGGGCCAACATTGTTGTAGCCAATGTTGTTGCTTAACATCGTTGCTTAACATCCAACCAACATTGTTGCTTAACATCGTCATTAACGTGTTTCCACTCATTTATTGTGATGTCAACTCTGTTTCTCGCCACTGTTCCAAGATAACTTGAAAATGGCTTTGCAGTTGGCCCTTTAGGCCTATTTTTTGCATCTAGTTCCAAGTGATTTTTCTTCTTATGCTCAACTGTCAGAGCAATCACTTTCGAAAGTTTTGTAGGCCCTCTTTGCTTCTTCTTCACAGGGGGTGGTTGGGCCTCCTCATGATACTCTTGCTCGCGATCGGAGTCATTATCTGCCATTATAACCTGTGAAAGAGGAACAATTACATACATTAGCACAGAACAATTAATAATATTAGATAGATTATTAAATGAAAAACAATAACAATAATCAATACATTTTCTAACATTATGTGTTGTCGTCCCATATGTCCCATATACCCTCAGTATGATCATTTCTGACCGCACAGAAGTCATCATCATCATCATCTAACAAACTTCTTGTTGTTTTGCCTAATAATTGTATCTCATCATCATCACCATCATTTACTGTGAGAGCACAATCCATTTGATTTCTATTTTGCAAGGTAATGGAAAGCTTAACATTTGTAGGGTCTGATACATAAAACACTTGTTTCGCATGACTTGCTAGAATAAATGGTTCATCCTTGTAGCCGACCCTATTAAGATCAACAGATATCATGCCACTTTGGCGCTCAATCACAACCGCATTACTATGTACCCACTTACATTTAAATATGGGAACCTTAGAATGCGGTGCGTAGATGATTTCCCAAATTTCTTCAATAACCCCATAATATGTAGTTGTAGCCAATTTTGGGTTTTTGTCTCTAGAGCTAGAAAAATGGGTTGCCTCAGCTTCAACCATCACCCCGCTGTTTTGTGTGGTGCGCTTGCCATCAATGACCTTAGTAGAGAAAGAATACCCATTTATTTCATAACCACCCCATGAAAAAACAATAAACTGAGGCTTCACAGCTAGCAACCATACTTGAGCTGGACGAAATTAGTGTCATCCTCACAAATTGGACATGCCTTATGTCCCTTGACACTATATCCTGAGAGATTGCCATATGCAGGTAAGTCATTGATTGTGGTAAACAACAAAGCTCGCAACTTGAATGTCTCCTTTTTGTATGCATCAAACACATCAACACCTTCATTCCACAACATCTTCAAGTCATCGATCAACGGAGTAAGATAAACATCGATATCGTTCCCAGGCTGTTTCGGTCCCGAAATCATCATACACATCATAAGATATTTCCGTTTCGTGCACAACCAAGGTGGTAGGTTGTAAATGACAAGCAAAACTGGCCAAGCACTATGTTTGCTAGAGACACTCCCAAATGGGTTAAATCCATCTGTACAAAGGCCGAGACGGAGGTTTCTAGGATCACTAGCAAACTCTGGAAAAACTGAATCAACCTTTTTCCATTGAGGAGAGTCAGCAGGATGTCGAAGATATCTAGAATCAGAATTTCTCTGATCACAATACCACCTCAGATTCTCTGCTTCTGTTGCATTCGCGAACAATCGTCTAAACCTTGGAACTATTGGAAGGTACCACATTACTTTCGAAGGTTCACCTTTTTTTGGTTTGTTTGTCTCTTCGTCGTCGTCGTCATCATCAGCACCCTTCCTCTGTTTATACCTTGGCTCCTGACATCTTGGACACACATGTAACCCTTCATATTCATTTCTATATAAAATACAATCATTGGGACAAGCATGTATCTTCTGATACTCCATACCCATCTTACTTAGCATTTTCTTGGCCTCATACATTGTCTTCGGAACCGCATTGTTATCCGGGAACATATCGCTCAAAGCTGCGAGCATTTTCGAGAAACCCGCGTCTGCCCACCCATTTTCCGTCTTTATTTCTAGTATTGTTAGAATGAAGGTCAGACGGCTATACTTCTTACACCCTGGAAACAAAGGTGTCTCAGCATCACCACGCACTTTGTCGTACTCGTCTGACACAACAAACGACTCCGCTGCGATATCATTTATCATGTTGTCCATGCCAACATCGCAAACATATTCATCATCATCATTATCATCCACCTCCGCTGCTTTTACATGTTCCACGGTAGTTCCCAATTCCCCATGCCAAATCCACTTCCTATATCGGCGATTGATCCCCTCACAAATAAGGTCATTCCTTATAGAGTCAAGGCTCTTGCGATCAACATTCACACACTTCACACAAGGGCACGGGTACTTTCCATTCTTACTCGCCACATTTCTTTTGGCAAATTCAATAAACTCTTCCACCCCGTTTTGATATTCTTCACTAGTTCGCAAAGCATCCATCCAAGCACGATCCATTGGAGTAATGCGTATAATATGTATATACACTTGTCTTCATTAAAAAGAATAGAAGACAATTGAACCAATCAGAGGACTATCTATGGCAACCTAAAACAGTCCTAATCAACAACCAAAAACAGCCTCTCCAAGAAACTAGAGCCTATTTGCATGCAATTTTTACTACCCCTTCCAGCAAAGAAAACAAGCTTTTTCCAGCAATTATTGCTAAATAGAGCAGCCCAAAACACTCTTAAAATGTCCAGAATAGTCAACCAAACAGTGTACCAAATTAAGTGCAAATCAGAATTTACCACAAATGCACAAACCAAAAGCTAGTTGAATTTGATATTCAACAATAGAAGCAATATTTAAGCCAGCAAATGAACCAAATATAATCACAATAATCAAAATAACAATTAACAATCTATTACCAAAACCAAATAAAATCAGTAATTCCATTGAGCTTATAAAATCAGTCAAACAATATTTCAATGCTTAAAATGTCTTACAATGCGCACAAACTATATTAAAAAGCAAATACAAAAAATAAAAAAACAAAGAAAATACAATGAGAGAAAAATAAAAAAACAAAAAAAAAAACTCACCTTAAAGGAGTGTAGAAAGAGAAGGCGGTGGGGGAGAGGCGGCGGTTGAGGCGGCGGTGGTTGGAGGAGAGAGGGCGAGAGGCGGCGGTGGTTGGAGGAGAGAGGGGGCCGAGGCGAGAGGGGAGGAGAGAGGGTGAGAGGCGGCGGTGGTTGGAGGAGAGAGGGGGCGGAGGCGAGAGGGGAGGAGAGAGGGCGAGAGGCGGCGGTGGTTGGAGGAGAGAGGGGGCGGAGGCGAGAGGGGAGGAGAGAGGGCGAGAGGCGGCGGTGGTTGGAGGCGAGAGGGGAGGAGAGAGGCGGAGAGGGAGGAGAGGCGGCGGAGAAAAAGTGTTGAGAGTGAGGGAGGCGAAGAGAGAAGAAGAGTTTACCAAAGTGTGAGAGAAGAAGAGAGAAAGGGAGGCGAAGAGAGTGAGTGCCAAAGTGGTAGTGAGTGCCAAAGTGTTGGAGGGAAATAAAAAAGGGTTTTGGCGCCAGTGGGAAAAAATTGCCCACCTTTCACTTCCACATTTGGGTACATGTGGTCATGGAAGGGTCCCCTTCCACGTCCACACTTATAATGGTGTGGACGTGGAAGGGGAGAACCCTTCCACGTCCACACTTAGAGTGAGTGTGGACGTGGAAGGGTCCCCTTCCACGTCCACACATCTATATGAGTGGACGTGGAAGGGGACCCTTCCACGTCCACACTCACTCTAAGTGTGGACGTGGAAGCCTGGTCCCCTTCCACGTCCACACATCTATATGTGTGGACGTGGAAGGGGACCCTTCCACGACCACATATACAAATGTGGTCGTGAAAGATCTCCGCCTGGACAGTTATTTACATGTTATGCCACCGCGTTTTTCATCAACGACCAACATTGGCTTTTTAGTCGTTAAGTATGGTCGTGAAAGGCCTATTTTCTAGTAGTGAGGATTTAAAATAGATAACTAAGTTCACAAATAAACAGATAATGTTAAACACTTAAGATTTTGTGATCGCAAGAAGACTTGAATGCCTTGATAGAGAGTAGGTGCAGAATTGAAAGCAATAAATTCCATTCGCCTATTTATAGTCTTCAATGGTGGAAGTAGCCGTTTGACACATACACTAGAAGTCTTGTATCCGTTGAGCTCAATTAATGCTTGGTACTTGGTTCTTCTCATGTTGGTTGAAGAAGATGATGAACATTGAATGCGTCTTCAAACTTTATCAGCAAATATTGCTTCTTGTAGGAGAGAATTTGCCTTGAGTGCATATATGGCGGAGGAATGTGTCTAACGTCTTGTAAAAAGCATTCTGATCATGACAGTGTACTTTTGTACTTGATTTGCTTTTTGGTCGACACTCCGATCAGGCATTGATCACACTTGCTTCAATCACTTACTGCACACTTAGATCACATGTTAAGTGCATAATAATATCAATCACTCAACACTTCGATCACTACTTAATTATGGTTCCGATCACTTTGTGATCTAAGGTTCTTAGTTCAGTTTTGCTTAGACTGCTCTGATTGATATTACGATCGCTGTATTAACTTAGAAAAATATTTGTTATCATTCCATGATCGCTCTTTCTCAGTGATTTCAAGTTATTCATGATCGCACTTCCTAGTGATTGTTTATCCGTGAGCACTTAGTCTAATGACTATTTTATCCTACTATTATGATCGCATTGTCTTAAGAATATATGTGATCATAAATTCCTATTCTTTCATTTGTGATTGCTTGGTCATATATAAGTCTGGTGATCGCATCTTCTTAGATTTATACTTGTGATCGCACTGTCTAAGTTCCATATTGATTTTAGTGATTGCTACGACTTAGTGTTATATTAGTGATAACTTAATGATCTCATTGTCTATGATCAATATTAGTTATCATCAAAACTTAGAATTCTAACAATAGTTTCTTCAAATTGTTATATATTTAACTAAAAGTACTTCTATCTGTTGATATCAATTTATTTCATCGATGACTCCCCATATTTAGTTGATTTTTAAAAATATTTTATTGTATTTGGGGAGTCATTAATTAAATAATTAAAAGATTGTGATGTGAATAAGAAATATATTAATTTGAAATATTATTTTGGAATTGAAATATGAAACTTGAAATAATAAAAGAAAATATTTTGAAGGGAATTTTCTTATTAATGAGATTATGGTGATTATTTCCTATTTCCTTTCTTTCTTTTATAATAGGACAATGCAGATTTGGAAACAAAAGAAAAAAGAAAGAATGAGTCTTGAGCTTGGGCTGGATCTTTATTGACCCAATTGATTAAGGAGATCAACCATTATAAAAGGGAAGAGAGGAGCTTGTGAAGAGGAGACTGGACACAATTCTTCCTATTTTCATAGCTAGAAAATTCACGAGAAAGAGAAAGAAAAACACATGCGAGGAAGTAAAAGGAAAGCTAGAGCTAGCACGTTTCTGAAGCTATTAATCATCACTCATCAACACATGATAAACATCAACGCTGGAAGGAATGAGAGGACGACTAGTTTTGTCTTTTCATGGGCAGCTTCATCAATCACCAAGTGCATCACATATTTAAGCATAAGAGGGATTTTGTTTCTACTTTCTAGTATGGTTTGGGATTTGGAATTCTTGTTTGCTGAGATGATTTTGTTCAAAATTATGTGTGGCTAATTTCTTTTACAACCTAGAGTACTATGAACTTGTTTGTAACTTAGTACTTCCTCCGGTCCTAAATATAGGACCTAGATAACCTTTTTTGGGGAAATTAAGGAAGACTTAATTTTAGATATCTTTCCAATAATACCCCTCCTTAATTAGTTTAGTTACTTAGTAGCCCTTTCTCCCCTATGAAAGGAGTTGTTAAGAAGAAGAAGGGTAATTTAGGAAAAAGGTGACCAAAAATGTATCTAGGTCTTATATTTAGGACCAAAATGAAGTCTCTATCTAGGTCCTATATTTAGAACCGGAGGGAGTATTTTATTTCCCACTATTTAGTTATGTTTAATTTGATTTAGTTTATTTAATCTTGCTATTATTGATTAACTTGTTTAGTGCTTGATCACCATTAAACATGTTTAGAGAATTTAGAATTGAACTCGGAAGAGAGAATTTTAAATAGACCATGAGATTAAATAGTGTAGGATTGAATTTTTAATCTGATTTGTGACTAGGATAGGAATATACCTATAAGCCCTACATAGTCACATTAGAGCGGTACCGAGATAAATTAGGCTTAGTAAATTATAGTAAGACATTAAATAATTAAACTAGGCAAGGATGTAAGTGGACCGGAAGACATTTATAGACACTAGTACTCTACATTAGCTAGTTGGATTAATTCATAATTAATTTAGTGGGAATAAATTCTAGGAATCTAGATTAGCTAGTTGGATTAATTCATGATAAATTTAGTGGGAATAAATTCTAGGAAGCAAATAAGGGATTAGTAACTCTAGATGTTCTTTTGACTCGTGAATTTCATCTGTGTGAATATTTTGTTTTATTTTATTTTCTTGGATCTTAGGTAATCAAAATCAACTTTGTTTTTACTCAACTTAAACGAAAATAGGAGATTTAATTCTAGTTATTAATTGTTTGAGTCTCTGTGGGATCGACCTTGATTTACCACTTTACTAATATACTGTCTGTACACTTGCGAATATTTTTTGGGTAATGGACCTAATCTGCCCCCCAAGTAACTACCAAGGAGCGCTGAGCACCCTGAACTAACAACAGGCCTGTATCTGCACTCCAAGTAACCAAGGTATTTAAAAACTACCCCGGTTGGACGTTCAACAACGTTTGACCGTTAGTATGCATAGTTGGACGCCACGTCAAGACCTGTTTTGCCACCCGGCGCTTTGTCATCTCCATGTAGGATAAGTTATGTGGGCCCCGCATATAATAATAAACAATTTCTCCCCCTCTTCATCACCACCCCCCCACCCCCACCTCCTCATGGTCAGCCCCCCACCGCCTCCCTTCATCTCCACAGCCCCCATCCCCAACACCACCACCTCGCGCTTCCACGCCCCAGGCCGAAAAGCACCCCACCACCACGTCCCGCCCCCCACCTCCACAGCCCCGCCGCCCCCAGTCTGTTTTTTCCAGATCTTCTTCTTCTTCTTTTTCTTCTCTTCCTATTAACACAAAAACTGACGGCCTCCTCCTTCCGAAGCAGATCACACTCTGTTTTTCCAGTCTCATTCGTACATGCACCCATCCCGACGACTTTGTCTGTATGGCGCGTGGCCGGTGTCGTGGGGACACGCACCGGCGACTTAGGAGGAGGAGGTCGATGGGTTTGTCTTTCAGGTCGGGTTTTTTTGTTGCTGGTGGTGAGGGGTTGATGAGTTTTTGTTGTTCTGAGGGAATGAGGAGAGTTTGTAGCATGTTTTTTGAAGTGGGTTTAGTTCCGGCGTGGTTTCGCCGGAAAAGTCATCGCCGGCGAATGGTGGGGATGGGGGGTGTGGTGGAGGTGTAAGGGAGGTGGTGGGGGCTGGGGAGGGAGGTGGTGGGGGCTGGGGTGGGTGGCTTTGGTAATGAAGAGTAAGGGAGAAATTGTTTATTATTATATGCGGGCCCACATTAACTTATCTTACGTGGCGATGACAAAGCGCCGGGTGGCAAAATAGGTCTTTATGTGGCGTCCACATATGCATACTAACGGTCAAACGTTGTTGACCGTCATACCGGGGTAGTTTTTAAACACCTTGGTTACTTGGAGTGCAGATACGGGCCTGTTGTTAGTTCAAGGTGCTCAGCGCTCCTTGGTGGTTACTTCGGGGGCAGATTAGGTCCATTACCCATATTTTTTTTATCAAAATTTTGGTAGCATCATTCATACATATGAATATCACCTAGATGCTGCTTATCCAACACTTACTGGTCATCTTAGTCCATACAGATATGAGCATTATCATTTCACTATTTTTCATTGAGCATCAGTGATTGAAAATGACAATGAGACCTTCAATTATTTACATTGTTGTCTAAGATCTATAGTAGAAAGAACTTTTGGAATTTAGAAGAATGAGTTTCAAATTTTACAAAAAATGTGTAGCTATGATTATCAAACTCAAGTTAAATTTATTTGTGTAACGATGATGACTATACATAACATGATTACTAGAAGAACATAAATTTGTGACAGTGACTTTGCCCAACATGAACAAGAAGGTGGTGATAGCCATAGTGGCGGGCGTCGACGAAGATGAATTCTCATCTACACATGTGATAACTTGTTCAATTGACATGACTCATCTTCGTGATTCTATAAGGGGTTAAATTATTGATTATCATGATATCGCTAGTCATGCATTCTAGTGCTGCACAAAAACCTGGTGACCCGATTGTCCGTCACAGACCTGGTCTGACGCGATGAAATTCAGTCATGGAGAATTAGCCTGGAACCATAACAATCAGGACAGAACCAAACCAGACCATTGGGTAGAATATGACTAGGGCATAGACTTCAAGACCACTAAGGCGACTCGACCCGAAAATATAATTATTTCTATAAAAATATAATTCATTTCCTAATTTAAAAATACATTATTTAATAATTAATATTTAATATATCACCATACAAAAGTATTTCATTAATTTTTTCCAAATTTATTTTATTTTTAAATTTATTTCATTATTTATTAATTATTGTTTTAGGTTTCAAATGTTATAGGATCAACAAGACATGTCATGTGGCCCGAATGACATGTCTTACCCAATCATGGTCTCAGGCTACATAGGACCGGACCGGGTATTAGGCCAATAATGTTGGCTCACAATTTTTTAACGCAAGACCTTGGGCATATAGGTGGCCCGGCCCATCCGTTAATTTGATGGAGTCAATCATTTACAATCAATGATATGTAATGATTCCTCTAACATGAACAAATCTATTTGGATATTTAATTGTAGGTTTTTCTCTTATTAAATGATAATACAATTTTTAGCAAATAAATGACTATAAAGACCTTGATTAAAAATGAATATCACCACTTTATTTATTAGACCACCATCTTTACCTATTTAAGATTTACTTATTAATTATTACAACCCATGAGCAATAGAGCCCAACCGGCCGGTCGAAAATTCCTGGCTCTAATGAGCATCCGATCTGTACATTTGTTATCAATGGAAATATTACACTACAAAACACATGCCACTTACCGACGTTTATTTTTGCCTCTTTTCGGCGTTTTTTTACGGCGAAACTACTCTACGGCGTTTTTGCACAACGCCGATAAAAAAACGTGGAAAAGTAGCACATCGTCGTTTTTACAAACGCTGAAACGCGGGCTGCAGAAAATCATATCATATTCACACATACCGGCGTTTTTACAAAACGCCGATATGTATTTATATTAAAATAATACAAACCGGCGTTTGAACAAACGCCAGTTTGTATTTTTTTTTAAAAAAGCTACTTACCGGCGTTTTAGAAACGCCACTAAGTACTCATGAATTTATAAAAAAAAACTCTATTTTCCGCCCTAATTTATAAAAATTAAGGCGGAAAATAGAGGGTAAAAAATAAAACACAAAATAGAGAAATGATAATATTAGGAATAATCGATAACATTAACTACTAATAAAATACATGTAAATAGGCAAACGAAATAAATGATAACAAAATAATCTCATATAAATTAAACAAAATTGTTATATATAAATAGATAAACAAAATATGGCCCAAAAAATATATAAAGGTTGATATATAGAGAATTAGAGAAAACGCCTTAGATATACAAAGGTTAATACTAAAGCATTGCGGCGCTTTTAGATGCGTTTTAAGCGCTTCTAAAAGCGCCGCTATGTGTTTAACTTTTTTTTTTAAAAAAAATACCGCATATCAGCCTTTCTAGAAAACGCCGATCCTTCTTTTGAATTGTTTAAAAAAAAAATTAAAATACTTATCAGCGTTTCCGGATACGCCGATATGTGTTATTTTTTAAAAAGAAAAGAAAAAGAAAAGCAAAAAACGATTTTTTTGATTAAAATATACATATCGGCGTTCTTGTGTCCAAAAATGCCGGTATGTATGTGATTAACTCTTTTTGTCGCCTAAAAGAATTAAGCAAATAAAAACTAGAATTAACTACAATAGCTAGTAGCAAGTCCTAGGTCACTTCACAATTTGGTTAATTCACTTGCTTAGGTCAAATTATCACAAATTAACAAAGATGTTGAGAGAGTTGAGTTTAAGCTACAAACTACAATTTAAAACCTAATTAAACAAATATTGCCGAAATGAAGAGAGGGAAAATCAAGAGAAATTACCTCCCTCTCCAAGTTACTTTTGCACTTAGGATGATTTAGACCTTATGTGTTTGAGAATGTTTGATATATCTAAGTTAAATTCTCTAGATCACTTAAATCTAAAAGTAACCTAAGAGAATTTAACTAAGATAACCAAATCCAAAGCTCCTTTCATACTTCTCATATACCTAGGTCAAATAGAAGTAAATCTAGTATCTATATATGTAATTCACCTTAAGAAACAAATATAAAGTAATCACTAATACTTGTTCTCATGAAGCTACAAAAAATCAAACCATAGGTTTTCATATGAAAAATACAAAAAGAGAGGTTACAAGCTTAATTAAAGTAGGTCACTTGAATTAACAAGTTTCCTAACCTTGTGAACCTTAAATCTAAGTGAACACAAGGTAAAAGTTACATCAAGCTTGAAAACCTACACAAAAACTCACAAACACAGTGGCCGGATTGTTGATTATCTTCAAAGTGCAAGTTCACTTGGAGAAGGAAGAAGGAAACCTAGCCTTGAAGCATGGAAGTGGAGAGGAAGAGAATTTCGAAATTGGAGGCCATGGAAGAAGAGAAAAACCGAAATGGAGGAGAGAAGTTGAGAGAAAAATGGGTATGGAGAGAGAAAATGAAGTGTAGGAATGAATGGGAAATGTGACATTTAGGTTTTTATATGAGTGTTTAACTTTGGGATTATCACCCAAATTAAATACAAATGAAACCTAAATGTCACATAAATGAAGGTTTAATGAAGTGAAGATGAAGGCTTAAGCAAATAATGGTGGTGGTGTGTGTGTAAAGAGAGAGGTATATGTCATATGAGAGGGAGGGGTATTTTCGGAAATGTAGTGAAAATTGAGTGAATGTGGCCTCCAACAAGTCTAGGTTCATCTCCCAAAAATTCCTCCTTTTTCACCTCTCCATTGTGCTTCCAAAAATGCCCTTAATGAGGCCTTCAACAACTCCAAATTTGAATTTTGAATGTGGAGCCAAAATTACCCCTTTTAGTAACTTGCAAATCCCTTCTTTTTGACAAATGAGGTAATTTTTGTCTTATGCCTTTGCCTTTCCCTTCAAGCCAAATCCTTGCACTCCAAGCTATCCCAAAGGGTTGTGGGGCCCACGTGGGACCCCCTACATGTAGAAAAGCACAGAATAGTCAAAATGACCAAAATACCCTTGGTTACTTAAAATGCAAGTAATAAGACTAATATTTCCCAATTAATATATATAAGCATGTGCAATAAAATTCTCCAAAAAATGATCAAATATATCAATTAAATCTCACTAATTAAGCTCAATTGCACATGCTTAAATATATAAAAATAGGCTCAATCAAATCCCCCACACTTAATCTTTGCACTCCGGGCAAAGTCATGTAAAAAGACTAACTTAATCATTAAGCATAGTGAAGGCACTTGGAATTATCATTGAGTACAAGTTGATCTTTTTGAACCTTTCCCTAGAACATCACATGGGCCAAATCTAAGAATACAAAGTGGAAACAAGTTTAACAAGTAACTAGAATTAGGAGGGAATGCTAAAAAAGATTTTTCTCACCGGATTTAAGTGTTTACACTCAATCTTCTCAAGTTAGGAATAATGCCTAACTAGGGTCTTTGTGATCACTCTTTGGCTCAATGCATTCCTCCTCACCATAGGCTTGTAATAGCTCTTAGTTCTCCACCCATTATTATGCATGACACAATCAAATCTAGGGAACTTTGGGGATTGCATGGAAGGCTAATATGAATGATGAATGATGGATAGTAGTCAATGACCAATATTGTGAACAAGTAACTACCACATATAAGTGCAATTCAATGAGCTTAGTCTAATCAAGCATGCTACATATCACTCTCTTTCTTTCTTTTTTTTTTCTTTTTTCTTTCAAGCACTTTGTGTTTCTCTCATTTTTCTTTTCACTCTTATGCCTTTGGCATACTCAAGCACTTTGTGCTATTTTTTTCTTTACTTAGGCCTTTGGCCTTGTTCCCTTTTCTTTTTTCTTCTTTCTTGGCCTTTGGCCATTTTTTTTTCTTTCTTTAGCTCTCGGCCTCTCACATTTTTTTTCATGTAGCATGCTTTCACAAGATACAACAATACAAGACTAGTATAAATGAAAGTATATGCTTAAGTAACTCATTCATATATTGGTCAAGGTGGTTGAAAAGAAACGTGAATGGCCCAAAGGGGTTAATCAAAGGATAAATTTTTGGTTGCTTAGTGTTTGGGTCAAAAGGGTTTAGAAATGAAATGCCCCTTTCCTCTTCAATTGTACCATGCATTGTGATCTTGAACAAGAGCTAGGACAAGTTCTAGGAGGTGAAATAACTATTGGCCCACTCAATTCGGTTGGAGGCTTCTCATTTTTATGACTTACTCTAATTAGTCACTTCCTCCCTAAGAAAACTTAAGTGAGAAACTAGCTTCCTCTTTGTACCTTAAAAGTGCCCCATGTAATGCCCTAAGTAATCATTCCAAAAATTCTACTTACACACTAGAGGACAATTCCATTTACTTTCAAGAGCCATGATCAAGTTAACCTTGCTACACAATTATGCCCAAGAAGTCCAAAAATCAAGTGTAAAAGCTTTGATACACCCCCACACTTAAAGTATGCATTGTCCTCAATGGGACCAATCAAGTGTATATAAGTAATGGAAAGATGGTTATTATAAGTAATCAAGTGTGTGTGTCTATATATATTTATACACACACACATGAACATCGGTGCTTTTTTAAGAAACATAATTAGCATTTTCTTAATTATATTATAAAATATTAAATGTTATCATTTTCCATGTGCAGTAAGTTTTAAATAATTTTTTATCAATTATATAATTTTATCATTTAAATCTTTTAAGTAAAATTGTTACTTCAAATGAAAATACCACCATTTGCTATGTTTTTTTAGTAATTTGCACATCAAAAAATCATTCTGATTAATAAAAATTATCCAAAAACTCTCATTTTATTAAAAACCATTTTCTCAAAATACATTATATTCTAGAAAGTCATTTTCCAAAATACATTATGAAATGTCATTTTACCATTGAATTTATAGCCCTGACACCTTAAAAATTGGCATATGTATCATCCAAGATGAATAAGAGAATTAATGTATATAAAATTCTGATGTATAAAAAAGAGAATTAGAGTATATAATCGTATCATTCAAACTTCTAAATGTCAACTTTTTCAAATTCTAATTGTAGTCTTAATTAATATATGACCTAATAATAACTCTAATTTTTGTCAACTTTTTCTATAATTATATCTCTGTTGGTGATCCTCTAAGACTCTAACAATAATCAAGTAAAAGATGGGAGAAAGAAATAAAGGAAGATGATTGAGGCATTTTAGAAAAGCACACCAATAATAATTAGCATAACTTATGCCTTTTATTTAATCAAAATAATCAAATATGTTTTATTTTTAGAACTAGAGGGACTAATTGAACAAATAATTACATCCTTCTTTGCAAAGAAAAAAAATTCCTAGTCTAAAACACGAGTGTTATATGATGTCATATTGAAACTACAAGTAATTTTATCATTCATCAATTACAACCAACAGCTAGCTTTCCTTCGAAGAAAAATCCAAACCGATAAACGCATACAAAATCAATAAAGTGGGAAATAAAAAAGGGTTAAATAAAAAACAAACTAATATTTCTGTTGACTACGTTAGCACATAAATTATTCAAACAAATAAACAAATAAAAAACAAACGAGATCGAACAGACTTAAAAAAAAATAACTCCTATTTAATTTCCTAATATTGTTCAATCCAAACAGTACATTCCTCATGAAAAAACAGCATTTCTCATTATTTTGCTACAACTTGCTAAAACCATAATGATATGAAAATAATAATAATCAACGAATGATAATTCTCTAAAAGTAAAAAATCAAAATAAAAAAATTCAACAAATCTCAAACGTTGCAAATGGGGTTACAGAGAAACATGAGAGACGATGGTGTGGAGTCACCACTGAGTCTTCTCTCATAGCTGTCAACGCAAAACAAAGAGAGTGAGAGTTGAACCGCGTGACGATTCCAGACTCGTTTCCTGACTCGGTCCGAGTCACCGAGTCGACTCAGGACGGGTCTCACGCACACCATGTAGAGGCGCTTGTAGCCGCCGAGGGCAACAACGACGTGTCGTACGGACGAGGGTGGGGGAGAGGACACGTGGCGGAAGCAGAGGTGTTCCCAGAGGGAGTCGTCGTTTCGAGTGAGGGTGCACCATAAGCGACACACGCAGGCGGCAACTCCCAAAGATGGACCGTCGAGGCGTTTAAGGATTTCGCGGAGAATGTCGAGGTCGTCGTTTATGGAAAACTTGTGTCGTTTTGATGCCTCTTTTGGGTCGTTGTTGCCTTCCTTGGAGGTTTCATGTTGGTGAACCATTTTAACCTGAGAGAAGGAGAGTGAAGTGAAGTGAAGTGAAGTGAAGTGAAGGGAGGTGGTTATTACTTATTAGGCCTGTGGGGTTTTAAATGAGAGAGATATATGTTTATATACTCTTATTTTATTTTATTTCATTTCTATTGTTCGTTTTAGAGGATGGGGTGGGTTTTGTATGAAATGCCAAAAATGAACATGAGGAAATTTTAGCTCTGTTTTCTGCTAGCTGTTGGATATTTGATAGTTTTAATATAATAATTGACCTTTAAATTATTAACATTTGTGCTTATATTGTCATTCGATGTATGTGTCACATATTATTTCAAGTATAGAATGAAATGAAAAAGTATTTAAAAAATATAATACATATAATCTTACCTTACTCTATATAATAATTATAAATAAGGATGATAAAAATAATATATACTTCTTTACGTTCTTTTTGATTGACATACACACTAGCATAACACATTTAAGTAAATTTAAATTGAAAAATTTATAATTTAAATACTACCTCGAGTCTTAAGTTTAAAATGACTTTGACTTGTTTAAGTTAAGCAAGTAAATTAAATAATGAAATTATAACACATGTCACATGTAATTCAATAATATGTTTTGAGGAAAAAATTAACTATATGTAGTTTAAAGTGATTAATTTTGCATGTTTAATTTCTTAAAAAAGTTAAAGTTGTCTTATAATTATGAGTACTAGTTAGTTTTATCAATCAATGAAAAGCCTGGTTTATTAATTGGTGATGTACCAAATTACACTACTAACTTATGCTTTCTAATATTTCTTGTTATTATAAAAAATATTTTATACTGCATTGTAATTCATAATTTGCAAAATTAGCGAAACGGGGTGAAAAAGTGAAAAGTATAAATATAGAAATAGACATTGAAAGAAGAGAGAGAAAGGAGGGAGTATCAGAGGGAGAAGGAGAAGCAGACAAGAGGAAAATGGCCAAAAGCAAGAGAACTGGAACCAATGCAATGGCTTTTTAGCATTTGTTGGTATTAAAATTGTAGTTTTTCGGGGTTAGCACAAGATTTGGAGTTTGTTGTTTTTGTTGTTGTTTTTTTTCCTCCATATTAATTCCTTCTCTTATTTCAATTTCTATTTTACCTTACCGTTGTGTGTGTGTGATAGAGAGATGGGGATCCTTTCTTTCTCACTCTAACACACACAAAAGTCACAACCCATAACACAACAAGTATAAATATGGATATGTAGCTACATCTCATGACCTATCGTCCTTCAGTACTCTGCAACTCTATGCATATATAACATGATTTTACGTGAAACCAACACCAGTTTTCGCAGTGTGGACCATTTTCTTCCTCAAATCTCTCTCTCATTTCGTCAATACTCGGATTTAGATTCTCTTATTTTCCTTTATCTTATTTCTCTCAGAATCTCTTACCAACATTAGATTAAAAATAATGAATGTTCTATATTTTCTACTTTTAAAAAATATTTTTATAAATATAAATACATAGATCAACACCCTCCTTGGCTCCTTATAAACACACACACACACACACACACAATGTGTAGATGAAATTTTGAGGGAAAATGTTATAAAATATTAAATATAAACCTTTCATTCAATAATCTAAGGGTGATGAGATTTTGAGGGAAAATGAGAAAAAGGAAAATGAGAATATCCTCTCTCAATATTCTAGTTTGGTGCGAAATTTGAGGGTTTAATTTGCTCTTTTTCTACTACATCGTGTTTTTCTAATAAATAATCTCTTTTGGTTTTCCCCTCCAACATAAAGAAGGGAAAATGATGAGAAAAGTACCATATATTGAAACTTTTATTAGAGCATAAATTACAGTATTGATATTTGGTGTGTACAAATTTTATAATCTACTAAGCATTTTTTGTGTACAAAAATTTATCAGGTTCTATACACCGATAAAACAGTTGAATTGAAGCCTTTTTTTCTAAATATTTGAAAAATAATTATGAAAGCGTTTTTATGGGACCATATTTATATCAAGTTCTTTCTATAAATTAAATCAAATTCTCCAATCACACAAGGTTATGTGGCTTATTTATATTGTATGGATTTATAGTTAATTAATATCAATGTCACAAGTAAAATACATGGCTCATGTAATTCAAGAACTTGACAAAATATATATTTAAGAAGTTGATGTAAGTAATTTAACACCAATCATATAAGTAATTTTTCTTTTTCATTGTCTTGAAATGGCTAGCTAATAAAGCGATGTATATATTTGTCATATGTACAATTCAAAGGCTTTGAGAAATAGTTAACTGGATTGAATGTGAAATTATTCTTGCCTTTTTGTTGATTGGCCTAAAAACTACAGTTTGTGTCTTTGTGAATTTAAAATATTTTCATTTAACTATCATTATTTTGGGTATTTATGAGTATATAAATATATATTATCGCTTATGCTAGAAAATGAATAGCAAAACTAACAATAGAAAAGATGGAGTTTATTATGAAAGTAATTATATCACCAACAATAATTACAATAAGTTGATTACGTCAAGGTACAATTACAGAAGTGGGAAAAAAATAAAGAGTGCTCAAGTATTGAATGTTTGGCTAAAGTATACTTTTGGTCCCTTATGTTTGCATCAAGTTTCAATTTAGTCCTTTCTGTTTGAAAAGTACACTTTTAGTCCTTTTTTGTTAACACCGTTAGTTTAACTTAATGGAAAATGCTAATGTAACAATTTTAAATGATCATTAAATAATGAAAAAATGTTCAGATTAAAATATTTGAGTGTAAATATTCTTATATTTTCAAAATTTATCATTTTTAGTCCAATTTCATTATAAAATAATCATTTAAAATTGTTAAGTTAGCATTTTTGGTTAAGTTAAACTAACGGTGTTAACAAAAAGGACTAAAAGTGTACTTTCCAAATATAAAGGACTAAATTGAAACTTGATGCAAACATAAGGGGCCAAAAGTATACTTTAGCCTTGAATGTTTTTGAGAATGAAAGTTTGGAATGCTCAAATTGCAATCCCTTTCCTTCTGTGTGTATCCTCTTGTATAGCCTACAGGTGTGTAAATGCTACATCAATGACTAATTGACTACATTGTGAGCTTGAAGGGTTTGTTGCAATGGAGTGTAACTGTCAGTGTATTGTTGTCATATACTCCCTTCGGTCCTCTCTATAAGTCACCAACCGCTTAAATTGTACATATCAAGGAATGAAGTTTAATAGAAGTTGCATCATTAAATTGGTCTTATTTTTTCTTTTTTCCATTTTTGCCCCTCCCACCTTTATTACTATGGCCCACTACCTTTTTTCTCTCTTCATTAATCCTCTATCTTTATTAGTATAAAGATATGTCCTTTTCATCTTCTCTCTCTTCTCATCTTCCAATGTTTTTTCCAATGATAAGGGTATATTAGGAAAATTTTAATAAATGAGTTAGTTAATGGTAGTTGGTGACTTATATTAAGCACCAAAATTTAGAGGTAATTGGTGACTTATAATGAGGACCAGAGGGAATAGTTGTTAACTTGTTGGTACTAGTTAGCCATTATGAGGGAGTAACTACTGCCGTGTCTTGCCTTTGTGGTAATTAAGTGCACTCAATGTTGGTGTTGAGTCAAGTAGTGTCGGCTACTAAATCCACAATGTTGGGCACCCCAGGGTTAGCTTTCGCATTTTCCCCGGTATTGGCAAGCTCAACTCAGGTATTGTAGGGAGACCCAAGACTCTCTTGAGTCCACGACTTAATGCTTCATCATTCCTGGGAGGAGGCCTTGTCATTGGCGCTCCCAGGGATCGAAGTCGACTTTATGGTCAACAAGAATGCCTATAAAGTGGGAGGTCTCGATTTCACTCCCTAGGAGCGCAAATGACAAGGTCTCCTTCCAGGAATGTTGCAGCATTAAGTCGTGGACTCAAGAGAGCCTTGAGCCTCCCTACAATACCTGAGTTGGGCTTGCCAATACCGGGGAAAATGCGAGAGCTGACCCTGAAGTGCCCAACATGGTGGGTTCAGTAGCCGACATTGCTAGACTCAACAGTTGGACTCTTATAAGCTAGGATTAGACTATAAAACTTTGAATAATTGCCTTGATTTTTAATGATTATTCCAATTTCCAATAGCCTCCTCCTCTAGTCTAAATTAAAAGCGGTAGTCATGTTTTAATCCCGATTAGAATATTAAACTTTGAATAATTGCGTTGATTGATATAATGATAATTCTCTGATAAAAAATATAAAGATACAATGATTATTCCAAGTTCCATTAGCCTTCTCCTCCTTTAGTCGAAATTGAAAGACGTAGTCAACGAAATCATAAGGACAAACTTATGAAGCATTCTGATAAAAAAAACTTAGGAAGCATAGCTTACATTATCGGTTAATTGTTGGAATTTTTGATTCCTTTATATAATTTATTATAATTTTTTATCCCTATTTACATTTAACACTCAATATTTTTTGACTGAATTTAGCACTCGCTATGGATAAATAGAAATCAAACATTTATTACATTGATCTTTTTATGTTGTCTCCAACAACGTGGAACAGCAATTTTTTTTTCTGAGTGGCTCTTATTTTTTACCTTTCAACTCAATTATTATACTACATTTTTTTAAGTGAAAATTATTAAACTACCTTGAATTGCTTATTTAAGAACCTAAAATTTTAATCATCTTTGAAATTTTTTATAATTGTCTTTAGATGTTTTATCTCTCCTCATTTCCCCATCCTAACTGGAGTATATCGTAATATCTTTCATTTTCTTTTCCTCTAATTACTTCTTTATTTATCTCTCTTATTTACCCCTGAATTGAATAAATAAATAGTTTAATTTAACTACGAACATATTTATTACTCCCTCTGACCCTTAAAATAGAACATGTTTGGGAGTTTTTTTTTTTATCGAGAAGCAGAAATTTTTATTAAACTAGAAAATGATAATACAAAATAGGTCTGCAAACAAGAAAAATTCAAATGATAATACATTGAAACCCTAAAGTGGATATGAGGGAACCGCCGCCACCGCAAAAACCCTACCATCATCTTCATCTTTCCTTCGTGAAAATTTGTGGATAGAAAAGAACCGTCACCGGTAAAAACGCTATTGAGTAGTGGTTGTTCAAAGAACCATCCCAAAGGATCCACACCTCTTATCGGCAATAAGCCAATCAATTTGGTTTTCAAATAAACTCCATGAGTAGATCTCACGGAAACAAACATACCCACAAAACTAGTACATAAGATGAAGATTGGGTAGAAGAAATTCCTCTTGTTGTCGAACCTCCTAAACCAATTTATTTGAAAATGGAAGAAATATAAAAGCAGACCAATGAAAGTGACGGACGTCTCCTTCCCCGGCATGAACCGGGGAAGGAGACGCCGATGAAAAAATTCGTACAACGACGAGAGAAGAGATCCCACCACCACCCAAAAAGTTTGAGAGGAGGGGGAGAGAGGATAGAGCCAACTCAAGAGTATGAGAGAACATGTTTGGGAGTTCATTCTGCCCAAAATAGTGTGTGTGTGTTTCTACCTTTTATCAATTTGTGCCTGTTACCCCATTGATGTTTCGTCATTAATAACCAAACACGAAACATAATGATGGAATTAAGGACAATAATTGAAGAATTTTTAAAATTCAAGTCATGATAAGTAATCTAACTAGCATATTTGATATAATCAAATTTAGTGAATATGAGTCCTACTTTAAGATCACAAATGTGATTTTTGACCAACCTTAACTGATTTTAGTGTACAAATTATTCAAAATAATTTCAAAAAACATATTCTTGTAGTAGAAATGTACAAATATAATGGTATTAAATTGAAGCTTGTATTTGGATAATCATTTCATTAAGAAACAATTAACTTGGATTATATATTCTTTATTCGTCAGCATGAAGAATATAAAATAATTTGGATATAATTTTAATATTAATGATACATTTATTTTGATAAGTCAGCTATTTATTTTTTTTTTCATAATGAAGAATTTGGATCAATAAAGACACAGTCTGTATCTGTTGCTCAGAATTGTTTCCGCTTTCAAGACTTCAATTCTTCAACTTCGGATTCCCAAAAATCATACTTTTTTGTTAAATATTAAATTATGATAAATGACAATTTTTACCTTACAATATGTCTGACACTTTGGACTTTAAACACCTAACTTGTTTCCACCAAAATTTTTTATAAAAACCGTATCACTCTTGACTTTTGGGAAGCCAAGTATAAAATATTTTTCATCGATTCGGATATCACAAATTAAATATGATAACATTGTCTGGATATTAAATAATATATATAGGTGGCTAATCACCATTGTTCATTCACATGAAAACGATGAAATTGGATTCCATTTTCAGCTTATAATTTATATAAATATTTTCTTATATAGTCATACTCTTTTCTTTGGTTTCTTAATTGTTTTTTTCACAAATAAAAGAACGCACATAGTTGGCTAATGATTTGATCCACTTTCATACTTGAATGTTCAACAAGTTCCTAGTGCGGTGGGGAAAAGAACAAGTTCTTAGTGCGATGTTAAATAGCAATCGACGTTCTAACTTGTATATTCACAACATTAATTTGCAAATATTGTGATCTAATATCTTGCGCTGACCAATTCACTGATCATATTCCTTTATGCTTGATCAACGTTCTAACTTGTATATTCTTTTGTGAATAAAAAGTACCAACTTTTCGTTTAAAAAAATAACTTCAATGAAAATTTTTATAAAAAATAACTTTAATGAATTTTTTGTATTAGAAAGTAGAAAGAAATAAGCTACATACTTTTAATAATTTAATAAATTAAATAACATGGGTTATTACATTTATAGTGTTAACCATTTATTAAAAATAGAGAATATATATATAATATCTGCCCTCCTCTATGACAAGAAGATGAGTTTGATATGAACAATTTTCCTAACTAAAGTTTATTAGCAATTAGATTAATAACAACAACAAAACATTTCAGATCAACAAATAAGATTAAACAATGGTACGTTTATATGGCAACCTTTTCTAATGAAGTTTTGCTTATGGATTTTTCAACAAAAGGCAATGGAAGCACAGTATAAATAATCTTTTGTATTTATACTTTTGATATATAGAGCTTGTGTGTGTGTGTGTGAATGGAGTTTTTTTAATAGCATTTACAACTATTTTCTCTTTGTAGAATTTGTGTCCGGGTATGCCATCGATGACCTAGATCGCCTAAAAGAGGATCCAACGGATGAGAAATGGTCTAAGAGAAATTGACAGTTAATTCGACTAACAATTTATTTATAATTGAAATTCAAATCATTTCCTTTTAGAAAATTGAGAGAATATGTCATAACGACTGATTGACAACATTAATGATAGCCAATTATGAATGTTGTTTTCTTCCTTTCTGGTGTGCAACATGAACTTTATATAAAGGAGTGTCCCTTATTGTGTTTTTCAATCCTAGCCATAAGTGTTTGGTCCGAAAAATGTGTTCAAAAAAAAAATCCTGACCATAAGTCTTGATAAAAAAAAAATTCTGGCCATAAGAACTTTTCTCTGGCTTCTCTCCTAGCTTACTTTGAGTGATTTACTATATTTGAATCCCTTCTAAGTTTTTGCAGCCAAGATAATGTGTGATTCTTGAGAATCATTTGATTTTGAGCTCCGACATTATTATTTTGTTTCCCTTTTTCGTACCAACTATTATATTTTGTGAATTAGGTTAGTGAGCGTCCAGGTACTCGTGTTCCAACACTCTTTTATATACGCATAATGGAAGCGGAGAGATATAGACTTGATGTGATTGTTTAGAATAAAATTACTAATAGCGGGTGAATTGCATTTTTTGAACCTAAGAAAAGCAATTAATATAAAAAAGTCATAACAATAAAAAGCCAAAAAGCTATTATTATTGACTTTAAAAAAGCATGATTAACAAATCTTTGAAGCTTGTTTGAGATTAATAACTTGGGACTTGAATACAGTTTTCTCCCAATATTAGATAACTTGATTTTACATTGAGTAGCCATATATATATGCATTGCTCTATGAAATATCTGGACGTATTTGTTATTTTCATGCATATTCTTCAGCTTGCCAAAGAAAAAATATATTAATTCTTATTGATTGTATTTTTAGAAATTTTTTACAATAAATCCTAAAGTTGTTGTAATCTTAACTAATTATCTTTAATCAATACAAAATACAAAAGTTCATGGAAAAGCACAGCTAGATTCACAATTATCATACAGTCCAATTGGTTAGATTGGCGGTCTAACAAATAACAATAATGAAAGAATTTATAGCTTAAATAAATTAATGGGTTAAAGGTAAAAAAAATACATATATATTTTACTCCAAGGTTCACCCACGATCATATATTTTCTTGATGTCAAAATACACTCTAAGTCTCGCTGAGTACGATATATTTTTTATGGTAAAAATGCACATGTGTTCTACTACAAGAGTCACTTAGCACCAAACATTTGATTAAACACACGTGTATTTGGTGCTAGATAACCTTTATAGTAAAACACAAGTCACGGTATAAAAGAGAGTATATTATTAAATATGGTATTATAGAATCATTCCATGGCAAATAATTATACTAGGTAAAATTTAATTTGTAAACTGAATCTAATGAATATAAACAATACACTCAAGCTTTATCCTATATAAAAATTTAGGATGCATTATGGTATTCTAAATTAAAGCCATAAATAATGCGAGTTATCTTAATAATAATCTCATATAGCTCAACTTACTTTTTCATATTTTTAAATTCTTGCAAATATTTCAATAGGATGCATGTAAACTACTAACATGATAATGATATAGTGCCATGAAAGATCCCCTATAAGTAAGGGGACAAGTTCAACTTTTGTTGCACTATTAAGCTAAATAAAATAATATTGAAGCTGTTGAAAAAAAATCTACCTATGAGAGACAAAAAAATATTTACGTAAACAGCAAACTAGAAATCCATTTATTATAAACTCATTAATTATGATGAATTATTTTCTTATAACAAAAAAGTTTTAGGTGTGTTGGGTCATGTGGGATCACCGAAAGACCTCCAGACTCAAAAAGCGCTTACATAACTACTTATAGATTGCTCACCAACAAGTTCATTATATCAGCAGGATTTGAAAATTAATTATATATGAGTCAACTTATTACCAACAATACCAACCTTAATTGGCAGTTATGATGAATTATTGATAACCTCTCTTAGATCGAGAATTTACTTGACAGTGTGAAATTGGGGTTTTTTTACTGAAAATTGTGGTTCTTTTCAGCTCATACCATTAAATATGATAGTTCCATATTTTAAAAGACACCAATTAATGCTAATTATTCGAAAATAATTTCAAGGCTAAAAGATTATACTTATGCATCACTTACATATATCCCTAAAAATTTGAAGTATATCATGTTTAAATATATATTTTTTTAAAGACACGAGAGAAAATAATTTTGCACTTAATTTTATGACCAAAAAATGGAAAAATTCTTATACCTAGCTATATACATTTGAATACCAACAAACTAATAACAAAGAGAAATGTCCTTGTCAAGTTGTCTTTTACGGTTGGATTTTGGCCCCACGGAAAGAAAACCTTATAGTCTGAGGTTGGAAGCATAAATATACTAATATATCGTTGAACACACACGGGTACATTTTGAATTTGACAAATAATAGAACACACCCACATAAAATTTTTATTATATGATTTATGATTATACTATGAGGTATATGCGTTTGAAAGACTAGACCCCACAAGAGAGAGTGTCTTGAGGCTTTGGCTTTATTGAATTGGAATTGTTAGTTGGAGGCAATGTTCCCTATATTGTTGCTGAGAGCAACTAGATAAGTGCAACAAAACAAGCAGATATACTATCCAAGTTTGCGACCAAAAAGGAAAATATTCACTAGTTAATAATACTGTTTTTCCATTACATATATATTTACTTGCTTGATTGTTTCTCACTCAACAACCATGCATATGTATGTGTTTGTGTAATCTTATTGTTATATTGTTCTTGTAAACTTTTGCGTGCCCACATGCTATATCTACTTGGTCAACTTACATATATATATAATTATAATTGACTGCATCATAGCTTCCACCATTGTCATACGCCTAGCTACGTCAAAATATATAATATCCAAACATGTACAGCTCAAAGGCAACATATCTTCTCCATTTCATCCCTTATAATCATTCATTTCATCTTGGACTTTGGTTTGGCTCATTTCAACAACTTTTTGCCAGCTGCTTTGACTAATAATGTTCTATTTATTTTTTCGCCAAAAGGATTATTGGTCATTGGTCATTTCAACAACTTGTATATATTAATATTGTTTGGTGATTTAAATAAAATTAAAATTAAGGTCATATTTATTTTTGAATAAATAACTTAGCGTAACCATTCTCTTGAACCGGTCCTATACTGTGGGATACCTAACACCTTCTCCCGCATAATCGATCCCCGAACCCTATTTGGTTTTTAAAGACATTATTATTTTGAAAGGTTTTTCAAAATTATCCTTTTTTAAAATTTTGGTGGCGGCTTCAGTTTAACCTATTTTTCGGGCACTACTATTTGGCGATTCCACTTGGGATCGGACTTTTGTTTTTTTGAGAGTCAAGTCCACTTTCTTAGAGTCAAGTCCATTTAATTTTATTATTTAAATATGGCGTTAATTTAATTTTACTTTAATTACGCTTTTCTTTTATTTATTTTTATTATAGTTAATTCTTTCTATTTACTATTCCTTAATTCTATATTCTTTATATTATCTGTGTGTGTGTGTGTATATATATATATATATATATATATATATATATATATATATATATATATTGTCTATCTGCTAATCTTCTAGCAGATGAGGGTTGGATAGAATTTAGGCACAAGTTTGTATGCTCTCATCACACACTGCCACTTACACTATCTCACACACATATTGGGCCTTATACTTGGGTAGAGAGTATGGGTTGAGATTACCTTAGGTGAGAGGAAGTTTCTAGCGATTTTCCTGTGGTTTTATAACCCTATGATTAACGTAATACTTCATCCTACTTATTACCCATGTGACAATGTTAATCTCTATGGGGTTTTCATAACTCCCTGAGGGTTATTTTTTGTTAGTGGGGTATTCATCATTATGATGAGGGCAACTAGGAGACATTGTGAGGAATAGAACAACCATAAAACCATCTTACATATTAGAGGAAATTAGTAGCTCACCCAATTAGCACTTCCCTTTATAGGGTTATATGACTTATCCTAAGGTTTTTCCAAAAATAGGGCGCTAGAGGGCATAATTTGTTTTCCCCTTAATTATTCTCATTTATTGACATTTAAACTCATTTAATGTGAGATTTAGATGCAATAAATAATTTTGAAATACCATTAGTTGTGTATTACCTTGCATTCTCAATTATTGGATGTTTTAATATCCCTATAGGGTAATGAAACCTTTGAGGAAGTGAAGTTGTTTTCTATTTTATTAAAAAAAATACATCTCATATATCCTTCTATCATTCGAGGGTTCATTGTATATTTTTCAACACCCTAACTATTTACAAAAACCATATATAATCAAACATTGGCTTGATTGGCTTGAGTCTTTCTTAGACTAATGGAAGGTTCATCTTCTCCATAGGATAATATAACCTTTGAAGAAATGAAGTTATTTTCCCCAATATCCATCACTCATAAAATTTAAATAAAGTTTAGGGCTTATTGTCACTTAATTTCATTTAATGAGTTTTGGACATAAGAAATATCAACAAAACCATTCGTCTTGTAGTGGCCTTGTCCATTTATAGGCTAATGAACTCCTCGTGATCCCTAGATAATAAATCTCTTGAGGAAGTGAAGTTGTCTTTTTCAATATCCATCACGGTTTGATTACATGTCATAATTCACTTTGGATACCTAAGACATAACCATTTTAAGGCTAGCCTTCCGCCTTTGAGCTTTGGACATAAAAATAATTATAATACCCTTAGTCGTGTATTGACCTGGACCAATCTCAAACTAATGGATACTTCATTCTCCCTACGAGGTAATAGGTAGGATCGAGGTAATAGATCTCTTGAGGAAAGTAAGGTTTCGTTAAAAATATAAATACATATCATCACTTGTGCATTTGATGGGACAACAAAAACACACTGATTGTGAAATACTAGCATAAGATTTGAGCTCAAAAATAATTTTTCATTAAGCTCCCTCAAGATAGGTATGGAAGATGAGGGGCATCAAGATAACCGCAAAGGTTGGTCTCACCAGTTTTCAATATAATTGAGCTATTTCATTAAGGGACATATTAAACTACATTTCAAAATAGGCATAGATCCTCGCAAAGGGTCCTTCTTCTTATTTATTTGGTTAACTTTAACCAAATCTGTGGAAAACACTTACTACATAAACTGGTGTTGAGACCTTGATTAGGTTAGGACATGGTTCAAGTTCATTCCTATCTAATGGGCAACTCTAGATCTCTCTGTAAAATAATGGACTCTCTAAGGAGACTAGTGGTTACATGTACATGAATTAAGAATATCAACAACGAAATCATAGGCTAGGACATGACTCGAGGTTAATCCTATCTAATGGTCAACTCTAGATTTCTTGTAGAATACTGGATTCTCTGAGGAAGCTAGTGGTTACATGATTTGAACATGTAAAAATGAAATCTTAAGTTAGGATATTATTCAAAATCATCCCTTTCTAATGTTCTACTCTAGATCTCCCTCTAGAGTAATGGATGATTCTCTGAGGAGGCTAGTGGTAATATGTCAATAAATTGAGGACATCAAGGTCGCTTCTTCCAGATGGTGAACTCTAGGTCTCCCGGCATAATGTTGGATTCTTTGAAGATGCTAGCATTTGCTTGTGTGGAAGAATCTTTGTGCCAACACTATAAAATCACCATGCCTATCAAATAAGAATGGCATGTGACAATTTAACGCAAAAATAGTAAGGGGAATCATCCTTACACTTAAAAATTCATTTCAAATCAACTCAAAACTTTGATAAACTAGTACAGGACCCGCGCTATGCGCGGGATCAACATTTCAATCATAAGAATGATAAAACATTATCTAAATTGATGATATAGCATGTAAATTGAAATACAAGTATAATACAAGATTGACAAATTTATAGAGAGATACAATTATTTACAAATTATAAAATATTTCTTTGTACACCACATTAGAAGTTTTGTTGGTAGGTTTTCCATCAGCATCTAATATCAAAATTTTCAAGCCATCCTTCCTCTTGACACGTGACACGGCTACATACAATTGACCATGGGTAAATACCGGACGGGGGAGGAATAATCCAACACAAAGCAAGCTTTGACCTTGACTTTTATTAATAGTCATGGCAAAAGAAACCATCAAGGGGAATTGGCGTCGACACAATTTGAAGGGATAATTTGTATCAGAAGGAGTGATGGTCATGCGTGGTATGATTACTTGTGTGGTAGACAGTGGTCCAGTTAACATCTCACATACGACAACATGCTTCTCCAATCTAGTGACAATTAGACGTGTCCCATTGCAAAGTCCCATGGATTTGTCAATATTTCTCATCAACATTACTGGGGCACCTACTTTTAGTTTTAGCATATGGTTTGGCAAACCTGACATTGTGATATTGTTCAGGAATTCAACTGAATGTAGCTCATCAAAGCAACCTATGTTTGCATATTGTTTTGAGACACTGTCTGCACTTAGATAAACTGTTTCTTCACCGGGAAGCAACTCTAGCATGCGAGTGTTTATTTTGTCCACAACAGACAATGTAGCACTTAAGATAGCACGTTCACTAAAATACTCTTTGTCATTCAAATGATGGTGCAAATTAGGATATGTAGCTAGGATTATACAATCCAAAGGGTCATCATCTGGTAGCAATAGATATTCATTTGGAATAATTATCAAGTCATCTGTGTCTTCAACTGTGGGAATAGTGCCATCACCAATTGATAAGATCCACTTACCAAATTCTGAGATACCATCAGCAGCTTCATCAGAAGTAGCACCACTGGAAAGCCTCAAGTTTCTAGTTAATTTGAAAATCTTGCACTCCTTCCATAATGAAGAGGCATTAATGGTTGAAAAAACAATATCCTCACGTGCACCTCGTGGGACAACAGGAAGAATTTGTCTGAAGTCACCTCCAAAAACTATAACTTTGCCACCAAATGGTTTTGCAATGGAATGTGAGTCAAAGCGATTCATGATATCACGTATTGATCTATCCAAAGCCTCAAAACATAGTTTATTTGCCATTGGTGCTTCGTCCCAAATGATTAAAGATGTATGCACTATAAGTTCAGCTAAATGTGTGCCCTGCTTGATATTACACACAGAATCCTCGGTAATAGTCAAAGGAATTGCAAACTGAGAATGAGCAGTCTTACCATTGGGTAGAAGAAGAGACGCTATTCCACTTGATGCAACTGTTAAAACTATATGACGTTTTGCACGCAATGATGTTGATAGTGTCTTCCAAAGGTAAGTTTTGCCAGTTCCTCCATAACCATATATAAAATACATTCCCCCAGTTGACTGAATGACTGAGTCCATGATCGTGTCATATATAGTCTTTTGTTCTGAAGTAAGATTAGGGAGCAACTGTTGTAACTCTTGTGTCAAAGTCTCAATGTTGTAGTTCATCTCAGCCATCAAAAGTTTGTTTTGTCTAGGTAAGTGAAGTGAAGTGGTTGGGTAAGGCATTGTTGGAAAGTCACTAAGACATCTACCATTTAGCTGCAAAACTTCGTCTAGTTCAAGCAATGTCTGATCATGAATTTCTGATTCAGATAGGCACAAACCTATAAATTTTAACACAAAAGGTTAAATATTTAGCCATGAAAATGATTTTATTGTAAATAGCAATTATTAAATGTAGAAATCTATGTAAATATACCTGAACGATTTGTTAAATGTTGCAATTGGTATACTATGTCATCTGCCATTAGCTTCCATGTCTGGTTCCATACAATCTCCGGACGACTCATGCAATTGCAAAATAACAACATTGAAAAAAGACGGCGAAGGTAGTATGAGGTGGCCCAGTGGCTTGCTTCTAAAATTGCATCAACATACTCCTTGTCATCTTCCAATAACCCCCTAGCATAGCAGGCATCTCTAAATGTTTCATGAAGAACACCATCTACTGTTCTTATGTCACAATATGATTTAGGACCTTTAACACAGGTGAGCAACAGGCGTAAATAGAATAGTTCGCCTGCACCTGGGGGGACATAATATAATCTTCCAATGACTGTACCTGATTTCCTAATATTCCATTGTTGTTCTTCCTCCGTGTACACAAACTTTGTAGGAAATTCTGCATATGTTAACACAGATGCAACAGTGTGAAATTTATCATTAGCTATCAACCATGCTTGAAACTGAGTTAGTTTATCTCTGTTGCGGTTGACAACATCACTCAAGTTTGCATTGTCTTCATATATAATCATTTGTTCTCCTGGCAAATGGAATGAGAGTCTTTGTACTGCAGGTGTTCGATAGTTTATATCAAAACTAAAGATCCTCCATGCAGCCTCACATGGTGATAAGTACCTAACATCACAATACATCTTGATCTCATCATGGATCTCATTTGGGTCTCTTGTTGAGGATTGTGTGTAGAAAGCAGCTGTTGCACGATCATGCCCCTTAGTAACATATTTAAATAAATATTTGATGGAGACACCTTCTTTACATCTCTCAACATTAATGTGTGCACGATACTTTAGTAGCAATTGAGGATTGTATGGAACAACATGTCTATTGTCAAAAACAAAGTGGTCTGTCTCAATACATCTTCCATTGTTTGGTCTCTTATATCGTGGGTAACCATCTTCATGAATGATTGTAGTAGTAGTGAAGTCTTTTGGATAATATTTGGAACATGTGCCATTGATCATACAAGAATTGTTTGTATTTGCAATCCCACATGGTCCATGCAGCATTAAATCACTAACAGCTTTATATAACTCTGAATCTATATTCTTATCAGGTATTTCAGCACTGATTACTCTATCAATATCAATTGGTGTTTCAATCTTTGAGCCAGACGCTAAGAAGATAACAATATGGGCATGAGGGAGACCTCTTTTTTGAAATTCAATAACATACAAAGCTACAAAAATAAAATTTAGAGTTAGAAAAACTTTGAAAATAAAAATAACATTTTTTTATTAAAATGGATTATTGGATATATATATATTGTTGGGATAAAATTATATGTCGTGAACAATAGAATCATAGAACAATATATTCTTGGATTAAAATTTTTAATTGAAATCTTCCAAAGACACTTATTTTGTTTGAAATTAAAGATTAATGTGTAGTTGCCATAGTTTTTTTAAAAAAATTTAAAAGTTGTTAAGTTATTTTTCTATTAGTTTTTGAGTAATTTAAAGTAATGTTATAGTTATAATAGTTAGTATATTTAAATTAGTAAACTTTTTGATGGATAATGTGCCATGAAATTAAAAAAAACATGATTGGGAAAGAGTTTAATTCAATGTTGTTATGAAAATATAATATTAAAATGATTTAAGTTGTAGTGGATGTTGTCAGCCTCATGCTTTGGTTTGGAGCAAAAAAGATGAACTTTGTTTTATTAAAAGTATTATTTTTGAATTTAGAAAATGCTACATTGTTTGAATTAGAGTTATATTCTTAGAGTATTTGAACTTAAATCAATTTCAAATTTATAATTTTTAAGTAGACAAATAATTTTTTTCAACAAAAATTTTTATTTCAAATTTTTGTATGCAACCAATTTTTTTTAATGGGTTTGTTTGAAAAGTAAAATTTATATACACTTAAAGATATAATTAAAAATTAGTTGTTTTTAAAATGATACGAATAATGTAAAAAAAATGTTACTTTAGAAGAATTTTAAGGTAATCTCAATGTTTTCAAGTGATATGGTGTAAATTTTGTTGATATTAAAGAATTTTTTTAAAGATCAAAGTCAAATTTTAATATTTGTTAAATGATAATTTAAGCATCTACACTCCGAAAATTTTGATTGCTTCCACGTAAATCATGCAATGACTGACACTATTTATTACAATTGAATTTGTGAAAAATAAGTTGAGACTAATTTGTAGTTATTGTCTTTATTTTTTTATGAAAAAAAGTTACAATGTTGTGATTGTAAATGTAATTGTATTACCCATGAAATTTCATGTTATAATGTATATTTTAGATAGTCAAGTGTCTTCATGTAATGGAAGTGAATGTAAAAGAAATGAAATTCCTAATGGGCAATACATATGTGATTGTTGATTTAAAATGTAGGAGTAAACAACATTACTTGAAATAAAAACTTGTTATTGTTATAATAAATTCTTAAAGAAATTTAATTGACAAATAATAATTTAGAAATGTACCTGCTTTTACTGGACCAAACAATGTGCCATCCTTTATCTCTTTCATGAGAAGATCAAGCTTCATTTGGAATATACGTGAAACAATATGTGGTTGGTTTTCAACCTCAGAACCGTGTGCAACTACATATCTTATTATTTCTGGCCATTTTGGGTTGCAAGTGAAGGTGATAAATAGATCAGGATATCCTGCCCACCCACAAATTGCCATTGCATCAAGATAATTATTCAAGATATAGCAAGACCACCAGTGAAAGAAGAAGGCAAAATGATTCTTTTCCCTATAGCTGAAGCTTCCCTCTCACCATGCACAAGAGCATCTTCAAGTCCGTTATATAAGTCTGCACGTAGTTGTTTTTGATTGTGTTCATAAAATGACAACCTCCAAGATTCCATCATCATATAAGCATCTACTATGAACTGTTGGAAAAGTTTTCCACCATGCAGTATTGTTGACCAATTAGTATTTCTTTGTTGGAGATGATAATGCAAAATATTCCCGCATTGTAACATATGTTATTCTCTCCTTGTTTCTACATCGATCTTGCACATGAGGTATTTTTTGATGATAACCTCCTATACCATGAGGGAATAACAATGGATATTGTAATGGTAGGAAGTCTGGATGTGTTTCATGAATGCGCTGAAGTTCACCACATCTATATTGCACTATTATATCTCTACCTTTTTCTGTAGAACCAATATCACCCACAATCAATGCAGCTATTTCATCCTGTGTTGTTGGCAAATTATATCTGCGTCTATCTACTCCTCTTTGGTGGATTAGCTTAATGTGAACACTTTGACCATCATGTGTGTTAATAAAATCACGTGCTTTGCGGAATGTTTGCACCAACAAATTGTTGTCATCTAGCATATATTTAATGCTTTCAATGATCGTGTCTCTAGTTTGAGCTGATCCACCATGTGGTCCACTGCAAACAAAACGATTGGATGTCTTGAAAAAAAGGAAATGAAATATATATATATATATATATATATATATATATATATATATATATATATATATTTGAACTCGTAAGAAATGGTTAGTGATACATACCATAAAGCAGAAACTCTATTTGAAACCTCATTTGAAGTATCATAAATATACAATTGAGCAAATTTAGGAGTGTCTCCTTGCAATGGTAGGATACTTCCAATCTGATGAACATTTTGACCGCCCATTCTATATATATAAGGACCTTTTCCATCATTTATTTTCCTATCTATTTTCCCTCCCATTGATGTAAAAGAAAACATCATGTTATAAGTCTTGATGAACTTTTTAAAATGGCTACTGTCTGGATGACTTCCATCTAATAAACCTTTCAACAAAGAAGGAGGATCCCTTTGGAAATTTAGCTTTACTTTTCCTTGAAGACAACACATGCCAAATCTGGGAATTGATTCATTGGTGTCTTTACTTAGCTGCTCATTGTACCACATTATTGCCCCACAATAAGAGCATACACTATGTGGGTCACCCAAATCTTCGTATGTAGTAAAATCTGGAATATGGTAGTAATGGATGTTATAGAAAGATTATTGGATTATTTATGGAACAAATTTTTTATTTGATACATATATGGATAAATAATGCCAATTGGTATTGAGTAAAGAAATGTGTTTTTACTTACCTTTGTTGGAATGTGAGGTAGAGGCTACGCATGATTGATTTGCTATAACCCGTCTTTTTTGTTCTGGTACCTGTGAAATAAGGGTGGGAACAAAATCAAAGACATAATTAAAAATGGAAAAAGACAATGATTTTTCTATTCAGGCCATATTTGTTTATGGGAAAATGATTAATTTTAAATATTTTCATAATAAAATACCTTTTGCCTGATTGGATGAGGAACTTGAAGATGCAAAATTCTTGGATCTTGAATGATGATGGGTGAAAGAAGAAGATGCTAGATACCTTCTTGATGTAGTGTGCTTCTTGGTTCTCATTACACTACCTGTTACTCATGATTGGTTAACCATTGTAATTAAAATAAAAAACTAATACAAGTAAAGGAATAAACATGATTGTATTATAAAAGTAAATTGGAATATATGAATGAAATGAAGAAACACACAAAACGATGTGCTCAATAAATCATTGAAATGAATTGGTTTTTTGTTGAGAATTTGCCAATATTGAAAAAATTTAAAAGATTGCAATATGTATATATTTGATTTATTATATTTGATAATGATAGTAAATACACGTAGTTTTGGGAAAAAAATTTGGAGTAAAAGGTTATGTCATATTTGTGTGACCTAGTTATTGTTTGTTTTTTTTCACTAATTATCCTTGTTGATGCATTCGTAAGTTTAATTTGTTTTGAGAGAATATGTAGATGTATGGTATAAATACGTTTATAATAAAGAAAACATTGAAATCAATAAACCTGTCTCGTGCTTCCCTTGAGGTGTGTGTGACCTAAATGGCTTGCATCGCTTTGCACGTAGTATTGCTAAACGATTAGCTCTAGCAACAGCATGAGGAGATAATCCTCCTAAAATGACAATAGTGAGATTATTAATTCATAAAGTATTGTATGGTATATATATAAATAAGCTTTTTTAAAAATTAAAAAAACTCGAATTCAATTAAATAAAGAGACATAATAAATTTTTGTGCTTTGTCTATTTACTCTTAAGGTTTATCCTGATTGGTAATTAAAATATGGTATATTTGACACCTTTGAAGGTGCTAGTTTTTTAACCTGTCTCTTGCATGCCTTGAGAAATGTGTGTTTTAAATTGCTTGCATCGCTTTGCACGTAGTATTGCTAAACGATTTGCTCTAGCAGAAGCATGAGGAGATGAATGTCCTATCATGTAAACACTGGAATTATTAATTCATAGAGCAATGTAAGGTAAAAGAATACTCATTTTTTTTAAAAAAAAATCGAAATCAAACTGATTAAACAGACAAATAAAAATTATATAATTTGAAAATGTACTCTTACGTTTAAGAAATAGGGGAAATTGAAATAAGTCTTATTGGACAGCTGTGAAAGTGATAGTTTATTAACCTGTCGCTTGCATGCCTTGAGAAATGTCTTTTTTAGATCGTCGGCAACGCTTTGCACGAAGTATTGTTAAACGATTTGCTCTAGCAGCAACATGAGGAGATGAACGTCCTAAGATGACATCTTGAGGATTAGTAATTCATTACGTATTGTCAATTATATGAGAGATTAGTAAAATTCTATTTTTAAAAATTAAGTTGGACCAAACAATTATAAAACAAAAAAAAACATACAGTATATAAACCTATAAATTTATTTATAAGTATAGTTGGCATGTACAATAATCAATTTCACAAAATAAAACAAAATTTTAGGTTGAAATATAAGAAAATCAAACAAAATTTTGGTAGGAGTTAGGCTGTCATGTTATTATTTATGTATTTAAACATGTCATTAGAAAATTCACTCTTGATATTTTGATTATTCATTCATTGTTTTATTATTCAAGAGTTATAATATGAACTTAAAACAAATAGAATCTATATGTATTTCATTATAATTTCAAAAAGAATCCAAATATGAAACCTAATTTATCAACATTTAATGGGAAACCAATTATATGTGCATTTATTTCCCCTTCTAGGTGATGTCATCTTTTATTTGTAAAAGAATGTTTCCTCTCCCTCACCCTCGCTCACTGTCTCTCATTGACCACATTCTTCTAAACAAATAAGCTTTTTGGACTCTTTCACATATAGTACTTGTATTTGAAAATTTTCATTCGAGACAGATCATTTGTAGTTTTCTCCAATGCCATTTATCATGCTTAGAAATCTTCTATGTTCTCTCCTAGTTTTATTAGTTTATATATTTTCGATTGAATGTGTGTCATAATGAATCTGTCATGTTTTGCCATTTTTTTTCATACATGTTCCTGATGCTAATCCCTGCTTTCATACACACAGTCCAAAAAACATCCTAGCAGTTCAGTAGATGTCATATTTGTTTTCAGAAAAAATAAACAATAAGGATTTTGGCAGTTATATATAATTTCACAAAACTGTTTCTTTCTATGTAGTATGATTCGTTGGAAATAATTTTGTTGGTTTGTGTGAGAAGATTGCAATGGCTGTTATTGTGTGGTGTTCAGTTAGTTAATTGTATTTCATGTTGGAGGAAGTATCTAGTGCACACAACTTTCCTACACAGAAATGCTGAAAACCTTTAAAACTGGAAAGATTAAGCTTTATGTGAGTGAGGATTGCAGCATTGATTAATGATGGAAGTTTGAGATGATGAATTATGAGTGAAAAACCTGTAAAACCAAAGTCTGGAGGATCCATGTTGCTCTTTAGAAAGAATGTTGCAGTATCTGTCCGTTTGGAGAAGGAGATTAAGTATTTTGCTGGGAAGTTGCATATGTGGGTTGAGTTTTCAAGCTTGTAACCGTGGCAAAATTCAAGAGCAGCAACAGTTTTGTCAAGCTTGCTAGAATGTCATTGCATTTTAACTTATTATTGGCCTTTTAGTGGGCTTCAATTTAACTGCCCATATGTATGTGTTTTTAAAATGTATGTTGTGTGCCTGTTTATGAAGAATATTGGTCCTGACAAGAAATTATGTGTGCGCATCAATCAGTTACTTATTAGGCCAGTTATTAGTGGGTAACAGTTTGGTTACAAATATTTGTAATCATATTTGACAATCTTATTTTTTTGTAAATACATTTAATTCGTAGTGTGTAAGTAATAATTATATGGTACAATCAATTTATAAATTATTGTAATATAATAAAACAAAATTGAAGTTTGAAATTTGTGGTCTCACTGATTATGATGATGTGGTGACCATGAAAATAAGTTATTGATAAATACAATTCTTATTTTATGGAATTTTTTTTAATTATTTTTTTATATAAACACAAATCACCGCAATAATAAAAACATTCATTTATTATTTTGATTGTACATCTATGTCATGTTAAAATTTTTCTTAATTGATTGGTAGTATCATGAATTTCAGCATTTTGAGTTTTGAATTAAGCAGGTACTAAAATTAACTTATTTGCATCAAGTGTCAATTTTAGAAATATATGTACTCTGCTCTTTAATTTGAATGTATTCATAATGGATGATTAATATAAAATGAAATGATTATGATTAGGCGTTCAAAATTAGAAAGAACCATGAATAAATTTGGCCTACATTGCCTGGAACATGGTATGTTTGACCAAGAATCATGATTTTATTTTATTATTCTCAAACTGTATTAAATATAAATAAGAATCATAAAAATTGAAATGTTCTGAACAAAGAAACGAATAAAAAATACAATTCATAATGTGCTTGATATTGTAATATAAAAATAAAATAATACTTGACATTCCCTAATGATCGTCTTCAATCTTAATCTTCTTGCAAATGTGCTTATCCTCATCAGCAAAACTTTTTTCATCGTCACCTCCATCACAAGCATATTCATCATTACTTTTTTCACTTGTTGCAACAATTGAAGAGCTACATGCTTCAGAGTTCATAAAGGATTGCTCAAGATCCTGTTTAAGGAGTGGATGAGAATTGTGTCATGTTTTTTGTTGAACTGTAATAAGATCCACGGATATAACTTCATGTAACACATACCTGTTCTTCAATTACACCACCTGGGTTCAAACCGGAGTTATCATCATCACATCCGAGATCAGCAATGTAAGATCCGATTATTTCTTCATCACCACTCATGAGCATCACTTTACAGGAGTATGTTTTTCCCTCAATGAAATCTTGTGGGATTTTGAACTTGAATAAATATTGTTTTCCAATCACCTTTTGAACTATCTCATCAGGTAGTATATCTTGAAGCTAAGTCCAAATAAGTGACAATTAATATGTAAATCTATTTGTGTAAAATGCAATGTTGTATGAAATATGTTTTTTTTATTTAGTGAGCACTTTAGAAATAATTGATTAACCTGTTTGTGCGCTATTTGTTCTTTAATCTCAGCAGCTGAGTTGCCCACTATTCTGGAAAATTCTCTGTCAAATATCACTAAGTTGCATGTTCCTGTTTCATCCTTAACCTCACAAGTAACCATAAATCTGCAAAAAATTATAATGTAAACATATTGTAAAAGAATTTCACCATAATAAATTTTGTAGATGCATTAAAATTAACTAACCTTGGCACAACAAACTTTACAATTGCCTCACAATTCACACAAAAATAAGCTTGACCATCTGGAATAACCTTTTTGGCACATCTAGTACATGCCATGTATGACCAACCTCGATCCAAACGAAGATCTATGATAGTAGCAACCAACCCAACTTGGACATCCTTTAAAAACATCAAAAAAATCAGTGAGTGGTGCTTAAATTAATTTAAAGATGTATTTGTAGATAACAATAAAAATCCAAATCATAGTACAGGTACCTTTGGTCCTTCACGTAAATGAATTATTTGACGCCTATCTCCAATTGATAGTAATTCATCGGCAATTGCAATTGTACCATGTGGCAAGATATGCTCAATTTGAGCATTAACATCAATTCCAACAGATCGCAGTCTATGAAGCAAAATTGAAGTGATCTTTTTTTTTTAGAATCTATGTTATAAAAATGACAGCAGAATGAAATTATGAAGAAAATGATTGCTTGTGAGAAAATGATGGTCTTATTACAATATTAGATAAACTTGATTGAAAGCAAAATTTAGTTCATATTTGCATAATTAGAATGAGTAATTTTAAAAAGAACTTACTTGTAGAGAAACTGATTTGTCTCAAGAAATGGTTCATTGATTAGCAAGCGTGATGAGAACATTGAGTTGGACAATTTCTTTCTACCTTAAAAAGCAAAACAAATTTGTCAATGTATTTGGAAAAAAATGATTTGTGGTTTAGATGTTATAGAAAAAAGAAACAAACCTTGAAACTCTTTAGCTTTACATGATTGTACAATTACAATTATTGGTCCATTGTCATGTTGAGAAACAAATTTTTCCATGTTAGTAGCAAAAGTTCCCCACAATGTGCATTCTAGTCGTTCATATCTGTAGAAAAAAAATGGCACAATGAGATATGATTTGTGGTTGAAAAAGCAGTTTGAGTAATAGATAAATGGCTTATGGACTAACTCTTCGTCCGTTAGAGTTATTTCTAGCCGCTGCTGTTTTTCCCCTTTGACTAAGCATTGTTCAATGTCACCAAAAGATGATAACTTCCCAATAACATCTACATAAGAAAATATAAATAGATTAGTTCAGTACTGACACATTTATTTTAGGATAACCCAAAAATCAGCAGTGTTTCTATTTTTGATGTTTGCATTCCATGTGCTAAAGTTGTGGCAGTAATATATAATCCATTTATGCAGCATAATCAAATTAATATGTGATATAACTTGTGCTTAGGATTAAAAGTAAGAAAAAGAAAATAGTCAATGAAGAAGCAAAAGGAACATAAGAAAGGTGACATTATAAATTATTTTGGGAGAAAGAGCACATATTGATCACGAAGATTATTTGGCATTGACTAATCTTTGCCATAATGGTTAGTAACTGTTTTGGGAATAAAACTTGATACAACAGCATTTATGATCATAAATAAATGATTCAAAGTTCTCTATATAATCAGATGCGTAAATATCAGTTATAATCTTTTAGAGATCCGAATGTGTTAAGATTGCAGTATGCAGTATATAACATGTAAACACAAGTCAGAAACATAATACAGAGTTCAATATTGTGTTTGAATTTTAAAAGGAAGATAAAATGTTAAATGTTTAATGCTTACTCACCAAATAAGTATCGATCATCAAATTCTGGAGACAGGACTGTCGTGAAAGAACGAAAATCAAACCCAAATTGATGTATTACTCCGTCATCTTTAAATGGACGTACTGTGGTGGAATACAAGAAATATATCCTATATGGATGTGTTGTAGTGCGGTATGAACCATTGTTTGGTCCAACATTGAAAGTTGAGATGACACATGTCTTGCCCTCTAATAACACATGAGTGTGTTTTTTGAAAAAGCATGACCGTATAGAACAATGGATGTTGTCTCCCTGCGGTTGAATAAAAATGGGAATAAATTACAGTTTTGTATTGTTAATGATTAATCAAAATGAAATCAGGAGCAGACATTACAACTAAACTTGCCTCTTGATCGCGAATGATCATCTCGTAGGAAGATGGCACACCTCCATAACCATTTGAAATAGTCCACATACGGATGATGCGGACCCGAATGCGCCATTGTATTTTGGAAGAGTTTATTACCCGAACTGCATCGAATGAATTAGGATCCATAATGAAGTGGGAGAGATTCAGGGAAGTTAAATGTTGTGGAAAACTTTGAAGTTATAATTAAGCGAATGATGAAGAGCGGTTTAAAAACATATAAAGTTATGGGCATGAGAACATGGGATCGTGCTAACATATTTATTGTTTTTTTAAAGAATTTTGAAAAGATAAAAAGATTGAACCACAGTCAGTTGTGCGAAGAAATTAAGCATGTTCAGAAAAATGAAGAAAAAAATCAACCAATTTCAGAGATGCAATACGCCAGTACCAATAAATTGAAAAGGCAATTAAATAACTAAAACAAAAACACTATAAATAAAACAAGATAAAGAAAATTCATACCAGTGATCGTTATAGTGATAAGGCTTTTTTCATGAATTGGTGGACACCTATCGAAGAGAACATGCTATCAAATTGAAAACGTGGGTGATGTTCATGTAGAAGTTGGAAGAGACAATGGTGGAAGTTTATTTATCGGAAGCTTTTGGCTAGAAGGTAGTGGATAAGAGACATATAAATGGATATATAGACACGTGTGTGGTTATGAAGATGTTTGGGAGCGGTGTAGTTATTTTTTTTTGAAGACATGTGGGAGTGTATTATTTAGAGAGAAGGAACACGTGGCAGGATTTTAAGAAAGGAGAATGTACAGGTGGCAGGCAAGGATTCTGTCAACAGCCCTCCTTTTAGAAAGTAAGGATGTTGAAACATACCTCCTACTAACTAATTATTAACTTACTTAACTTCTACCTAATTAAACACATATTCAAAATAACCCAAACAAATTGTGTCTGATCATGTTAGTAAGAATACATCTAACATGGTTAGAAAAGAAAACGATAACGTTCATAACAATTGCCCTAACCATGTTAGTAAAAGATTCATCTAACATGGTTAGTAAGCGAATCACCTGCTACAAAGGAAAAACACTTATAATCTTTAGCACACATCTAACTATGTTAGAAAAGAGATTTTCCTAACATAGTTAGCAAAAGAAACATCATCAACTCAAATAAACCACATCATTAATATCTTAACGGAAATCTAACCATGTTAGAAAAGAATCACCTAACATGGTTAGGAAAGGAAGCAGCATAACACGCAGAGACGAATAATCATGCTAGAGAGGGGCCCATCTAACATGGCTATATGAGACAAACAACCTCCATTAACCTACAAACAATCAACATTCACATAATATAATCAAGTTAGGAAAAGAGAATTTCCTTAACTTGATCATGACCATTCACCTGTAAAACTAATAATATTATTCAATACAATGGTGACTTAATCACCTAACACATCATGTGTCAACAACACCAGTCATTAGCTTCATTAAATCAACACATCACCAATACACAATTCTCTGACTTAACATGTCAGTATCACAAAGCGAAATCAAACATCGCTAAGCTCAATCAGTAAAAGGGATTGCCTTTCCATTAGCAGGCAATCCTTCTGTAGCAAAATGATCACATACAATATATAATCAATCATCACACTAACAAAGTGTGTGATACAGCCAAAACTGTCATATAATGACAATATCAGTAATTAAAACAGCAATTAACAGATTCAATTAAACATTCAATTAGCAATACACTTCACCCAAAATATACAACAAATGCGGAAGCTGATGCAGCCTAATAAATGGCAATATATATTCATTATAGATCACCTCCGGCCTACTCGTGTGGGTCGGCCGATCCTTTCCCTTCCTCTCTGCTTCCCTCTCTGAGCATGATCACCTGAAAAGAAAATGAAGGGAATGGGGTGAGACAAAACTATGTCTCAGTAATCACTACTTAACTCACTGTGAGACTCAGAAGTGGGGTAGTGGAGCGTCTACAGGGTACCACAGTTTTCAAAACCTGCATAACCACATAATATATACACATATATACAGTACAGATACATCCATCTCTCAATAGACAAAAATAAACGTGATTGACACTGTGCCCAGTCTCAAATCTGAAAGCATGAAAAAGGGAGCACTTTAAAATGTGAAAACATCTCTGGTTCCTTTACAATCCGAGGAACCTGTACAATTAACCTATCGATTTGCGCGAATCGATGGTTACATCGGCCGACGGTACTAATAATCAGTGTCATGCAACATACAAAAGATTTATATATGAATATGTATATATAAAGTACAGTGTATTTAGAAAGGTACCCTATAGCCCACATTTAAATATAAAATAATCTGAACACATTTCATTTATATATATAAAAGTAGAAGAGGATTTTAGAAATCCTCAACTACCGTCACTCTCAGTATCACAGTCAGTTAAGCGTGATTACCTGTTCAAGCTCAAAAACAGCAATAAACACCCTTAGTTATTGCCTTCCGCGAGCTCCACTCGAAGCACTGCCGTCTATAATCATACAATGAGCTGCTGATGGTCAAGACACAATATTAGTGACTTTGACCACCCATTATATCTAATTCTAAACAATTGTTGAAGTAATAGTTACTTCTAATATCAGAAATAGTCTATACCCTTTGAACCTTCATAATTCCCTTAACCAATTACCTATAACTTCCATAGTATTAAACCTTATCATTTCTTATCAAAAATCATCCACACTTACAAAACCTACCAAGCTAACCTTATTAATATTAATTTGACACTAAGGAGGTTTCTCAACCTCACACAACTTCCTTCATACTTCTCACATTCCATTATATAACATTTCCCCTTTCCTCAATATTTCATTAACCACACTCCTTTCCAAACACCACTTTAACTATTTCAATTATTTCAATATTTTCATAACCCTTAATAAGTATTACCAAACCACCAATTTTTATTGTCACAACCTTTCACATTAATAAATCTCACTTTAAAGCACTTTAAAGGCTAACAAAGTTTCAAACAACTCACCAAAATCTTCAAGAAACACTCATTACTCAAATTTTATCCTCATACTCTTCTTTACACTTCCATGATTTCATTTGTCCATTTACTTTTGACTACTAAAGCATTTACTTTACCATTTTCCCTAACTTTTGCCTAATCACCAAAACATGTATAACTTACTAAAACTACTTCATTTATAATCTTTTGGCATTCAAAGTAGCTCCCTAACTTCCCAAATATTCCACCACCTTTCAAACACACTTTTACATTAACAAAATCTATTTAATCAAAAGTTTAACTTCCAAATTTTCCTTTCCACCACCAATCCATCATAAACCAATATTCCAATATCCTAAACTACCCTTAGCAAGCATTCATAAATCACTACTTCATTGAAAACATCTTCCATTAACTCAAACCCCAACTCAAAGAGCCATAACATGCTCCAAAAATTCCCAAAGTTAACCCCAACTTCCAAAAACTTAATTCCTTTCCAAACATATCCATTTAACTACTTAAACATTGATAGATTCTTATTTAAATTCCAAGGAGTCAAATGTGAGCAAACCCTAGCTTCAAAAATGCCTAAAATGTTCTCTAAAAATTCCAAACTACTTTCCAACTCCAATAAACAACAATTACCATAACAAAACTTAAATTAATCACTAAATAATCCTTATGGTAACTAGAAAATCCTACAATCCCAATTTTTCACAAAACCCTAAGTTTAAAAGAGGGAACTTTATTCACAAATCAACATAACAGGTGGTAGGAAGGCTTACAAAGTTCAATAGTGAAAGGAGAAGCTTCACCGCCGCCGGCCGCCGTCCCAAGTTCGCCGGAGAACGGCCACTCATGGTGGTGGACCGTAGTAAGCCACTAAAGAAAAGAGGGAAGTGAGGGAAATGAAGTTGGAGAGGGAATGTGAAACCTACCTCCCAAACCACCGTTCGTCGCCGGAAATGAAAAGCTCGCCGGAAAAATTTATGTGGCCGACGAGAAACAGTGGTGAGCAAGGGGAAGTCCGATTTTGTGTGAATTTCCAAGCTTGAGGAGGTGAGTGTACAAGAAATGGAGTGGGTGTGGTTGGGGATGAGGGAAAACAAGTATGTGTGTGCATGTGGGTGGAAGAAAATGAGAGAAATGGTGATATGGAGGGGGGCGTCGCAAATGAGGGAGGAGGAGGAGGAGTCCGAAATTTTTGAAGAGGGAAGGGAGGAGGGGCGTGTTTGGTTGGGTGGAATAAGGAAGGGTTATGATAATTTGTAGCCCAAACATGCCATAGTGTACTATTTTTAATTTAAAACCACTTAAACCAGCCTCTAATCTCCTTAACCCTAAAAATATTTTGAGTTTCCCCATTCCCTCATATTTCAAATTCTTCATTTGCGTAAATAATTATTTGCAAACTTATTACTCAAACTTTCAAAAATATTCCAAAATCACCAAAAATTACTAAAAGTCCCAAAATTTCCAAATTTCTCCATTTATTATTTTCTCAGAGCACTATCTAATCCTGCATTAAATTTTTTGGATGTTACAAATGTTTTGGAGAGTAATGTTGAAATTCCCTCCAATTTTCTTAAACCCAAACTTACTCTTGTAATGAAAATTGACATGTTGTATGTCTCGTGAATCTAGATCCCTTAACATTAATAGTGTAGGATTTTGCTCCTCTCACGTTAATTGTCAGTTCATTTCCCTATGATGCAATGAACATCTTGAGGATATAAAGTCTTTCATTTTTCATTAAGATAGTGAATGATAAGGGAACTCTAGCTTACTCTTGTAATGAGAATCAACATGTCATCCTGTGTAGGGATTTGAATCCCTCTCAGGTTAATTGTCACTTATATTTCCCTATGATTTAATGGATATCTTGAAGAGAGGAAATTGTCCAGCTTTCATTAAGAAAAATACATGGATGTCTCTCTTAATTTTGCAATGAAAATTGCCACGAATTGATCCCTTTTTTGCATTACCTATGTATCGATTTAAATCTCTCTCAGGTTAATTGTCACTTCTATTTCCCTATGATGTAATGAATATCTTGAGGAGATGAGTATTTTAGCTTTCACTGAGAAATTGATGGACAAAAGGGATCGGAATTGTATCATACTCTTGCAATAAAAATCAGCATGATATATTGACCAATAATCCCTTAGCATTTACCATGTAGGGAATAGTGATCCCTCTCAGGTCTTATGTTACTTCTATATCCCTATGATGTAATAAACATCTTGAGGATATGAAGTCTTTAATAAAATGAATAGCATAAGGGACATTTTAACTGGTTTAACAAGCATCCCCATTCAAATCACATAAACCAATAAGAAATAATAATCATAAAAGAAACAAAAAAAAGGCTTAAATCATTGATTGGGTATATATTCTCTAATTTTTTTCTAATCTTAATAGATCGATGACTTCCCCAAGCAATCCTAGTCCTAAAAGGAGTTGCAAAACGTGCTAATTCACACTCATTCTTTCCTATTTTTTAGCATGATTCCCTTAATTTTCGTAAGTTTTTGGGCTCCAATCTTTTCCTATTGGCTATGGATGTTAAATTTTGGAATTCCTTTGTCAATTAAGATGATTCTGATTCATCTTTTATGCCATATAAGGGAGTAGTATGAAAATCACCACTTAGTTGCATCTGTAAGTAATCTTTCTTCAATCTCAAAATACTTTTCTCACTTTTTTTGCAATTTTCGACCCCTCAAGTCTTTCCTATTTGCTTTAGGCACTCGATTTTGTAATTTTTCACTCCCAAGCTTGTTTCTAATAAGATCCTATCAAAGAAGAGGTTTATGCACGAAAATCATTACTCCACAATTCCGCATATCATTCTACAAATGCTCATACATTCTCTTCTTCGCATTCTCTCTTTCACCAATTTGTCATGGAGCTTGAGGCGCAACCATCTTTGAGTTTTCTCTTCTTCAACATGATGAACTAAGTCCACTGATGCTCTCTTGGATGATGGGATGTAGTGAAGTAAATATTGAAGTCACTTTAGGGGAGTTTTATTTGTTCCAATTACACAGTATTGAATTTCTAGTTGTGTTCTTGAGTATTTGTTCTTTTTATATTCGAACTTCGTTTGTTTAGATTTTAAACTATGTATTGTTGAATTTAAATTGCACGTAATGATAAGGTTTTAATTTAGTTCTATTCATCTTCGCAGATTATTATGTATGTTAATTGTTGTATGATTTTATTATTTAGCATGTTTGCGGGATGATTTGGTCCATTGTGCTTCATATAATTGTGTTGTTTGGGGATTGAATTGTGAGTTTGAATTTATTGATGTTGAGTTTTCATAGCGCTATTTAATTCCATTAATTCAACTTTCCTAAAGAACTAGACCATTACCTAATCTATTTGCATGAGTGTAAGTTGGTACTTGGCAAAAAAAAGTAGGTATAATTTACAAGTGATTAATTGGTTTATTTGATGTTGAGTGGCGTTTTCATTAACTTATTCTTTTGAAGGGGCCAACTGTGTTTACTTGTATGAGTTTGACCATTTACCTCTAAATTCCCTAAAAGTGTGAAGATACGATTGTTACATGTTATCTCTAGTTCAAGAGGGCATCACACTATTATTAGTTTATTCGTCCATCATTTTTACTTGCTTTCATATAAATCATCAAAAATCATGAAAGCATAGTAATTAGTATAGTAACCTATATATTCTCTAAAACCCAGATTTAATAGCTTTTTTTTCTCATTCATTTAGTTACCTTAGGTAGTTAGTTAATAACTCCACGTGATACAATCCTAGAACTCACCTTTATTACAATATTTGGTAAATAATTTTGCATTTGAACCCGAAGGAATAAAGACAAAGCCTCAAATCACTCATGTTAGTAATTTATTTATTTAAATGGAAATCACGAAGTTTTTGCATGTAAAGATTGGATTAAATACTCCCATATGAGAATTGAAATAACGAAGGTTGTACAAATCAAAGGACTCACTTTCATCTCACTGTTGCCATCAACCAATTTTACATCCTCTCTCATAGTCCTTAATTTCCTAATCTCACATAAACCCTAGTTTTATAATTGTTTGCATGAATTTAGTTATCCTAGACGGTTAGTTAATCGACTCTACTTAAGATAATGAGGCAAAACATCACATATGCAGTATTTCTTTTTATTTTACATTTGAACCGTAAGGTGAAACTTTCAAAATCATTTTAACTAGTTAAGTATCAAGAATAACTAGTAGTGTATCAACATTTACTACTCAAAATCTCTTTTATGGAATTATAAAATTCAACTGTCATTTATTTAGGATTTTCCATGGTGAAAACTGAGAAGGATAAGATTAAGATCAATTCCTCTCTTTCTCAACATTAGTAGTCTCACAATCTCACTCCTAATTTTTCCTCCACACGCCTTATTTATAAATAGTCCCTCTCTCCCAAAGTGAGGTTTCAAGGTTAGTTTGGATGGATATAATTTTAGATGATAGAGATGAGATTGGAAATGAGTGTAAGGGGTAAAAGATGAAAAGTAGAAGTAATGGTGAGATGTAAAGTTTGTTGGGCCTCGAAAAGTGTGAGATGAAAAGAGAAAACAGGTACTCCCTCCGGTCCTATTTATAAGTCACCAACCGCCTCTAAATTTTGGTTCTTAATATAAGTCACAAATTTCCATTAACATTTATTAAAATTTTCCCAATATACCCTTATCATTGGGAAATGAACATTGGAAGTAGAAGAGAGAGAAGATAAAAAGGACAATTGTACATTCATAAAGATAGAGGATTAATGAAGAGAAAGAAAAGGTAGTGGACCATAGTGATAAAGGTGGGAGGGGCAAAAATAGAAAAGATAAAAAAAATCAGACCAATTTAATAATGCAACTTCTATCAACCTTCATTCCTTGGTATGTACAATTTTACAATTCTAATTCCATTTCCATTTCCATTTCCCAATCTCTAGCCAAGCAAACATCCTAAGGTGTCCATATCACGTAGGGCGTGATTGGATGTTAGGAAAGTGTAAAAAGAATTGATAAATGTAATTTCCATATATCGCGGGCCCACAAACTTTCTTTCTCAATCTCACATTTTCCTGGACCCCACAAACTTTACTTTCTCATCATTACCTAATTTACCTTCACTTTCCATCTTTACCCCTTACACTCATTTCCATCATCCACTTTCCCTTCGACCAAACGTGCCTTTATGTGGCCAGCACTTTCCCACGTGGGCAGAATCCATGACAAGGCCACGTCATCATCAAAGATAAACTGATAAGATAGAGAGAGAGAGAGAGAGTGAAACAGTTGAAGTGATTGATGGCGCCAACGTGTGCATGTTTGAAATGGAAGCTGCCAATGGCATCAGTGACGGTTGAGCTTCCGGAGAAGGCAAGACATGCAAGCGTGTTGGTCCTTGGAGGGACGGGTCGGGTCGGAGGATCCGCCGCCATTGCTCTCTCTAACTTCTCTCCCTCTCTTCGTCTCATCGTCGCTGGCCGAAACAGGTCTCTTCATTTTCTCTCTGCTTTACCTCAAAACAAATGAGGATAATAAGATAGTGAACTGTGTGTACACTTGCCTCTATTTTTATTTATTTTAACCACATATGCTAAGATTAAAGGTGTTACATATTTTGCATTGTTGACTTCAGAGCATGTTTCCTTACTCATACTTACATTGTTATTTTTAGTAATTACTCCCTCCGTTCCTAAATATAAGATCACTTTGGCTAATTTGGAGAGATTAACGAAGACTTTCCAATGAATTAGGATTACATGATCTTCCCAAAATACCCCTCATTTAAATTTAAAAGACAAATAGGGATTTGAGAGAGAAGTGAGGGAGCTGAGAAGTATAGGGGTAATTTGGACAAAAAATGAGACAAAAATAGAAAGTGATCTTATATTTAGGAACTTATCCACTTCTCCAAAGTGATCTTATATTTAGGAACGGAGGCAGTACAAGTATATCAACTTCACTTTGTGTTCTAAATATAAGATCATTTCCCGTAGTTTGATTAGATTAAGGGTGTTAGTTAACATAGTTATTAACACATGATATTACCAGTGTATTCCCATCTCCTTGTCTTGCTTTATATTATAAATAAGCATTATTATAAGGGTTAAATTTGGGAAAATGAGAAAAAGTTTGAGAAAAAATTAAAAAATGATCTTATATTATCAGCAATTTGAAATTTAAAGGTGATCTTATATTTATGAACAGAGGGAATACTTAGTTTAAATAGATTATATTTTAGTTTATAAGTAAAATGAATTACTTTTTTAGGAAAAATAAAGCTAAACATATTAATTTGAAGTTATTGATTTTGCATCCTTAAAATTTTCTAGATAAGTAATTTGATGTTTATAATTAGGAGTTGTTTGAGAATAGGCTTTGTTCAGAATTGGTTGCTTTTGGGGTACTAACGATCATGGTTGATGGGACAGAGAAAAGGGTGCAACCATGGTGGAAAAACTTGGGCGTAATTCGAGTTTCGCTCAAGTTGATATCAACAATGAGAAATCGCTAGAAACTGCTTTGGAAGGTAAAAATGAAATAACCATCGGTTGGCCAAAAGCAACCAGCATCCATTTAGTTTTTACTGCATAACTGATCAATAGCTACACATACAACAATCCATGATAATATTACACATTGCACTTTAAGCATCATAACTACGCAAATTTTTCCATGCAAAATTTGGAAAGATATGTGTGTGTACTGAAATTGTTTCTTCGTGGAGCTGTGAGGAGTTTATAATGTGCTCCTGAGTTGATTATGAGGTTTCAATATCTATGCCTAGTTAGATAAGGAAGGAGAGTTATGACAATTGAAATATGAACTTGCCTTTCCCTTGTCCTTTCTTTCTCTCTTCTACTTGCTTTTTTCTGTCATTGATTATTATTAAAGTTGATGTTTATTGTCCTTGAAAGTGACTACTAATAGAGTGTCTTGACCAACAAGAAAACTAAGTGAAATGTCGTAGAGTGTAGCTGTTGTCAAATTGACCCTTCAATGTTACATAGTATGTATACTCCATCTCAATTGTGGAGATAGCTTCACACCTTTCTTAGGTTTCTTTCAAGGACTTTTTCACACGTCTTACTCATAACCATCTAGAAAGGCTTCCACAACAACCTGGGGTGTGTGGTTGAGTGGCAAGGACATTCACCCTTAACCAATTGTCTGGGGTTCGATCCCTGACGTTGGGTATGGAGAATCATTAAATCTCTCAGGCCAGCTGTCCCACCCTTTGAGGTGCCTACAAATCAGCAGGGGATTAGTCTCTCACTTGTCGAGTGAGGGGATACCTTGATCATGGATAAAAAAAAAAGAAAGGCTTCCACAACTTGAATTATACCAAGGAAATTGAATATTTGGTGTTTGATTTCTGGATGCAACAGAAATAAGCTAATATTATAAAATTATATTCTGTGCAATCCTAATCAACCCTTCATCTTGTCTGGCCTTCCTCAAAAGTTGGGAAATGCATCTATTAAGTGATTTCTCACAAATTTAGCACAATCTAAATGAAGAAGAATTTGTAATTATTAGTGAGCTACTCCTTGTTTCTCCATTGTTTCTTGAGAGGACAGCCTATGTTTCTTTGCTCACCAAAATGGATGAAGGAAGGCCTATAAATATCTAGTAATTCATTTCTTTTCTACAATCATGAAAAGATCTTTATGTCTTGAATTTATAGTTATTTAAATACTAATGACCTTTTTTGGGACAGCTAATACAACTTAATTTAATCTACTTTTTAGTTACGGATCAATCTCTTTATAGGTCATTTAGTCATTCAACTACAAGACTGTCATCAAGCTTTCAGATGGAAATTCTTGGATTCTATCTTAAAAATTTGGCATAAAACATCCCTATTATTGTAAACAAGGTTAAAAAAAAGAATGTATGGAAACCATTCTAGCTGTCAGTGTGTATGTGTTTATAGTTGAAGTTCAGTAGATTATTATAAGTGTGTGTAGCCATCATGCTGGGTGGCTAAGAATATACCCTGCTTTTTTCTTGTAGGATTTGAAATTCATGCTATGAGATTGCCGTTGCAGATGTGGATGTTGTAGTACATGCTGCTGGACCATTCCAACAGACCAAAAGATGTAGTGTCCTTGAGGCTGCCATAAAGACTAAGGTTAGAGAAATGTAACCTGCATGTTAAAAATTTAAATGCATTTCACCATATATAAGTATCTATTATTGTCATAAAAAGTGCGACCATAATGCTTGGAAATTATATACTGTTTGTGTCTAGATCTTTATTTCTTATCATACATTTTAATTTCTGTATACCTGTATCCATATCTCTTTACTTTTCTTATACTTACCCACCTTTTCTGTTTCTTTTCCTTTTAATATGTATCTTGGTACAGACAGCATATATTGATGTTTGTGATGACACAAACTATGCATTTCGCGCAAAATCTTTACAGAGTATGGCAGCAGCTGCAAATATACCAGCTATTACTACTGGAGGAATATATCCTGGAGTGAGCAATGGTGCTTACTTCTGAGCATTATCTGATTTTTTGAATATTGGGGAAATTCACTTTTTTCATCAACTTACTGTTGGTCATAGGAATTTCCAACTGGAACTATGCGCATGTTAAAGAAGTTTATTCCCCATCATCTTATGGAGAACTTTCAGTAAACAAAATTATTATGCTGATCATAGTGATATGTTTATATTCAATAGTAACCTTCCACGTCATTCTTGATGTTTTGAGTAAAAAAGAAAAGGAAGTATTTATTAATTAATTAAGAATGTGCTTTTCAGTTTCTCCAAATCAATTACTTTACAAACTTGATGCTATGAGATAAACCATTTTTTTGTACATGTTAGTGAGTAAATCATATTTCATATAATAGTGGATTTTTTGGTTGCCATGAACAGTTTAAATATTTTATTCTGATGTATGCTATCCTTTTTTTATTTTTATTTTTGAGCAACTCCATACTAATCTGGTGCATTCCACTTTTTAGTAACACTTACTGTGATTTTGTTGTAGTCATGGCAGCAGAGCTAGTTCGTGATGCTGAAAATGAAAACAAAGAGAAGCCAGAGAGGCTAAGGTAATAATTTCTCTCGACAATCTGAAGTCTACTTTTTGTTTTTCCTAGTGACCATATTTTTCGGGCTTTTGATGTAGCGACATGTATGCCGTATGCTTTATCAGGTTCAGTTACTTCACAGCTGGAAGTGGTGGAGCAGGTCCAACCATATTAGCTACGAGTTTCTTATTGCTTGGAGAGGAGGTAGTTGCATACCGAAAAGGTTCTTTCCTAGAGCTTCTACAAGTTATTTCCCTTATAAAGATTGATTTCCCATTCTGCATGGAGGATTATTGATGATGATGTTGAACTATTTAAACTAGGAGAAAAGGTGAAACTAAAGCCTTATAGTGGAGTGCTCAACGTGGACTTTGGGAAAGGAATTGGGAACAGAGATGTTTACCTATTGTAAGTATTTCAACCTATTGTAAGCATTTCAATATAAATAAAGAATTAAAGTTGGAGCATACTTGCTTTCCAGGCTTGAACAATAAAATATAAGATGTTCAGTGAATTTTCATGAAATGAAAAAAATGATTTTTGGTGAATCTTTTTCTTTTGTTCATGATAATATCCCCTCGTTCATCTGTCTGCTAGTTAACCAAACTTCAACAAAAAGACTTTGGTCTTCTCTTCGTCAATATATGGTTCATGACACAGTACAAGTAGACTAAATAACCCTATTCTCTCCATGCCACATCCCCTCTCTCACACACACAATACCCCCTCCCCTCTAGAGTACCAACAATCTTGATAGTAACAATCTGATGAGAATATACCAATGTAGTATTATACCTATTATAAAAGAAGTTCCAAAGTGAATGACAATAATGTAACTAATGTACTTAGCAAGGCAACAGCAAAATAGTTAGTTTGTTACAGTTTGTTATGTTTGTTAGGAGGTTGAGGAATGTATAAATAGATGAGTTGTAGAGAGAAGATGGAGGGGTATTTTGTAAAGAATGAATAGGAGAGTGTGTGCCTCTAAAATTGCACATTAGGAGAGTGTGTGCCTCTACAATTGCACATTAGGCCCTGTAATTGTTTTTGTAATCCTCTTTTGAGGTGATACTTTGATTCTTGAATAATTCTACATTGGTATATTCTAATCACAATCTATCCCAATACATGACTTTCAGGAATTTGCCAGAGGTCAGAAGTGCTCATGAGATCCTAGGTGTGCCCACTGTAAGTGCTCGATTTGGAACTGCACCATTCTTTTGGAATTGGGGAATGGAAGCTATGACAAAATTCCTTCCAGAGGTATGTTCTTGACATACTTGGACTGACTTGTTTTCTGATAAATGTAATTGCTTTTTATATGCATGAATGTAGCCTATTATTAGTAGTATCAATTCTGTATGTATTACCCTCTCCAATTTGTACACGCAACCTTTTAAGTGAACAGATAGATTGATGAAATAAGTTAAAGGGCGAAGGGGCAAAATTAGCCACCGTAAATTTCCAAATGGACAACTTTGGCACCCGTAAATTGGATGGTGCAAAACCGTACATTATAAATCAAATGATTAAAATGGCTACGTTAAGGCCCTTGATTCGATTAAAACTTAAAGGGTTTCCTCCCTTTTCCATCCCTGTCTTCTAGTTAAAGCAGAAACCTAACAGAATGCAAAATACTCTATTCTTTTGTGAATATGTTGAACCCTTATATTATTGCGCCTTTATTTAATAGTAGTATTCTATATTAGAGTCATGCTAAATGATAGACTTTCATGACATGCGACAAGTATATTTAATAATCCTATTCTCTCCATGCCACACCCACCTCTCTCTCACACATAGTACCCCCATTTTTGATCACATGGTAAAAGTTTGGTATCATTTGTGTACCTCGGAATAGTTTTGTACTATTTTTGTTCCTTGGCTAATAGTTATGTATCATTTTTGGGCCTTCGCCCAATGATCTATACTATATTTATGGATTGAGCTATACTTTGTTTCATGTAGTCTTTGAATTTATTGAACATTCACGAGAAGTTGAGCAGTTCATGGGCCGCTTTGCTGCCCTGACTCTTGTGTTTATAGTCTGTATTTATTCATCTCAAGCTGCTAGAATATTTAGGATTAATTGTTCATAATTTTAATTCAAGAGTTACTTTTGCGTTTATGTTATTGTTGTGTACCAAAGAATGACTTGTTCTTTGTGAATCTTGCAGGAATTTCTGAGAGATAGAAGCCAAGTTCAAAAGCTTGTTCAGTTGTTTGATCCTTTTGTTCGAGCAATAGATGGGATAGCTGGAGAACGTGTGTCAATAAGGGTAGGAAAATGCAAAAAAGGGAATAAACAATTGCACTTTAGTCATGCATGATGAAGCTCACCTAATCTCGGTCATTCATTTTCTTTCTTATGTGTATAGATTGATTTGGAGTGTTCTGGTGGTCGTGAAACGGTGGGGTTATTTAGTCATAAAAGACTTTCTGAGTAAGTGATAACCATGCAGATAAGTAATTAGTTTCTGATACTTGCAGAATTAATCAAAATTGGTTAATCAATAATCATGTTAAATGATTTGAATTTGCATCCATCAGTTTTGTCATATATAATGCATGCTTATGTAAAATGTATAACAGATCTGATCTGTGCCTATTGCATACCTATTACTCAATTTAAAATCTTTAAAACGAAGTCAATGTATCTTCATAGATGCTCTTTATCTTAATCAGTGTTCTATTATTGTCGTTGTCTCTTTTGTTTAAAATAGGGGGGAAAGTGCAAATATATACATGGTAGATTGTAAAAGGGGCACCCAGCACCTTTTACAAAAAAAAAAAGGTTTTGATTTGAAATTAAATCATCAGTATTCTTAATTATTGCATTTTATTGTTTTTCAGTTTAAATTTGGAGAAAATTAAATAGCCACCACTTGGATTAAAAAAATGAATAGCATATGTTGATGTATTTGCCAAGAAAGTAGACAAACCTGCACGTTTGTGAGGCCAGTGACTAATTTTTTCTTCCAGACTTTAGGCATTTTTGTTCTACAATATTTTGATTTTCTTAATTCGTGAAACCTAAATGTAAGGTGTTATAGTATTGACATTGCAGTTTGCACACTTTGCAGGTCTGTAGGAACTTCAACTGCTGCATTTGTGCTTGCAGTTCTTGAAGGAAGCACACAGCCTGGGGTTTGGTTTCCTGAAGAGGTGTGCTACTATAATTCCTTTCTTTATTTTGTCCCCTTCCAGGGTGCATTGTACAAGTACTACAGTACTCCCTCCGGTTCTAAATATAAGACCTAGTTGACTATTTTGGAAAATCTTAAAAAAAACAAAATAAGTTAATTATAAATTGATTTACCTAATGTTTTCCCTTAAACTAGTTTATTTTACCTATAAACTAATTGATAATCTAAAAATATACAAATATGTCATAATTTAATAACCTATTTCGCAACCTTAATCTCTCCAAAGAAAGTCAACTAAGTCTTATATTTAGGACCGGAGGTAGTATATTGTTCAAAAACTTCAGTTAACAAAGTGCTACAAAACTTTCATCAATTATTTATGCAGCCTGAAGGAATTGCAGTTGAGGCGAGAGAAATTCTTCTGAAACGTGCATCACAAGGAACATTTAACTTTGTGATGAATAAGTAAGTATCTTAAACTTGTCTCTGGAGTTGCACCATTAGTTATTTACCCTGAAATGTAATTTCCTCTGCTCATGTTAACAAACAGGCCCCCCTGGATGATAGAAACAGATCCTAAAGAGCTCGGCTTAGGAATATATGTATGAGATTTTGTATATTTTAGCAAAAATGAAGTAAATCTCTTCCTATTCGCCCCGATAGCAGAGAAACGAATAGTCATACCTTGTCATTGAAGAGTGGAATGGGCAGTGTTATGAGGACCATGGTATGCCTGGTGATTTTTATTTGGTCAGCTTTCTTGTCTAAACACTTTCAGCTTTTCTCTATGGCTTAAGATTTCATAGTGTATCTTAGGTGACTGTTTTCAATTTAAGTTTTACTTTCACATATAGGATGTCAATTTGTCAAGAACTGCTATCTATATTTATTTTTGTTTGTTGTGTTTGACACTATTACTGTTTTGGGTTTGTTTCATTGTTTGATCCTTACAATTCAAATTGTTGATTTTGTTCATTTAGTTTCACAAGGACTTAGGATCTAAAGTCAGAACTTGTTGAAAATATAAGAATCAACACCAAATTTGATCAATTACTTTCATGTAACAAGTATCTTGTTTATGCAGGAAGTTCAATGGAATTCAAACAAAATGGTGTACATTATAACGAAGCTCCTGTTCCAAGAATTAATGTTTGAATAAACATCCATTCTTTTGATCCAATTATTGTTGGTCAGAAACATTTGTCGACAGGTAGTGATGATAGGGCTTTTCTGTCATTTTTGAAATGTTGAGAATTTTGTGGGGATCAAGTCTTGATGAGTAGATAATGACTGGGATAGAAGGATAAAAACACAAGAATTCTTCTCATATGTCATTTAACCACTCTATAATGAGAAAACCCAAGAAAAAGAACTCTGAATATGTAAAAGGATAAGGAAGGAACTCAAAGTTATATTAGGACAGATTAGTTCTTAGGGCCTAAGTTGAGATTATGAAATGTTGTACAATGACTCAAATGCACTCGTCGTCAAAACATACTACCCATCACAACCCTGTCGGTCCATTAACATTTTTACAAGGACTAACAAATCAATTATACGATTTAACTTTATCATAGTTATTAACAAACTCTGAATAGCATTATATAACTAAAATATCTTTGGATTGGTGTGTTCCTAGCGATTACCAACTCTGCCATTCCAATTAACAACACCTTCACAGGGATTAAGGGATTAACAGCTTTAGGAAAAATATTAACAAAACATAGTCATTAACACTAACTCTGAATATTATTAAATGGCAAGCAGGGGCAAGATTGACCTATTAGTAAAAAGGGCGAAGGGGCAAAACTAGTCATCGTAATTTTCCAAATGGACAACTTTGGTACCCGTAAATTGGATGGTGCAAAACCGGACATTATAAAGCAAAATGGGATAAATTCAGCCACACCGTTAAGTTGAAGCTAACAGACGTGAGTGTTGGCATGGGGCCCACCTTCATTAACCTCTAGCTTCAACTTAATGGCGTGGCTAAATTTGTCTCATTTTGCTTTATAATGTCCGGTTTTGCACCATCCAATTTACTGGTGCCAAAGTTGTCCATTTAGAAAATTACGGTGGCTAGTTTTGCCCCATCGCCCTAGTAAAAAATAACCGCCAAAATTAACATAATTAATGGCAATTAGGATGCCTAACGTTCTTCCATGAAAACTTCCGGGGGTATTTTTACCCTTTAATCCTTACACATATCTTTCCTCACAACTATAATACTTATATATCATTATAGTGTAATTATTATAATGAGATATCCTAATTATAACTTTTGGATGACCTTTCTAAGTGATTATGGTCGACGATAATTTTTTTTTACTAAAATCTGATACAACTAATTCTTTGGATAACTTGTATGCATTAAAAATGAACTTTAGATAAGTTCTCGTATAGTCAAGTCCCATATGAATTTCAACAAATATTAGCATCAAAACATCATCACAAATCAAAAGAATGGGTCACACTATTCTTAATCGTTGAATTGCATGACTTAATATGTATTTACAAATTAAATTATGATTCATTACAAAACTATCCTCGGAACTCTGCCTATATAAATAAGAGAATAGTGAAACTTCTATAGGTTCAGTACATCTTTACTCAAGAGGAGCGACCATAGTAAATCATATTGCAAACTTCATTCACTAAATCCGAAAGGAATTGCAATCTCACTTTACTTGCATAGCAAAGTTACAAAACTATTTACATCTTTAAATATCAACTTTCTCACGAGTAACCGTATAACATTTACATGTCTCAAGAAATGAGACCTCTCATTGCAAAATTTCAAGCTTTCTATTAAAACCAAGCTCATTTTTCTCTAATTTTTTTTTCTTAAATAAAAAAATCAAACTCACAATTTTCAATCAACAAACCTCTTCCTCACGTTTAAGGTAAGTTACACACACCGTTCATAGAAGGCGAATTTGTTTTCTTTCTCTCCCCAATAGATAAGAAAACAACTATTTCCTCCATGCAAATCACAATCATTTATCAATTAGGTTTCTAAATGATTGTCATTGATCTCAAATCTGCGTGGACAAGTGAGCTCTTTACCGCCGAATGATGAAAACATCAAGCAGCTGAACTGATGCACGTCTGATTTGGCTCAGTTACGTGGCGGGCAAACTGCAGCTGGTGAATTATGTAATTCTGTTGAATTCTTGTCACAGAATGATCCATATAATGCTAATACTTGTCACAGATACTCTTATGTGGCGGGCTCAGTTATTGTTGATCCAGATTCTTGTCACAGATATCTGTTTCCGACATATTATTACTGCCTGACTGACCAGTTTCAAAGCCCCTAGAAGGTGAATAACCATGTTATCTCCCTGAGTGGCCGGTTTCAAAGCCTCTAAACGATGAATTACCATATTGTCTCCGTAAATCTCTCCAATTTCTCCTTGAGTTGCTTGTTTCAAATGGATCAAAATTATATCTACCCATGCTACCACCTTCTTGGCGCTTCTTTTGAGCATTTCTCATTTCTTCTTCAGCATCGTATCGTGCACGCTACAAACAGCAGTAATAGACAAATAATGAATAGATTTTTGTTTAGAAAATAGAGGCATGCAGAGTAGATCAGCATTTAACGTAATAGACAAATCTGCGTGGACAAGTGATAGTCAAGATGGTTTTCAATACTCTTAACACACACGGAATAATAATAACTGAGAACCAGTTAATGTAGCTTATAGGTTGATTTAAGAAGTTGGAGAGGTTTCAGGAATATCTATTATGTCTGTGTTATTTTAGAAATTTGTCTATTTAACTACTTTCTCCATTCCTTCATATAAGTCCTAGTTACCTAGGTGAAATTCTGGCTGATAATTCCTCACTCATTTATCATTAGCTTTCTAGTGATATTAAGAGTGAGATACTTGCTCTTAAAATCCCTATTTAATTATATTTCAGTTTTCCATACATTTTAATTTTCTAGTTATTTGATTTCTATCACAAAGCCAATCATGCCAGCTAGCAGCTCCCAAGCAGTTCATTAAGTCAAATATTAACACAACATCTGAAGATTTCACTAGCTAGTGCAATTCGACCAAAAATTTCCAATTAGTGCATGGAACAGTACCAATATGAACTTCATCATTCAAATTAGGGCAAATGTGCAAAAATAGAAACCGTAAATTTAAAAATGGGTACTTATAACTCTGATAAATTTAGGGGGGGGGGGAACCGTACACTGTAAACAAAAAAAGGGCAAAAGTAACCTCTCTGTTAGGCAGAGTTAAACGGACATTTTCTAGACGTGGCCTCACCATCAGTAAATGACGTGTCATACATTTAATGATGCAATATGTTGATGGGGCTTTATTTTTTCAGATATGACTTTATATTTTTAGATGATTACGAAGAAATAAGGTGAATTTCACATGATTTGGGGTTCCATTTGGTTTCTAATCGAAATGATTTGGGGATTTAGGATTCGTTTCAAGTGATTTAGCGTTCAACATGATGCAATTCAGCTTCCACGGTGGATTTTAGAATTGACACGTCATTTACTGATGGTGGAGACCACGTCTGAAAAACGTCTGTTTAACTCGGCCTAACAGAAATGTTACTTTTGCCCCATTTTGGTTTACAATATACAATTTTGCCCCATTTTGGTTTACAGTGCACAGTTTTGCTCCTTTAAATTTACCAGAGTTATAGGTGGCCCATATTTAAATTTACGGTGACTATTTTTGCACCTTTGCCCTTCAAATTAAGTCCAAACCAAACTTCAAAATCTATTATGCTACCATCATCACCAATATCTTAAGGGCAATCTATAATGATAACATCATGTATATAGGTTCAGTTCTAGAACCTCCATAACGTTCCTTATAAAGCTTGCTATCATTCAACTATTCACTTTCTTTTTTTATCAACAAAATTAGCTATCAAAATAGACGAGTAAAAATACCTTGGCAGGGTCCGACAATATTGCATAGGCCTCTCCAATTATTTTGAAAAGCCTATCAGCATCTCGCCTTACTTCTTCAGCAATATCCTTCCACTTCTGATCATCACCATTATCACTTCGTGCCAAATATTGGCCAGCCTATGATATTGAAAATCCAATTAATATATGATAATAAACACAAGAACATCTAAACAAGTGTTGAGTAAACAACCTTATCAGGATGATGTCTAAGCGCAGCCTTCCGATAGGCTTTCTTGATTTCAGATATAGAAATAGAAGGTTCAACTCCCCTGCCATCATAATCTGAATCAGCAAATGGCTTTGAATTATTGAAATTATTATTCACACACTTTAAACACAGGAATAGTAGGTTCCTCAATTAGCAAGAAGCTTCTGGCACACTTGAAACACATCAACAGACACTAATGATGACATAAAAACAGCCTTTTGTCAATGCCATTTGACAGGCATCAGAGCATGCAATGCCATAATATATTGTAAAACTCCAATAAATATACTGAAAAGTCTATCACCAATAAAAAATTCGAATATTCATAACCATAAGCAAGCCAAACATAAACAAATAATGTGAGAAAATTGTTGGAAACTAAAGTACAAAAGAGTGATGGGAGAAAAGGAGAGGGGGGAAGCCACGTAAATGATACTGACCACACTTTATTAATAATAACAATGAGTTTACCTATAGGCTTTTACATATGAACTAGTCAAATAACGACTTCCTAAAAACCAACCTAAAAAAATCTCAACAGACAGATCTTCCTAATTATCTAATAAAAATAAATATTCAAAAGAATAAAACAATTGACCAAGTTAGTTGTTGAACTATTCTTCCAACACTCTCCCATAGTTTCAATAACTAATATTCACCAGGGTTGTTTCAAAAACCTGAGCCATGTGTTTGTCTAACGAATTTTTAAAGTACATGTCATTAATGTTAAAAATGGCATTTGAAGACAATTATCTATTTAATGAATTTTATTCAAAACAGAATAATGTACATCTCACTACAGTATGAGCAAACATAAAAAAATATTAGAAAAGGCTCAAAATGAGGACAATAATTGAAACAATGGTTCCCTGCAAAAAATAAAAGAAAAGAGAAATAAAAATAAGGTTTTATTTTTAAGATATATCTCACTTACAAACTATTAAAACGTATTCTGATTCCATTTGGCGTCAGATTTAATTTGTGAATGAGAATTACTTTTGGCTATTCAGACTTGAGAGTGGATTCTCAAATAAGGTTTTTCATTGAACTAACTTATCAAGGCTCAATCAACCTTGTGACATCTTTCAACACTTAAAAGTCCTTATCCTTTTGTGAATTCTTTATTAGGTTCATCCTAATAATCTCTTTTTTGCTTAATCATTTTGCATTAAATCAGTTCAACCATTTGTAATTTCTCTGAAGAGCTCACAAATAACATTAACACAACTTTCCTAAACCCCCTCCATTTAATCCTGGCATTTTATATAATTTTGTACATATGTTTTCAATGAATTTCAGATAAATGCAAGTTTTGAGTAAACCACAAATGTATAGTTTTATATAATAGCCACAAATCTATTATATTTATGGAAGATTGTGATCACATTCAACTTAAGTGGTTTGCAATCCCTGTTCTGCAATAAGATGCATATTATTGCTTCCTGCATGACACAATTCATTATTCCATTCTCTTTACTGTATCCGTAGTCTTTTTTATTGGATTCTTTAAAACAAGAGCTATGCTCCCTTTACAGAAATCGATTCCAACTGTTCATGGATGTGACTATCTGGCTTTAATTTATAAATTTTATAATAAAGCACAAGTAGTAAAAGAGCTTACAATATGAGATACATATCAAGAGGGATCTCCTTCCTGGCTTCCTCCTCCATTTCAGAAAGCCGAATAGAATTTTGTTTCAATTCATTAGGATAATTATAAGACCTATCAGATATCCCATGCTGATTGGCCTTATCATTCACTCGTTTATTCAGAATAGAGATAAGCCTCTGAAGATCACTAGCTGCTTGGGCATAATCTCTAATCATCTCATACAGGCGTGCACGCCTAGAAAGTGCCTGCAAGAGTAAGAAAACAGTCACCCCAAAACTGTCATGTCTATAAAACCAGAAAAAAAATTTAATCAAACCCGTGCAATACAGAGTACAAAAATAATTGGAAACTTCCAGAAATGAACACCATAACAGAAAGGTAAAGGTTGAAGAATTTCCAATTTTCAAAATGCAAAAAAACCATCTATGAAATATCCTATACCCTATACACATGTGCCCATGCTAAGGAGGCCAAACCAGTGTACAGGTATTTCACGCAATATTTTAATTTTTCACATCTTGAGAATCAAGCAGCTTTTTCTCATTTTCAAATAGTACTTTCAGTTGAAGAGGAAAACCTTCAAATAACTTCCATCCAGAGCTATAGCTAGGCAGCAATCTGCAATCGCATCAGTAATTTGACCTAGTGCTGTATAAGCAGCAGCACGATTACAGAAGCAGACAGCTGCAAATGGGCGAGACTCTGCATTGCATGACAAAGCTGCAGTATAATGCTCAACAGCTTCTGCATGCCTTCCTGCCTGAAATGCTTCATTTCCTGCAGTCTGGAATTGAAAGCATTTGAATCAAACCTCATAAATTTACAGAATGAACGTAAGTTAGCATGGCATAGAAATGCCTTTTCAATTATTCAATTAGTTCCAAAGGTAAGTTTCTAAATTAAAGGCGGCAAACACATTGCATATGCAGTTCAACTATTTACTAGACAACAATGGTGTTCTAATGAATAATTCAGCAGTCCATATAGTACTGATATTTAAGGCAATCAAATTTCCCTATTCCCTGATAAATAGACTCTTAACATAACACCAAAATGTGAATTTGATAGATAGATCCAAGGACACAATATAAGATATACTCAAACTACTAAACGATGCATTAAGCGCGGAATTACAGTTACGAAATGGCACAAACTAACCTTGTGACATAATAGTTTTCGTACTGTGGCAGCCAGTGGAATCAGTGAGTCAAAAACATTGCTTCCACTCCTGCAAAGTTATATAAAACATGTCAAACTTTTAATCCTGTTCTTTCAATCCCTTCAAAGGATGGAAGAGAAAGAGTGAATAGGCTCAAAGATTGATAATCCTTACATGTTCATGGAAGATATTATCTTTTCTTGTTCCTCCAGTGAAGAAAGACCTTCTTCAAGCTTTCCAAGATGAAAGTAGGATTTAAGTGTCACTGAACATCGCCATAGCCTGAAGTAGAGGCATTTTGGGAGCTTTGAGTTATCCAAATTTATGACTTCTCCACCAGCATCCATTGAGCAAAAATTCTTCTCAGCAGAACCAAGGGTCTGGTCACACAGCTGAATCACCTCTTCAAATTTACACAACTGCCATTTAAAAAGACTTACCCGTCAGAAACTAAGTTGGTGTTAAAAATAAGTTCTTGGTACAAACAGCTTACAAGTAACTGTCTTAAGACATAATCATAACAAAATGTTAACAAATAGCAAGGTGGTACAGACCATGAAAAGAGCTTCTGCTTTCATTTCAAGTAATTTTTCAGAGCATGAACTTATCATCAATGCCTCATTGATTTGTTCCAATGCCCTATCTGTGTCAGATGTCGTCCTTCTTTGCAAAAGTTCAACAGAATGATTGATAAATTCTAATACTTTCTGCGAACGATTAAAAGAACTAATCAGGTAAGAGTTCCTGTTCAAATCCAAATAAAAATATTACACTAAATACGACAGAGTACATCATAAAATCTCATGGAAAAATTAACAAATAAATTGAGCGTATGATTTTCATTTTAGAAAATAAGCAGTTGTTAGAAGTTAGATAGATTGATCATAAACAATGATATTATTATTAAATGCTGGCATGATAATAACTTCAAATCAGGTCACTGTCAAACTATGAATGTTCCTAATTCCACTCATCTTCAAATTAACCTCACTGAACAAGATTTCAGATCTGAGACCTCTAAAATTCCCAAAAACTCGTATTCAAGAGAAATGCCAAGATTCAAAATTGAGAAACCAAGCAAAAAGTTTGGAAGGATGGCTATTTATTCTCTAGTTTTGGAGGGGGTGTTGGCGCGATGATACCTTCAAATCAATTGTATATTACATAATATCAACACACATGAGAAAAAAAATATCTTAAGTATCAAACTTCCAATTAGACTGCCAAAAGCATTAAATTTCACAACAGAGATGATTAAATGATCTGAAAAATGAAGGTCCAAAAATGAATTCCCATTTACCAGTATAATAGATAATATTATGACATCTGAGCAGTTGGATGATACATGTTTCTAATACTATAGCAGTATGTGCACAGTCCAGAGCCATAGAACAAAAACAATTATAAATGTTAATTAATTCTAAAAATAATTCATTTAGCTAAACTTACTAAAGGACTAAATGTTGTCAAACCTGTGCCTTCTGTAAGCCGTCAGAGGCTTCCACAGCAATTTTTCGATCTACACAAACACCAGCTCCTGTTTGCAAACACCTCTTGAAATATAGCAACGCATCTTCAACTTCCCCCAAAGCAAGGTAACAGCTAAACAAAAAAAAATTAAAAAGAAAAAGAAGGAAGAATAATCATCATCAAATATAATTATCTAGCTCAGTATATATATATATATATATATATATATATATATATATATATGAAACATGTCAGAACAGACATAATAAATAAAGACATAGAAGGACAAATGGAATATATTATAGTTCATCTAGTGATAATCATAAAAGAGAAGAGTGGACAAAAGAATTACATTTTAAATGTCTACATTCCATAGCATTGGAGGAACATAATCATGGTATTTTTAAGGAAAGCCAAATACTAGCTAGCTGATCATGTACCTATACTATCAATGGTTCATTTCTTCAATTATTTTCAATTGAAAACAAATAACTTCTATTTCATTCCAAAAGCAAAATACTATATTTAGAGAAGGCTTTGTAAATATTTTCAATAAATATTTACTAACTATGCTACTAAATACCAAGAACTTGAATCAACTAATTGAACGTCATTTCATTTTAATAAGTGTCTCTTGTGTGATAGTCGAGTATGCAACTGTGATAATTACTTGGAGGTAACAAGGTCCCCATTGTGAGCCAACATTCACATAACCAGAATGGTATGTTGCTAGTAACAAAAAATAAGGGAAGTTGATAGATGCCTAAATGTGATGGGGAACCCAACCCTAAAAGTGAGTCGTTGAGGTGGAAGAACAATCCAACGTAAACATCCAATAGCACATCCCATACTACCAAGTATCCATTGGCAACAAAGATAAGAGTGTTAAAAAGTATGGTCATAACAGAAAAGACAAGATACAAAATGGCAATATACAAGAAAAAGTTATATGGCTTCTAAGGAAAAAATAGAAGAAAATTAAAGTAGATTTTGGATACGTTCAGAAATGGCCACTATATGGACTGGTGAAGAGAGTTGATTAAATGTTCTCTAGCACTATGAAAAGTTGTAGCAGAAGACCAAAATGGACACCTAAAGAATTTATCAAACTATATCGCATGGTAAATCATATATCTGAAAATTCAGTTGTTAAAAGAACCCAATGATAACAACCCACACTTAATGGAATAAGGCTTGTTGTAATATCTCTAACAAGGCCTCATGCAAAAATTTAGTTTTTCATAAACAATAGGGCTGACCCAGAATTTATTCCCAATTATTTGATCATGAAAGCTTTTATACATTATAAGACCATCAAGAGAGAAGAGATGAGGAAAAGAAACTGTTCTTTATCAATCACAATACTTCTGATGTGTGAAGCTACAGTATCTATTGAATTGGTGCTGCTGCGACAGCTATCTACAATCAATGATTCAATACCAGCATAAGTATAGCAATGTACAGTCCCACAGTTTTCTTTGCTGTAATAGTTTAACCTTGAGTTCAATTCCTTTGAGTTTAACCTCTAAGACATTACCATGCCACATCAACCACTAACGTGAATAATTTTGTCACAAAATGGTTAATGGTTAGCTACTCCTTCTAAAACAAAATTAGGGGTTGAAGGAGCCTTTTTCTAAATAACTAGCAGGCTGGTTCTTTCTTCCAGTTCACTTTCTGGGAGAAAAGCTCAACAATATCAGTGAACAGAATAACAATTTGTGAAATTATAATTAAATATCTCAATATTTAAACTTGTCCCAGTTCTTCTGCTTCTTATGAATATTATATCAACAAAAATATAAAATTATGGTTTTATTTAATTTGCTTCTTACTCCATCATATAAAATTAGAGTAAAATAGTCCAACATAACTTAATCAAACATGGGGACATATATAGTTGAGTGACACATAAACAGCAATCAGTCACAAGAGAAAATCATCAAAATCAAACATAAGAAAAAACACAACATTTTGTAATGATAAAATGCTGATTTTTTCTAGCTTACGAAGGGAAAACTTAAATAGCAAAGTAAAAGGAAAATGTAATGGCATATTAAGATGAACTAGATGCTCACTCACTTTAAATTGTTCACTCCTACAACTCAGTCAATGTATGCACGTATGTTAGAAGAATGGAAACCTTACTTTGCTGCTCTAAGCTGTACCCTGAGGAAATTTGGATCAATTTCAGCTGCCAGTATACAATCTTTTATTGCATCTCTCATCCTTCCAAGAGACATGCGTGTAGCTGCGCGATTGCTATAACAAAGCATCAAAGCTCTCATAGAGCTCCTACATGTTGCTTCCTTAGTAACACATTGAAGTCCTTTAGTGTAACAATCCTCAGCCATAGATAAATCCCCATTTTTATAGGCTTGGTTTCCCCTGATTAGAAGTTATTTCAGCACAGAAGTGGTGTGAATATTCAAAATAAACGAGTGTAAATGTTAAAAATAAACACTCTCAAAGTGCATGTTAACCTGAGTCGCCACTTTTCACAAGCTTCTTGACCAGCAATGTATGCAGCAGTATTAGAGGCAGCCTCCTCTTTCATCCCCTGCTCCTTATATATCTCAGAATCCCTTATTCTAGGTTGAGGAGTTGAAACTTTGACTTTCGGAGCATGCCCTGATGCAAAAAGAGATGGTGTCTCGGAGTATGAAGAAAAGGGCAGTGATGGTGACGAATACGAAATAGTCACGCTAGGAGCAGAGTTATAAGCCTCATGACCAACTTTTACCCAATTTTTCTTTTTTAGTTGGCGCTTAGGACTAGATGACTGAGCTTCAATTGAGCAAGAAGCAGCAAATGTGAAGGGTAACCCACTTATATTATTGGAACGATGTGGCATACTATCAACACCACATGTCGCAACACTTGAGCTTGGACTGCTCACAGCTTCTACTGTTGTGTTAGCTGCATCACTGATTAGGCCCACTTCATCATTTGCAGTCTTAAAGCTTTCTATTTTCACTCCAGATGCAGACCCATCTTGTGCATCCTCACTGAAAATATTCTTAGGAATGTGGTGCTCTGAAGCTTTATCCGTTTCCTTGCATGCATCATCACATTCATCAATAAGTAAGCGTTCTGTTTTCAGAATTATATCTTCATCTATAGGATCATGAGAAGTGGTATGCACTACATCACTATCTGCGGGGTTGGTATCAAGACTCAAGGACTCATTGGACGTCACAGAATTCTCCCTTACGTACTGAGTTTCAGCCAATGTTTCCTGATATGGAGACACTTCCATTGGTGAATAAGCCTCAGAAGCCTCTCCTTCCATTGGGTTTCCTTCAGTAACATTTTCCTTTGGAACGAAATCTTGCCCATGAAACAGCTGGACAGGGGTAGACAGCTTTACTTTACCTCTCCTTTTTTTCACTCTTGCGACACCACCTTGCTCCTTCATTAATCCTGGTGTTTTAAACTCCACAAAAGATGAGTTTGAATCATCTTTCTTCCCTGAAAAGAAAAATTCATCTCTCTTGGTTACTCCAGAAGCATTTCCAGCCATGGGAAAGTTTATACCCCCAGATAAGAATGATGACGACATGGCATTTTCCGTCATCCTGATGCCTTCCATGGGTTTGTCTCCCTGTCCACCACTTGCATCTGTTTGGCTAATTTCCACCACAGGTACCTTCTCACTAAATAACTTCAACTTCTCCATTTCTCCCAACAAATCCGCCTCGTCTCTTCCCCCAATATAACTACTACTTTTTTTCCCACTACCAAAAGCAAAACTTTTTTGCCTACCAGTGGTTACTTCACCTCCATTCTTCTTAACACTATCACAACCCAAAGAATCCTTCGCATTCAAATTCCTCATTCGGTTGAGAACTTCATTTGTCGAGTCATCAATATTTAAACCACCACCATCACTACTTTCCTTAATATTCAATTTCTTATTCAACTCACTTTGGAGTTCCACTTCAACACTAGGGTTAGATACACTTAGGGACCTGAATCTACACAAATCATCTACATACGTATTAATGCTCAAATTCTTCATATCTTCAGGGAGAGAAGACATGAAGCTTCCATCATGACTAGAGCTTTTCCTATGAAATGCATTCACATTCTCCATTTTCAGATTCCTCATTTGATCAACAATTCCATGACCTAAATTCTCAACATCAACCTTCTTCGCTCCAAACACAAATGGCTCATTTCTAGTATTACGCATATTATCATCGAATTCATCGAAAATAGAAGGCGAAGCGAAAGGATTGAAACCTGGAGACGGCGAATTCTCCTCGATTCTCAAACTCTGAGCATTGTTCTGCCTCCGAACCTTCATCAATCTCGGCCTCGAAAGACGCGACGACGACGACGACGACGATGATGATGATGAAGAAGGTGCGGTGAAGGTGAAATTGGTGGTTTGAAGATTCGATTTGTCAATCATGGCATTGGATTTTGGTTCCATGCGGTGTTGAAGCTTCTGAAACTATGAATGTCGGCGACATGCCAAAATGGGAAGAATGAGGAATGGTAGTTTACTTTATACAGTGGCATGGGCATGGGCAGTCTATAAGGTTAATGGACCATATATGGGAAGATGATGATGATTGGGATAAATGCAAATTATGGAGATGTGGACAAATTAAAAAATTATGCACCTAACTCATGATCCACTGGGGCCTGTCCCTGTGGGCTCTGGAGCATGATCAGCAAGTACTTTATGTCTGTCCACACAGGTAGGTTACTCCCAGTTTCACTTAGCTACGGAGATGTCTTCCCAAGCGCCGCGATGAAGACACGACAAAGTGTCACTCCCCAGGATCAAACTAGCGACGTGGTGGTCAACCCGACGCTCATTGTTCAATCCCTTCGCCACTAAACCCACGGAAGATGGGTAACCAGATTGTATATATTTATAATTGAAAGGGCGAAAGTTTAAAAATGATAATTTTTTATGACTTAAACATAAAGTACACTATTACATGGTCATATTAGAATCTAAAATTTCCCATCCCTAAGAAAAACTAGGATGTTTTTCTCTAGGAACATCAATCATAAAGAACACTATTACATGGTGATATAAAGAACACTTTTGATTCTCATCCCTAAGAAAGATCACCCGGAAGAGTTGAATGATTTTAGACCCATTAGCTTGTGTAATGTGATCTTTCAGGTGTTGACGAAGATTATTGCTAATAGAATCAAGGGTATTTTGCCAAGTATTATAGTCCCTAATCAATGTAGTTTTGTGTATGGAAGACATAGTTCTGATAATTTTATTATTACTCAGGAAGTAATTCATTCGATGAGGAAGATGTCTGGAAAGAACGGGTTCATGGCGATTAAAATTGACCTTGAAAAGGCGTATGATCGGTTGGATTGGAATTTTATTAAAAGATGCCTTTATGAATTAAATTTTCCCGAGTTATTCATAGTTGTGTTTCAACTCCTACTATGGGATTACTATGGAATGGGGAAAAATCTGAAGAGTTCCACTCTGAAAGAGGAGTTCGCCAAGGAGATCCTTTATTACCTTATCTTTTTGTGATTTGCATGGAGAAGCTTGCTCATATTATTCAAGAAAGAATCAACATGAAGGAGTGGAAACCTATAAAGCTCTCTACTAACGGTCCTCCTATTTCTCATTTATTTTTTGTAGATGATGTGTTTTTATTCGCAGAGGCTTCAGTGGAGCAGGCAGAGGAGATTAAGGCTTGCCTGGAGGAGTTTTGTAGTAGCTCTGGATTGAAGGTTGATAAAAGTAAAACTAGGATTTTTTTCTCAAGGAACATCAATCATAACAGGAGGTCTTAGTTGAGTGAAATCTTGGGATTTCAAGTTACAGCTGATTTGGGGAAGTATCTTGAGGTTCCTTTACATCATAAAAGGGTATCACATAATAGTTATATGGAGCTAGTGGATAAGGTGCAAAGCCGCTTAGCAGGATGGAAAATTCATTCTCTATCCTTGGCGGGGCGGTCAACGTTGGTTTCTGCAGTCACATCAGCAGTTCCTGAATATACAATGCAAACGGCTCAACTCCCTAAGTCTACTTGAGATAGAATTGAGCAGATGAATAGCAGTTTCATGTGGGGAGATACTCCTGAGAAGTGAAGGGGCCATTTGGTGAACTTGGAAACGGTATGCCTTTCTAGAAGGAAAAGAGGGTTAGGGATGAGACACTTGAAGGAACGTAACCAAGCTTACATGATGAAGCTAGGGTGGAAGTTAATAACTCATAAAGATGACCTATGGGTGAAAGTGATGAGAGAGAAGTATGAGTGTGGGGAAGATCTAGTGCCGAGAATGGATACAAGGAAGATGGGTTCGAATGCTTGGTTGGGATTGAGGAGAATGTGGAATAAAGTAGAGGAGGGATGTGTGGTAGATGAGAATACTCACGAAGTCAGATGGAGATATACCAATGATGGCTCATTTTCGGTTTGTTCAGCATATGATAAGTTATTGAAAAACCGAGGGAAGGATGATTTTATTTGGCAGCAAATTTGGAAAGTGGATACTGTTCAAATATGCAAGACGTTTTTATGGCTTGCTTTGCATGGGAAGCTTCTCACTAATGAAGTTAGGTGTTTTAGATATATGGCAGTGGATAATAAATGTTCTTGGTACAACGAATCTGAATCTCTGTTGCATGTGTTGTGGGATTGTGGGGAAACCTTGAAGCTGTGGAAAGAAATTATTCCTATGAAATTTCATCATCAGTTTTTTAATGCATTAGTTGACCAGGAATATTATGAAGAGTGGAAATCTTCTAGATTCCAAGTGGTCTAGTCTCTTTTCTACGGTGGTTTGGTTAGTGTGGCTGAGGAGAAATGAGAGGGTGTTTGAGAACAAGATAATGTCTAACACAGCTATTGTTATTAAAGCACGAAGTATTTTAGAGGTGGTCAATAAATCCAAGCTTCGTTTGAAAGGTGTTAATCTTAATGGTTATGTGGTGGTGAATAGAGAAGAAAGATGGATTTTACCAAACAAAGGGTGTGTTAAAATTAATGTGGATGGAGCAGTTAATCGAATGCAGCAAGGTGGTTGTGGAGGAGTGATTAGGGATGATAAAGGAGATTTCATTGCATGTTTCTTCTTTCAAATAAATAATTGTTTTAACTTGTTGGCTGAGTTAAGAGCGATGCTCCATGAGTTACAGTTAGCTTGGGATAAAGGGTTCAGAAAGGTGGTGATTGAATCAGACTCATTAGAAGCTGTGAATATGGTGCAAAATCATGTAGGCGGCTTGGACCAAGTTTCTGCATGTATTGGTGATATTTTGAAGATTCATGAGCAGGAGTGGAGTACGCAGATCAGGCATATTCCTAGGGAAGCTAACAAAGCAGCTGATATGTTGGCGAAAATGGCGTTTGAAGCAGCACCTGGTTTCCACGATGTGGAATATCCTTCAGACTTGTTGAATGATGTTTTACTGCAGGATGTTAGTAGTTTGAGAACTGAGTAGTTTGTTGAGGGGCTTCCTCTCCTTTGTTATCAAAAAGAAAAAAAGAATCTAAAATTTCCTTCAAGAAATCTGGAGGATCATAAAAAGGAAGCATTCCCTAACCCATTGTGCAAAAATGGTACTAAGAACTGCTTGTGCCCCCCTCCCCCGTGGACTCCTTACTTCCCCAACCACGATGAAGTGCGGGAGGACGAGGTATGGAGAGACGTTGAGGACGTGCACATCACGTATGAGGAGATGCGTCGTATAATGGACATTGATGCAGACTGGGTGCCTCAGACAGAGGAGTTGGAGAGGCAAAATCAGGCGGAGGACGACCGGTCCCGCCTACATGGTGAGGACAGGCAGAGCACTAGCGATGACAGTGCTAGTGGCCATGGTGATGATGAGGAGCATCGCTGGCAACGTGACGTGCCGCAGATTCAGTTGAGTTTGCGTAGAAGGAGGAGGTCGTCTTCTGGTAGTGGATTCGTGGTGATTGTCAAAAGTAAGTTTTATTTATTTTTATTAATTAAATATCAGCAATTAGTTTATTAACATTAAATGATTTATTAATATATTTTTCACGTACTTACAGATACTAATGGCGTCATTACCACGAGGAGGCTGATGCCGAAGATGACGCATATGCTTCCAGCGAATGAGAAGATCGAGCTTCCATTTTTGGAAACCATCGAACAGCCTACTAAGGATCCCGGCGTCCTGTTTTGGCGATATTGTCACCTTCTTGGCAAAGACTTTCGTTGCTTCCCGATCGACCCAATCGACTGGAGGAAAGTGCGCAAGAACCAAAAGAATGAAGCTTGAGAAATCATAAAGGTAATAATTTGTAGTTGAACAAATTATTATTTCTTTAAATTTTGTTTTGTTATAGTTATTGATTTATAGATTATAATTGTATTTAATAATTATTAACAAAACCAAATTTGCGGGGTAAGTGGTGGATCCCCAATAGCAAGAAGTTGAAGACTTTCTCGATAGCGAAAGTGGGGGATGGGTGGAAAGATGAAAGAAATAGGAGACCATGGGCTGAAGTGGAGGTCGATGTGCTTGACGGAGTCACTCCCGTGGAGTGGTTGTGGTACATCGACTGGAGGATGACTAAGCTCGGGAGGCTCAGGACAAAGCTTATGGCACTTTACCGGGAGCAGACCTTTCATTGTCGGATATGACGAGATGGGATGTATGTAGTTAGTTAATTTCTGAATTTAATTTAATTATTAAGAAGTTCAATAAATTACTAATTATTTGATGTTTCAAATATTTCATTTGGATGATGCCAAGGAGAAAGGCATCACAAGGGGCGTCTATCGCGACTTCATCATTCAAGCACGCACCCGGGTCGATGGAACTCCTATAACTCGGGAGGCTGCAGAGGAGATTGTAATAAGTTATAATTAATAGTGTCAATTGTGGTTTTATTTGTTTCCAATTATTTTATATTTGATTTTGTTTTCAGGCTAGAATTGCGAAGGCATAGGAGGATGTTGAAGCAAGGCCGACACCCGAGTCGCAGGAGGGAGAGAGCGTGAGCCCTTTTGCCGAGGTCGCTGCTCTCCGAGCAAAGTTGGGGACTCCGGAGCGTGTGGTGACTGATGAATGCTCCCTACGTATATTTATAGCCATTGTCTGTGACTTACCCGCGTTACGATGAAACGCATGAATGCTTGACCGTGATTTTGATTTTTTAATTTTTTTTTTAAAAAAAACTTACATACCGGTGTTTCAAGAAACACAAGTATGTTTTAATTTTTTTAAAAAAAAAGATAATGCATACTAGCGTTTTTTGAAATGTCGTTATGTTTAAAAAACATTTTTGAAAAACGTTTTGACATACTGGTGTTTCCCAAAACGTCGGTATGTATGTACCCATACCGGCGTTTTGTTGAAACGATGGTATGTTATAATATTAATTAAACAATTATCGGTGTTTTTAGTTAGAAACGCCGCTACGCTCGCCTTCTCCTATTAATACTTTTTCCCCATCCCACTTCAGAGTCGCCCTTATTCTCCTCCTTCTCTCGTGTCTTTTTGTCTTTCATCTGATTTTCTGCTTAATTTCGTTCTTCCCCCTCCCATTTTTATGAGGTTAAATATTTTTTTCTCATATTTTTGTTCTAATTATGTGTTTGATTTTGTTTGTTTTATAATTTGTGTATTTCAATAATGTTCTTTGTTTGTTTGAGTAGTTAAATGTTTATTGATTTTTTCATTATATTTATTTATTAATTAAATATCATTTTTATTCAAATATCTATTTACAATTGAGTTGTACATCTATTTTCCACACTTATTTCTATAAATTAGTGCGGTAAATAGATTTTTTTATTAATAAATACATACTTACTGGTGTTTCTTAAAGCGCTGGTAAGTGTATTTTTTTATAAACAAAATAAACATACCAGCGTTTTCTGAAAACGCAAGTATGTATTATTTTAATAAAAGCACATACCGACATTTGATAAAACGCTGGTACGCAGTATTTTAATAAAAAAACACCGGCGTTTTATAAAACGCCGGTATGTTTTTAATATAATATTCCCACTTTCCGGTGTTTTGTAAAGCGCCGGTATGTCGGATATGATATTGATTCTTTTTGGGGAACATTCCCGCGTTTATATCACTCTTCCGCATTTTTAGAAACGCCGGTAAGTCACTTTCCTACGTACACTTTTTCGGCGTTTCATTAAAACGCGGTAGTGTCTTACCAGCGTTGAAAAACGCCGGAAAGCCACAAAAATAAACGTCTTTAAGTAACAATTTTTTTGTAGTAAGAGTAGGTATATGTAAATGAAAGTTTTCAAATTTTATTGAAATTTAACCTTCATTCATTACTTTGAAAAATTGGTCCAGTACACGAATTAAAAGTAACAAAAGAAGATAATACTACTACATGACATAAAAAGAAGATAATAATAATATAAAGTAGAAAGGAGTTCTCCCGTTTTAGCCTCCATCATCGTGAACATCCTCTCTCATATCTTTAGCTAAAAGGATCTCCAATTGTGGTGGAGGCCTATCAACCCAATTTCATGGGCAAGACCTCCTTAAACAGGCTCTTGAAATCCAGTCTGCAACTGCATTAGCCTTTCTCGGAATCCATTCAAAATGATGGTTCCTTATTTTTGATCCTGCTGCAAGTTTGTTGTCAACAAGAAAAGCACACCTCCGGTCAGGAAAAGCTTCATGCTTCGCCAGAATATTAATCAGATGTTGATTATCTGATTCAAAAACCACATCTTCAATCTCATTATCCTTTGCAAACATTGTCACTGCAACCAAGGCTTGACATTTAGCTTCCAACACAAAATCTGCTTTAATTATTTTTGCTCCCCCATCCAATAGCCATCCTTGCTCATCACGCACAACAAAAGCAACAGCTGCCTCCATCTTAGACTCATCAAAAGCAGCATCCACATTGAATTTTAATTTACCAGGATTTGGTTTTCTCCATTTAACATTACCTTCATGTGTGTCTGGCTTTGGAATTTGATTGGCTTCACTAGGATAGAGACCATTAGCATTCCAATACTCTGCCACAATATTTCCTGCATGATTTAGAATGAAATTTGAATTAGTAGATATATTCTCATACAGGAAGGCGTTTCTCCCTTTCCAAATTAACCATAACATGGTAGCTAATAATGCCTTTTCCCAATCATTCAGGCCTAAGTCTGATGGTCAAAAAAAAAAAAGGCCTAAGTCTGTAAAACATTGCTTCAACCATAGCCCAAAATCAAAATTATCTTCATCAAGAAGTGAGAAATTAAATTTACTTCCAAACCAAATTCTATGTGCCCATGGACAAAAGCAGAACAAATGGCCAATATTTTCAATTTTTTCCTTGCATATCAGGCACCTATTTATTACACAACAGTTCCTTTTAAAATGATTTAACATTGTAGGTAAAGCATTGGATAAAATCCTCCAGATGAATCCTCTTATTTTATTCGGAACGTTTAACTTCCAAAATTGTTTCCATGTGCCAGCCATACTGTTATTTGAAGATGAAGCATCCTCACCTCTATTTCGATTTACTATTTGCTTTGCCACATTATACCCTTCTTTGACAGTGTATCGATTCCATTTTCCTACACACCAAACCCATTTATCATTAGTGTTAATAGGCCTTTTCAGTGAGGCCATGATAGCTTCTTTTTCATAATTTGAAATCCAATTCTCAATAAGAGAAAGATCCCACCCATCCATTGTTCTGATCATGGCCACTCTAACATCATTGAGGCATTCCATAGGGCATGGTGAGAAGAGTTTTTTACCTAGAATTTCTGAAATCCATGTACCTTAACGTTTTCAAACAATCATATCGGGATGCACATGAATTTCCTTCTTATTTCTCATTCATTTCTATTTGCTTCATGTTTATAGTTATTTACACTCCAAAGGCTCGTTTTAACATTGATGGTTGATTTGATGGTAGGTCTCAATGATTAAATACATGAAATCTGTGTTACATATTGCTGACATATATTTACTATTGAAACATGTGTTAATGGGTTGTGTCCTTAAAGGAAATAAATTTTGCTTATCCATGCGTTGACTCTACTTCATATGGTCTTCTCCTTTGTTCTATGTTTTGTATTAATGAAAGGGTAATGACTCTAATTTGCCCTTCAAGTAACCACCGCGGACCACTGGCACCCTAAATTAACAACGGACCCTAATTTGCCCTTAAGTAACCAAAGCGGTCTAATATTATCCTCACCTGACAGTCAATGACGTTTGACCATTTAAAAACTTCGCGAAATTGCATATTGACCCCATATATCATTCTTATTTATATTTTGGTCCTTCTAGTTGGCTTCAATTTTCGTTTTAGTCCCTTTAGTTTAAAACAAAATGTTTAGGTCGTCAAATTTGGTTCCTTTAGCATAGATAGTCCCTATAGTTTAAATAAAAATTTTGGATATTAAAATGTTAAAAAAATTATATTTTATTTGGCCACATCAATCTCCTAGTCATCGAGCCATGTCATCATAATTAACATCATCAGCGGTATGTCAGCATATTTAACACGGTTAACTCATATTCAAGTCCTCATTAAACTATAGGGACTAACTGTGCTAATAAAATCAAACTTGAGGGACCAAAAGTAATCCATGTTAGAATAGAATTGAAGTAATTTTGAAGAAATTAACATGGATAATAAAACACCACTTATAAATCAGATATATCCATGTTAGAAAAGGAATTTAACATATGAGAAATTATATGACTAACATAGATAATTAAAATTGAAATAATTAAATGAACATTAAAAAATTAAACCAATGAGCGAAATGATGTCCTTGATTGAAAAATGGAAGACAAAAAGTTAAAATACAACGAAAGCATATAAAAAATGCATGAACCCTAATTGTGGCAATAACATTTGTCCTTATGGCTTTGAATCTCACTATTTCAGTTAGAAGTTCCTAGATCCTCCTTCATTGACATTCTACTACGTCGCAAATACCTGAAAAATGTGAGAAAAAGGGGTAGCCTCGACGTAACCACTAACTACTCACTTACATGCATGTGTGTGATAGCAAGGTATCCAATGGAGCGTTGCTTTCAAAACATGTGACAAGTAACTATTAGATGCAAAGTAATGATCAATATATTCTAAAAACTCGAAAACTTTCAATCACAAGTCACCAAAGTCACAAAACTTACCGGCAATACAGTAAAGTAGGGACTTACAACCCTTACTTGAGACTGGGGGTATTCACCCCAATTCGTTTTTCTATTCAATTAGTCTTTTAATTTTTTGATGACAAGGTATCTCACCACATGATGACCATTTAATTTAATCAACCGGTGTCACACAAATAATAAAATAAATCAAGCAATTATGCAACACCCACAGTCATAAGGCACAAGGTCATCCAGTAGTTACATATTTATGTCGTTTCAAACTAACATACTCCACCAAATAAACCGTTAATGCACAATATAGTTTCAAATAATGAAATGCACATCTTTATATATGTCGTTTCAAACTAACATACTCCACCAAATAGATATATAATAAAATAACATTCAAAATCATATGAATTAATAACTTTACAAAATATAAATTTGAAAGACTATTAACCCCGATACAACACTCAAACAAGTAGAAAGCAGTTACTTGGTAGCTCACACCAATATCAGAATAGTGCATCTTTACCCTAATGGCAATGCAACACAATCGACCCTATTCATAGACATTCTCATTACTCCTTACTTATTGCATGAAATATTGATTGGGCGGTTGGAATTAAGATTTTAATGTTTGGAATCCTATGACCAAGTTTAAAGACGATCTAACAATGGAAACCTTTGTAATCACTAATTTTTTAGGTTTTGTTTCTAGCGAACCAAAAAATATTTTGCATTCTACGCTCTACAAATCCAATGTTTGGAGTAATATGACAAAATTTGATAACAATCCCACGGTGGAAACATTCAAAATAGGAAATTTGAGAAATAGAGTTTTCTTTCTAGCGAATTAGAAACCTCTTGCACTCTACACAATAGATATAAATTTCAAGAACTAGGGTTGGCGATTTTTAGTTATAACTTTTAAGTTAATATATTAATTTAATTAGATATAATGTTATACTCCCTCTGATCATAAATATAAGACCTAATTGAATAGTTCTAGAAAATCCTTAAAAAAGCAAAATAAGTTAATTATCAATTGATTTACCTAATTTTTTCCCTTAAACTAGTTTATTTTACCTATAAACTAATGGATAATCTAAAAACATATCAAATATGTCATCATTTAATAACCTATTTCGCAACCTTAATATCTCCAAAAAAAAGTCAATTAGGTCCTATATTTAGGACCGGAGGTAGTATAAATTAATGTGTAATAAATTTAATACTCCCTCTGTTTCTAAATATAAGATCACTTTGGGGAAGTGGATAAGTTCCTAAATATAAGATCACTTCCTATTTTATCTCAAGTTTTGCCCAAACTACCCTTATACTCCCTCTTTTCATTGAAAACCCCTCCTCCTTTTAAAGTTAAGTAATTGAGGGGATTTTGGGAAAATCATGTAATTTTACTGTCTTCCTTAATCTCTCCAAATTAATCAAAGTGATCTTATATTTAGGAACGGAGGGAGTATATCATAAAAAATCTCACATTCAGCAAAACAAGTCTAGACTCCAAAACCAATTTATCTCCTACTACAAAATTAAATATATACTTATTATTTTCATATATTCAATAATATCTAAATGCATATCTACTACATTAATTTAAGTAGATCTAAGGGTTAAAGTGCAAAAATGTCCATGTAATTGTCACGAAAACATGTAAACTTTTTTAGAGCAAAACTACCCATGAAATATAATTTAAATGTTTGTTTACTATTATACTTTTATAATATCATTTAATTTAAAATTATTTCTTATTCATGTATAAAATTATTTAATATATCATTAATTTTAAATTAGAGTACTTACTATTTTAAAAACTAATAAATATATATGACATTTTGGGGTGACTTATACCAAACTTTTGGCACTACTTTCCTAGGGATGTTGCCAAAAGTCATGCCTTCTTTCATTGCTGAGTGTGAAATTTTAAATGGTGATATTGTATAAGAGTCACCGCCAAAGTCATACCTTTAACGATGATTTTTATGTGATTCCTAAAGGCATGGTACTTTTAGTGGCGACTTTATATCTTTGAAAGATCTCATTTAGTGAATACTTTTTCACATTGCTACACACTACAAAAAATTTGCTGTTTTCCAACGTTTTATTCTATCACTTTCCGGCGTTTATAACCGTTGAAATGACACTGCAGCGTATAATACAAACGCTAGAAAATCGTCTGTGGCAACTTTAGTTTCCGGCGTTTATATATATGCCGTAGAGGGTAATAAACGCCGTAAATATTAGCGACATATATTTGCAGTGTATTTATATGTGCCGCCTGTATGCATTTTATTTTTTAAATATTTCATTACCACATACCGGCATATATATACGCCGATATGCACTTTATTTTTTAAATATTTAATTACCACATACCGGCGTGTATATACGCCTTTATGTGGTATTTGGTGCATAATTAACCTCAACTTATGTTGGAACTTGAGTTTACAATAATAAAGAAAATAAAATATTAACAAAACTAATCTTATTAAACAAATGAAATATCACTATAGAAAAATTAAGTTAGAAAAATAATCAAATGATTAATAATATAAAAACATATTAAAAGATAAACAAATTCAGATGAACAAATCAAAAGATAAAAATGTAGAATGATAAAGAAAAGACGAATAATGAAAGAGCATAAATGGATTGGAGAAGAGAGAGTGGAAAAGGACACTGAGTAAAAAGGGAGAGAGGGATATTTATAGGAGGACATCACTACTTATCGGCGTTTAAATTAACGCTGGTAAGTTGTTTTTAATAGTAAACCTTACACAACACTAATGTTTTTTTTAAAAAAACTTAACACAGAAATATTTCATTACCACTGCATGCCGGCGTTTTAAAAATGCATGTATGAATTTTTATTTCAAAAATAAAAAAACAGTTTTTTATTTTTTTCAAAAAAAAAAGTAAAAATGCATACAGACATTTTAAAAACGCTGGAATGTATTTTGATTTTTTTAAAAGAATAATTTAATTAATATTTAGGTTTAAAATAAACGCCGAAATGTATTTTGATTTTTTTAAAAAAATAATAAATTAAAATATAAACATTGCGGCGTATAAATAAACAACGGAATGCAAAATGTTTTTATTTTTTAAAAAAATAAAAATGCATGACGAGGGTTTTGAGACGCATACCAGCAGTTTTGAGATGCTTACTAGCAGTTTTAAAACAAAAATAAAATTTTAACGCCAGTATGCTTCTCTATTCTCAAAACTGCTTGTATGCATTTTAGTTTTTTAAAAAAATTAAAAACGTTTTTTTTTTAATTTTCTAAAAAATAAAATGCATTCCGGCATTTAATTGTACACTACAATGTTTATATTTTAATTTATTTTTTTTAAAAAAATTAAAAATATATTCTGGTGTTTATTTTACGCGGAATGTTAATATTTTTAATTATTAATTATTTGAAAAAATTAAAATACATTCTGGCGTTTATTTATACACTAGAATGTTAATATTTTAGATTATTATTTTTTTTAAAAAAATCAAAATACATTCTGGCATTTATTTATACGTCAGAATGTTAATATTTTAGATTATTATTTTTTTAAAAAAATAAAAATACATTTTGGCGTTTATTCATACCCCGGAAGGTTAATATTTTAAATTATTATTTTTTAAAAAAATAAAAATACATTCCGGCATGTATATATACAACGGAATAATGTTAATATTTAAACGAATTATGTCTTTTAATAAATAAAAATACATTTCGGCGGTTATATATACGCCGGAATGTGGAAAAAAAAATTACCTGTGTTTTATTCACTCATTTCCTAAATAGCCGCTGGAATATTATATCTTATATGTGTTTCCTTCGTAACCGCAGCAATGCTACCGCGGCTAATCGGTGTTTATTTTGTAGTGGCACAATTTGGTGGCGCCAAAGGTGAGACTCTAAGTTTTGATAGAGATGAGAAAAAATTGGGTGACATTTTTCGTTGCGGCTAAAAATCACCATCAAAAGACCATTTTTTTGTGTTAAACGATATGTTAGTTTATAAGTAGAATTAATCTAACCTTTATGGATATAACATTAATGTGAAAAAATTATACGTACCTAAAAGAATATGAAAATTCTAGTGAAAATCACAATAAAGTATAATTAAAAAATGAAATATAGTTAACTATATACATATGTAGAGCTATATATCGTGAGCTATGTTTGTGTACAAAGTGTCTGCATATGAAATAAGCCAAATTATTTATAATGTAGGAACAGTAGATTCCGTGTTACATCCATAGTATATTCTTATAAGAATATGTATATATATTCGACCAGTATAGAAATATGTGTGTGTGCGTGCATGTAATAACCCATGCATACATTTGAATATGTATTATATAAGTGTTAAGGGTTCAAAAAAAATTTACATGAGTATTTTTACACCTTCATGACATTTACATGGGCATTTTTGCACTTTAGCCCATACATACATACATACATACATACATACATACATACATACATGCATACATACATACATACATACATACATACATACATACATACATACATACATACATACATACATACATACATACATACATACAATAAATATGAAATTATCTTCTTTTATCTCAAGGCAAAATTTATAGGATGTAAATGTGTAGTTGGAATACGGCTTCCGAAGCAAAAATAGGGGGACCTTTTTTAAGTAATACTCCTTCCGGTCCTAAATATAGGACCTAGATAGAGACTTCGTTTTGGTCCTAAATATAAGACTTAATTACATTTTTGGTCACATTTTTCCTAAATTACCCTTCTTCTTCTTAACAACTTCTTCTTCTCATCTTCGCGGTCTCCTTCAAGCTCCACGCATACTTTCCAGCTTCGTCTGTGACCGCCTCCTTCGCTAACGTCACCTTGCCGGTGAGTGATTCCTTGCATTCCAGCCTCACGGTGGCTCCGGCCATGGCGGTGCTCAGGCGAGTCATGAACTGAGCTCGACACGTGTCGCAATACACGGTGCCTTCCACGTGTAGGGAGTTCTGGTGTTGGCGGCGGCTCTCGGCGGTGCTCAGTACGGCGAGGAAGCACACGGCGGCGCTGTGCTTTCTGATTTGGCTAATATTGGTTCGCCGGTAATTTCATGTGGTGGTGGTGTTTGCCGAGATTTCTGATGAACCGTCGTCGCTTTTTTTAGGAATGGTCTTGTTTTTTTGTGACTTAATTTCAAATATTGTTAGTATTATTGAATTAAGGAGGGGTATTATTGGAAAGACATCTAAAATTAAGTCTTCCTTAATCTCCCCAAAAAAAGTTATCTAGGTCCTATATTTAGGACCGGAGGGAGTATGTGAGTATTACCTTTATTTACTTAAAGATACCAACTAAGCATTCGAAATCTTAATTCATCGAATTGAACTAAACATGTTGAGGCTGCTTGTCTTGAGCCAGAAAGAGGGTAAGTATTCCGTTATAAACATATATCTTCAGCCTATGAACTATGATATCCACACACACACACATATGGATTAAATTATTAATATCAATACATAGTGTGAAAAAATATTGCAGTTAATTTGAATTACATAATTTATATATACATATACGGATGGAAATATTAAATGAAAGTGGTTGTAATTAAATTGAATGGATTGATTGACGGGGAATTGAAAAGTCTTTGCGTATTTCGTATGGATATTCATGGACTTTTCAAACATTTTAGCTACATAGTACTTTACATCTTGTTCTGTTTATAAATAGAGGATCTAGGAATGAAGGATCAATGTGTCATAATAATAGAAATTCGATCATTATTTCTGGCTTAATTGGGAATTGCTCTAATTTGAAGCCATAGAGTCATGGCTGCATTGTCTGCTGTATTGCTGCTTCTGGGGGTATTCTCTTCCATACGACTCCAATATGGAGGTCTCTCTCTCTCTCTCTCTCTCTCTCTCTCTCTCTCTCTCTCTCTCTCTCTCTCTCTCTCTCTCTCTCTCCCCCCCTCCCTCCTCCCCCTCCCTCTCTCTCCCTCTCTCTCTCCTCTCTCTCTCTCTCTCTCTCTCTATATATATATATATATATATATAATTTTGAATTTTTTATTACACATTAACTTATGTGATTCAATATTGAAGTGTGTTTTTTATGGTCAAATTATAGCATATATAATTTTATTAAAAGAAAAAAAACATACAAAGCATAAAATGTATGCAAGAAGAAAATTCCAATAATGATACATAAAAGCTCTAACAATAACATAACCATGAATATAGATAGGATATAGACGCCACCGTCGCCATTGCCAAGAACCTTACCGTCTTCATCATTCCTTCATAAAAAGTCATGGATAGAAAATATCCTTCACCAGCAAAGAAGTTATTGTCAGTAGTGGTTGTTCAAAAAATCATCTCAAATGAGCAATACCTCTTAATAGCATGCAATGAACCAACCAATTTGATTTTTAAACAATTTGCATGAGCATATTTTCACAGAAACTAAAGCACCCATAGACACTGACACAAAAGATGAAGATCAGGTAAAAGAGCTTCCCATTGATGTTTAAACCCGAAAACCAATTTATTTATGTAAGGACAAGCCACCAAACTACAAAAAAACTAAGGAAACTTGACGATAAATGTAGATTGATGTGAAATATGAATATCTCGTTCCCTAACTGGAACCGAGGAGGGAGACATCATAGAAAAACTCGTACAACGATGAGAGAAAAACTCAAACCACCTAAAAAGTTATAGAGATATTGGAATGTCTTAATATAAGATCATAATGAATTTAAATGAGGCCAATCATATAAATATAATAAGGTGACACTCATTTAACTCACAATTTTAACTATGCATCATCTTCTCCCCCTTCTCTCGAACTTTTGGATGGACACATGTGAGCTTTTCTCTCATCGTTGTGCGAGCTTTTTCCATGGCGCTTCTCTTCTTAGCTCGGGTTGAGGATGGACACGTGCGTATTTCCCAATATTCATGATTTTATTTCCATGATTTTAGTTTCGATTTGTGATTGTAGGAGTTGTTGGCAATAGCGAATCTGAAATGCATTTTGGGATCAAGACCATGTTATTTGTTGTGCAATTGTCATTGTGCATTTTTCTACTTAATATTTATCTTTTGTGTTAGCGTTTGTGGGTTTTTTCCTTTCCATGAGATTTTCTTAAAAAACAAATTTGGTTGGTTTATTGTCGATATGAAATGTGGTTCCTTTGAGATTGTTCTTTAAAATTATATTCCACCCTTCCTCTGGTATTCTCTTATTTATAATTGAAGAATATCGATCAATACGAGCAATTTAGGAAAATAGTTGGAAAAAATATATTGAAGTCTTATATTTAGAAACAAGGTTTCATCTCTAAATAGCTCTAATATTTAGGGATGGATGGAATATCATTATTAAGGTTAAATAGTGTCATTCTATCATTTAAAAGTCTTCTCCATTTCATCTCCTACTAGCCAGGCCTCTGCAGCATGCACGTCCTACAAGGTACAAATTTTGGATTGTGTGTATTGTTAAAAAATCAGTTTAAGTCTCTCAAGGGACAATTGTCTATCTATAAATGAGAATATATGAAAATTTTAGAAAAATGGATTAAGTTAAAATAAGGGAAAATTGCTTTGAGAACCCAAACAAGAGGACTACTATAAGACAATTTTCAATGAATTGTTGATGATTGTTGTCCTTGCAGTTGTATTTTGACAATAACATTTTCACATGTCAATGTTGTTAGTAAGAAATATTTGGGATTTGCTTGATATTAATTTTCCTATTTATTAGTATACCATAATCAAGTTGTCCTTTGAAATAAGCATTCAACAAAAAATGCAGATATATACCATTGAGCTTGTTCCACGTAAATATATTCAAGTTAGTAACTAGCGTTTAATTTGCAGTTTCAGTTTACGTGACTTGAGTAAATAGATTCACCTGTGATAATCAAAACTTTCCATAATTGTTTTACTTTTTAAAATGGTTCAAGGAGTTAAGATTCAAAGGGTTGTAAGGGTTTCAGGATTCACAAGTAGTCAAGGGTAAGAGATGCATGAAAAATAAGGCTTCTTTAATAATAGAATGCCAATTATAACTCTCATGTAAAAAATAACATAATGACTGGGATAGTGTTAGTACATATAGGATATTAGTAAGATGCCACATGGGATGTCATTTGCCTTTTCTTATTCTAACATAGGAATTTTCATCAAAAAAATAAAGTGGCAAGGCACAACAGAGGTCCATAATACAAAAAAATAAAAGATCAGGGATACAGTTGACTTTGAAATTAACAAAGTCATATATACTTGCCCAATCCGTTTAATATATACACTCATACACACAAACACACACACACACATATACATATATATATTCATACATATATATAAACACACACACACACTTGCCCAAAGTTATTTGGACAAAGATGTTCCTATGTTAAAATAGATAAAATTTTTTGAATTTAGAATCATCATCAAATAGCCACCTTAATTTTTAAAAGTTCGTAGCAGCCTAAATTATCAATTTCATGAAAAATAACTCCTTGAGTCATATAGATCTAAACTCCTTATACTTTCAGCTATTTGGCAAAAGTTAAATACTGAAAAAATGGTTAATGTATAGAACTATCCTTGATCACTTTTTCATGTGTTTTCAAATTTAGCATTAATGGTTTCCCTATATGCACCCAACAAAAACTAAATATTTCTAGGTGTGGACACAAATATAAATAATTGGAAACTGAGTAAATTTAATAACACGTCAATTAAGACAAAACTTTAAATTGAATATAAAGTAACGGAAGTTTGTGAACCCTATTAATATAAAGTAACTAAATTTATAGTCTGATTGGCTTGCTATTTTTGCACAGTCTCTAGATGTTTGTTCTTCTTTCTGCACCCATGCATAAAAACATTATTATATGGAATGCGCCAACAAATTTTTTTTTTTTTTTTTTAATTTACTAAATTTGAATCTTACCCTACTTTATTCATGTTATAAATGCATATTAACACGACCCTTATTCGTGTAGGTGCTCAATCAGTAGGAGTATGCTATGGTGGAAATGGGAACAACCTACCAAGCAAACAAGATGTGGTGAACTTATACAAATCCAACAGAATCAGCAAAATGCGTATATACTATCCGGATGAACGCGCCCTCCAAGCATTAAGAGGTTCAAACATTCAAGTCATGGTTGGAGTTCCTAATAGTGACCTTCGATCTCTCACAAACCTTAATGCTGCCACAAGTTGGGTTAACAAATACATTAAACCCTACTCAAACAATGTCAAATTCAAGTACATTGCTGTTGGAAATGAGGTCCAACCCGGTGACGCCGAAGCATCCTCTGTTCTCCCAGCCATGGAGAACATTCAGAAGGCAATATCTGCAGCAAACTTACAAGGCCAGATTAAGGTGTCCACAGCCATAGACACTAGACTAATTCAAAACTCTTACCCTCCCAACAATGCCATCTTCACTGCTCCTGCAAATGGCTATATAAGGCCAATCATCGCCTTCTTAAATAGAAATGGATCTCCAGTTCTTGCCAATATATACCCTTATTTTTCATATATTTATGACCAAAAAAACATTCCTCTTGCTTATGCATTGTTCACTCAGCAAGGTAAAAATAGTGCTGGATATCAGAACTTGTTTGATGCATTGTTGGATTCTGTGTATGCTGCTCTGGAGAAGACTGGAGGGTCCAATATAAAGATTGTTGTGTCTGAAAGTGGTTGGCCTTCTGCTGGTGGAGTTGGAGCAACTATTGATAATGCAAGAACTTACTATAAGAATTTGATTAATCATGTTAAAGGTGGGACACCCAAGAGGCCTAATGGTCCTATTGAGACTTATTTGTTTGCCATGTTTGATGAAAACATGAAGAATGGAGATGAAACGGAGAGGCACTTTGGTCTCTTTAGTCCGAACAAGTCACCCAAATACCAACTCACTTTCAATTGAGTTATTGATAACGGCTATATTATGTAATGTCTATGTAACTTAAATAAGGGTGAAATGATTGAATAAAAATAACAATGTTAAATCTATTTTCACAAGTAACACTTGATAGATAATTAAAGGTTTAAGGTTTAAATCTATCACTCAACTATTATTAGCAAAAGTTCACCGAACATAAACAAAAATTTTATTCTCAAATCTAGCACTCATCAATTACAAAATGGTTCAGATGTAGCAACTCTTCAACTTTAATAGCTTTGATCGTTAAGTTTGACCACATCACCTGCCACATCACCAGATTAAGCCAGATCACCTGCCACGTCACAACATAATCAGCATATTCTGAAATGCGTGGCTGTCACCCAAGAGGGGGGGGGGTGAATTGGGTGACAGAATAAAAATTAGAATTCTCTTTTGAAAGCTGACTGCTTGTGCTTACTGAGAGTGACAATGTATCACCCCAAGCACAAGTAAGTATTTAGTGGTGTGGTGCTTGATGTGAAGATTAAGCAAACAGAATAAGCACACACAAATTTATCCTGGTTCGGTCACTTCCAGACCTACATCCAGTCCCCAGGCTCCACCTGAGATTTTCAATCCACTAAACTTCTTGTTTGAACCAGGCACAAGAAGGCCTTTACACTTTAGGTTTTACGAGCACGGGTTCACCTAACAACCCACAGGTTTTACCACGGGATCACCTGCTAACCTTTACAACCACAGGTTTTACAACGGGATCACCTGCAACCTTTCAACCACAGGTTTTACAACGGGATCACATGCAACCTTTCAACCACAAGTTTTGCGGGCTAACTTGCAACCTATGGAGATTTAGAAAACCTCTAAATGCTCCCCCTCACTTTTGTAAGATAACAATACTGTTCTTCAAGCACAAGCTTTAGAACAGCCTCTATCAATTAGAGGATTTGATAATATGTTCACTCTATGAACTGATTGTGATAAACACTTAAGTACAAATGATTCTCTCTAAGAATAGATGATGTTACTCACTTAAGTACAAATGAATTACTCTCTAAGAATGTTACAACTCTAAGATCAGAGAGTAGAAGATGAGAGGAATGTAGAATACAATATCTCAGACAATAGGCTCTGTTCTTCCGACTTCTCTTCTGAACGTAGATGTTCCTTTTATACTCGGCCTCAAAGCATTCAGGCTTGGGCGGCAGATAGAATATGTCCGTTTGAATATAGCCGTTAATCCCATGTGACCATTGAGAAGTACATCTTCATTAATGCTTAGCAGGGTTGACTTGCTTTATCTCTGAAAAGCAACTCTGACAACTCTGCTCTGACAAAAGCATTCTGACATCTGAGTATGTGACGTTGACTCTTGTACTCTTGCTGACGGATGATCATCGTTCATCCGGAAGCGGCAATCTTGCTCTGCAAGTGTTAGTCTCTGAATCCCAGTGCCAAGAGTATTTGCATCCGGAAGCTCAATTGCATCCGGAAGTAAAACTAAGTTCTGCACATACTTGTTAGTCCAACAGAGTAGTATATATAATCAAGTGCAGTAAGAACTATATATGCTGTGGGAAGCTTGTTTGCTATGGGAAGCAATCTTACTTAAACTATGTTTTGACTTAGTGTATTGTCTACTGACGCTAGGGGATGTCTATTCCAATAGTCAGCGTAAGTCTTGTTATTTTACTCTAAGTCTTCCAGAAGCAATTCTGCATCCGGTTGTATTCTACCTTAAGATTTGATTTTAGTCTAATTCTTCCCAAGTGACTTAGTGTGTCATTTACTCATGCTATGGGATGTGTAGTACAACAACACATAATCACATGCAGTGGGAGTTCAATTGTCTAAGGAAGCTCTCTTACTTCCGGAAGCAATTCCACATCCGGAAGCTCTCCTACTGGACGTTGAGTTATGCTTAGAGTTATGCTCACTGACGCTCGGTGTTGTCCAAACCAACAACCAGCGCTAGTCACTAAGCAATCGGAAGCAAATCCACATCCGGTTGCAACTTAACTTAGTCTCAAGGGTTTTGTACATCTAATGCTCCTAGACTGAGTTATTACTTAGTGAAGTACTTGCTGTTGCTGGGGGATGAGACGTTCATCCGCGAGCGCTAGTCCCAGTCCATCCGGAAGTAAATCCACATCCGGTTGTACTCTTACTTGTTGTTCTATATTAACCTGATTTTGTCTAAGTGTTTGGCTCGTTCTTTCATATTTTAGTCTTCATCAAAACTTAAGATTCTAACATTCTCCCCCTTTTTGATGATGACAAACTAAGTCTTCCAATTAAGTTCATATGAAAGAATTAAAAGTACAATTTAGATAAAGCACAAAGAACTAAGATAATTATCATTGATGAGCAAAAGATTACAAGTTAGAATTACAATAACAGATAAAATTCACAAGTAATCAAAACTATGCAAAATGAACTATGCATGAAAAATAGAAAGAAAAATTTCTAAGGTAAATGCATAGGGTAGAGTGGGGTTTAAAGTTGGTGTCTCTTTTTCCTCTCCCTCTCTTTTTGCCTTTCCTCATTCTCCTTTTAAAGCTGGGCCATTTGGGCATCCTTCTCGTTCTGGTCAATCTGAGCAATTATACTCTGAAGCTCTGCCTCTTCCTTCTCCCTTCTGAGTCTCTCAGATTCAACAGATTCCTCAAAGGCTCTCTTCAGATTTTCAACTTCCTCAAACCCAGGGAACCCAGTTGCATCAGAGAAGGGAGTGACCTCGCCATTGGGATAATGGACAGCCCTGATCTTCACATTCCATACTGGAAAGTTGGGGTCCTCCTCAACTTCCTGGGCTTTCCTTTTCCCTTTGCCTTTGCCCTTTCCTTTGCCCTTGCTTATCGCTTGGGTAGGCTTGGCTCTTGCTCTCTCAGCATCTAGGCAGGCCATCTGACCAAACGAGATCTTGTCCGTGAACCCATACCTCTCGAACTCTTCAGGAGTCATGTCCTCTATTTCCAGCTTAACTTCCTTTAGTATCGGAGGGGCATGCAGCTCTTGAGAGGGTGACTGAGTCTCAGGCACAATCTCAGCTTGAACAGATGGAACCTCTTGCTCACTCACAGCAGATGCAGTACTCTTGTTGGCATGCTTTCTAGCAACTGCCTTCTTCCTTGATTCGCTGTACTTGACTACTGAAGGAGGAGGAGCAGAGGTTGACTCAGAAGGAGGGATTGGCTTGGCTATCACCATAGGTGGATGGTTTTGCCTCTTCAGCCCATACTTCATCATAATTTCCTCCATAATATTCCGGGTAGGCTCAGAGGGAGGAGGCTCAGAAGATGAAGGCTCTGACTCGGCCTCGGGCTGTGGGATCTCTTCAGGTTGCTCATACAGAACCATTTCCCACTTAGACCTTTGCTCATTTGATCGCTGCTGTTGCATAAATCGGATGGCTTCCCCTCGGATCAGACTTTCAACACCACCCAATCTTTGAAGGTCCATGGCTCGGCGGAGGGCAGCAGCTATGTCCTCATCTAGCCATAAGGAGGGTTGAGTTAGGATTTCTCTCCCCCTTTTGGCATCATCAATAAGGGCGAGAGCCAGGGAAGAAGGGTTGGGTGAAGTGGTGGATGGAGGGTCAGGGCCAATTGGTCTGGGTGGCGAGTTGTCAGGCGAGGATGTGGATGAGGTGTTTTCTGGTGAAGAAGTGGGGCTGGGTGAAGAAGGAGGGTTAGGGAAGAGGACGGTGTTTCTTTCGAAGAAGGAGGGGTTGGTGAAGAGGCCATCAAAGGGGTAGGTAGAGTAGTAGGCGGCGGGTTGTTTAACTCTCCATGGAATAGAGGGTTGGTCTCTGAGGTAGTAGGTGTGAAGTGGGTGATCAGGAGAGTGAAAACCAAGGGATTGGGCTATGGTGGGTTGAGTGTTAGGAGGAGGATTGGAGGGCCCTATGGGGTTTGGGGATGGTGAACGGTTTGGGGAGTTCTGTGGAGTTGGAGAGTTATTGGAGTTAAGGGGTGATTGGCGAGGGGAGTGTTGGGGTGAGTTTTGAGTGGAGTTTTGGGGTAATGGTTGATGGTCAGTTCTAGGTGAAGGTTGGTGTTGTTGGTCATTCTGAGGAGGTGGTTGTTGTGGCTGTTGTGCATTAGGAGGAGGGAGTGATAGTTGATTAGGTGGAGGAGGTGGAGGTGGGTTAGGAGGAGGAGGTGGTGGTGGTAAATTACCTTGTGGTTGAGGTTGAGGAATTTGGAAGTGGTTAATGATTAAGTCTAGTTTGGCTTCAACCCGTCCTAGGCGATCCTCAATGCCTTGGATTCTTTGCCCTTGCTGCTGAAGGGCTCCATCATATTCAGCTCGGAGAGGGGCCAACAAAGTCTCAGGCAGCCTTTGAAATATTTCCTCTCGCAACTCTGCCATCATTGTCCTTTGTGCAACAGACAGCCTTGGTGCTCGGCTTGGGCCATGGGAGTCAGCCTCCTGATCCCCTGCGCCAGATACGGAAGGGGCTGTGGTATGAGGGGCACTTCCTGCCTGTGATGCAGAGCTTGTAGACTTTGCTGGCTTGATGTACTTGATCTCCATCTTGCTGATGTTCACTGCGCTAATGGGCAAGCACTTAACATTTTCACCCTCCTCAGTGGATTTGATCAGGAATTTTTCCAGGAGGAAAGCTATGACTTGAGGGAAGGGAAGATGTTTCTTATCTTTGGTTTCACACCACCTGTGCAACTCCAAACTGATCAATTGTCCTGGGTTGATCGGCTGCTTGGTGAGGAACCTGGGGAGCCATGGGTTGTCTAACTGGGTGAACTCGTTGAAGTTCCCCCCTTTATGAGTCATCAAGCGCGAGTAGACATATTGAAGTACTCGGTTGGAGTCAGACATGGCAGAGACCTTCTTCCCCTTGGTCTCATATACTCTCTCAAGCTCTTCCTGACTTAGTTTTTCTGGTTGGAGCCACTCGTTCATGCTTTCCTCAGTGACCCCGAGCAGGTCGTTGATATTTCTCCAAGTAAAAGTGATTGTCCTCCCCCTCACTGTGGCCTTAAAGGTGACTCTGCGAATGGTCTCTTTCTCATTCACTTTCTTGTACTTAGCCTTGGCTGTGAGAGACTGGTAGAACACCCTGAGGACGTTGATGTTGTACTCACTGTTGATCCCCAGCCAGCACATGTATTTCTGGAAATGTTCCTTCAAGTGACCAAAACCCAGATCTTCAACCTTGTTCAAATCAACATACAATCCATTGGTGAAGTAGGGTTTGATATTCTCAAATGTAGAGGAGACAGCTTCAAGAGGCCCATCCTTGTATACTAAAGGATCATCCTCCACTCTCTGTCGCTTGGATGAAGGCTCTTCGCTAAACTGTACTCTCTTCTTACTGCCCTTTTCTTTGAGTGTTCATGTTGAAGCCCAGATTGCCCAGAATGTTCGTGAACTTGCCCAGATTTTCCAGACTTAGATTTTGATTTCTTGGAGGCAGTGGCTATCTCAGTGTTGGGGTTTGTTTCATGTGATCCGGCCATTTTGAGTTTAGGGTTTTAAGTGAAGTGTATGGAATGAAATGGCAGAAATGTAGATGAAGAAGATGAAGAAGATGAAGAAAATGAAGAACAGTGTGATGAACTTGATGAAGATGCGATGAATGAGTTCAGAGAGTTTTGTAAGAAATTTGTGCAAGTAAAACGTAAAAGGTGAAGACTGCTCCTATTTATATGCAATGTCGCAACGGGTAAAATGCTCATAATGACTCTATATTGAAGCATGCACTGGTTCATGGAAAACGTAAACATTTTAAATGGAACGGCGCACATTTCGACACGTGTCTCTTCACATTGTCAGAGGAGGGGCACAACTTCCTGTGGAGGAAGATGAAACGTTTGGTGAAGTGACGTGTCTTTTACCCAGTCACTGGCGCTCTCGGTTGCTTTGAGTCATCACTCAGCTCCAGCAGAAGAGCATCCGGAAGTGGTTTTGCTTCCGGTTGGACTTACTTAGGATTTAACATTGGGGAACCTGCAAAACTAAAGATTGGCACTTCGATACCTAAGTTAGCACAGTTGGCAGGTTTTAATAATTAAGCACAGATGTTTTCTGAAGATTAAACTTCATTTTAACATTCCCTAATTTCCCTTTATAAGGATAAATTGATCAACCCTCAGTGGTTATCTGGTAGCTATGTCTGTAGTTGAGAAACCATTCTTGCACATGCTTCCGGAAGTGTATCCGCTTCCGGATGTGAGGGTCTTTAGATTTAATATTGACAGTTCTTATGGCCTTTTCACTAGGGGATCTGCAGGTGCTAGCGGAAGCATATGCGCTTTCGGATGGTCAGTGGGAAAGACTTAAGATTTAACATTAGTGTACATGTTGAGGACTTTCCAAGTCACAATCTTTGTTAATCAGCTCAATATTAATCTTAAAAAAAAACGTGCTTGCTAGTTGGTTTGGTAAAACAGGAGTATTAGAGTGAAAACAGTTTTTGGAAATTCAGTTCATATTCTTCTCATTCATTCCATAGAGCAATTTGAAGTTTATCTTTAGATACATAAATGTCAATTGCCGATGAAATGAGTAAACATGCATTCATTACCTAATTTAATCACTCAAATAGGGAAAAGGGTAAGAATGACATCACCAAAGCTACATTTGCGTCAAGTAGTAGCTTGCTTGATTTTGGTAGGCGGTGCTTGATCTTTTCTATTTCAAGAGTGGTTAGACGCTACATTTTGAACATTATACCAGTATCACTATTTCAAGAGTGGTTAGGCGGTGCTTTATGTATCTAAAGAAAATCATACCAGTATCACTATATTTTGAACATTATTAAGTCAATCATGTGTGGTTAGACGCTACATATTCTTCTCATTCATTCCATAGAGCAATTTGAAGTTTATCTTTAGATACATAAATGTCAATTGCCGATGAAATGAGTAAACATGCATTCATTACCTAATTTAATCACTCAAATAGGGAAAAGGGTAAGAATGACATCACCAAAGCTACATTTGCGTCAAGTAGTAGCTTGCTTGATTTTGGTAGGCGGTGCTTGATCTTTTCTATTTCAAGAGTAGTAGCACCAGGAGCCCAGCATGAAGAACAGCTTATTCAGATTTGACTCATTGCCCAGACCAGGTACAATCTTGAATATTGTTGTTCCTTTGGATTTTCTTTCCTACAAAATACCAAGTAATTCCCTTTTTCCATTTCTCAGTCTCCAAACTTGGATCTGACAGGTCAGTTTGTAGGAAGTGTAAAGTCCGCATGCACCTAAGAATCATTCACTATGAATGTGGCATTGCGAATCAAATATGACTATATGCTCAAGGATATATATATATTTTGATCATGACAGCATGTAGACTATGAATATTATGAAGAAACTCTCTTTTAGGGAGTATAATGTTCATATACATAATGCTTGATGTAAAATCTCAATAATTCCATCTGACAGTTGCATAGGAGATTTTACTATTGTATGCTTCAACCCTAAGTGATCCCTTGCTTACCCAAGGTAATCTTCTATAGTTATCCTTGGGCTGAAGCACTTCCTTATGAGAGGCAAAATTCATAGGCTTTCTCCATGTTGATCGAGGAATCCTCTCTCTCTTGTTCTTCTCAGGATAGTTGAGTGGAACTCTGTGATAGCTCATCCTTGAGACACAACCTTTGTTCCTTGTGGTAGTGCACTGCTTCTTATGATTGGACCAGGTGGTTGCAGCAGTGACATCACCACGAGTTCTCTTCTTTGGGGCAAGAGGAACTCTTGATCTTTCCTGCACAAGTAAGGCACTAGAAGGAAGTTTTGGTACCCATTTGTACTTGGGTTCTACATGGTTAGCACTGGACCTTACTTGTCCTTTGGGGATCCATACAAATTTATTTCTCACATGTAATTTTCTTCTAAGACTATATGTGTGAGAAATATGACCTGATCTACCACAATAATGACAGATAATGGAATGATATTCAGAATAGGATTTCCTATCATTATCTTGTTGGTGAGTTTTGTTTTCAAAGACTCTCTGTTCTTTTGAAACAACTTTTGAAATCTCAGAGCCTTTTGAAAACCATTCTTTTTCCTTCAACAGAGATTCACAATTGGAACAATTTTCAGTACATGTTGAAACTTCTGCTCTCGATAGCTGATTTCCTATGGGCAGCGCTAGTTGTTTTTCTATGGAGGAAACTTTGGAACCCTTGGATGTAGAAGAGATAATGAGTTCCTCAAGTTTCCTATTCTTTTTCCTTAATCCTAGAACTTCTTTTGCAAGTTTACAGAATTCAATATGTAACTCATTATACATGTCTTGCAATTCAGAAGGTTTAAGTTCAGATACCTCATTTTTTTCAGTTTCTGAATCTTCTAGGTAGAGATCAACACTCTCTTCACTGCCTCTGGCTTTCTCAATATCAACTTCCTGTAGCTCATCATCAGTTGATCCACAAGGGGCACAAAAGGAGCTTTCGACAGCTTTACTGCCAGGGAAAGCATACATGGCATCAAGAGTGTTCCAAACATCTCTAGCATTAGAGCAATGTTTAACTTTCTGGAAATCACTGTCAGTTAAGCTTTTGTACAAAATTTGCATTGCTCTAATGTTCAAGTAAAACAAATTTTTCTCCTCTTCAATCCAGTTTACTTTTGGTTTGAAATCAGAATCATTTACAAAGACATCCCACATTTTGAAATTCGAGGATAACACAAAACTTTTCATCCTTGTCTTCCATAAGTAAAATTCAGTATTTTCTAACAAGGGTGGGATAGTATGATCAAAACCTTCAAAACACATTTTATATCCCAAGTCAGCCTAGGTCTTTGCACTTGAGATCGTTGGATCCTTTAAACAAGTGACCTCGCTCTGATACCAAATGAAATGCGTGGCTGTCACCCAAGAGGGGGGGTGAATTGGGTGACAGAATAAAAATTAGAATTCTCTTTTGAAAGCTGACTGCTTGTGTTTACTGAGAGTGACAATGTATCACCCCAAGCACAAGTAAGTATTTAGTGGTGTGGTGCTTGATGTGAAGATTAAGCAAACAGAATAAGCACACACAAATTTATCCTGGTTCGGTCACTTCCAGACCTACATCCAGTCCCCAGGCTCCACCTGAGATTTTCAATTCACTAAACTTCTTGTTTGAATCAGGCACAAGAAGGCCTTTACACTTTAGGTTTTACGAGCACGGGTTCACCTAACAACCCACAGGTTTTACCACGGGATCACCTGCTAACCTTTACAACCACAGGTTTTACAACGGGATCACCTGCAACCTTTCAACCACAGGTTTTACAACGGGATCACCTGCAACCTTTCAACCACAAGTTTTGCGGGCTAACTTGCAACCTATGGAGATTTAGAAAACCTCTAAATGCTCCCCCTCACTTTTGTAAGATAACAATACTGTTCTTCAAGCACAAGCTTTAGAACAACCTCTATCAATTAGAGGATTTGATAATATGTTCACTCTATGAACTGATTGTGATAAACACTTAAGTACAAATGATTCTCTCTAAGAATAGATGATGTTACTCACTTAAGTACAAATGAATTACTCTCTAAGAATGTTACAACTCTAAGATCAGAGAGTAGAAGATGAGAGGAATGTAGAATACAATATCTCAGACAATAGGCTCTGTTCTTCTGACTTCTCTTCTGAACGTAGATGTTCCTTTTATACTCGGCCTCAAAGCATTCAGGCTTGGGCGGCAGATAGAATATGTCCGTTTGAATATAGCCGTTAATCCCATGTGACCATTGAGAAGTACATCTTCATTAATGCTTAGCAGGGTTGACTTGCTTTATCTCTGAAAAGCAACTCTGACAACTCTGCTCTGACAAAAGCATTCTAACATCTGAGTATGTGACGTTGACTCTTGTACTCTTGCTGACGGATGATCATCGTTCATCCGGAAGCGGCAATCTTGCTCTGCAAGTGTTAGTCTTTGAATCCCAGTGCCAAGAGTATTTGCATCCGGAAGCTCAATTGCATCCGGAAGTAAAACTAAGTTCTGCACATACTTGTTAGTCCAACAGAGTAGTATATATAATCAAGTGCAGTAAGAACTATACATGCTGTGGGAAGCTTGTTTGCTATGGGAAGCAATCTTACTTAGACTATGTTTTGACTTAGTGTATTGTCTACTGACGCTAGGGGATGTCTATTCCAATAGTCAGTGTAAGTCTTGTTATTTTACTCTAAGTCTTCCAGAAGCAATTCTGCATCCGGTTGTATTCTACCTTAAGATTTGATTTTAGTCTAATTCTTCCCAAGTGACTTAGTGTGTCATTTACTCATGCTATGGGATGTGTAGTACAACAACACATAATCACATGCAGTGGGAGTTCAATTGTCTAAGGAAACTCTCTTACTTCCAGAAGCAATTCCACATCCGGAAGCTCTCCTACTGGACGTTGAGTTATGCTTAGAGTTATGCTCACTGACGCTCGGTGTTGTCCAAACCAACAACCAGCGCTAGTCACTAAGCAATCGGAAGCAAATCCACATCCGGTTGCAACTTAACTTAGTCTCAAGGGTTTTGTACATCTAATGCTCCTAGACTGAGTTATTACTTAGTGAAGTACTTGCTGTTGCTGGGGGATGAGACGTTCATCCGCGAGCGCTAGTCCCAGTCCATCCGGATGTAAATCCACATCCGGTTGTACTCTTACTTGGGGTTCTATATTAACCTGATTTTGTCTAAGTGTTTGGCTCGTTCTTTCATATGTTAGTCTTCATCAAAACTTAAGATTCTAACATATTCGCCATATCATCATCTTCTTCTTCCCTCCCCCATTTTCTCCCAACTACTCTCTGTTTTCAAAAAAGCAAGCAACAACCTTTCTTTGTTTTTTAACAAATAAGGGCATGAGAAAGATACAAAATAAAATAAAATTTTATTTTATTTGACAACGATTAATGTCCTATAATTGAACAAAGCCCATGAACTGTCATACACTCAACTCCCCTCCCTTCTTATTATAAGAACCCAAAATTTGATGAATTGGTTTGGTCCAAAATATAAGAGTTCATTTTATATTATGATTTAATGAGTTTTTTTTTCTATTTTGCCACAACTCTCTTTTATAATTATTAATGTTTTCATATAGTTATATTTCTTAATAGGCCCGTCATATATAAAGATAATATTGAAAAGGGTGAGGTGCAAAAATGATACTGAACTTTGCCCATAGGAGCGTTTCTAATACTAAAGTTTCATGAGGTGCAAAAAGTGTACCAACTTGGGGTTTAGGTGTAAATATAGTATTTTCACTTAAGGAAAATAAAATTTAGATATGAAAAGACTCTTATGTTCTCATTCCACCCTCATTAAATAAAATTTAATGTGGGGGTATAAGAGTCTTTTCATATCTAAATTTTATTTTCCTTAAGTGAAAATACTATATTGCACCTGGACCCCAAGTTCGATACTTTTTTTGCCCCTCATGAAACTTTAATACTAAAAACGCACTTTTGGGTAAAGTTTAATATCATTTTTGCACCTTCGCCCTATTGAAAAATATGTGTATTTCTTACACATTTAGTTACTTCTACATGTTTTTTAATAAGCGTGATTTGACACCAGATTAACCAGAGGTAGTATCTTGTATCTTAATTTATCAAGTACTTTTTTTTGGGCGGAATTCAATTATTTCTGAGAAGTGAGGCTGCTGTTGACTAGAGGCCAAAAACTAGGCTGCTTGACTTGACTTGAAGAAGATAGAGGATAGCTGTTGCGTTGTAAGTTCGATCTCATGAAACATTGTTTCTGGAAATGTGTAGCACAAATTCAATGTGATGATGATAAAATGAATCATTTCAGTGGACTGATTTATGGAGAGTAGAAAAACTGTGGCTATGTAAATAAAGCTATATTAATATTCTATATCTAGATTCAATTAAATGGTAGGAAAAATTGGTTTTCACATGGATCAATGGAATTGGCTCAAGATCTCTTTTGTTGTGTTTGTTTGATATTTTGAAGGACCAAGCTCATAAATTAATTTTTAAAAAGTTTCTAAAATTTACCATTCATATTAAACTGATGTACAAGTGAAACTGAATATTTACCATGTACGTGATTAAAATTTGTATGTATTAAGCATTTAAAATTAGTAGTCTTAAGGTATAAAAGATATGTGTGAATATAGTCATTAGATTTAATGCTCTTATGTCTATCGGAATTAATTGTTTGAATACCTAGTATTAAGATCTAATTTAAACACTGATTGTCAATTATGTTTTTTCCTATATTTAAATAAAATGTAGGGCGAAGGGGCAAAAATAGCCACCGTAATTTCCCAAATGGACAACTTTGACACCCGTAAATTCGATGGTGCAAAACCGGACATTATAAATCAAAATGGGACAATTCTAGTCACGCAGTTAAGTTGAAGCTAACAGACGTGTGTGTTGGCACGGGGCCCACATTCATTAACCTACGTGGCATCATGCACCTTTTAAAATTAAATCTCTACCCTCCATCTGTTATAATCCCAACCATTCATTCAGATCCCAAATTTCAGATCTCACCCTCTACAAATACAAAGACGGCAGTTCCCATTATCGGCCAGACGGCCACCACCACCGAATGCCGTCGCGAATGGCCAAAATATTCTAAGAAACAACAATGCAAAAATCTTATAACACCAAACCAAATAAACAAGGGAAATAAAAACAAACAAGTCAAGTTACATCCATAAATTCCAATGCACACACCCCAAATTTCGTCAACCAAATTCACGGGAGTCAATAATTAGGGAATTTATTAGTGGGTTTAGGAAAAGAAGAATTTTTTTCCTTGGGTGAATTGAGAGAATGAAAATAAATAAACAACCACATGAAGAGGAAGAGATTGAAGGATAGAGGAAGAAGAAGATGTAGAAGGATGTTGTTAATAAAAATCGTGAACAACTTAAGAATGAATCAAAATTAAGAAACTTAATTGTCTATTTTAAAAAAAAATCAAACGTTATATTTATTGCCATAGTTTCCATATTTGAAGTTGAATATAGCAAGGTTCGAAAAACCGGACCGGACATCCAACCGGGCAAGCTACTGGTTCAAGGGTTATTGGTTCAACCGCGGTTGAACCGGGTCGAACCGGAAATAATAAAATAATAATATTTAATCGAATATTATAACAGTCAACTAAAAATAGTAAAAATGTACAATACATTGAGAGTCAATATAACATCTGCTTCATATGGACTTGCAATACTTTCCAGTTCTATCAATAATAATACAATAATACCTAAAAAGTAATTAAATTCCATCAACACATTCATCTTTCATCAAAATCATCATCCATATTAATATCTTCATTGACATTAGCATTAGCCTCTTGACTAGTGACAAAAGTATCACGATCATTAGGAACATTGTTCATAATCAAATGAGGCGATTTAGGCATTTCTAACGGGTTAAACCGGTTTGTTCCCGGTTTAGCGGGTTTGGGCCGGTTCTGGCGAGTCAGACCGGTCTGATACCGGGTTACTGTTGAGACCGAGTCAATGACTAAATCGGACCGGTTTGGCCACCGGTTGGCGGTTTAACCGGTCGGACCTCCCGGTCCGATCCTGTTCTTTGAACCTTGGATTATAGCATTCACTTCGTCACTGATTTTTTCGGTAATTTGAAAGAATTTTTAGTTGAATTTTTTTTTATGCTTCGGAAATAATTGTTTGTTGAATTTTACGGAGTCATTACTCTAATGTAATTTATCTAAAATTTTCTGTAATTCATTTAGTTATTTGGATGTTGATATATTGACTTAATTAATTCGAGCATTACGCATAGAATGGTGTGAACTTGTGGTTATTATGATTGACTTATTCTAATCCGATAGTTTGGCTTTTGTACAAGCAAAAAGGGTTGCAAAAATGATTATTGAACTATTTAAATTTAAGATAACGTCTTATACTACAGTCTACAAATTAAAGTTAATCTTTCCCGTGGATATACTACCAAATGTGACGTTGGCTAATAGCCGTCATATCATTTCCAAACGGACTTGACTTACCTCAAGTCCCTAATATTAAGTTCTATCAAGTTCTCTCTACCTCCACCATCCATTTGATCTAATGGCTCACACCCAAACACACTCTTACATCACACTACACTGTTACAACATTATTCACCTTTATGTTGGTAGGCCCATTAAGCCCAAACAGAAGGCAAGTCTAGCAAGGCCCAGCGCATCAGAGGAAGTTAAAAACATAACTCCACCGGTCAAAGATATTAAGAGTATTTTGTAACTGCAAATTAACTATTTGTAACCTCCACATTTATGAGGATCAAAACGGAAATAGCTATAAATAAGGGAATTAATTACTCCAACGGGAAGGAAATTTGTAATCTATATATAGAAGCTCCAACCATGTTAAGAGAGGATGGAATATCTTCTGAATCTTGTACTTTCTATTTCTCTCTTTCGCTAGTTGATCAAAGTTTAGGCGACTAATCTCTTGTAGAATCATTGTGGTTTGTCCACTCATTCATTCTGAATAAAGATACTATTCTTTTCTTTGATATCATATAATGTGTGTATCAACATTTGGCGCCGACCGTGGGGACGATAGTCTTTTCATACAAGCTACCGTCTTTTTATTGGCAATTCACTTATGATGGAGCAACCAAATCATGGCGATCAGCTCTCACAAATTTTGGCAAAGCTGACTGAACAATCTGAAAGGATGACTCGGCTGAAGCAATTTGTCACACAGCAAAATGAAGCTATTGCCGTTCAAACTGAAACTTTAGAACGATTGCAGAAAGAAAATCAGGAATTGCACCAGAAAATAAACGCCATCGCTGATAAGCGTCCTGAAAATGAAGATGAGCGTGAGGAAGATATTCCCCATGATTCTGAAACTGGAGGTAAGAAAAAGTCTGATAAAGATACTGAACATAATAATTCTAGTCATGATGCAGATTCTGAAGAAGAAGATTCCACCAAAGCATCGACTTATACAGGTGACACTCGTGTCACTGAAACAGAGTTCTTAAAGAAGAAAGTACAAACTTTGGAACGAACAGTGCTGCAAATACCGTGAATCAGAAAGCCATTTGAGTCTGCTAGATTGGGAAATTACTCGGATAGCCCCTTTGTTGATCAAATTGCTTTAATTGATTTACCTGAACGTTTTGTGTTTCTTGTTCTGCCAAAGTATAGTGGCAAAACAGATCCCGATGAGCATATGGCTCAATATAGATAGATCATGATGGCTGCTGTCATCCCTGCAGAAAAGCGTCAAGCTGCGATGTGTCGTGGTTTTGACATTAGCTTAGTTGGTCCAGCATTATCTTGGTGGACGAACCTCATGCCAGGTAGTATCAATTCCTTTAGTCAACTAACTGAAATGTTTGTGCAGCAATTTGCTAGTAGTCGTAATTTGGTCAAGACATCTGATGATTTATATCGAATTTTACAAAGATCAAATGAGACTACTAGGGAAATATTAACCAGGTTTACTCAAGAGATCGTAAGTATTCCAAATTGTGATGAATTCATAGCTGTACAAGCTTTTCGTAGATGTTTGCTTCCAGGTTCACAACTTTATAAAGAGCTTACCATGTATCAAGTTAAAACTTGGGTCGAAGTTCAAGCTTATGCTTGGGCACAGATCAGATGGGAGGAAGATGATGCGAAGTTCAGATTGGAACTAACTGAGCGACAGAAAAATGCACAACAAGGAGGTTATGTAGATAGGCGATCCCAACAATCGTGAGGTATGAATTGGAGATCTGAGCCTTATCCCACAGGAAATCGGGGAGGATCACATGGCGACGATTCCAAAAAACCACCAGTGCCCAAATTGAGTGAGCATAATTTTTCAGTAAGCCCGGCAGAATTGGTTAACACATTGCAGAAGTTAGGCGATTCTGTTAGGTGGCCTAATAAACTTAAGCGAGAACCAGAGAAGTGTAATCCAGATAAGTGGTGCCATTTTCATGACGATCATGGACACAGGACAGAGGATTGCATTCATCTACGAAAAGAAGTGGTGGAATTGATCAAAAAAGGTATGTTAAAAGATATCATTAAAAATAATAAGAATACATCTCATGCAGGGGATGCTCAGCCGAAGCAATTCAATCCGTCAACTGCTCCCCAAAATGCTCGTACTATTCACATGATAATAGGTGGGTCAGAGGTAAGTGGAAGTACATATTCTGCAGCAAAAAGACATGCTCGATCTTTGTTTAATCATGATATGTCGGCTAGACATTTAGGTGACGTTTTGTCGACTAACAATAGTGTAAATGAGCAAATAACTTTTAAGAGTAGTGAAATTCAGATATTTTCATATCATGACGATGCTTTAGTAATAACTTTAATGATAGCTAATTGTAATGTCAAACGAGTTTTAATAGATGCAGGTAGTTCAGTTAATATAATTTATTTACAAATGGTAAGAGAGTTAAATTTAGAATCTCAAATTGTGCAAGCACCTACGATATTGGTATTTGGAAATGGAGCACCAGATAGAACAGTAGGCGAGATTTCTTTGGTCACCCAAGCTGTGGGTGTCAATCAACTAATCAAATTTCAGGTGATGGATTGCCCTTCAGCATATAATGTGTTGTTAGGACGGCCATGAATTCATCAAATAAGGTCTGTACCATCTACTTTGCATCAGTCTATTAAATTTCATACTCCTTGGGGGTAAGAGAAATTAAAGGTGAACAACGAATTGCAAGAGAATGTTACCAAACCGCTTTAAAAGGGATTTCAAAAAATCTTGAATCTGTATAGCAATTACAGAATCTGTCTCCAAAGGATAAGGGGGACTTAGGTGATGAGTTATAAAAAAAAATCTTTAATTCCTGAAAAACCTGAGAAGATCTTATCCATTGGAGCAGATTTGAGTAAAGAAATCAGGGAAGAGTTAATTGCATTTTTATCTAACAATTTGGATTGTTTTGCTTGGTCTCATGAGGATATGACAGGAATTAGCTCAGAAGTGATAGTTCATCAATTGAATGTAGATCCATCTTTTAAACCAGTAAGGCAAAAAAGGAGGAAATTTGCACCTGAAAGAAATAAGATTATAAATGACGAGGTTGACTAGTTATTAAAAATTGGGTCAGTAAGGGAGGTACAGTATCCTGATTGGTTAGCTAATGTGGTAGTAGTACCTAAGAAAAATGGTAAGCATAGAGTGTGTATTGATTTTACAGATTTAAACAAAGCATGTCCAAAAGATTCTTTCCCATTGCCTCATATAGATACATTGGTAGATGCTACTTCAGGTCATGAATTATTAAGTTTTATGGATGCTTTTTCTGGATATAATCAGATTTTAATGCATAATGACGATCAGGAAAAAACATCTTTCATAACAGAGAGGGGAACTTATTGTTATAAAGTTATGCCATTTGGTTTGAAAAATGCAGGAGCGACTTACCAAAGATTAGTAAATAAAATTTTTTACCAGCATCTAGGAAAGACTATGGAAGTTTATATAGACGACATGCTAGTTAAGTCTTTGAAAGCAATAGATCATGTTAGTCATTTGAAGCAAGCTTTTGATTTATTAAGGGAATATAATATGAAATTGAATCCTGAAAAATGTTCTTTTGGGGTAAAGTCAGGAAAATTTTTAGGATATCTTGTTTCAAAAAGAGGGATTGAAGCCAATCCAGCACAAATTAAAGCAATAATGGAAATTCCTTCTCCTTAAAGTATTAGAGATGTTCAGAAACTAACAGGACGTTTAGCCGCTTTGACTCGTTTTATTTCCAGGTCGTCTGAGAAATGTCAGCCGTTTTTTGATGCTTTGAGAAAGTGCAAAGATTTTTAGTGGAATGATAAAGCAGAAGGAGCATTGCAAGATTTAAAAATTTATTTGACTAGTCCACCCTTGTTGATGAAACCTGAAACAGGTGAAGTGTTGTATCTGTACTTAGCTGTGGCAGAGAGTGCAGTAAGTGCAGTGCTGATAAAGGAGATTGGAAAGAAACAAAGCCCGGTATATTATGTAAGTAAGGCGTTGCTTGACACGGAGACCAGGTATTCTTTAATGGAAAAATTAGCTTTAGCTCTAGTATCAGCTTCAAAGAAATTGAGACCTTATTTTCAATGTCATCCTATAGTGGTAGTAACTAATTATCCTTTAAGGAATGTTCTGCATAAACCGGATTTATCTGGTCGATTAGTAAAATGGGCAATAGAACTTAGCGAATTTGACATTTCTTATTTGCCTAGGACAGCCATTAAATCTCAAGCACTAGCTGATTTTGTGGCTGAGTTTAGCCCAAATCTGCAGCAAGAAATAAATAAAAATACCTTAGAGGATAGTCGACAGATTACAGTTCAGGCCCCATAGGAGTTGCATGTCGATGGATCCACCCATTCGAAAGGAACGGGGATAGGAATTGTCTTGCAAAATATACATGGGGACAAAATAGAGCAAACTATAAAATGCGGATTTAAAGCAACCAATAATGAGGTAGAATATGAGGCTTTGATTGCTGGTTTAAAACTAGCTCTAAGTTTAGGAATAACATCCTTGATAGTTCGTAGTGATTCACAATTAGTTTCAAAACAGGTAGGGAAAAGCTATCAGACAAAGGATGATAGAATGAAAAAGTATTTAGGTATTGTGGAAAGGCTAGTAGACAAATTCGAAAATTTCGAAATAAAACAGATTAGTCGAGAAGATAACCAACAAGCTGATGCTTTAGCAAATTTAGGGTCAACTTTAGAAACTAACCAAGATAAGCACATTCCCTTGTATTTTTTGACAACTTCAGCATTAGAAAGTTCGGATAAAATGATAAATAGCAATAATTTAACTTGGGATTGGAGAACCCCCTTAGTCGCCTATTTAAAAGATGGACAATTACCAAGCGATAGGAATGAAGCACATAAAATAATTATTAGGGCAGCTAGATTTACTGTATTAGGGGATGAGTTATATAAAAGATCATATGCAGGAGGTCCTTTATTGAAATGTGTATCCCCCTCGGAGTCAAATTATGTCCTTAGGGAAGTTCATGAAGGAGATTGTGGGGATCATAGTGGTAGTAGAAGCCTTATGAGGAAAGTGCGTCTAGCTGGCTATTTCTGGCCCACATTGCAAAGTGACGCAATAACATTAGTAAAGAAATGTGATAGTTGTCAGAAGTATTCCAATGTAAATAGGTTACCACCCGAAAAATTGCATACTATTGCGCCAATATGACCGTTCATGAGATGGGGGATGGATATAGTTGGTAAGTTACCAGCAGCTCCTGGGAATGTTGTGATTTTGCTAGTAGTTACAGATTATTTTACTAAATGGATAGAAGCAGCTGCATTCGCTCAGATTAGAGAAGTTGATGTAATTAATTTTGTTTGGAAAAATATAATTTGTAGGTTTGGTTTACCAAAAGACATAATATGTGATAATGGGTCACAGTTTATTGGAAAAAGTTTTAGGAAGTTTTGTCAAAAATGGCACATTCACTTGAAATTTTCAACGCCTAGAAATCCACAGTCTAATGGACAAGCTGAGTCTAGTAATAAAACTATAATTAATTCGTTAAAGAAGCGATTAGATAAAGCCAAAGGTCGATGGGCCGAAGAATTACCAGCCGTATTGTCGGCTTATAGAACGACGTCAAGGACGTCGACTGGTGAAACACCATTTTCACTGGTGTATGGGACGGAGGCAATGATCCTAGTCGAGGCAGGAATGCCTTCATTACGATATGAATGGTCAAGAGAGGAAACTAATAATGAGGGATTGCAATTAAATTTAGATTTGTTAGAGGAAAGAAGAGAACAAGCATTAATTAGGATAGCCGCCTATCAAAATAGAGCAACTAAGTTTTGGAATAAGCATATTAAAGAAAGACAGTTTAAGGTGGATGACTGGGTACTTAGGAAAGTGTTTCAAAATTCTGAAGAAAGTAGAGATGGTAAGTTTAGTCAGACATATGAAGGTCCTTATAGAGTAGTTGAAGTTACGGGGCCTGGGGCATATAATCTAGTTGACCAAAAGGGAAAAGAACTTTTAAGGAGTTGGAACGCCATACATTTGAAGAAGTATTATTTTTAATCATAAGTTTGATGTTGAATGCAGGATATTTGAACAATTGATATTAACAAAATCGTCAAGGACCATGGAAAATGATGAAAAAGAGTGCTAGCTGGATCATGGTTTCATGACGTTAACTGGCAGTACTCAAAATTCTGATCCATAGTCAAAACGAAAATAGTTTGATTGTGTTTGTTGCAGGTCGCAAGGAGGTGACTCCAGATGACGGACGTCTAAAAGATCGAGCTAACTGACTAATTGTCAGAAATAGCTTAAGTCGACATAATTCAAGAAATATAGTCGATCATGCTTACTCAAAAAAGGATAGTCGACCAAGCATCTGAACTAGTCGATTAATTCAAAAGAGAGTACCCAAAAGAGAGTTGACAACCAAGCGTCTAAGCATGCTAGTCGTTTAACTCAAAAGCGGGTAAGATAACTTGTTATGCTGAGATTCATGACAGTTATAAATTTGCAAAAGCAAAATAAAACTAATATGACTAGAATTGTTTGTCATAATATCCGAACAGGAAATGGGAAAACAATAGAAGCATGAAAAGTACAAAGTACAATTAACAGCAGACTGGGTCAAACAGGTGGTGGAACATCATCATTGTTCTCGTTTCCCTGGGCTGGGGGACTATGAGGCTCATTCTCTGGAGAAGAAGCTGGAAGGTCTGGGAATGTGGCATAGTATTCATTAATGACAGCATCAGGATCCCAGCTGAGATGCTTACCCTCTTTGTATTCCAGCATTAGCTCCATTTGAGTTCTCATTTCAACCTCTGCAATAGCACTCTCCAGGTATCTTTTCCTGTCCTTAAGAGCTTTGTTCTCCACTAGTAGCTGCGTGATTTCTTGCGCTTTGCTGGAGATCTCGCCACCTAGGTTGGTATTAATCTCTCTAAGCTCTATAGCCTTTTGCCTCCACTCTTCAACGCCTCTGCGAAGGTTGTTAATCAATTCAGTTTTCTGAAGTGAGGCTGATTTTTCTTTGGCTAAAGATTGTTTCTCCTTCTCAATATGAGCTTGTAGAGCTTCCAACTCCTTTTCCATATTAGTTATCATTTCATTTCTTTCCGCTTCCAGCTGGGAAAGGCGATCTTGGGTGACTAAGGTCTTAACTTGCTCCCTATGCAGGGACATGAATTCAAGAGCCTAGACAGGAAAATAAAAGTATATAAGTAATAGTTTGATATTTACAAAATAAAGTAGTATGAGTTATAGAGATTACCAGGAAGAGGTTTCTCATTGTGTTATCAATGTTTTCTGTCACCTCTAAAGATTGAAATGTCGCCCTGTCAGTAGGAGTGGGAAGCCTTTGCAGGATATCCAAGGTGATAGCCCAAGGTTTTCTGTGAAATGCAGGAGCTTCAGCAGGAAGGGAAAGATCAATACCCTTCAACTCTTCAGAAGAAATCAAGTCTTGAGAAGTGCTCCTCAAGCTCCAGTCTTTGTCAGAAGTTGCCTTGAATTTCTTGGGCGATGGAGGAGTTGAGTTGGTCGACGGTTCCTGAATAGAGATTCCAGGAAGGACTGATCCCCTAGTCCTCTTGCTTCTGGTAGCAGGGGGATCAGTAATGACAACAGCCGTCTCCTTGCCTTTCCCTTTGACTGGAGCAGGATTTTCAGTTTGAGGGGGGTGGAATGGTGGTAGCAGGAATAGTAACAGCAGCATTCATGGAATGCCTCTTCTTGCTCCTAATCTCAGAAGCAGCACCATTTTTGGCTTCGGCTTTGAACTGAGCCCTTTCAGCAGCAGATAGCTTTGGAGGCATCTTTCCTACATAAAGTACGGTAAAAATCATCATTATTTTTGTAGAATAAGTAGGGTTTAAAAGGTATTAAAGTTTACCTGATATGATGGTTGAAAAGTGTCTAGATTCTTTAGGAAGGGCAAGAATTTTCTTAATCTTATCGGTAGAAGTCTTTTCAATAAGATGGGTGTAAGTTAGTTGTTTGTCACCTGTAAAAGGAAATGAAGTAAGAATGAGTATTGAAAGGAAGTCTACAATTAGGAAATAGAGTTAGTCGTCTTACTTAGACGACGCCACTCCCTTCTGAGTTTGACACCAGGAGGCTCTAAGCTAGCAATCGGAATAATCAAAAACCTCTCATCCCATTGCCGGTCATTAGGGCCCTTGTCAGAAGTCTAGGTCTCAAGCCCTTTACGATTGCGGATAAGGGTATAAACACCTACTCTAACTTCACCTGAACTAGCTTTAACTTCACTAATAGAGTAAGAGGTTAAAACATCTAGAAGATCAAGGGGAAACCCCAAATGTCGCCCTAAAATTTCGGCTATTATGGCTACCCTCCAAACATGAGGCATTAACTGGGAAGATCAAGGTCAAAATGCTTGCAAAGTTGCTCAATAATGAGAGGAACAGGGAAACAACTAGCATAGCGGAATGCTTCCACGCTAAGAGCAATGGTGTTTTTAGAAAATGAATCAAGTCTCTCGTCTTTGTTAGGGATCCTAAAGGGTACCAGAGGGTTAAAGAAATACAAGTTTTTCTCTTCTAATTTCCTAGATTCAATTGCTTTTAATTTGACAGGTTTCAAGTCCGTCCTCAAAGGAGATCTTTTAGTCTCTGTACTAACTATTTCTTCAGGAATCACTCTCACTAGGGATCTCAGTGGAGGCGACCTAGAACTAGTGCCTTCTGTAGGCACATTTTGATTATTAATGTTTTGTGAAGTTTCATTTGACCCAGAGTCAGATAAATTAGTAGAAGCACCATTTGGATAATCAGCATGCGAAGGGTTAGATTCAGAACCAGACATTGTAAATGGCGGAGTAGGAAGATACCTGGGAAAATGACAAGGAAAGCGCTTGAAAGGAGAATGACCTAAGTGTTAGAATCTTAAGTTTTGATGAAGACTAAAATATGAAAGAACAGGCTAAACACTTAGAGAAAAATTAGGTTAATATAGAACCAAGCAAGAGTACAACCGGATGTGGATTTACTTCCGGATGGACTAGGACTAGCGCTCGCGGATGAATGTCTCATCCCCCAGCGGAAGCAAGTAATACACTAAGTCATAACTCAGTCTAGGAACATTAGGAGTATAAAATCCTTGAGACTAAGTTAGGACGCAATCGGATGCAGGAATGCTTCCGGATGCTTAGTGACTAGCGCTGCCTGTTAGGTTAGGCAACACCGAGCGTCAGTGAATATAACTAAGCCATAACTCAACGTCCAGTAGGAGTGCTTCCGGATGTGGAATTGCTTCTGGAAGTAAGAAAGCTCCCTTAGACTAAATGAACTCCCACTGCATGTGATTATGTGTTGTTATGCTACACATCCCATAGCATGAGTAAATGACACTAAGTCACTCGGGAAGAATTAGACTAATATCAAATCATAAGTTAGAATACAACCGGATGCAGAATTGCTTCCGGAAGACTTAAGAGTAAAATAACGAGACTTACGCTGACTATTGGAATAGACATTCCCTAGCGTCAGTAGACAATACACTAAGTCAGAACATAGTCTAAGTAAGATTGCTTCCCATAGCAAACAAGCTTCCCACAGCATGTATAGTTCTTACTACACTTGATTATATATACTACTCTGTTGGACTAACAAGTATGTGTAGAACTTAGTTATACTTCCGGATGCAAATGAGCTTCCGGATGCAAATACTCTTGACACTGGGACTCAGAGACTAACACTTGCAGAGCAAGATTGTTGCTTCCGGATGAACGATGATCATCCGTCAGCAAGAGTACAAGAGTCAACGTCACATACTCAGAGGTCAGAATGCTTTTGTCAGAGCAGAGTTGTCAGAGTTGCTTTTCAGAGATAAAGCAAGTCAACCCTGCTAAGCATTAATGAAGATGTACTTCTCAACGGTAACATAGGATTAACGGCTATATTCAAACGGACATATTCAATCTGCCGCCCAAGCCTGAATGTTTTGAGGCCGAGTATAAAAGGAGCATCTACATTCAGAAGAGATGTTGGAAGAACAGAGCCTATTATCTGAGATGTTGTATTCTACATTTCTCTCATCTTCTACTCTCTGATCTTAGAGTTGTAACATTCTTAGAGAGTAATTCATTTGTACTTAAGTGAGTAACATCATCTATTCTTAGAGAGAATCATTTGTACTTAAGTGTTTATCACAATCAGTTCATAGAGTGAACATATTATCAAATCCTCTAATTGATAGAGGCTATTCTAAAAGCTCGTGCTTGAAGAACAGTATTGTTATCTTACAAAAGTGAGGGGGAGCATTTAGAGGTTTTCTAAATCTCCATAGGTTGCAAGTTAGCCCGCAAAACTTGTGGTTGTGAAGGTTTGCAGGTGAGCCCGTTGCAAAACCTGTGGGTTGTTAGGTGAACCCGTGTTCGTAAAACCTAAAGTGTAAAGGCTGTCTTGTGCCTGGTTTAAACAAGAAGTTTAGTGGATTGAAAATCTCAGGTGGAGCCTGGGGACTGGATGTAGGTCTGGAAGTGACCGAACCAGGATAAATCTGTGTGTGCTTAGTTTGTCTTTAACATTCTTATTTCCAGCACCACACCACCATACTTGTGCAAAACATAATGTGTCATCTCCTTCATCAAGCACAAGCAGTCAGTTTTTAAAAGAGAATTTTAACTTTTATTCTGCCACCCAATTCACCCCCCCTCTTGGGTGACAGCCACGCATTTCACTAAGGTGATGAAACGTGAAGTATGAAGATGAAATAAGAAGCTACAGTTATTAAAGGAAAAGAGCGCCAATCAGTGCCAATTTTCAGGGAATGCACTCAAGCCATCAAACGTGGGCAAAGGAAGCGTCGATTTAATCCCAGCCGTCAGATGACTTAGTGTTACAACATTATTCACCTTTATGTTGGTAGGCCCATTAAGCCCAAACAGAAGGCAAGTCTAGCAAGGCCCAGCGCATCAGAGGAAGTTAAAAACATAACTCCACCGGTCAAAGATATTAAGAGTATTTTGTAACTGCAAATTAACTATTTGTAACCTCCACATTTATGAGGATCAAAACGGAAATAGCTATAAATAAGGGAATTAATTACTCCAACGGGAAGGAAATTTGTAATCTATATATAGAAGCTCCAACCATGTTAAGAGAGGATGGAATATCTTCTGAATCTTGTACTTTCTATTTCTCTCTTTCGCTAGTCGACCAAAGTCTAGGCTACTAATCTCTTGTAGAATCATTGTGGTTTGTCCACTCATTCATTCTGAATAAAGATACTATTCTTTTCTTTGATATCATATAATTTGTGTATCAACATACACCATATCTCATCTCTCACACACCTCACCTCACCCCATCCTTCCTCCCACCTTCACAGGCAGCACACTTTCCTCGTCGATCATTTTCCCAAACCAATCTGATGTACATGAATCATTTGCATCTAGAATGTTGCGGTGGCCGAATGGTGGAGCAGATTTCGCAGCAACGGAGATCTTTGGGCTAACGCCAATATGGCGGTTGATCTGGGAAGCTCCGGCGTCATCATTGCCATTGTCTGCGGGATCTGAAAGGGAAGGGGAAGAATGTAGTGGAAAGTCGTTAGGATGTGAATTTAGTTTTGTTGTCGTGGGTGAATGAGAGAGAAATTGACGGAGAGAAATTGAACAGAGAAGGAGAGAGAAGGGAAGGAATATGAGGGTGAGGGAGAGGGATATGGTGGAGTGGGGTGTAGGAGTGTGTATTGGATGTGAGCCATTAGATCAAATGGATGGTGGAGATGAGGAGAACTTGATTTAGGAACTTGGGGTAAGTTTTCTCCTTTCCAAACACGTGTGCCCCCAATAGGCAAGCTATCTTCAAAAAAAGGTGAATGTCCATTTTTTTACATATAACTGTTGTTCGAATATTAATAAAAGTATATAACTATTTTAAGTTTATCAATAATAACCCAACTTTTAGCATGAGATTAACAATAAGATTTCCGTTAATCATAGATGAATTCCATTAAGTTGACAAATAAAAGGTAATAAAATTAAAAGTAAATAGTTCAAAATACCCTTTTAATAATTAAAAAAATCCCCCACTTACCCTCTCCCTCTCGCTCCTCTTCTCTCATTCTCCTCCGTCCACTCCCCCCAACTCTCCCTCCCTACAACAAACACTCTCCCTCCCTACAACAAACCCCCCCCAGCCACCACCTTCCTCCATTCTCCTCTGTCACATTCATAATTATGTACTATTGTTGATCCTTAGGCAATATTTTTGTTTGTCCACTATTCTACACACACTATATATCATATAAACTGCTATAATTATAATAATATTTAATCTCATATATAATTTACACTATATTTAACTCAATAAATTGTGAACAGTTGTTAATTATTATAATATAATATAATCTTTTTTTTATAAATTGTAAAGATACAAAATTAAAAGTAAAATAAAATTATTAATATATAATCTATATATTAATCATTGTATTAGTTTTATACAAATTATTATTTATATTCATATACTATGTATTATATTTAGTAATTCAATATTATTTTTATAATAAACATTTTCTCAAATTACTATTATATTAATTTTCTATTTCAGTCATTAATTTATTTTATATGTGTGTGTTAAACTAGTATTATCAATTAATTCTAAATTTGTTACTTAATTTATTTTAATTTTATTCATATTCCCATTTTTTGTAGTGTAATTCAGGTAACCGATACCACTCGTATATTTTCAATGATTATGGATATAGAGTAAAGACCATTTGCTGAAAATCACAACATATGTTCACGTGGGTCAGCCAATGAGAGTGTCTTATGGTGAAAATCGAAATAGCCTACCTAGCAAACAAGACGTGGATACTTTATAATAATAATGAATAATATGTATGCTAAAAATCACAATAACAATATTTTGTTCAAATTTCTTAAACTTTCATCCCAAGACACTTCCTTTTCTCGCCAATATAATTATAAACTTCAAGTATCCTAAAATTTTGCAATGTTACTAGTACACTTTAGCAGAACAAGAAATGACACGTACGTCTATGCAAGGTGGATGATTTGACAAAACACAATTACCATTTTATGTATAGTTTAGTTAAATAAGTTTGGATTTAAAATTAAAAATAAATTTGTAAAACTAAATTGTGGACCACCCATCCATATTTTCCACAAATGAGGTAAGTCATTATGATGTTGATGGTTTAATTAACGTGACTACCTAGATATCTTTGTACTTCATACAAGTGAATGAGTGTGGATCCGTATGTGGAAATTAGTCACATAAGAATGGGCTTTAGGTTTGAGAAATGAGAAGTGAGGCTATTATTGACTAGCTAGATATGCAAACAAAAAAAAACAAGGCTGCTTGACTTGAACCAGAGAAAGTTATATCTATATAGCGTTGTAAATCCGATATCCTCTCCTCATTTATTGAATGTTTCTGGAAGTGTGTATAGAAATGAAGAGAAAATTCAAAGTGGTGATCATATAATGAATTTCAGTGGAGTGATTAACGGAGAGGTAAAAAACATTTAAAAATTAAAACTACTCTTGCGTAAAGAAGTTGCTTATAATTTTAATTTTCAAAGATGTTGGCTATAAAGTTTGTGTATAAATAGAGGCTATTGGATTGGAGTAAGGCATCACAAACAGATAGAATTCGATCATTTGTTTCTTTGGCATTGGATTTCAGTTTATTTAGAATTCATAGCCATGGATAACTTCTTCTCCACAAGAAATTTTGCCATATTGCTGCTTTTTGGCGTATTCTCCTTTATAGGACTCCAATTTACAGGTCCCTCCCTCCCTCCCTCCCTATCTATCTATCGCACAAACACACATACACATTTCGTATATAATCAATAAATAAAATATATATTAAGTAAACAATGAATGTATGGCTGTTCATAGCACTCTCCTTTTCATGAATTATTTTTTTTTTCATTGCTCTCGAACGATTTTAAAAGATTAGTTGGTCTAATTTTCAACTGTTATGTTTGAAATTATATCGAAAGTCCGTATTCATAAATTGGTTACTGAAAAGTTTTTTTCCCCTCAAATCTGTATACATATAATACATATATATCTGTAATAATGTGTATTTACAATTTAATAATTATTATTCACAACTAAAAATATATGTAGCATTATTTACCACGCAAACAACACAAATTTATTTTGAAATGGCTCAATGAGTATTTATTATTAGTAGTATTTAGGTATAAAAGATATTTGTAAATTTAGCATTAGATATAATTCTCCTATTTAATTTTTCTCATATTCAAATAGAGTGAATTTTTTCAAGAATGGATTAATAAAATGAAATCCAAAATCTTATTTATTTCCATTGATTTCATATGGATATAATATATAGCCTTCACTTGGAAACTAATTAATTAGTTTTTAATTTTATAAAATTGTTGTGAGTTAACTTTTCTTTAGTCATTAGTTGAGCATGTCTGTAGTTTTTTTAAATTTTTCTTGAATGAAGAACCCAAGCAAGGGTTTAATATCATATAGCTTAGGTGCATTGTCAACTTCTTCACTTATTAACCAAGACTATTTCAATTGTTAACATTGGTCATTAAACATTTATTGAGACCTCTATGATATTAAGTATATTACTTGAGATCAGACTATGAATTGTACCAACAATAATTATCAACTGTTACATAAGTGTATGGAACTAAGATTTTTTCTTAATATTATAGTTATTATTATCTTTGGTCATAAATATAAGAGCTAGTTCACTTTTTGGGATTAAGAAAGCAACCACGAAATCTTAATATTTGCGATATGTGATTAGATTATATAATTTATAAGTAGTTTTTAAGAAAAGAAGTCAAATATAAACATTTTTAAGTTCTGTATTTTTTATCCTTAAATTTTCTAAAGAAAATCAATTGAATGATTAATATTCATGCATATATTGGTGTAAACTCTGGTGCTTATATTGACTTGTTTTATCCGATTTATTGTCCTTCGTAAAAGGAAATTTGATTGCAATATAAATTTAAATGCTTATTTTTGAGATAAGGACTTCAGCAAAAGCCAATATATAAAGAAAGTGAAGGCCAAGTTCAGCTATTTGAGATTTGTAGTCATGGTCAACGGTTGACTAGGTGGTCCTATGTGAATCATCACTTTGAAGTTCTAAATTTTCCGATTTCTTTAAAAGAGAACTTATTTCTGACTAGTTTATTTTTCAAAACTGTAATTACACTCCAATATATTTTGTTTTTTTGCTGTTAAAGAGAGAAATAATTGTACATTTAGATGATAGACTGTAACTAAATTTTAAGTAACCCTAATAACAATATATAATTCCTCTTTAATATATGATAAACTATACCATCATAATAATATCGTCACGTTGGTTGACCTAAATTATATATGTTTCCACCAATTAAAGAAAATTAATCTCCATAATATTTTATATATTCTTATGAAATTTGCCTCATCATACTACAGAAGGCACGTGGCGTCCTCTACATGGCCTTCCATGTACTATTTGAATTTAAAAGTTTTGAAATTACAATTTTCGATATTAAAATCAATTGTTAATTATTTCATCTTATATTAAATTCCTTAAGATTTTCTATTATCATTAATCGTGTGTGTGTGTATGATAAATTAAATAATAATATTTATTTGAAGGAGTATGAATATCAATAGTTTTTGTTTATAGACAATGTTATTTATTTGTTGAAGTCTATATTAGAGTAGCTAAATGTACAAGTAATTGAGAAGTTTGTTGAAACCTATTTAGTGTAAGCTAAGCCTCAATCCCACATAGTCGAATTTTACATTTTTTTTGAATTGTTTTAAAGTTATCTCAATTGATGACGTACATTAATAATTGTTTTCATCAATTAGTGTCATTATTGATTTATTTTTAAAGCAATAAACAAACAAATATTACATTCTATAATCAACTTTCTGCTAAAAAAATTCTATAATAGACTGATTCATCTTTTTTTTGGTCGAGATAGACTACTGATTCATCTAATACATTTAGAATTACTTAACTCATACATTTAGAATTAGAATAATGATACTTAATTAAAATCACAATTCTATTCATGTAGGTGCACAATCAATAGGAGCATGTTATGGTTCAGATGGGAACAACCTACCAAGCAAACAGGATGTGGTGAATCTATACAAATCCAATGGAATTGGCAAAATGCGCATATACAATCCAGATGAAGCCACCCTGCAAGCCCTAAGAGGCTCAAACATTGAAGTCATTCTTGGTGTTCCTAATGATAAGCTTCAATCACTCACAAACGCTGGTGCTGCAGCAGATTGGGTTAACCAATATGTTAAACCCTACACAGATGTAAAATTTAAGTATATTGCTGTAGGAAATGAAGTCCATCCTGGTGATGCTGGAGCTTCCTCAGTCCTACCTGCGATACAAAACATTCAAAGCGCAATTTCTGCAGCGAACTTACAAGGCCAAATCAAGGTGTCTACAGCCATAGATAGCTCATTAATACAAAACTCTTACCCTCCTAATAATGGAGCTTTCACTGATGCTGCTAATGGTTTCATAAAGCCAATCATCACTTTCTTATCCAACAATGGAGCTCCACTTCTTGCAAATATATACCCCTATTTTTCATATACAGGAAACCCACAAAGCATTACTCCTGCTTATGCTTTATTCACTCAACAAGGAACAAATGATGCTGGGTATCAAAACTTGTTTGATGCATTGTTGGATTCTGTGTATGCTGCTTTGGAGAAAATTGGAGCTTCCAATATGCAAATTGTTGTATCTGAAAGTGGGTGGCCTTCTGCTGGTGGAGATGCAGCTAATGTTGATAATGCATCAACTTATTATAAGAATTTGATTAATCATGCCAAGGGTGGAACACCCAAGAGGCCTAATGGGCCTATTGAGACGTATTTGTTTGCCATGTTTGATGAAAACTTGAAGCCTGGACCAGAAATTGAGAGGCATTTTGGTCTTTTTAATCCGGACAAGTCGCCCAAATACCAACTCGCTTTCAATTAATGAATTAATGAAGGCTTCATTTTCTGTAATGTGTATCTATGTAAGTCAAATAATAAGGGTGACATGACCCTATATACAGTTGTATTGCACCCCTAATAATGAAGCACGACTTCTCTAGTAACTATTGAATAAAGATTGAAATAAAGCAAACAGAATTTACTACTTTTGATTATATTATATTTTCACGACATGATATGAATAGCTGTTAATTTCGGGCGTAGGCTTATATATAATGTTCCTAACGGAATCACAACAAAGAAGAATGTGGTTTGTTTGAGGTAAAAAGGAGCTTGAGGTTTCTGATCTATGTGTTTCTCTCCAATGGTTTGATTTTTTTAGTACTCCATTTTTTCATTTTTTTTCCTTTTTATCATTAGATTTTATAAAAAAATGACAATACAATTTTTATACATATGTTAATTGTAAACATTTCTCGAAATTTTGTAAATTAAAAAGAGGGAATCCTGTTAATTTTTAACAAAAGTGATTTTTTTAATGGGGCTATTTTGGACTTATTTCTATAACTATTTAATTGCAAATTTCCCTTTATTTGATTATAAAAAGTAACCCCTTGCCAAAACTTTTCAAAATTGGGGCAAAAATGTCCATCACAGTTAATTTTGTTACTTTTTCACTCATCATCCTCTGTCACATAATCACACAAGGGCAAATAAATACATAAGTTTGCCACATATTTTAGTGAGAGATGAATCAGCAGAAGATGACTATTTTTGTCATTTTTGTCATTTTGCCCCAGTTTTGAAATGCGATGGACAATTTTGCTCCAAAAAATTTTATATGGTAAATTTTGCACCATTGTGACAATTACATGACCATTTTTGCCCTTTAACCCTTACAGAATTTGTTCAACGCTTTAAAAATTATGAAACTGGCCCATCTATGAACTATTATGTTTCAGAATTGATTTCATTGATTTTTTTGATGTTTTATGTTCCAATCTGGACCCCAACTCAAACCCAATCATTTAGTCCAATTTCCTACTCATATTATATGAGAAATTAGGTTTAAAAACTTTATTTTTTGGTGTTGGGTTCTCTCCCAAACTCTAACTCAATCTCATTTTTCATATTTCTCTTCTCTCTTTTCAATTTCTTTCATTTCTCTTCCACCTTCCACCGTCCTTCCTTATTCTATGACACGTTAAAGTCCTCCATTGTTTTAACATCCTAAAATTTAATTAAGGATTAGTGGTAAATTAATATTTATTTTGAAATTAATTATGAGTTTAGGGAGCTTCCAAGTGAAATTCATGCAAATTTGAGGCATTTTTGGAGGATAATAATATTTTTATGAGATTATTATGCCTATTCTCTTTGGAAATTGAAGGAGCAATAGTTAGAGATCTAGATTATTAATTGAAGAAAAATACATAAATTGGAGTATAGATTATTTTTATGATTTGTTTTGAGGCTGGAATTTAAAATGGAAAAGTAAATAAATCAAGATAGAAGGGTAATTTTGCTTTAAAACCCTAACCTACAGTTCCTCTCCTTCCGTCATATGTGTGTAGCTGTCTCCCTCACACCCAAAAAAAAACCCTCCTCCTCCTCCATTGTCTTCTTCTTCCTCTTTACTTCTCCATCCTTTTTCAAAGTTTTATTTCTTAACCATGCATGTTAGATTATTTCTTTCTAACCTGGTTAGCAATTAATTATCCATGATAACACTTATATTGTTTTAGGAAATTCTTTTCTATCATGGATAATGTATAAATTATTAGAAATTTGTTTTTCTAAATATGATAGAGATATTGATATTATGGAAAATCCTTTTTCTATCATAGTTAGTAAAGAAATTATTGAATTGAAATTTATATTAATGATAGTTAATCAGGGAATTAGTAACAGAATGTTACAATTGCTATTTAGGGATGCTTTTCATTGGCTTAAGCTTGCATTTTCAAAAGGTAGGTTCCTTTTCACCTCCTTTCTCTTTGCATCCGTTTCTTTTCCTAGATTCATGTTTTCATTTATGCTTTAAGACTTGATTTTGGTTTTTTATTTGAGTTCTTGTGGTTATTTGGGTTAATAATGAGGAATTTGCACTGTTCAATATTTATAGTTTTATATATGTTTCGTTGCAATTCTGTTTTCTCTCTATTTATATATGGTTATGATAAATGGATGATTGGGATGGACTGTAATTAAACCTAAACCATTACTAACCATTAGTCATACTCCAAGATACTTAATAACACTTAATTAAATGGATTCATGTAGGTGTTAGACTTAACGGTTGGTAAGGTTTGATAGTCTAGAAAACTAAGATAAACTCAAAGAAAACCTATATATTGATTACTTGAGTAACATTGAACTTCAATCCATTGGTCTTAGTTCATTATGTAGGGTTCTGATAGTGACTTAAAATCATAGGATTAATTAAGTGGCAATTTGGGGTTACAGTTATAGGATAAATAGTTTCGTAGCTTGTAAGAAATTGGTCGATAAAGGGCATGATAATGTCTAATTCAATGGCCGGGCTCCAACAATTATACTCCCTCCGGTCCTAAATATAAGACCTAATTGACTTTTTTGAAAAATCCTAAAAAAAGCAAAAATAAGTTAATTATAAATTGATTTACCTAATTTTTTCTTTTAAACTAGTTTATTTTACTTATAAACTAATGGACAATCTAAAAATATATCAAATATGTCATGATTTAATAGACTATTTTGCAACCTTAACTTCTCCAAAAAAAAGTTATCTAGGTCCTATATTTAGGACCGGAGGTAGTATATTGTACTCATGGATTCATGAGTTTGGTAAATAAGAAATTTATTGCATTTGAGTCTTTAACATCTTTAGAAAGTCATGATAGTCATTGAAAGTTATTTTCAAGAGAATTTCACATTCATTCCACCCTTTTATCCAAAAAGCCAAAAATATTTACATGTTTTGTATCCTTCATTCCCACCATTAAAAACTAAACAAATATCATTTTACCCATAACATTCTTGCATTACATCTAGTTTACTAGGATAGTTAGATTAAACAAACTCCTTGTGAACGATTCGGATTACACCCTACTACTACACTTTTACATCCAATATAAATATCTTTATAATTGACCCAAGAGCGATGTATGATAACTGTCGATTCAAAAAATAACAAGACATTGTGCCTAAGTGGTTACGACAAAGCATAATATGATTAGAGAAATAGAAATAACTGAGGTCCATTGATAAACTCTATGATTTCACACATTTCATCTCTATTTCCCTTTATTACACATTCTTTTTATGATACATAGATGAGAAATACACAAATAAGAATAGAAATTGATTCAAATAGAAAACAATATATTGGTGTGAAATTTAGAGTTAAATGTTTATATATTTGAGACTTGAAAACTCTTTCAACACTCTTTCTAGCTTGTGTAGGAGGAGGTAGACAAATGCTTAAAGCTCAAAGAAACCAAAGTGGTATACAACAAGGAATTAAGAAAATGGAGCAAGGAAGAAGCTTGAAGGGACCAAAGAAAGGTCGATTCTGGAGGCTCACTAGTGGCTTGCCAATTGGCGAACCAATTCACACCTTTATGCTCCCTCGCCATTTGAAGAGACAGCAGACGAGCAACTGACGAATCACTTCACAGCTACACATTTTGATCACTTTCTCATCATATAAAAAGATAAACTTGGGCATTTTTAAGAGGATATTGGAACAGATGACAAATCACATTCAAGCCTTAAGTTTATTAAATTCACCAATTGTGAGTAGGAAGTGAGCAAATATGCTAGGCTTAATCCACCCTTGGTAAATTAGGCCTAAATGAGTGTTTGAGGTTTGAACAAAAATATTGGGTTTATATATGTAATATGTCCATTTATTTAATTTAAATTCAAATGAAATGATGTATCAATTTATTTAAAGAGCATGTAACTCAAACAATCAAAGGATGATAACAAATAACTAGACTTCTCTACCTTCTCCTATCTCTCACTGCATTTGCAGTATATTAAAGTCAAAATTTACACTTGTGATTTTGACTGTGAAAGGTATAAACTTGAAGAAATCTGCAACCAGGTATTCCTAAAAATCCAACACTTTAGTTTATATCAAACAAAGAAATTAGTTAAATATTACTCCCTCCGTTCTTAAATATAGGACCTAGATGACTTTTTTAAAAAATCCTAAAAAAGCAAAAAATAAGTTAATTATAAATTGATTTACCTAATTGTTTCTCTTAAACTAGTTTATTTTACCTATAAGCTAATGGATAATCTAAAAATATATCAAATATGTCATCATTTAATAACCTATTTCGCAACCTTAATCTTTCCAAAAAAAAGTTATCTAGGTCTTATATTTCGGAACGGAGGGAGTACTTCTACAATACATTTTATACAACATAATATGCTAAAAATTTATCAGACACTTTTTTCATTGAAAATGTCATGTATGCAGTATGTATACACATACATGATACAAAAGACACATATATTTTCTTTAAAAAATTATATAAAAGCACACACTTATATATATATATATATATATATATATGTATGTATATATATATATATGTATATGGGACGTGACGACTTGCCGTGCTCGATCCTGAAGATAAATTTTGTCTATTCGAATTTTCTCATCCCGAAAATTGCGAGACTGAAATTTCCCCTCCCGAAATGTCACGGGATGGGAGGAACGGATCGGGATAGGAAAATTTGTACACCCCCTACAAAGATTACAAAGATTAAAATAGAACAGTGGCGACTTCTCTCCCTCCGTGAATTGATGTTGAATAATCGTGCGTGCATGTGTATGTAATGTGAATTAGCAATTGCTTACTCCTTTTTTCACCGTGTGCGTCCCCCTTGTGAGATGATGAAGTTCTTAGATTCCCGTTCCTAAAGAGGTTGTTTTGTAGCAAGTCCTTGTCATAACAGTGGAGAATATTAAATTGGTCACTCCGAAAGTCCCAATGAAATGTATAAGAAACTTCAAAATTTGAAAAGTACAAATCAATCAATTTAATGTAGGAATTAGAGAAGAACTTCAGCACCGTCAATCACTCAAGAAAATTCGTATGGTTTGCATTATTGAAGAATGATCACTAGTAAAATTTTCATCAAAAAACGAACTGCCTTGTAAAATACTTTATCTGGTCATGAGCTAATTAATATGTTTTCTTTTTTTTTGGTGAGATTTTAATATGTTTTCTTTATTCTTGAATATATGTTCTAGTTCATTTTGTTCACGAAATTATGATTTTTTTTCTTCATATTATTCCTATCAATTGCACACATCAAATACAGGGATTTATATAGGGTAGTTTACAATGAACATGATTGAATTGGATTCCCTTAATGAAATTGATACACATATCTCAATCAAATAACTTATTAAACTAATTTTTTATTTTCTATAATTTATTAGTCTTCGAGAGACAATAAATAATGAGTATGTTAGCTGATAGTCAACAAGAAGCAAGTTCTTGAAAAAAATAGATATTTTTTGGCCGAAAATGTATATATATACTAAATTAATTTAAACATTGATGAAAGACAAAAGTAGTTATTGTTCTAAAGAGCGTGTATGGAACGACTTCTAAGGATACGTCCAATGTTACGTTTAAAGGCCTGATTCATATGAAGGGATTGGAGGAGAAGGGTTGCAAGAATTTTAAGTTGAATTGGTAAAAAAAATTAGAGAAGTGAAGGTAAAATTTTTAATTATTTTTCATACAGTTTTATCTCACATCTTCCCTTTTTAAATTTTTTTTGCTCAATTACATTTTATCATTATGAATTTAGGTTAATTAACCTTCAAAAACTTAATTAAATTAAAAATCTTAACCATTCATGTTTTGATTTTGAATTTATACTCTTAAATTTATCATTTAATTAGTTAACATTTTTGTCATATCAGACGTTTCTATTTTTCTAATATAATGCAAAATCATTACAAAAATATCTATATATTTTCATTTGATGTATAATTTTAAGTTAATTAACTTATCAAAAAATAATTTTAATTATATTATAATTTTTGCCATTTTTATTTGACTTCAAAAAATAAAAAATGAGTCTGCAATCAAAATTGTAGTGCACCTTACCCAGTTTTTTTGAAAGAAGGAATTGGTCGACATTCAAAATATTAAACATTAGTTTTCTTAATTAAAACTCATTTTAAATATAAGGGAAGTGATGATTGGCAGCTAAATAAACTGAAGTTAATTGGCTTTTATATATTTCAACCAAATTCTTAACCGCATTTTGTCAATCTCATTAAATTATGTCATAAACTTTTCCGTCGCCTTGCCTAACTTTTATCACACAGCCTTGTAAACTTTTATATATATATATATATATATATATATATATATATATATATATATATATATATATATATATATATATATATATATATATCTTTTAATAAAAAATGTTTGAAGTCTATACACACGCATATTTTTTTATTAAAATACATACACATATATGCATGTATATATTCAACTTGATTTTGTTGAATAATCTATCAACTTTATCATAATCATGCTCCCATCCATAAATAACATGAGCGCGCGCACACATTAAAATGGAAATACAAATAATTAATTAAGAAAACATGCATAAGATTTTTAGAGCATGCTTTTATATTTGGTACGGTGAAAGAAAATGATTCCAAATATTAGTTTTTTAAAAAATTATGCTCTGGAAGAAAGTAACATATTACTATCTACAAATTCAATAAAATACATAGTTGAAAGGTTCAAATGTTAACAATTTTTTAGAAGGCTAAAGTATGCTTTTGGTCCCTTAACTTTGACAAAAGTCATGTTTTGGTCCCTTAACTTTGGAAAGTGTGTTTTTGGTCCTTAAACTAACACCGTTAACTTTTCTAACAGAAAATGCTGACTGTGTAAAATTAATATGCTGACTGTGCAAAATTAATATTACATGAAATATTAAATATTGATTTAATATTATTAAATTAAAAAAGAAATTATTACAGATAAATAAATAAATAAAACTCTAATATATATTCATTAATCATAATCATTACGATCTAACATTTTTACAATCAACAGAACACATTTTTACAAAGCAAATCAAGAACACATTCTTACAAAGCAAATCAAAAACAGAACGCATTCTTGCCAAAAAAAGAAGAAAGAACGCATTCAAGAAAAAAGAAAGAACACATTCAAGAACGCAACATATTTGGCTGCTCCCCAAACCCTAGCCTCAAACCCTAGCCTCAAACCCTAGCATCCGCAAATACAATCCAAGAAATCAGGTTCAAATTAGGCATGCAGATTTTTTTAATTTCTATTTCCTCCTTTCGGTTCCTTGTCTTTTCTCCTTGCTTCGACCATTTTGTTTCCTCGTTTCGGTTCCTTGTCTTTTCTCCTGAAAGTGATCATTAATTACTTAGTTGATAAAAATATTACACTTATATATCTATGAGAAAAAACTAATAGTTGTTAACATTACTACACAAAGATTTCATATCTAGCAATGAGCATTCCTGTTTTTACTGATTTTCCACATACAAATTCTTGACTGTTTTAAAACTAGTAGTGGATTCAAATTATTAATTGTTCTAAATTCTTGCTTTCTTGCACGATTTGAACTTGAGGTATAGACTCAAAAGTTAGTCTCAGAGATGGGGAACAATTCTGATGAAGACAGTGCCTTAAGTATTGAATTTAATGATAGTGAAGAAGAGGTGGATGAAGGTGACATTGAGGAGTACAAAATACTACATAAAGAAAATTCATATGAAGATCATGAGAGTGAAGATTCAGAAACTTGTGATGATAATAAGCAAGAAGATGCAGATGAAAATGAAGGAAATGAATATATAATGAATAGGTTTCCAACGCACGCATAAGCTGTTAAAAAATATGAGCGAATACAAATGGGAGGTAGGAACACTTTATAACACCAAAGAGGATTTCAAAGAAGCAATATCTACATATGCTGTGCATGATGGAAAAGGGCTAAAGTTTATTAAAAATGATAAGGAAAGGGTTAGAGTAAGGTGAAAGACAAATTGTGATTGGGAGGCAGATCGTGAACACGAGGAAGGGGAAGGAAGACATATTGGAGAAGATGGAGAACACGAGGAAGGGGAAGGAAGAGAGAAGGAGGCAGATTTAGATCGGTGACGGTGAGGAAGGAGAAAGAGGAAGGGGAAGGATGGTTTCCACGTGTTGGGTGTTGCGAAAGTTTGTTTCCACGTGTAATATTTTTTAGGTGATTAGACATTTAGTTTTGCCGATTCATCGGTCTCCGTTAAGTAAATTAACACTGTTAATTTAAGGGGACCAAAAACATACATTTTATAAATTTAAAGGGACCAAAAACACACTTTTCAAAGTTAAGGGACCAAAACATGACTTTTGTCAAAGTTAAGGGACCAAAAGCATACTTTAGCCTTTTTAGAATTTGAACAGTATGCAAATATACAATTATGAATTTAAAATAATCAAATATCTAATAATTATTATACATCTCGAAATTTCATAATTATATTATCTGCTAATTGTTATATCAGGATACCATTTCTTCCTAAACATTATTTGTTATTTTAATATATTTTGTATATTAAAATAGTTTGATGTAAATAAAAGTACATTAGTTTAATCACTATTAATTCAACTAAATTTAACCCCTAATTAAATTAACTAATAAATGACGAGAAGTATACCAATTCATAATGATTTTCTCCGAAACCCCTGGTCCAGTCCCGATTAATAAAGACAACCAACAAGTTGTTTTGGTTTATTATATACGAAACTTGGGAGGAAGAAAACAGACTACGGTTTTTGAAGCAGACTGATCAGTACCAATAACTCATCCTCGTTGTCGTTGCCCACCACTTTTAAATATAATATGAACTGGATGGTTTGGATCGAATTTATTTTTTCAAAATTCATTTTAATAATTTCTTAACTCTTAATTTTTCAAAAATAAATAATTTTTTCAAAAAATTATTTCTTAACTCTTAATTTTTCAAAAATAATTCTTGATTTTAATATTTTTTGTATTCATTGCTTAAAGGACGAACAATCATTTTTATACATAACTATTGCCCGAAGATCAACAATACATAATTATTACAAGGTTTATTGATGATACACACCTTTTACCATGAGATCAATAATAATATTTTCTCTAATATTTTTTCGACCTTCCGTTTTTCCTTAATATGACAATAAAATTAAAGTGAAAATTCTAAAATGTCCTTATAAATATTTCTCGTTTAATCATCTTGTCATATTAAGGAAAATTTCATCATTGATATTGTTGATGCACAATATAGGGGAACTATAGAATATGAATGAATAATCAAAGCTTCTTTATTGATAATATGATTGAGTACAATAAACGGGGTCACCGGCAACGGTGGTTACAAACTTGGCGTAAATGCCTTGATCACAAAGACTAAACTCAGAATACAATGATAATCAGAGAGAAGAATACAGAGAAAGAGAAAGAGAGAGAGAGAATGATTGCAGAGAATTGCTTGTGTCCCTGAATGAGTTCGTGATCTTCTTATAGTTGAAGCCTCGTCTTGGTAGTTGCGAAATTATAGGCGGCCGTTATGGATAAGAGACGTTGCACGTGCTCCGAAAAAGGTGGGCGACTACTCCGAAAAAGGTGGGGGACTAAGTCATTCTGCTTTACTGCCGTTGGTAATATTGTCCTCGACGCCCTTAGGGCGTCTATCTCATTATTGGGCCTCTGCTGCCGTTGGTGATGTTGTCCTCGACGTCCGGAGGGCGTCTATCTCGTTATTGGGCCTCCGATAAGGCCCAGGCCCATTAAGGTGTAACGGTGTATAACATTAGTCCCCCCACTTCTCAATGCTGATGTCATCAAGTATTGGGAAGTAGCGGTTATCCCACGTCCAACGGCCCAGATCTTCACTTATATTTTCCCTCTTAAATCAACGACCTGGATGATTTCACTGAAGTAACACCGTAACTTAACGACGTCAAACAGTTTGCATATACTCGATTTCGACTGTTCATTTTCCCATTTTCCTTCGCCAACGCTCTTTCTTCTCCGTTCTTCCAACACTTCAAAAAATCAAGACTTTGTTCATTCGCTCACATCTACGGATAATCTCATTTTCTTCGAAGGTATCCTCTTACCAAAGATCTTATCTTTTTACTATTCTCATGAGTAAGTTCGTAGTTATGTCGTTGTCGTCTGATTCTGAGAAAACTGCCTCTAATCAATTGCGTACTAGTGAAAATGCCCAATCTAGTTCTTCGTCTTCTCCTAGTAATTCCAATATTATAGTTGATTTAGAGACTACTGAAACTTCTAGGGAAAACCCTGTGGATATAGTAGATACGTCGAAAAAAGGAAAAGAAATTATGAAAATTAGGAAACCCAAAGTTTCTGGGAAATATTTGAAGATTTATGATAGTCGCTATCAAGAGTGGGTTGATGCTGGTTCATCACCCTCTACTAGTTCTGGGAGGAAATCCAATCCTAATCCCCAAATTGTAAACGCTCCCTATGCTTGTGAAACTGGGGGTTTAGAGACGACTAGGGCTGACATCCTTAACGATGTTAAAGAGCCAGTTTTGAGATTCCTGGAAATCTCTAAAATGCCATCTATTTACTATTTCGACCCTAGAGTACCTTTTAGGTTGCCAGAAATCAGGGAAGCTCTCGACTCTTGGTCTAGCGACACCATCGCTTTGAGTTTTGAGAGTTTTCGTTATGTCAATCCTTTCCCACTTCCAAACATAGCCTTAGAGTTATGTGTCTTCTATGAACTCTCTCCTTCCCAACTTTCTCCCCATACCTGGCGTCTTATCGCCATGGCTAAGTTAATGCAAAATGAGATAGGGGTCGAATTAGATATGTTCGATCTATTCGGCTCCTATAAACTTCAAGAAATTCGAATGGGCATCTATTTTTTCGTCCATTCCAGAGAAGGATTACCGTCCTGGACACATGGGTCTCTACCCAATGATCGTCAATGGGATGCACGTTTTGTGATGGTGCCCTTCCAAGCTATCGCCCAGGAGGATTATGTGTCTCCAATGTGGCGTCGCTTAAGTAAGTCGTCGTCTCAATAATATCTTTCTCATTGCACTTGTTATCTGATTTATAATGTTTTACATTTTTTGCAGGTGCGTACGAATTGAGGATCTCACCACGCTCCAACAGCGACACCAAAAAGAAGATAAAGAAAATCCTCCAAATTCCAGCAGACCAGCGGAAGTTCAAAATCATGATGGATAGTAAGTTTCTCGTCACCTATACTCTATATTTGATTCAAATATTTTCGTCTCCATTATCTTACTCTAAATTCTTTTTGTCAACCAGGAAAGAAACTCATCCCTAAGGCGTCAGAGCAAAAAATTAATAAGGAAGCTCTAATGAAAGCAAGGGCTGAGCGATTGGAGAAACTGAAGGCCAGGAGGGGCGAATACGACGCTGAAGCAAGGAAAGAAGGTCATGACCCTCGTGGCGCCCCTCCTTCAAATCCTGAGTCAACTACGACTCCTTCTCCTCGACCTCCTCAACCACCAAAAAACAATAAACCTGCATCTCCAACAAATAAAGAAGATGTCTCGTTGGGGAAGAGACCAGCGGAGATGCCCGCCAAAGAGCCAGTCGCCAAGAAACCAAGAGTTTCCAAGTCCTCTAAGTCTGCCAAAGCCAAGGGTGGCAAAGAAGACTCTGGCGAAGTCACCCTAACCTTTCCTCCTAATTCATCTGTCAGAAATAAGGAGGGTTGGGATGACGTCTACTCAGAACTGAACAAATTGGAGTTCGAGTATGACAAAGCTGCCTTGGAGTCCCTGGGGAGGAAAGAGTCTTTCAAAAAGGCTATTCGCCATCAGATGAAGGTATGTTTTCTTAATCATTTGTTAATTCTGAGTATTCAGTCTTAATATTGGACATCTCTAACTATTTTTACTCTTTCTATTCTCAGTCCTTACAAGTTCTTCTCCATCATGCCGAGGAGAACGAAGATGACATGGCGACAATCATCGCCCAAAGGGACGCCGCTTTAGCCGACAGAGAGAAAATCTTAGCCGATTTGAAGTCGGCCCTCGCCTTCAAAAAACAAGCTCATGAAGACAGAAGAAGGGCTGAGGATATAATGAAACGGTCTGATCAAAAGCAAGAAGAGCTAAAAGCCGCCATCGAGAAGTTAAAAGCTGAGCACTTCAAGGATGTCGAAAATCTTAAGGATTACATCAACCAGGCCAGAGCTGAGTCGTCGGCTAAAGACGAAGAGATTAAAGCTCTCCAATCGGCCAAAGACAAATGGGAGGCTGCCTATCGCAAGTTAGAAAAGGACATGGGTCAAATGGCTGAAAACTATGAGACTCATATCTTGGAAGTCGATGCCCGCGCTCGGATGGAGCTCATGAAGGAATATAAGAGCGGCGAGCATGTAAACTGGAAGCCCGATGATGTCATCGACGACTATTTTCAGCTTTTCCCTGAGGAAGAATCTGAGTCCAATCCTTCTCAAGAGGACAATCAAACTATCAATGAAATGAGGGCTCAGGGCGACAATCAAGGGGGCGACAATCAAGGGGGCGACAATCAAGGCAGTGGCAACCAAGGCAGTGGCAACCCAGGCGGCGACAAAGCTTAATCTTTTTATGCTTTAATTTCTCTGACTTTGTAACTTTGACTTTGATGTTTATAATATACCTTTCATCTTTCTATCTTGACATGTTCTGTTTACTTCTGTTAAATTCTCGTAATGTCAATGCCTCTTCCATCGAATGTTCACACCAACAAGGGTGTGAGGGATATCTTAAAAAATTTAAAACCCACGAATTACTAAAAGAATCATTAGGGTTAACAAGATCATTTAATACATCAGTACATGGATGTTCGTACCTTAATCAGACGTCAGCAGCCCTGCCAAGGGACTATCAAACATTAGTCTAACGTCGGCTATCAATCAATCGTATAAAAATCACTCGAAATAATACAAGTAATACATATCTTTTTCACATCAACTTGTCATCCATTAAACACTGAGTTATTCAAAGTATTTCATTAGCCTCCTAGGGCTTCATGTCATCATGCCGTCTTGGTGTCGTCTTATCATCAAGTTCTATTGGCGTCAATTCATCACATTATCTGGGAATTGACATCTCACAACAAAACAACTCAAAAAATAGGGTTAAGTAGCATCAGATTATCACGACCACAGCTAAACATATCATCAGACACTAGGTCTTCTAGCTGGGCTCGTCGCCTACAGACGTTTCTCATCATTTGCATTCTTTCTCAAATAATCGTGTCAGTATCATCGTTCTTTAAATCAAATAATCAAATAACTTAGAAATAATACCTCTTGAGATGGATGGCGTTCCAACTCCTTGGGACGTCTTTACCATGGACGTCAATCAACTTGTATGCACCAGGACCAATGATTTCGACCACCTTATAAGGGCCTTCATATGAAGCATTTAACTTTCCATCTTTATGCTCAGGTGTATTAGGAAAAATTTTTCGAAGAACCCAATCTCCTACTTGGAAATGGCGCTCCTTAACACCTTTGTTCCAAAATTTTGTCGCCCTTTGTTGATAGGCGGCAATTCTAATAAGAGCTTGTTCTCTACGTTCATCTAGCAAGTCTAAATCTTGGGCTAAATGTTCATTGTTAGATTCTTCTCTAGTCCATTGTCTTCTTAAAGATGGAATTCCTACCTCTACTGGTATCATGGCTTCAGATCCATAAACTAGAGAGAAAGGCGTTTCACCAGTCGACGTCCTGGACGTCGTTCGGTATGCCCATAAGACGGCGGGCAACTCTTCAGCCCACCTGCCTTTAGCTTTATCTAACCTTTTTTCAAAGACGTCACTATGGTTTTGTTACTAGCTTCAGCCTGCCCGTTTGATTGTGGATTTCTAGGGGTGGAAAACTTAAGTTTAATATGCCACTTATCACAAAATTTTCTAAATTTTCTTCCTATAAACTGAGATCCATTATCACATACAATTTCCTGGGACAGACCAAATCTACACACTATATTCTTCCAAACAAAATCCATTACCTGGGGTTCTTGTACCTGGCTCAGGGCGACGGCTTCTACCCATTTGGTAAAGTAATCTGTGGCGACCAACAAGAAGACTAGTCGTCCAGGTGCTGGGGTGAACTTGCCTACAATATCCATTCCCCATTTAAGGAAAGGCCACGAAGGCACTATTACATGCAACTGTTCAGGGGGTTGTCTTGCCACGGTGCAAAATTTTTGGCAACGTTCACATTTAGTCACCATACATACTGCATCTTTTTGCAAAGTCGGCCAAAAATAACCTGCTCTTGTTACCTTCCTAATCAATGATCGACTTCCACTATGGTCTCCACAATCACCTTCATGAATTTCTCTTAATACATAGTTTGCCTCAGACGGAGAGACACATTTCAGCAAAGGTCCACCAGTGAAAGTACGTCTATAAAGATCATCGCCTATAGTAGTAAATCTGGCAGCTCTAACAACTATCCGTCGCGCTTCATTCTTCTCTGAAGGTAATTTACCCTGCAACAGATATGAAAGCAAAGGGGATCGCCAGTCCCATGTCAAACTGTTATTCAATACAATTCGGTTATTTACCTCGATCGCCGGTGTTTTCAGATAAAACAATGGGATTTGTTTTGTCTCCACAACTTCTATGGAGGATCCAATGTTGGCAAGGGCGTCGGCCTTCCGATTGTCTTCCCTGCCTATTTGGGTGATCTTCAAGGCGTCAAATCGCGTGGTCAAATCAGACACTACATCCAGATATTTCTTCATTCTTTGGTCTTTTGCCTGATAAGGACCATTGATTTGTTTTGAAACTAACTGTGAATCACTTTTTACTTCCAGAACTTTGGCACCCAACTCTGATGCTAGCTTAAGTCCGGCTATGAGGGCTTCATATTCAGCTTCATTATTCGTCGCCTTGAAACCACATATTATCGCATGGACAATTTGTTCACCGTCGGGGGTTTCAAGTGCGATACCTAGTCCACTCCCTTTCACATTGGAAGATCCATCTACGTGGAGGGTCCAGGGCGACAAGTTCACCTGTTTCTTAATAGAAAAAGATTCATTGTTAGCTGTTACCTGGAGGTTGGGGCTAAATTCTGCCAAAAAGTCGGCTAGGATTTGTGATTTGATAGCCGTTCTTGGGGCATAAGAGATATCAAATTCGCTCAGCTCAATTGCCCATTTCACTAATCTTCCAGACAAGTCAGGCTTGTGGAGGATGTTCCGCAAAGGGTAGGTCGTGACGACCACAATTGGGTGGCACTGAAAATACGGCCTCAACTTCTTGGAAGACGCTACTAGAGCCAAAGCAAGTTTTTCCATCATCGAATATCGCGTCTCTGTATCTAGCAAAGCTCTGCTAACATAATATACTGGGCTCTGTCGCCTATCTTCTTCCCTAACAAGCACTGAACTCACAGCATTAGAGGCAACAGACAAGTATAAATATAAGGTTTCACCTGGGCTTGGCTTAGAAAGCAAAGGGGGGCTCGTGAGATATTCTTTCAAATCCTGAAGCGCCTTTTCAGCGGCGTCATTCCATACAAACTCCTTGTTCTTCTTCAATATATCAAAGAATGGTTGGCACTTTTCAGAAGACTTAGATATAAATCTGGTTAGAGCAGCTATCTTGCCCGTCAAGCGCTGGACGTCCTTCACACACCTGGGTGACGGGATGTCCAATACAGCTTTGATTTGTGATGGGTTTGCTTCAATCCCTCTCTTTGACACCAAGTACCCTAAAAACTTGCCAGACTGCACCCCGAAAGTGCATTTTTCAGGGTTCAGTTTCATGTTGTACTTCCTCAAAAGATCGAACGTCTGCTGCAAATGGTTAATATGATCTTCCGCTTTCAAAGACTTAACTAGCATGTCGTCTATGTAAACTTCCATCGTCTTGCCAAGCTGGGCGGCAAACATGCGATTGACTAACCTTTGGTATGTTGCACCAGCGTTTTTCAAACCAAAAGGCATTACCTTATAACAATAGGTTCCACGATCTGTGATAAACGAAGTCTTTTCCTGGTCATTTGGATGCATCAATATCTGATTGTACCCGGAAAAGGCGTCCATAAAACTCAATAGTTCATGTCCTGAGGTTGCGTCTACTAGGCTGTCAATGTGTGGCAGTGGAAAGGAATCCTTTGGGCAAGCTTTATTCAAGTCTGTGAAGTCAATACATACTCTGTGCTTACCGTTTTTCTTTGGGACGACCACAACATTAGCAAGCCAATCTGGATAATTCACTTCTCTAATAGACCCAATTTTCAATAGTTTCTGAACCTCCTCATTAACAATTCTGTTCCGCTCTGGTGCAAATTTTCGTCTTTTCTGTCTGACCGGCTTGAACGTGGGGTCGACGTTCAATTAGTGTTCAATGACGTCCGGGCTTATACCTGTCATATCATCATAGGACCAAGCAAAACAATCTAGGTTATTTGTTAGAAAAGAAATTAGTTCCCTTCTTACCTCAGGAACTAGGTCCATTCCTATGGACAAGAACTTTTCAGGGTTTTCAGGATCTAAAATTAATTTTTCTAAGTTATCGTCTTCCTCCTTTGTCGCCCTGTCCATAGGAATGAACGCCAGTAGTTGCTATGCCGATGGAGGAGATTGTTCCAAGCCCTTCAATGCTGCTTGGTAACATTCTCTTGCCATCCTCTGATCGCCTTTGATCTCTCTCACACCCCAAGGTGTAGAGAATTTGATCGCTTGGTGTAACGTCGAAGGGACTGCCTTCATCTGATGGATCCAAGGACGTCCTAACAAAGCATTATAAGTGGACGGGCAGTCCATTACCTGAAACTTGACTAAAGCATTAATTCCGGCAGCAAAAGTCATCAATGATATTTCTCCAATCGTCCTGTCTGGCGTTCCATTCCCAAACACCAAGACAGTTGGAGCCTTAATTATTTGGGACTCTAATTGTAATTCTTTGACAGTTTGCAAGTAAATAATATTAACGGAACTACCAGCATCTACTAATATTCTTTTGGTCAGACAATTAGCTATTAGTAAAGATATTACCAGGGCGTCGTCATGCATCTGGACGTTCTGAATATCAGCGTCATTGAAGGTTATTGGACCTTCAACAACCTGATCATTACTTACATTACCATTAATCCATTCTATTTCTTTTGGCAAAGACCTGGCATGTCGCTTTGCAGCAGAATAGGACATCCCACTTATCGCTGACCCCCCGATGATTGTGTTAATCGTTCTGACGGCCTGCGGGGGTTGAGCTGGGGCGTTCTGCCTCTGATCTCTACCTGCATTGTTAGTAGCATTATTCTTAAGAAGGTGTTGTAAGTTACCGTGTTTAAGTTGGAAGGCTACTTCTTTTCTGAACCTCCAACAATCTTTTGTTCGATGGCCGACGTCTTTGTGGTAGTCACAGTATCTTGTGGTGTCTCTCTCATTGATAGGCGTCGTCATGGGTTTAGGCCATTTCACCCTATCCATCTTTTCAAGTGCACTTACCATTTCCGCAGGTCCAATGGACATGTTAAATTCTTCATATCTAGGAGGGGGTGGATCCCTTTTCTGTTTGTCACCCTGTTCATTATTGTTAGTGTAAGGGTGAAAACGAAAATTTCTACCTCGTTGCCTTTTAGAACGGCGATCTGTGGATCCCAAGTTGTTCTGTTGTTGGTTAGCAGGCTTATCTACGTTTGTAGCGGTTACTGAATTAGTGAGGAAATTGGTGGTTGCCAGTCCTTGACTCATTTTAAGGGCAAGGTTTCTACTGGCGTCGTCCTCTTGAAGATTAATATGGGACCACACGTATGATTGGACTTCAGACCAAGTCGTCACCCGTTTCAAAACAAGCTCTTGATAAAGACCACATGTGGGCGGCAATGCTCTTTTGAATGCCTGCACAGCGATGTTAGGATCACAATTTGGGATACTTACCATCTCTGCCGTAAACCTTTTCAAAAGATCTCTGTATGATTCGTCCGGCCTCATGACGATTCGATATAGGTCGTCTGACGTCTTAACCATGACTCTGCTGCTGGCAAACTGTTCAACAAAAATGTCAGTTAAATGACTAAATGAAGTTATTTTACCTTGAGGGAGATTGGTCCACCACATCAGGGCGGGGCCAATCAAGCTTATCCCGAATCCACGACACATAGCTGCATGTCGTTTGTCGGCTGGGAGGACTGCTGCTAGCATAATCTGCCTGTACTGGGCCAAGTGCTGATCTGGATCCGACTTGCCATCATACTTTGGCATAGCAGGAAAAGCAAATCTCTCAGGTAAATCTGCAAATGCGATGTCGTCTATGAAGGGCGATTCTGAATAACTCCCTAGGCGGGCTGCATCGAGTGGCTTTTGAACACCTGGGATCGCGTACATCTTTTTCTTTATCTCAGCAACTTCTTTCTCCATTCGGAGGGCAAAAGATAGGATTTCATCTTCTTTCTTTCGTCCTCCTTGTGGATGATTGTGAGGGATCTTCACTTGCGACCTTTGGGCGGATTGTTGGTCGCCCTGATCTCGGCTATCATACGTCTGAGAATCATCATAGCCCTCTTCGTCCTCGCGACCTGTTTCATCATAATTAACGTCATTATTACCATTATTATCGATATTCTTACCTCGATTACCTTTGTCGCCATTGGGATTCCTCTCAGGGTCGTTAGGATTAGGAACTTGGCGAATCTCCTTCTCAGGTCCAGCTTGCCTTTTCTTAGATTTCTTGGCTTTTAAGCCTGCTAGATGTGTCTTTAACGCATTATTCTCTTCCTCCAAACGTTTCATCCTCTCAGATTGAATTCCAGCAGATTGCTCTAGACGTTTCATTTGTTCAGACTGAGAGGTTAAAGCTTCTAAGACTTTTTGGAGGTCAGTGGAAGAGCTGGTTGGCTTAGGAACAGTTTTTGGTTGCTGTTCCATCGTAAAGTTTTAATCGCTCACTCAGAGAACGTGAAGCTTTTGGAAATAATGTTGCCGGAGTCCCCACGGTCGGCGCCATAATGTTGATGCACAATATAGGGGAACTATAGAATATGAATGAATAATCAAAGCTTCTTTATTGATAATATGATTGAGTACAATAAACGGGGTCACCGGCAACGGTGGTTACAAACTTGGCGTAAATGCCTTGATCACAAAGACTAAACTCAGAATACAATGATAATCAGAGAGAAGAATACAGAGAAAGAGAGAGAGAAAATGATTGCAGAGAATTGCTTGTGTCCCTGAATGAGTTCGTGATCTTCTTATAGTTGAAGCCTCGTCTTGGTAGTTGCGAAATTATAGGCGGCCGTTATGGATAAGAGACGTTGCACGTGCTCCGAAAAAGGTGGGCGACTACTCCGAAAAAGGTGGGGGACTAAGTCATTCTGCTTTACTGCCGTTGGTAATATTGTCCTCGACGCTCTTAGGGCGTCTATCTCGTTATTGGGCCTCTGCTGCCGTTGGTGATGTTGTCCTCGACGTCTGGAGGGCGTCTATCTCGTTATTGGGCCTCCGATAAGGCCCAGGCCCATTAAGGTGTAACGGTGTATAACAGATATCATGGTAAAAAATGGGTATCATTAGTATGTCTTGACATATGTACTATTTTTATCCTCGGGCAATTAGTTGTGTGTAAAAAATTGACCTTAGCTAGACTTCTTGCGTTCTGGCTTTGGTGCTCATCATTGTGATCAACATTATTAAAATTAAACCAGTTCCAAAGATAACAAAGCAAGTCAGTCCACTCCATGTTTGACCGAAACAAAGTCACATCTCCATCACTGACTTTGACCGCTTAGCTTCCTCCTCCGGGAAGCCTAGCTATTTGATGAACAATAAATTCATAAACTCGTATGTGTAAGGAAAATTCAAAATATTCATTTTAATGTGAAACTGTACATATATACATTTTTCCTTTGAGTGATTGACGGGTAACTAAGTCATTATTGCGCCATTAACTGAAGTGTTACGTGCCTATCAAACAGATTTTTTCTTTATAAATACGGGTTCTATGAGGATCCTCGATGTGCAGAAAGCATTTCACTAAGTATCATAAAATACGTTTTAAGGAATATTTGAGTCATCATGCCTTCCATTACGCTGTTCCTCGTAATTCTATTGTCCATTGCCTTACAATTTAAAGGTATAGCTCTCTCTTCTCCCAATATTATCCTCTCTATCTCTCGTCTATTATACATCGATGCATATATTCTAACGACCACTACTATTAAAATAATTGCTAAATCTATATTTGTTGAGCCTTTATTCTGATGTCCTAAAACAATTACTTTTAGTTAGTCATGATTGTGTTCTCGAGCCTATTTCATCAACTTTAATTTATCTTATATGTGTGTGAACATGTGCAATGAAAGGTAAAAATTATACTTGCTATGTTACAGCTAATTTAATTCGGTTAAAAAAGAAACTTACAACAAATTTACTAATGTTAGTTGTTTAACTTCACTGGTCATCTACGTCTATCAAATAGTAAACTCATGAAGAGCTGATGCCTAAGATTTTAAACTAGGTATTTTAGTAAAAAAACAATGTAAAATATAATAATATATATAATTGTACTTTCTATGTCATATTTTCACTTATATAAATTAGGACATAATGCTCTCGTCCTATTCATAGGTCAGAGAGAGAATGTTTTATTTGGTTCTCTTATATATTAGTCACCAGTTTATAAAATATATGTGAATGTAAAAGTTTACTTTTCATTATTATATGTTGATGTTGTTTTCATAGAGTATAGTGGATATTAAATATGGTTATAAAAAATCAGTGGCCTGGGTAGTAGCTAGGTTGAGATGATAAGTGGTATTCTTTTTTTTTTTTTTGCTAGAGAATAAGTGGTATTCAATTGTCTATGTGAACGAGTGTTCAAATCCCAGGAAACGCTCCTATTATGAGAGGGGAGAATCTTACCTATATGGGCAACACTTCTACCCCTTGAGTTTGGATTAGTTTGTTTTAAATAGACGCCAAAGTAATTAACGAACTGTGTTTAACCCAAAAATTATGGTTATAATAAAAAATTTGTTGGATTTTAATGGAAAATTAATGAAGTGTAAAGTTTTGTGTGAAACATGCTGGAAATGACTTTAAAATAGTAGCTAAGTGGTTATTCATTACTATGCTTGCACACAAACTCCTTGACTTATACATAATTGTGGTCAATATTAGTAATAAACTCCACATATATGACAGATAGGATATTGACTTTAATTTTCCATTGCTTTTTCTTAATAATGAAATCCTCAAATGTTCAATATATATCCATATATTGGGAGGTAATTGATAATTTGAATAGAAAATCGATCCTAATTTGTTTGAATATGATGCAGATGTGTATTCCATAGGAGTTTGTTATGGAGTCATTGGAGATATCAAACTTCTAAGTCGGCAAGAAGTGATAGATTTATATAAGTCCAATGGTATTGCAAAGATGAGAATATACTCTCCAGATGAGGAAGCCCTTCAAGCCTTAAGAGGTTCAAACATAGAACTATTGCTTGATGTGGCTAAGGAAACACTTCAGTCCTTATCTGATCCTGCAAATGCCAATGAATGGGTTAGAAAATTTGTAACATCGTATTCAGATGTCAACATCAAGTACATTGCTGTTGGAAATGAAATTAGTCCTGGAGACAATGAAGCACAATATATATTACCTGGAATGAAAAACATTCAAAATGCAATTTCTGGTGCAAATTTGCAAGGCAAAGTTAAGGTCTCTACAGCAATAAAAATGGATCTACTTGAAAACACTTCTCCTCCTAGGGATGGAAAGTTTAAGGATTCTGCAATTTCATACATAAAGCCCATCATTGACTTCATTGCCAGTAACGGAGCACCACTTCTTGCAAATGTTTATCCTTATTTTGCCTATAGCGACGATACCAATATCCCACTTGACTTTGTTTTGTTCACACAACAAACAACAAATGACCAAGGTTATAAAAACCTATTTGATGCAATGTTGGATTCTATATATTATGCTCTTGAGAAGATTGGAGCACCAAATTTGGAGGTTGTTGTGTCTGAAAGTGGATGGCCTTCGGCTGGTGGGCCTAATGGGCCTAGTGTTGATAATGCCCGTACTTACTATCAGAATTTGATTAATCATGTCAATGGTGGCACTCCAAAGCGTAGTGGACCTATTGAGACATACTTGTTTGCCATGTTCGATGAAAACGAGAAGCAAGGGGCTGAAACTGAAAAGCATTTTGGTTTGTTCAACTCTGATAAGTCATCCAAATATGGAATTAGTTTTCAATAATATCGCTAAAAATAGAAACTTATATTTGTACTTGGTTTTGCTGGGAATAAGTGTGCCATGAGCATGCCCGTAATTCTTCTTTTTCTGTTAAGAATATGAAATCAATATGTACTTTTTCTTTTATAAAAGTAGTTCTAATAAAAAAAATATTAGTATGCAGTGTTATTTTGCATTTCTAATTGTGTGTCAATTATTAATTTTGTTGAGAAATGTTATCAAGTAATATATACTTTGTTAAAAAAGGAAATTGATTATTTGTTTTTTTTTGTTTTACCTGAAATTGATTACATGTTTGGGACCTATATATATTGTACAAAAACATGTTGAAAAATGGAGCAGCATTCAATAGCACAAAATGGGAGGGGACAAAGAATTGTAGAGACCATCAAAAACTACCTTTAGAGGATAAAACTCAATCTCATTTCATTCATTTTCAGTTGTACAGTATTTCTATAATATAGTCATCGGCTTGTTATAGAGAGGGAAGTTATTTTGTACACGTCAGCAGAGACATAACAAACTTCTAACTACTTCATGTGCCAAGATGCCACAACAGCTCATTTACTAAACCAACTTCTGCTGACTCACACTATCTATATTAGTGTATGTAGCTAATAGAGACCTGACCTCTCGCTTTCTTTTGAGCCATTGTAGATATGTTACAAGCTAAGCTAGGCATTTCATGTGAAAAAAGGCTACTGTAGCTATTTGCCACTGAAAAAATACCCAATGAATCCGAATTAAAGGGGAATTTCATGAAACTACTATATGTCCAACAATTTTATATACATGGGAATCAATGTTGAACTATTAAAATAAAGTTTTTCTACCAAAAATGAACATGTACATTTCACACGAGTTTATAATCAAAGAAGAAAAAAATAGATTCAGGTAATTAGTTTAGTTCTTAAAGGTTAAAAATTTTTAACCTTTAACGGTTTAAAGATCAAACATCGTTACTTGGTTGATTCAATTTGTCAAAGACCTCACATTTCTTTAAAGTATACTTTTTATATTTGCATTTGAATGGAGAAGTCTTTTTTTTTATATAAGAGAATGGAGAAGTCTTTAATTCATGATTTTAACTCTTAAAATCTTTAAAGTTTTTTAATTTTTTTTAAATAGTTTGGGAAAGCTACCGTAAAAATTAGGTTCTATAACAACTAAAGGGCGAATATGTAAAATTATCCTTGTCACTACAAAAAATTCGCTACTAACCGGCGCAAACATTCCGGTGTGTTATGAAAAAACACGGGTAATAACTAGCATACCGGCGTTTTTGGAACAAAAGCCGGAACGTAGGTGCTCATAACGCCGGAAAAAATGACGTATAGTTTCCGCCAATGTACCCGCGTTTTTATCAGTGTTTCCCTATGAGAAACACAGCTATGCATATTTTCATTTAAATTAAGACTTTTTTCTTGCAAAAATATTTTTATTAAAAAAATCCCCAACCTAGAAGCACCGCAAAATTGGGGAAATAAAAAAATTAAATTCCCCAACAAAGCGCCCCAATGTTGGGGAATAAAAAAAAATTAAATTCCCTAACAAAAGCGCCGCAATATTGGCAAATTTTTTGTTTTAAAAAAATCCACATATTGGCGCTTTAAGCGCCAGAATGGATGATTTAAATAAGGGTAATGGACCAAATTTACCCTTCAAGTAATTAACCACTCAGGAGTACTAGGCACCCTGAACTAACAACAGACTCATATTTACACTCAAAGTAACCAAAGTGTTTAAAAAATGCCCCCGGTGGACGGTCAATCACGTTTAACTGTTAATCTGCCCATGTGGCCGCCACTCGGGTTAAGTTTTCGCCACGTGGGAATCATTTTTTTTATGTGGGCCCATATGACATATCCTAAGTGGCAAAAATTTAACCCATGTGGCGGCCACATGGGCAGATTAACGGTCAAACTTGATTGACCGTCCATTAGCGTTATTTTTTAAACAATTTGGTTACTTTGAGTGTAAATATGAGTCTGTTGTTATTTCAGGGTTCCTAGTGCTTCTGGGTTGTTACTTGGAGGGTAGATTAGGTCCATTACCCTCCACATGATATATCCTACGTGGCAAATTTAACACACGTGGCGGCCACATGGGCAGATTAACGGTCAAATGTGATTGACCGTCCACTAGAGGTATTTTTTGAACACTTTGGTTATTTTGAGTGTAAATATGAGGCAACTGTTAGTTCAGGGTGCCCAGTGCTCCCAGGTGTTTACTTGGAGGATAGATTAGGTCCATTACCCTTTAAATAAGTATAAATCCCCCACATTTTGTGACGCTTCTATGTATAGAATATTTTAACTTTTTTTAGAAAAACCACATAGCATTGCTTATTTTAGAAGCGTCGCTATGTAGGGAATTTCAAATAGGGCAAAAGTGCTTATCTAATAATTAACTCTTTCAGTTTGGGCAAAACTAATAAATGACTATTTCACGGTGCATAAATAATATTTAACCTTGTGACCCGGTGCAAAAATGATAAAACCGGTTTTGAATGTTAATTTGTAGTTATGTGGGACCTTTCTGATATTATTTTGAAAGTGAAAAATACATTTTCCCCTCCCAATTAAAACATTGCTGATACTAGTTAGCATAGGAAGATGAAGGGCAGAAGAAAGAAGGGTTAAGTTTTAATTGTGAGAGGGTAAAATGGTATTTTTACTTTAGAAAATAATATCAGAAAGGTTCCACAAAACAATAAATTAACATTTAGTACCGGTTTTATTATTTTTGCACCGGGTCACAAAGTTGGTTATTATTTATGCACCGCGAAACAGTCATTTATTATTTTTGCCCAAAGTGAAATAGTTAATTATTAGATTAGCTCCAGCAATATTTTAAATCCCAATATTGCGGCGCTTCTTAGAAAAAGCACCGCAATTATTTTAAATTCCCAACTTTGCGGCGAGCGCCCCAATGTTGGAATATTCCATTTTTAAAAAAGAAAAACCACATAGCGGCGCTTTTAGCGCCGCTATGTGGGGGAATTGAATTATTTTATATCCTCAACATTGCGGCGCTTCTTAGAAAAAGCGCCGCAATGTTGGGAATTTTTTTTAAAGAATAAATCACATAACGCCGTTACATTAGGAATTTAGTTAAAACACCAGTAAGTTTCACCTGCTCCTATAAATACATTTCCCTTCACTCATTCAAACTCACCCCAACTTTTTTTTCGTTCATCTCTCTTCTTCCCTTCTCTCTCTTCTTACTTTTTACTCAATATAAACCTCTATATATTTTTGGGGTCATATTTTGTTTATCTATTTATGTCATTACAATTTTGTTTAATTTATATGTTATTATTTTGTTATCATATATTTCATTTGCTTATTTACATATATTTCATGATTAGTTTACATAAGGGCGAAGGTGCAAAACTAGTCATCGTAAATTTTCAAATGGATAACTCTAGCACCCCTAAATTGGACGGGACAAAACCGTATATTGTAAATAAAAATGAGACAAATTTAGTCTCGCCGTTAACTTGAGGCAAACAGACGTTTGTGTTTGCGGGGGCCCACCTTCATTAATCTACGTGGCGATACAGTCAGCAACTGAATGAAATCCAGCCTGACAAATTTTCTTGGGAAAATTAAATACAGGTCCCTTGTAAGGGACTTAATATTAGAAAAGTCTCCATAACTAGGGAAATTAAAGTAAAGTCCCTTGGGATTATACTTTAATTATTTCTGAGCACGTGGGCCCCACAAATAATATTAAAATAATCTACCCTCCCCCACCCCTTTCTCTCTCCTATCTCCTCCCATCTTCTTCTTCGGCTCCACCAACCCTACCCCACGGCCCCACCCTCGACCCCCACCGTGGGGGAGGAGATATCACTTGCATCTCCTCCCTCAGCTCAGGCCACCAAAGCTCCTCCATCATTGCTGCTACTGTTCTCCGCCGTGAAACCACCGTCTCCGCTGCTGTCTCATCTTCACCAATTTTGAGCTATCAAAATTTTGAGTAAGGATATTAATATGTTGGGTATCGAATTGTTCAAAAATGGAGTGTAGTTTGATCGGAAGGATGATTGAAGAATAAATTGAAGTGCAAGAGTCTAGGGCTTTGAATCCATTATCTTTGAGTCTAATGATAATTTATGCTTACATTGTTAAAGTAAAGAGCATTGTTGTATAGTGTTTTGATATGTTAAATAATGTGAAGAGTGAAGCATTTCTTCTGGTAAGATTATTATTGATTACAGTTTAGTCATAATGATTGTTGAAATTGTTTTGGTTTATTAGTAGATGATTTCTCTTTTCTGGTTTTGTTTAGCTGTCATCATGGATTTCTTATTCTTATTCAGTTTTAGGGTTTAAATATGACATGAAGAAATATTATAATGCTTTTGGAATAAAATTAAAATAGTGTGATGAGTTGCATGTTGAATTACAATGCATTCTGGTTATTTTTACATTGTTTGAACAAGTTTAGTTTTAGTCAATAATGTGTGTTTGTTAAACTTCTAAATTTTAAATATTCATGAATAAAGCTTTCAAGTGTTTATTTGAGGAATTTCTTTATGGAGTTTGAAATTAGATCTTTAGGACAGGGAATATAATCAAGGGTCTGGGTAGTTTCCAACTTAGGATATGTGAGAGGCGTTAAAAATGTATATAGATACAAAGGAATCATGAATAATGTTAATTATGTGGAACAGGAGAAGCAAGTGGAACTTCTAGTTGACAACGGCGAGAAGGCAAAGAGAAAGTTCAATAGCAGTTAAGGTAGCAGTTTACTTTATATATATGATACTGAATATCGTAGATTCACATGAAAGTTATTTTTTCGATGATCATGATAATATTTAATCCTTTTTAGAAATATTTGAGGAACATTGAAAAATTATTCAAGGGAGTACTCCACGGTATAGGGTGGTCGCTCCCTCTATACCATAGTTTAGATTAAATCCTGTAGGTAAAGGTACCTCCACTAATTAGCGAATATATTCATTATTAATGGTATGTCATTGAGAACCCCCAGCAAGGCTGGAGGGATTATTATTATCATCATCATAAAAGGTGGTATATTCATATTTTCATATTATTCTTGTATACAAAGTAAATTACATTAACTATTGTTTTCCAGAGGTTCAAGGAGCAGGTGAGAAGGAAGAAATAAAGTAGGAAGTTTTTTGAGTGCATTATGATCATAAAATTAACCACTAATACAATGAAATTAACTATACTAAATTAACCACTGCTTTCAATACTCAAGAGGAGAACAGTCCCACATACAGATAACCATAACTAATACAAAATGAAATCCTATGCAATGAATAATCATCAAATTTAGTATAATGCTCAGCATAAAATGTATCTAATCAACAAGCACAAAAATTAGGCTTAATCATCATACTCACCTTATTTGGATTTCACTCAAACAACAAGATCCAAACACCCAAGTAACAACTCCCATGTTTAGGGGAACAAAATCAAAGATGTGGAACAACTGAACTCATGCCAAATTAACCCAGCAATGCAAAAATCAAACTCAAACAAATTTCATTGTTGATTAGTCAAGTATTTTGGGCCAAAAATTTACCATAAAACCGTCAACCCTTAAGCACAAAAATTAGGGTTTGACCTAAACTACTCCAAACTTTAACCAACAACCAAATCCTTTATCAATTCTTTTGTATTGAAGCCTAAATAGCCTTTAATCAGTTTTAAGTTCATGAAAACCCAAACCCAATTTCGGATTCTCTCACAATTCATGCCAAAAACGGAGAAAAGGTTAGAAATCAGAGAGGAAAACTTACTAAATGTTGAACCCAAGCTTGAAAGTCTGGACGGCGGCCATCTCCGCCGTGTATCTCGCCGAGTCTCGTCGGAAAACGAAAGACAGTGGAGGAAAACGAAAACCATAAGAAAGCAATGTCAAAACGTTGAGGGATTCCAAGAACCAAGTGACAAAACGAGAGAGGGGCAAAAGCTTACCTCCCCGCCGTCGATGCCGCTGCTCGCCGGAAACATCGAAGAAGGTGAGGAAGAACGGAAATGAATGAAAGACAGTGGAAGAGAAGAAGAGAGGGTTCAATTTGGAAGGAGAAGAGAGTGTATACCGAATGGGGCTAAGTTTTGGGACCCATGTCGCCGGAGAACGACGGCTAAACCGCCGGAAATCGGAGCGGAGGAGGAGGAGGAGGAGAAGAGAAAATGAAGAAGAGGAAATATGGGGGGGTGTCGGCATACCGAATGGGGTCTTTGAAGGAAGGAGAGTTATGAGTGTGTATGTTTAGTAACCTAGGGAAAAAAAATAATCCTATGCATGCGTTTCAAGCGCATGTAAATACTTATCTTTACATGCGCTTAAGAAACGCATGTATATGCTTCTCTTTACATGCGCTTTCACAGAAAGCGCATGTATAGGTTTTCTCTTTACATACGCTTTATGTACAGCGCATGTATAGGGCTTCTCTTTACATGCGTTTTAAGCGCATGTATTAGTCAAAAACTTATACATGCGTTCAAAACGCATGTATATCATATCAATACATGCGTTTTTTTCTGAGCGCGTGTAAAGATGCGCTGGTATAAGACAAATATGTAGTAGTGTGAGTGGTTTGTAGGATTTGAACCTACTGTAGATATTTTTGATATTTGTATATCACTTAGAAATAATTTTGATTTATATAATCAAGTTAAAGCAAACACGAGCTTGCCTAGTAGTATTTTATTTTATAAATATTTAGGCTTAGGGATAGAACCGTAACACAGTGGGGTTGTCGACCGGACTAGCTTATGATTGAAGTATAATAATAATAAATATTACAATAACATGATAGATAATAAAGGGTAAATAAGAGTAAAATATGAGATATTTTTAAAAGTATAAAAGTAATTAATCCTATTTTGAGAAATAAATAGCTAGTGATATAATTTGAAAGGAAAAGTTCAAAATTATTGGTATTTTTGGATTGTCCTCAATAAGAAAACTAATTGAAAATGTATTTTAATAATATAGTATAGTAATAAGAAGGGTTGGGTGTTACTCACATAACCATTCTTATTACTAATTGTCTAGAGTTCGATCCTTGGCGTTGGGTATGGAGAAACATTAAATCTCTCAGGCTAGCTATCCCACCCTTTGAGGTGCCTACAAACCGGAGGATTAGCCTCTCACTTGTCGATACTTGATCGCTGATAAAAAAAAGGTTAGGTGTTATCCCTCCGGTCCTTATTATAAGTCACCAACCGCCTTTAAATTTTGGTCCTTGATATAAGTCACCAACTACCATTAACTAACTCATTTATTAAAATTTTCCCAATATACCCTTATCATTGAAAAATGAGCATTGGAAGATGAAAAGAGAGAGAAGATGAAAAAGGTACATGTATATTCATAAAGATAGAGGATTAATGAAGAAAGAGAAAATGTAGTGGGTCATAGTGATAAAGGTGGGAGGAGTGAAAATGGAAAAGACACAAAAAAAAAAAAAAAAAAGAACAATTCAATAATGCAACTTCCACTCACCTCAATTCATTCCTTAGTATCTACAATTTAAACATTTGGTGACTTATAATTATAAATACGACAGAGGAGGTAGTACAATTTTGGTCATCAAATTACAATTTGTTTGTTTGTGTTGAAGAACAAGTTCAAACATATACCATCCATCTCCATCCCACGTTGTACCGTCGTGGGATCGTTGGTAGCAATGGCTCCTCCGAAAGCCACAAACCGCACCATATCCCAAGAAGCATTCGATGAGATGGTGAAGGAAAACATAGAGGACCTTGGAATGGACCCCACCGAGGCCCTCCAGGACGCCCTCGAAACTCTCACTCTCCAAGGCGTTGATCTCTCAGGTCCCCTCCATGCACATTCCTATGCCTTTTACTCCAATGGGTATTCCTTAACTTCATGTTTAATCAACTGCATATATCATGTCTTCATTTGCAGGCATCATCAAATGCGTTCCGGGAGAGACAGGGGTGAGAGACAACCCTGTGATAAAGTGTTTGGACTGTTTGAGACAATTGGAGTGTAGATTGGGTGATGATGAGGATATGGATGAGGTGGAGGTGGTGGGTTTGTTTGATAGCCTCACTCAGGTTTGTAGTGTTGAAGGATCTGGGAATGCTGCTATTGCTACAAAGAATGGTGGTGTGGAGTTGCTTTGTGCTGCTTGTTCCAAAATACCCAAGGCATGTCACCATGCTCTGGTTTCAGCTTTGAAGGCTATGGCATCATTGCTTCATGGTGAGATATTTGGGCTCAAATCTAGCACACCTCTTTTATTCATATTACTCCCTCTCTTCCTAAATATAAGATCATTTTAGCAAATTTGGAGAGATTAAGGAAGACATTCCAATGAATTAGGATTACATGAAATTTCCAAAATATCCCTCACCTAAGTCTTAGAAATATCCTCTCACCTTCAAACCACTATTTTTTTGGAAGTGAGTATAGGGGTAATTTGGGAAAAACTTGAGTCAAATTAGAAAATGATCTTATATTTAGGAACGGAGGGAGTATTAAATAAGGTTGCTGAAGGGCCGACTTGATTTAGCGGTAAGCTCGCTTGCCGTGGGGTCTGAGGTTATGGGTTCGAATCAGCCTCTCTGCAAAAAATGTAAAGGTAAGATTGTCTAGTATGTAAAGGTAAGATTGTCTAGTATATGCCCTTCCTCAACATCGTCACCAAGTGGGGATTAAAGTGGGTTGGCCCTTGTCAAAAAAGGTTTCTTAGTTGTGTCATGTTTGTGGAAAATTACACTGTTGTTGCTAATTTTGATACTACTGTGCCTTTGTGATACCTAATTTCTTTAATGGGTGAAGTGAAGATGATTTCTATAAAGTCTAAGAATTATGAGTTAATTCATGTTATGGTTGATCACTGCCTTCATTTTTTTGGTACCAATAATTGGAGTTTTATCTACTATTAATGGTGAGACGTGAGTTTAAGAAGAACCATAGATGTGGCATGCCTGATAGTAATCTTAACGTTGTAATTTAAGATATTAAGACAGATGTATGAGGATAGGGGAACTTGAAGGAAATTAGGAAGTATAAACAGAACCCCGTTTATGTAGGAAAGAGAGAAGTGAAAAAAGTAGCAAGGGAGAGAAAATAATCCCATTCAAGTTACCAGCGAAATTTCCTCCCTAACCAGATTGGTAACCCTGAGTTTTATTCATACATATGACAAAGGAGCTGGCCCGTTTAGAACAGCTTTCTCTTTGTAAGATCTCAGCTCTGATTCCATGCAAGGTAGTACTGACATATTCTTCTCTTTAATGGCAGCCTTATTTGGTTTATAACGCTCATATTGTTGCTTGTTTAAGCAAGAATTTTCATGGTTATTGGCTTATTGCTTCTTATATTGTGTAATCCGCAAATCACTACAGGGTATTAACTGAGTAGTTCATATTTTAGACTTTATCTCTCCATGATGTTTTTGACAAGGTAGTTCTACAATCCTTGTTGCTGCAGATGTTCAAAGCACAGGAATATTTCAGACCAGTAATGGACCAAACATTGTAATTGGTATCCTGAATGACAATAAGCTGAACATTGACATCTTAAATAGCGGTTTTGGTGTAGTGGCTTCAGCTGCAACTGGTAATGAAATTCTCAAGGAGTCTTTCATGACATTAAAAGTTGACGAGCTGATTATGGAAATTATGTCTATTCATAAGAATGTCAGTATCCAGAGCTTATATGATGCAATTCGTGTCCTTCTAACTGCTGATGATAATCGAGTTGTAGCCTCTGAAGTAAGTCTGGGCTTTATTCGAAAAGCTTATATTTTGACCTCTTGTAGAAATGGACCGATCCTTTAAATGAGGATGAAAATAAAACACACATTGTTTGGCTGGGATCTTCTTCAATTCAAGTCATTCAAAGATCACAAATTTATAAGCTTTTCAATAATGTGTACTTTGTGACTTAAAGTATCTAATACACTCGCAATTCAGGTTTATGGATATGCACGAAGATTTGCCAAGATTGGGATTGCAGAGGCCCTTGTCAACTCACTACATGCAGGACTTACGTCTCCTGGCCTAGTTTCAGCAAGCATTGCTTTAAAAGCCATAGCTGTAAATGTGAGTGGTTCAAAATCATATCATATGCCAAGCATGATAGTTTAATTAGTATTAAGTTGTTGATTTAGTAGAGAGATAACGAATTCTTTATTATAATCCTCTATATTCGGTTTAGTGATGTAGAATTCGTTTCTAACTCAGGGTTACACACCATTCCAGCAAAAGATGAGTATGACTTGTCTGTGTTGTTTAGTTGAGTGATTATCATTTCATGTTGCAGGATGAAATATGCAAATCTATTGCTGAAAAGGGTGGTATTGATGCCTTACTTAGATGTATAGATGACAGTGGAGAACAAAGCAACAAAGGAGTGGCCAGAGTTTGCTGCTCCTTGCTTTCGAAGGTATAGGTCAAAAGCTTTGCATGTCAAGTCTATGCCTTTTCTCGGGCAAAATAACTGGATTTAATGTTGCCTCAGCGATTCTTTGTAAGGTTTTGAGTTGTCACTTTTTACCATTATATGGTTATTCTTTATATTTTCATTTTGAAATATATAAATCTTATATGTTTAACCAAGCTCGAGTAAAGGAGGAGAGTTAGCTTAGACCTTGACACCTAGCATAAAATCTTGTTGAATCTCACGAATATGGATCGACGACAATGACGTCATACAATCCATGTAGCCAACTACACTTAATTAACGCTTTATTGTCGTCGTCGTCGGCCGGTCCCAAGCTCGGGTAAAGGAGTAGGGTTGTGTTAGGCTTCGGCAGCCAACGTAAAAATATGTCGAATCTTATGAACATGGATCCACACATTTATTATACCAATAGGTCATTGCTTATTGATCAGAATGGTGTCGTGTGATTCATGTAGCCGACCCTACTTAGCTAGGATTAAGGCTTTGTTGTTGTTGTTGTTGTTGTTGTTGTCGTCGTCGTCGATCTTATATATTGTTGTGTATATATCCATATATCTTTAGTTTTCTTTTTAATCCGACAACCTGCTGCAATATTTTGGCTGATGTTCTTATTTTTATCTTCTACTGTATCAGTTCATAATTTTCATAATATGATGCTTGGGTATTGCGGGTAGATATTGTATAACACGCAACATGCTCATTTTACCGATTTTAATGTTGTGATGCATTTAATTTTTTCGTAATGATCAGTTGGCAGGAAGTGATGAGAACAAGAGTGCAATTGTTGAAAAGGGAGGTATGAATAGACTAATAAAACTTTCAGCAAGATTTGCCGAAGACCCTTCTGTCTTGCAAGAGGTGAGAAATTGCAATACCTATCAATTGAGCCTGTGCAATATAGTTCCAGTCATCAATCTAAACCATTTCTCATTTCTTACCTAATATTTTGAGTAAATGAATACAATTAATTCTCGTTCCTTTATAGTTCCTACCTTTCTGCTGCTGCTTTTTTTGGTTGATTTTGTTGTCTGCATGCGTCACTTGCCAGTTTTGACATCTCTTTATCTGTGTGATAGATTATGTCAATTATTACTGTGCTTTCACTGAGATCCCCGGATAATGCTGCCCGTGCTGTTGAAGCTGGAGCCGGTGACCTTGCTATTCAAGCCATGCAGAAGTTTCCTGCAGCACAACAATTGCAGAGGAATTCCTGCTTTATGATCAGGAATCTCGTAGTGAGGAACCCAGAAAACAGGCAAGACCTTCATCCTCCCCTCTTTTTTTTCTTTCTTTCAAACTCGTTTTCTTCTAGCTCTCTAGGGACTTTAGCTTTTGAGATTGCCCATCAATTTGCACTTTTCTGTTTGACAGAACTATTCTGCTTAATAATGGAGTTGAGAAATACATACGCAAGGCCAAACAAATGCATAACAGCTGTAAGGATGCAGCCACTGATGCGCTGAGGGATTTGGGAGTTGATGATTACAACTTGTAGCTGATGCATTTTTGTTTTCCATGTGCTCCTATTTTTTTTAAGGGAGCTCAACATCAGTGTGTGACTCTGCCTTTATTTTTTACATATATGCTACTATATGATTTGTGCTTTACAAAGTACTTTCTCTGCTTCGTAATATAAGAACCCAAAATTTGAATGGTTTTTGGTCCAAAATATAAGGGCTCACCTTACATCCTCTTCATTTAATGTGTCTTTTCCTACTTTGTCTCTAACTTTTTCATATTTATTATTTTTTATGTATTTCTCTCTCTTGATAGTATCATAATAAATATTAGCAATTTTGGAAAAAACATCAATTTCAGATAAAGAACCAACTTTTACATTTTTTCTTAAACGTGTTTTGACATCTGAGCTTTTACCAATAAAAAGGTAGTAAAGCATATTTTTTGAAACTGTGTTTGAGAAAATTTATTATGCACTGCTCAGATAGTATAATAGGGTAATCTATATTTTATTGGTGGTTAATTTTCAAAAAAAATATTACATTTTACTATGTCCCTAGAGAAGAGACTAAAATCATTAGATAAATGGTAGGTACAATATTAAAATAAAGAGATGTTGTTTTCTTATTTACATGATCATTTAATTTCTGCATACACTACTCACTACTGTAATAGAATGGTGCACTCATCGGCAACCACCCCCACCATCAATTTCTTATTCCCCCACCACAAATAAAATTCACAAACACAAATCACAACAAACCCTAAGCATCCAATAACAATACTTGAAATCGCTGTAGTTGAAATCTGCGAGGAACCCGACAATTGAGGCCACCCTCAAAGTTCTCATCCTCACTTCCTTCTTCTTCGTCATCCCTCTCTCTCCTTCAATCACCACAACTTCGTCAAAGCAATGCTCGAAGATGGCTTGGGGTGGTGGTGCGTGGTGGAGAAAGAGGAGGATATGGTTTTGACCGGAGGTTGGTTGAAGGAAGAGAGTTATGGTGAATGACGCTTTTGATGGTGGGGATGGTGGCCGGATGATGATCAATAACTGACTCATGACTATCGATAATTGAACACATTGACTCAAGAATAATTGATGAGATGTCGATAGGTAACCGAGACAAGTGTAGCTACTTCTCCATAAAATGTTTAGAGTGATCGATCATAAGTTAAATACCTATAGATCTAAACTGCGGTCGATATATCTTTGCAAATGTAACTGAGAATTGTAGGTGAATGATCGATAATCAAAACAAGTTATCGATGTGTCAAGACTTATGCCTAAAAATAACAGAATGCAAGTACATCTATCAAATAAATTTTTTGCAAAAGTGTTTGTTAGACACATTCAATCTCATAGCTAGCTGCTTTTGGCATGATGTTTTTGAATCAATATAAGCAAGTTAAGAGAGGTGATGAAGTTGCAATTAATGCTCTTCAACAACCTCAAAATCAACGTTCAAGAATTAAATAAAGGTTGTTCAAAGGATATATTGCAACTGTTATTTAAGCAAGAGATATAAATTGCAAGAGTTTAGAGCAATGAAGCTAATTACATCAACCTTAGCTAAATTGCATTCTGAGAACTACATGCTTCATTCATTCTTCACCTACTTTATGTGTTCAAGCTTTTATTGTTATCTTCTCTGTGAGTGAGTGATACTTTTATTGTACTTTAGTAATTATCAAAATCTGTCCATTGAGTGAACTTACACAAAATCCTTTATTGTTAAAGTTGGTTCATTTATTGTCAAAATCCTTCTCTGTGGTTCTAAAGATTTCTCAAGTGAACTTGTTTTAAAAACTTAGCAGAACCCAATTTTGGTTGTAGAACTGGACATAGGTCAAAGTTTGGGCTGAACCATTACAAAATTGTGTTTGTGTTTTTTTATTTAATGTTTTTGAAAAGTACAATTTACCCCCTTGTGCATTATGTCATTTACACTAGATTAATCATTACGAGCAATGATTCCTACTGGACGGAAACACCCACTAACAATTTTGATGAGTTAATAAAGCTCATGAGAGCAACTAAAGAATGAGTAGCTTAGTGAACATATTTGACCAAAGTGTACACCAGAGCCAACGGAAGACCTAGAACTATAACTTGAGAATTTTGACTCAAAGTTACCTAACTCCATTAGTGAAATATGTTTGGTAGCCCTTGTTTCATTGGTTGAATATATGACCATGAGAGATTCCAGAAGAACTCGGAGAGAATAGGGAATTAGGGATGAACGACAAAGATCTTTGGTGGATTTACTTGGATTTTCCGCCATTATATGATCCATGACAAAATTATACCGATTATATTTACATGGGATAAAATATACTTTTAATCCCTTATTTTTACATTAAATTCACTTTTAGTCCATTAAGTTTAAGGGCGAAGGCCCAAAAATGATACATAACTAATGGCCAAGGAACACATGTACTATTTCTGTTCTTTGGTCAATAGTTATGTATCATTTTTGGGCCTTCGCCCTAAATTTAAAAACTGCACTTCTAGATCTTTTTTTATTTACAGTGTTACTTTAACGCAAAATGTTATCTCAACAAATTTAAACAATGCTTTTGTATTTAAATTTTGACAAGGCAAGTTTGAATTTTAAGTACTTAGTATAATTATTCATATATGTTAAAATTTATCCTTATTTTATAAGCATTTAATTAAAAAAAATCCTTATTTTATAAGCATTTAAATTGACGCAAAGAAACTAACTGTTCCAATTCAAATTTTCAAAGTTAACTTTTTGTTTTTTCCGTTAAATAAAACTAATTGTATGCCTAAAAAACTAAATACTTTTTTTTTCAAATATAAAGGACTAAAAGTAAAATTGATGCAAAGACAAAAAACCAAAATTATACTTTCAACAATTTACATGCAAGGTCCTAAGGATTATTTGTATTTATAAGTTATTCAAAATAAAATCAAAATTATAACACTACATCCCCAATAAAATATGTTAAAAGATAACAAGAAATAAAAAATTAACAAAAACTGAGCTTAGAAAAGAAATTAAGCTTTCGATTGTTTAATTAACAAAAAAAGGCAAAAGTGTCAAACGACAATACAATAGACTATACAAAACAAGTATCCCTTTCAAAAACGATCCATCCAGTAATTAAAACCCATATTCTATTCCACTTAAGGAGTACAAACTACAAAATCAGGCCATAGCTAGGCATGTGTGTTTAACTATGTTATCTTAGTTGTTAAATTAATATTCATGGAACAGACTTTTACATGTGACGTATGATTATTTTCTCATTTGTGTAAAGAGGTTAGGAGGTTTACTAGTTCCACCAGCAGCGCCGAAAGCACCAAAACCACTTCCCTGGTTGCCATGTCCCCCAAATCCACCACCAGATGCAGCTCCGGCAAACCCACTGCCAGATGCAGCTCCGGCAAATCCACCTGCAACAGCAGCAAAACCACTACCAGCAGGCCCACCCGAGGGAGCATTACTGGCGGCACCGGCAAATCCACCAAAAGAAGATGCGACTCCTGAAAAACCAACACCAGAAGATGCAACAGCAGCAAACCCTCCACCTGTTGGCGATGTGCCGGCAAACCCCCTAACAGCGGGTGAAGAACTTGAAAAGCCAACGGCTGAACTAGAAACTCCAAATCCACCTCCAAAACCACTAGGACCACTGCCTGGTAATCCACTACCAAGCTGTCTTGATTGTCCAAAACTACCAAGAACTGATCCCAGTGCCTGCTGCCCTGATCCTACTTGTGCCGGTTGGCCAAACCCACTTTGAGGTGTTGCAGAAAAAGATGTCACAGCACTGAAGCCACTAGAGAATGCACCTGAATTTGATGACAGGGCCATTGAAGGTTGTGAGCTTGGAATGGTAAAAGATGCAGGTCGAAATAATTCTCCACTAGGGACTGAGAAAGCCATTGGAGGACTCGGTGGAGCAGCCCCACCAATACCAAATGGCCCACCAAATGGGTTTGATTTAGCTGTGGATGGATTAGGAGTAGTGCTAATCCCAAACCCACCAAAGCTTCCCAAGTTTGGTTCAGAACTGCTGCTACTCATTTCAGGAGCTTCTTCCTCCATCTCATCCTCATCTGTGATTGTGGCATCTAAATTTGGAGTTTTCCCACTAGTAAAACTAGAAGCAAAAGTTGAAAATAGCATAGGTGCATCAGCACGCTGTTCTGACTGAGAAACTGAGATATTGCTTGATACAGAACATGTAACATTATTTGTAGACTGAGCACTTGAGCTTGCACTTGAAGTACTGCTATTTTCAGAAGCTTTAGGATCTAACTTAGCTTCATTGTTCGGAGGCTCAACCAACTTAGCCTCATTGTTTGGAGATTCAATCAACTTAGCTTCATTATTTAGAGGCTCAACCAACAGTTTGTTAACATCTTTAGTTTCCAAATCAGTGTTTGAATTAAATATCACACTTTTTTGAACCTCTGATGTAGGTGGCTGCAGGTTTAAATCAAAGGAAGGCGGATAAAAGGATGGTGACACATGTTTAGAGGCTTGACTAGAGGGAGGAGCTGATGTTGAAGAAGTCGACTCAACTTGGATTGTACTTGATTTAATCAAAGATCTCAAATCCACTGAGACTGGTGGAGAAGGCACTGTTGTTGATGAAATGGATGACGACGAAGGAGAAATCAGTGGTGTCTGGATAGTTTGAGATGATGAATCACGTGAACCACCAAATGAGGGCACTGTTAAAACTCCTTCACCAGGATGACTTTTATCAATGTCAAAGTGGGCAGATTTTCCAAACAAAGGGGTCGATGACGTTGAGAATACAGAGTCCTGTATTTTCCAAGATTCGGAATTTACTGGATTGGAAGACTTGTTCTCTATTTTAGAACTAGTAAACATGGTCATTTTATCAGTAGAAGCAGAAATTTCGCCACTCAGAAAAGGTATATTTGAGGCTGGATAGTTAGATATTGATAAATTTTGAGGAACTTTCGTCTGTGACGTCTGTGAAAAAGATTTATTCTCACTATTTGAGATAGAATTGAACTTTTCAACAACAATGTTGTGCCTTTTGTTGGTTAAATCTTTATTTTCATTCAGCTGATGTTGCGTTATTACTGGTGAGAAAAGGGATTCATGTCTTGATGAAATATTGTTTCTAGAATACTTAGGCTGGGTAGGTGTTAAAAGGTTGTTAGCTGATATCGATGCCTTTGAGTGTTCATGCACATCTTCAGGGCGAGAAACTTGAAAGCCTGCAACCAGTAATTTTAAAATAAGTACTCACATAAAATGCATGCATACTCATAAGTCGAGCCAGCAATTTCGTAAGATCACCTCTTTGTTCAGATGCAGTGAATATAGTTGAAAGGTTTCTGGAATCTATTTGATGTGGAGATTTTTTTGGCAAAGAAAGTTCTAAATTTTCATTATCTGTTGAAAAGATAGATCTACTCGTATTTGATCTCTTCACATCTTGCAGCAGCATTCGCCTGACAATGGTTTTGGGAGGCTCTGAACAGGTCCAACTCTGCATCCAAAACATTCACATAGCATACCATTGGTGAAACCAAATACCAATAAGAACCATGCATGAGATGACGTTTAACCATTTATATCACAGAAAATTAGGCAACTGCTATAGAATGCATATCATGAAGCTTGGGTATGGTACCCTAAGTTCTACTCTACAGGTATCAGATCAGATACATATCTGGTTTAGATATGGCACTGATACATCTAAGATAGAGTTATCTTGAAGATATGTTTGTAAGAATTCCGTGATTATAGGGATTGGGATTGATTGAAGATTAGGAATGTATATAGAAACTTTTCATTTTGTATTATTTCCTATGCTTCCCTCTGATTGTAATCTCAAATTATCAGTCTCCATTAATGACTGATTATACATTCTTGTGTATATACTCTCTCCGGTCCTAAATATAGGAGCTAGATAGAGACTTCATTTTGGTCCTAAATATAAGACCTAGATACATTTTTGGTCACCTTTTTTCCTAAATTACCCATCTTCTTCTTAACAACTCCTTAATAATAGGGGAGGAAGGGCTACTAAGTAATCAAACTAATTAAGGAGGGGTATTATTGGAAAGACGTCTAAAATTAAGCCTTCCTTAATCTCCCCAAAAAAAGTTATCTAGGTCCTATATTTAGGACCAGAGGGAGTATGTTCATAAAAGAGATGAATAAAATCAACACAGTGCCTTCCGGTATCCATCGGATCTCACAATGTTAGGGCACACAATAAATGGTTCTGCTTATAGGTCATTGGCATTTCATCAAGCAAGAGATGCAAAGAAAAAAAACATGGATGCAACCAGTGCCAAACAGCGAAATTGAGAAGCTTAAACCAATGAATGCCTAAGTTGCAAGAAAGTAATACCTGATCAAGAGAATCTCTTCTCCTCCTAGACATTTCTGGTTCACAACCCTTAAAAGCACTGCCTTGATTTTTCTTTGACTGCTCTTTACTAGTTGCCGAATTAGAAAGCGATAACTTCTTGCTTGAAGGAGTGTTTATGCCAGATGATGGTTGATACGGAATTCCTATTGTTTCAAACAACTCCTTCACTGTCCTTTGTTCCCCAGATGGCGATTTTATACTCAATGAAGCCATTTGTTTTGAGAGTGATTCTGAAAGATTCTCTGCAGCTACAAGTTGTGAATTCATTGCATTATGTACACTGCACAATGACTGAATGTGTCTGGAAAGGGGGAAAATATCCGATTAAACTCTGATTCTTAAACTCTGATTCTTCGTAACAAGACAAGAAATATATATTGTTTTATTAGAGCACAAGAAATGTGATCCACTGCACATGAGAGATATTCCCCTCAAAATTCACGGGAAAAGGACCAAAGAGCAGCCATGAAACCAAATTTGTTTATAACCACCATAAAACATTGAAATATCTTTGGGTACACTTCTCCATAACAGCCATTAAAAATTGAAATATCTTTGAGTAGTGTTTCCTCCAACCATATACACTAAGCTACTTCAAAACAAAAACTTCTCAAGATGAAGGCATGTTAAAGATTAAAATTGTGGATGGGGTGGTATGCATGATACAGAAGATGAAATAGACCACAAAAACCTTTTATGAAAGACTCCAATCTGAGGGACACCCCACAAACTGTTTTTCTGTATGTTACTTCATTTATTTAATTCTAAAAATGGAGGGAATGTGAATATGGAGCCAGGCTCAAGTCCATGTTGCTCACATATGGTTCTGACTGAGAACATTCTGAGCCATAAAACGACACCTATATTGTTCTACTCAGGATCTTAGGCAGGCTGGAAGCAATTCGTGAAAATAAAGGACAAAAAAAGCTAACAAACAGACTAACTACCAAAGAAAATCTCTCCTGATCTTCTCAGCCATCCAGACTTAGAAGAGAACACAAAAATAATAAATACACCCTCCATCTCTAATTAGATACTTGATGAAAAATCAAATAAAAAAATAGATTGAACGCACCACTCTCGAATTGAAATTACAAAAGAATGTCAAACAAACTAGATTCAACATTTTTCATTTATGTTCAGCCTAAAAGTTACAATATACATCACCTTGAAGGTCTAGATCTATTCTGAATAGCTGCATGCTCTACATGTGTTGCACCAGATTCACTAAATGTATTGAATTCAAGGACATTAAAATGCCTCTCCAATTCAATTAACTGATTGGTCAAATCCTGACATAAGATATACAAGAACTGTTAAATCCCTGCAACGTAAATGTTTTTTTCTGTAAAAAATGCTTACATCACCTGATTCAGACTCAGAATATGCTGCTGCTTCAGCTCAAGTTCTGAATTCAACTTCTGCCGATTCCACAGGTCCCAATACTGTCTATCAAAAGCTTGCTTAAAAATCCCTTCCATGTACTTCTTCCTTGCAACAACTGCATATGATAAGATCAACTTCATGACCACAACTTATAGAACTTGGGAAAACATAAACAGAGATAGGAGAAAGGGAAGAGAAGAGAACAAGAGGGGTATGAACTCTACAACCATAATCTATAATTCTAGAGGGGGTAAGGAGACTATAACCAGTATCTAGTTTTAGGGGAAGACAAGAGACTAAATCAAAATTTCATTCATCCATTCATCATAATACACTTTACAATAGGTCTATATATAATGACCAATAACTGACACATAACTTCAAGGTATAACTAACATAAACTAATAAAAGAAACTGCCACAAGAAACAAGCCAACTCCTAATCATATTCCTAAAATGGCACAAACACATCGGAGCCTAACAACAATTCAATGGTTTTACTAGCAAATCTTGGAAATGCTTTTGTAGACTACTCAGACCTTCTATTTTGTAGATCTATAAATTAATATATGCAATGTTAGGGCACCAAATGATGGGATTACCATTGATTATGATTCTCAGATATTTAATATAATTATCATTATCAGGGAATATTTTGATTTTAATTGATAATTATCAATTACGACAAATTGCGCCTCACCTTCAACCTGCCTTTGTTGCTCAGGAGGACTTTGGAAAGTTCGTTGAATCCCTAAATCACCACTTTATGAATTAAATCAATCTCCATGTTCATGGTTTGGAACATTTTGGCTTAATTGCTAAGAAGTTTAGGGTGTCTAAAGTAATGCAGAACATCTTAAGTTTTAACATTACACTTCATCTAATTAATATATCTACTTATATAAACAACATTGTAATTACAAATAGATATATAAACAATATATCTATTTGTATTATCCATATTTCTGAAACTCAATCTTTACTTTGCATTCCCTCCAATTATCCAATTATTTTCCCTCCAATGTAAATCTGTGCAGCAAACTGCTCCTATATTTTCATACTAGAGAGTTAAACATATTTTCTTGAGTTACAAGAATAATCAACTAGTTTTCCCTAATCATATCTGAGTGGAACCCAGCATGATGAATTTGGATCCGCAAGGACCATAAATATCAGCTCAAGTGGTATTACATTTTTTTACTAGAATAAAAAAGGCCAACCCAATTCGATCTCTACTTGGTGAGGGTGCTAGGGAAGGGAATATATTAAGCAATCTTACCTCTGTTTTTATGCAGGGGAAAAAGACAAATAAAGTCCTCTGAATATATAAAAAGACAATTAATGTGCCTAAATTTCCAGAAGGAGAACCAAGGTCACAGACACTAAATTAACAACTGTAGCATTCCCATTAACCACATGCATATTTAACAATTTCATCATCCACATTAACAACTAGAGGGTAGCAATTAATCACAACAACATTCCTCATTAACTACAGCAACTTCCTCATTCCCATTAAACAACTAGAGCATAGTTAATTTAGTGTCTGTGAGACTGTGACCTTGATTGTCTTTTTTGAAATTGTTGAGTTAAAATGAAGAAGAAAGTGTAGAGAGAAAAAGAGAATTATTATTGATCTTTGCAATATGACAAGAGTACATTATATAGGGGAGGAGAGGAGATGAAAATAGGAAACAATGAAAATAGGAAACAACAGAAATAGGAAACAACAATCAAAAAAGTAATTTCTCCTAATCAAAATATTAAATACTAAGATTCTAACACTCCCCCTCAAGCTGGAGAATATATGTCGATCATTCCCAGCTTGCTTCGGAATCTTTCAAATAGAGGTCTGGCAAGTGGTTTAGTCATCATATCAATTTTCCTACAAGTCTCCGATATCTCTCAGTGTTAGCAGGAACTCCCTTTTCCTTTATTTCCAGCTTGCAGTTGTCATCCATAGGTGTCTCCTCTGGTTTTGCACCTAACATCCCGGTCTCATGTAGCAAGTCTAGGGTGTACTTGCGTTGAGACACATTAATGCCTTTCCTGCTTCTGGTTATCTCCATGCCAAGGAAGTATCTCATCTGACCAAGATCTTTCACTTGGAATTCAGTTGCTAAAGCTTGTTTCAGCTGAGCTATGGAACTTTCATCATTCCCTGTAATAACAATACCATCACCAAACCTCTTGTGTTTATACCCCTCAACAGAATGGAGTAGCGGAAAGAAAAAACAGACACCTATTAGAAGTTACTAGAGCTATCCTAATGGGAAGGAATGTGCCTGATATATTTTGGGGGGATGCCATTCTTACTGCCGCATACCTTATCAATCGCATGCCATCCAAAGTCCTTAACTTTTCCACACCTATCCAAAAACTCCTCGAAACTTACCCCAACTCACCTCTCATTAATACTCTTCCTCAAAAGGTTTTTGGATGTGTTGTGTTTGTTCACAAGTATAGTATGGGAAAACTTAGTCCTAAAGCTGATAAATGCATATTTCTTGGCTATTCTCCAAGTCAAAAAGGTTATAAGTGTTATTGTCCAACAACCCGAAAGACCATTGTTTCTCAGGATACTACATTTTATGAACACGAACCTTATTATCCCAAATTACCCATTCAGGGGGAGAATAGTACAGAATGGCTAATTATGAACCTTGAGAGTCCTACCCATCCTCAACTAGAAATAGCCAATCCCATTGATCCTCAACCAGAAATACCACCTCAACCAGAAATAGCCAATCCCATTGATCCTCAACCAGAAATACCACCACACCAAGATACTACCATCACTGAATCTGATCCTCTTATGGTGGAAAGTAATGCTGAGATCAATACTGGGATGGCCACTGAAGATCAAAATGAGGAGTTACAACCAGGCAATGATGAATCTGATAGTAGAGTCCCTTCTGCTCCAAGGAATAACCATGAATCTGACTCGGGATTAGATCCTGAAGTGATGGGCTGGCCTATAGCTCTGCGAAAGGGGGTAAGATCTTGTACTCAACATCCTATTCAGAGATTTGTTTCTTATGGTAATTTGTCTGCAAAGATGCAGAACTTTGTAATTAATACTGCTCAGGTGAAAATCCCTCACACATTCCAGCAAGCTATGACTGATCCTAATTGGAAGTTAGCTGCAGAAGAAGAGTTAAGAGCTCTCAAAGAGAACAAAACTTGGGAGATTACAAATCTTCCAAGAGGGAAGAAGGTAGTTGGATGCCGGTGGATATTTACTCCGAAGTTTAACCCGGATGGAAGCATCGACAAATATAAGGCCAGACTAGTTGCAAAGGGGTACACTCAGACGTATGGAATTGATTATGAGGAGACTTTTGCTCCAGTTGCCAAATTCAGCACCATCAATATACTTCTTTCTATTGCAGCCAACCTGGCTCTGATACCATGTTGAGTTAAAATGAAGAAGAAAGTGTAGAGAGAAAAAGAGAATTATTATTGATCTTTGCAATATGACAAGAGTACATTATATAGGGGAGGAGAGGAGATGAAAATAGGAAACAATGAAAATAGGAAACAACAGAAATAGGAAACAACAATCAAAAAAGTAATTTCTCCTAATCAAAATATTAAATACTAAGATTCTAACAGAAATTCAGGCACCTTGATTGTCCTTTCATATATTCAGAGAGCTTTATTTGTCTTTGTCCCTTTATATAGAGAGGTTGATTCAAACTTATGACTTAAAACCCCATGGCAAGCAATTTACCGCTGATCGAAGCCAACCCTTCCTTTTCTTTGCTAAAATAATGCCACAAAATTGTTTCGACAATATCTAGCTAACAGATTTGGAAATTAACCAAGGCCAGGTAGCTACTAGTATCATTTACCTCCTTTACCCAATCATAATTGTTACACATCAATAACATAAGCTATTCTCATTTGATTCATAAAAAAAATAAATTTATATCTTCGATATATGCGACACAAAATTTCTTAAATAAAGATAGAAGGCAACAAAACAAAATATTCTCCGCAGAAATACCTTTTATAGTCTTATCAAGAAGAGAATGGACCTCCTCAAGTTGTTCAGTGACTTGGTACTGCACAGAGACATGCCATACTTCAAATGAATTTTTTTTTACCAACAAAAATAATGCTAAAAAATTACTACCACTAGGAAACAATAAATCACTTGAGACATGTTCCTTGTGGATTTACAAGTAGATTGTAATGCTCTTTCACTAGGAAACAATAACGCACCAGAGACATATTCCTTGTGGATTTACAAATAGATTATAATGCTCTTTTAAGCTCTTATTTGTTAATAAAAGGAGCTTCAATAAAAAGGAAATATAGTGAACCAAGAAAAGTTACCATCCATGTTTTGCTATTCTCAGATAGAGTGCCCATGCCTTGCTCCAATCTCTCAACTGGACTAAGAAGTGATGAGGTGCAAGTATCTGTAAAGCCACCAGACTCTTCTATTGACCTCAAGAGTAGATCCAGCTCTTTAATCATCTCATGAATCTGAGCAGTAGATAGACAGATTAAAGAACATGATAAAGAATTAACAAGGCCAATAACATTTTCATGGAATCAATGTACTGACCAGGAGGGAAACGATATACTAGATACTAGAACACATCAACAAAGGTTAACTAGAATGATGAAGCACGCTAAGGATTACATAGTTCTAATCAAGACATACTCTTCTAAGCTACCATTTCAAGTACACATGAAAAATATGAAAGTTCTACAGAAGTAATACATTGGCAAAATGCTTTGACAAGTTCAGTTCAGAAGCAGGTAACCCAAGTGTAGAAGATCTGTGCTGCTCATTGCCACGAAATTTCTGAGTGGAAGATTTTTCAAATGTACTACTTTCATTCAAAGGAAGGTGTGGGGCACGAAAGGAGAGCAATTCCATATTTCCTTCTCCTTTTGAAACTTTTTGTCCAACATTATGGACTGGTTTGCTAGTGTAATTGACAGTTGGTGACACATCGAAAGGTTTTTGACCATGTCTTATATGATCTTTTACATTGTTGACATTTACATTACCTGCACAATATATATATATATATATATATATATATATATATATATATATATATATATAGAGAGAGAGAGAGAGAGAGAGAGAGATGGATCAGATAAGCACAAGTCTGAAGATTATAGCATTAAAAAATCAAGAAGAAACTAGTCTCTCGTTTTGAGAAATTTTCACCTGTTGATTGATGAGAAGGTTGCAGTGACTGCCTTGAACTATTTATGCTCAACAACTCACTAGTCTTCTGATTACTTTCTTGTAAATTGTTGAGACTTGGAAAAGCAGTAGTAGAACTTGTCATTCTAAAGGAACCACTGCTTAGTTCAATTCCTTTAATATTTTGGGTTTCAGCCCTGCTTGGTAGCTCTAGAGAAGCACTAGAAGAAAATTGACCTAACAAAGTGTTACGCTCGGGTGACACTTTAGGTTCTAGACTCAGAATTTCATTTAAAACCTTTTGCTGCTCATCTGGCTTAAGAGACTCTGCATTTGCCATTGATTTCACCTCTTGGCTCTTAGTGATATCTTCATTACGTGTTTCCTGACTGGGATCTCCAAATTGTCTGATTTTTAAGTTCCATGACACCTCAGAAGCCTGCATACAATTTTCATACAAATTCAATCAATCCCTGGTTGAGCATTTCATTTCATATCTTGGAAATTTAAATCCAAACACAAACCTGCTCTAATTCTTGTTTATCCATTCCATGAGAAAGAATAGAGCATTCCTCCAAAGAAATCTTTGAAGGGGCATCCTTTTCATCATCAGGAACTACAGGAAAAACCTCAGCAGAAGCATCACTCCTTGCAGAACTAAAGAAAAGGCATACACAACCTATTGAGCAATGAGAATTACATGGGCAAAATAAAGAATCTCTCAGAGCACTGGAACAGCTAAAATGCAACTTCTATTCCCAGTCAAAGTCATTAATCATATGTTCCCAAAAATGGAAGTGCAAGAAAAAAAAGGATACCTGGCAACATTGAACATGACAAGCTTTCCATCTAAGGTAAGACATATAAGAACACAATATGGCGTGAGCTCAGTCCTTTCTTCTACACCAAGTTGCACGTTAACTTTTTCATAGACTGAAACACTGTCAATGCAAAGCCCCAAGACCAAATTATCATCACCATTTTCTGGGAAAAAAATTCCAAGTCAGTTTACAGTAAAAAAGAATAAAAAAGTATTAATATTCATCAAAGATATAGAACTAGCAAGAGTTTTAAAGGATCAAACTGCTACATAGTTGCATAAAGTAACACTAGTCTTATGATCAAAATCAGAAGATAATTCAGTATTTAGTAGAATAAACATAGAACCGCATAAGCTTGCAGCAGAATACCCAAAAGAGCACCAAAGCTGGCACTACAAAACAAGAGGGGCAAAATACTGAAGAAATTTAGGAAAATTCAACATAAATATAACTAAACAAACAAGTACTGAAACTATGGATAATATTATTGAGCAACAGAAAAATAACTCCAAAGGTTATAAGTTCTAAAAGTCTACGTCTCATGGTTTTACAAGTTTTACATTCCTCCTCAAGCTGAAGAGTAATCTTCATCCTTCCCAACTTGCAACATAGCACTCAAATCTAATTATTCACAAAGATTTATATAGCAAGTATGCAACTTGCATGCTGTTAGGCTCAGTCTTGGTGGATGGACCAAATCCTAAATTACCACATTACCACACCACAGCTTCATCAGTGTCCAGATACCAATATTCAATTCTGTTAGCAAATCCTTTATCCAAATTTCTTCACAAATTTTTAAAGCGAAATTTGATAATCAGCTTCTAGACTACTTCAGGCTACACACTCTTGCTAAATCAGTATCACTATCAGAGATAAATATGATCCATCGCATGACCCAACTCAACTACAGCCTGAGATCCATGAAAATCAGAGCTCCTCAGAACCCAAGAAAGCGCCCCAAGTCCCCTACTGTGTGCACCTTCCCAGTCAGACCACCCCCCAGCATAAAAAAACCGTGTTCTACCACTCTTGAATGCATTAAATGCCACACCTACCCCAGTCGTCAAGAGAGATGATTGCTAAGCAAAGAGAAGACAAACTATCACCAAATTTGCTACTCTACTTAACTTTGTTAATCATAAATATGCCAAATGAAAGGCTGAACCTAATATGCGGCAGTCATAATTACCAAATTTGATGACAACAGAAATAAGAACTTAGTGTAGTGCAAGGATGTGCACGCAACAAGTCAAATATGAACTCATAAACTGGTAAAAAATTTATTTGTACAATTATCCATTGTCAAATTTAGGTTTAAAAACTAAGCATTTAGAAGGAAGGCAATATTCACAATGGTTCCTAGCATAGCAGCAAAAGAAATCACAAGAAAATTGATAGCACATAATTTAAGAAGGGAAAAGGTGCATCCAATAGCATGGTAATTTCTAAAAGGTGCACCAAATAGCAAGGTAATTTTGAGGGTGCAAATTTGGCACTTCTAACTTAAAATGGGGCAAATTTGTTTTACTTTCCATTGAAGTTAAGATGTTGGGTGCACCTTTAAAAAATTACCATGCTGCTGAATGTAACTTTTAGAAATTACCATGCTATACTAAGAGCCTTGTAGCCTAGTGGTATGACATCTCCCCTTTAGGTGATAGGTTGCGGGTTCAATCCCGCTTATGCTTACCCCTTTAAATAAATCAAAAAGAAATTACCATGCTACTGGGTATTCCACTTTAAATTACAAGTGCCAAATTTGTACATTAAAATTACCAAACTACTGGGTGTACCTTTAAAAATTATCATGCTATTGGGTGGACCTTTACCCTAATTTAGAATAATTTATGCCAAAGAAAAGGCACAATGCCTTCCCAAATAAGCAACAGAATACCTTGAAGTTTAATTCTTGGAACCCAATTTTCTCGATTAATATCAACAACCACAGCTTCACTCTTATCATCTACAGACCAACCAAGCAACACAATATGTCCATCGGTATTTTTCCTATTAGCGTTGATAACAAGCTGGCTGCAGGTAAAAATAAGAAATTCTTCAGTCAAGATTGCAGAAAGAAAAAAACTACATTACTATGGATACAACAATGAGCAATGGACACACTTTGAGAAAGACGTCAAGTTATATCAATATAGTGAACTACAATTATTCTAACACTAATCAAAAGGCAAAATCCATCACTAGGAAGAAATCAGGGACAAAATGATATTAAAAACCATTGACTTGATGAAATTTTACAGCCAAGCAACTGCTGAGTACATTAGTGTGAAGATAACTCATTCAACAAAAGATGATGAGCAAAGACCTAACAATATGCAAGATTTATATTTTGATGAAGATTCTGCAACCAAACTGTTTAGTCTTGAATTTGAAATTTCATTGGCAAAATTTCCTAAGCAAAAAATCTCATCATACACATCTTGAAGTTGCTTCTGCTTGTTTACTTTTAATGGCCAATCAATAAATAGCCTTGAGCAGCTCTAGAAGCTGCTAATATATCTTCAGGCTCTAAGATGCACTTCCTAGCTGCATTTGGAGGTAGCCCACTCTTACGCCCAATGAAAATACCATCAAAAGCCTTAATGTTGTCAAGAACAATTTCTCTAATTGTGGATTCACTTGTGCATCCTTAGATCTTCAATTCCACTCAAATAACCTTCTGGTGTTGTAGATGAGCTTTGAAAAATTGAAGTCAATCCAAAAGTGATAGAAAAAAAATGAAGGGCTATAGCAGCCCAAATCAGATGGGCAAAATATACAAGACCAAGTAAAAGCTCGTTGGATACTACATAGATAGTGGTGATAGGCTATACTTCACTTCCTTAGGATCCAACAACAATAGAGCCTTATCCCACTAAGTGGTGTTGGCTATATGGAACCTACGACACCATTATGTTCAATGAAAAAATAATACTTTTTGATAAATTATTAATCAAAAGGTCCGGCTCAATAGCTTCTCAATTTTTTTATTTGGTTCCCTCCCCGTTTTTCACAAACTCCATACTACTTGATCAACCTCTCCTCATTGGCAAATCAAATGACCATCTGTTATGAAATATTAAATAAAGGCAAGAGTTAGTTAGAAGTTAGTGACAATAGAGACATTAGTGTTAGTTTACACTCTAAGCCTATAAATAGGACCCTCACTCTCAATTGTAATGTGTGTTGTATATTGTAATGCTTTGGCATAATGTGATGGCCTAAGGCCCATTTCTCTTCTCCCTCGCCCCTCTCTCTCTCTCTTTCTCTCTCTCAAATCTATTCTTCTCTCTTCTTCCTCCTAATTCTCTCAATCTTTATCGATCTTTACCAATCTTTCTAAGAATCCCATAACAGTGGTATCAGAGCGCATCTTTCCGCGGCTGTGTTTCTCAGTTTTCTTGTGCAAATCTGAAGCAAAATGGGTCCTAAGCCTCAATCTCAGTCTTCAACCACCAGTTCTGTTTCTGTGGAAGACTTAGTGAAGGATTGGGATGAACGGTTCAAGGAACAAGCTTCTAAAACAGACACACTTCAAGAACAAATTCAGGTGATGATGGAGCAAATGAGGGTAATCTTGGACAATGAAGAAAAGATCAAAGAAATATACTTGCAGAGGCAAGCCAAGGAGTCAAGAAAGGCCTCAGAAGTTCATGAAGTAAATCAGCCTTTCCAAGAAAAGATCCAAGAATTTATCGTAGTGCAAGAAGCTCCAATCATTCAAGAAAATAATGGGTCTTCTCTACCCTGGACACTAGAAGTTCAAGAAAAATCTTTTGTATTTCAAGAAAGTGGTGGGGTTGGTTTGACCAACACTCAAGAAAGGTCTAGTTTTCTTGAAGACATTGCAGGTGAAGTTACCAAAGTTTTAGAACCAAAAGTTCTTGGTTTGGGTTTGATGTGGCTAGATAAAAGGCGGTCAAAGGCACAACTGGCAGCAACCAAGAAATACAATGGTGTAATGTGTTCTGGAAATACAGAACTTTTATTTCAAGAAAATGCTCCTACAAGATGCTTAACTCATATTTGGTTTAAAGGAAATTTAATGAAAATGCTTGTGGGTTCCAGTTTGCTCCAATGGGTAATGTATTTGATTGAGGAATACCAATAGTGCAATGGTTTCTTCAATTTTCTCTTAGCAAGAACTCTGGTGATTTAGTTTATGGGGGGAGACATTTGCAATGTTTTTAGGAGATTTTGGCTCTAAGCAGTATGGACAAAAGTAGAAGCATGTGCAGCAAACTGAAGTGAATGTGAAGAACTCAATTTAAAGATCCAAGCCACAAATATGTACAATGTTTAAGAGATTTGTTTTTACCAGCATTGAATTGTTTGTTTTTAGTTCGGTTTTAGATTTGTATGTCAAATATTACTTGATCCTTGAGGACAAGGATCTCATTAGGAAGGGGGTATTGTTATGAAATATTAAATAAAGGCAAGAGTTAGTTAGAAGTTAGTGACAATAGAGACATTAGTGTTAGTTTACACTCTAAGCCTATAAATAGGACCCTCACTCTCAATTGTAATGTGTGTTGTATATTGTAATGCTTTGGCATAATGTGATGGCCTAAGGCCCATTTCTCTTCTCCCTCGCCCTCTCTCTCTCTCTTTCTCTCTCTCAAATCTATTCTTCTCTCTTCTTCCGCCTAATTCTCTCAATCTTTATTGATCTTTACCAATCTTTCTAAGAATCCCATAACACCATCTTTGAAGTCCAAACCATTTCAAACGATCTTCTACCATTTAGCCTCAATAAATGCTACACCAACTCTCATATAAGATCATTGTGAATCTTATCTATTATAAGACCACACACCCATTTGAACATCATCATATCTGTTATCCCATCTTATGAATGTTATCCCTTTAAAGCTCAATATAAAGCATTGAGGGTCTCATAGTTGTGCAGTAAAACTCCTTATATAGTACTTCTCTATCACAAATAAAGCTGATCCCAGACCCAAGAAAAGGAGGGTTGTTACACCCCTGATAGCCAATGTAAAACCCTATTGAATCTTATAAACATGGAGCACTGATCCAAAATCTTAAAGCATATCACAACAAAAAAAGATCAAACTGCCATCAGATGTGAGATGAGAAAAGAAACCTTTTGCTGAACCTAGGACCTCTAAATCTCAAGAGAACAAGCCCAAATAACGCAGAAAACTAAATGTCCTGATCCAAAGGCTATTAGATTAATAGAACGTAAGCCTAAGAAAATTGAATTGGATTGGACATTTGAAGGCTAGCACACTAAAGAACCAATGGGCTAGTCAACGAAATTTCCAAATCTAAAAAAATATTGAACAATGAAGAATGAGACGTGAATATCATGGAAAACAGTAACTAGAACCCCACAAAAAACTGAGTGAAGACCAATCAATTACATTTGATGGGAAGTATTAGAGATAAGCCAAGAAGAAAGAAATCCCACATCTAAAAGTGATAAAAAAATGAAAAGCAAATAAGAACGTGGCAATCATATTCACATAACTTATGCTAATATTTTTTTAAAGAACAATAAACATAAATGGCAAATAGCTAAAGCAAATTCGGTGAAATGGCCCAAGCCCAACCACAAGCTCATTTGGAGCTGAACTGTTGGTGATGATAGATTGAGTTCCACTGCCCCACCGAAAAATCAACAGTAATTACGATTATCACATATATATTGATCTTGTCGCAATCATCCTGAATTCGTCATCTCTTAATTTTGCTATTAAACTTATTATTTTATATTTTATACAAATTTCTCTTCTTTACAAATGTTATGGGATTCTGAAGGCAAGTTTGCTCCCTTATTTCCAAAAAGTATTCTTCCATTTCATTCAAATAAATCAAGCCGTTCAAATAATTTCTTGTTATAAAAGTCAACATAATATTAGAGCTAAATCATGCACAAATAGAATAGGTATAACTTCTTGTTCATCCCAAACACAATACAAGGTTAAGTGTCAGGAATTGCTCCTGATCTTTTGGTACCAAGCACTACGACATTTTCAAATGAACTCTGTCAAAAAGGATATATGTAAATATGTGTATTTAATTTACCACTTAAAACAATACCAAAAACTTAAGACTAGAAAGAAAAATGCTCTACCATTGTTTTAGGTAGGCCAGTAACAGGTGTGGTCCACATGCAACAGGCATGATGTCATCAACTATTCCTTGATAAATATCATAGAAGGATTGCACGATCATTTGAGAATGAACCTGCAAAAAGAAACCCATATTTAGAGCTTTATACTACAGAAATTCATATACATGAACCATTCATTAAGTAAACTGAAATCCCCTCGCATACCTAAACCATACAGAAACACAGACCAAAAGGGGAAAAGCGCAGTGCATAAACTTGACAATATAAAAGCAACAACAAAAATTACACACCAAAGTAAAATCAACCAGATCTCCATGAAATTTTTGTTTCACTGAATCTGGTCTGTGATCAGTAATCTGTAATCTGATGATCAAATTAAGAAGATTAAGAGAAGGTTGAATAAGGAGCGAAGAGAATCAATGTTTTATGGGCATATATCTTTTCAATTTTATTTTTATTGAATTAAATAAAAAAATAAATTTTGTTCCAATATTTGCAATGCTGTGCCACACAAATTCACGGTGATCAGCCTTTCATCCAGACCTATTCTATTTGTAAAGAAACACTCATAGTACCATACAGGCCTTAACCATTTAAACTTAACCCCTTTCCTTAAACCAATTCCAAACAGACAACATATGCCCAAACAGCCTTGAACCCAATGAAGAAAATAAAATCCCTAAAACAGACCCACAAACAACCAGACACGTAAACCAATGGAATGTCATAGTGCAACATGGCAAAAGAATACATTAAAGCATAAAAAGGAAAATTCAACCATTGTTAGTGACAAATAACAGCGGGAAGAAAAGTAACCAAAAAGAAAATGATGAGACCCAAACCCTTTTGGGCTGCACCTATCAAAAAACAGCACAACAGCACAGAACTGAGTAACAAGCCCAGGATCCAGGTAGCAAGGCGTAAATGGGCCCACCAGTGTCAGGCTAGTGGCTAGGTGTTTATCTAGGGTTTGTGCCTCAGAGATTGGACATACGATGATTTGGCTTGGTTTTGGGAAAGTGTCCTGACCTCCCAAATGTTACGAGTGGTTGCTAGAATTCTCTTCTATTACATTTTTCTTATATTTCAGTTTACTAGTTTAATATTTCATCCTTGTTTTTCCTCTTCCACTTTTATTGAAGAGGTTGTAACCTACTGTTTTGAGATAATATATTCCAAGTTTCCTTTGGTTCCCATCAGAAAACAAGTGATGGCACAAACCAAGCAATGTCAATCAACTTCTCTTACTACAAGTTCTAAAGATTGGCAGGTTTTTGTTGCCTTAAAAGGGCAAGGGTCTAGACAACACACTATTAACAATTTGTTGCATATAGTAACTTATCTGATCAGTCAATATTTGTGCACATGGAGGTGGTGAATAAAAATTTTATCGATCATTAAATATTTGAATTAAAATACCTAGAAAGGGCCTATTCTTCAACAAATATGAGCATATGAGCATTGGAGAATTTGCTGATGAGACTTCTCAAAGAACTTAGTGTTGCCTTGCCTACGATTTTGTGATAACATGGCGATAATCGAGATTGCTAAAAGTCCCTATTCAGCATTAAGGACTAAAAATGTGGAGGATAACCATCATTTTAAAGAGAAGGTTAACTCTAGCTTACATGAGTTATGTTCATATCAGTGCTCATGTTGCGGATCTTAAGCCAAAGGCAATTGCTAGAGTTAAGCTTAAAGAGCATACTATAAACCTGAGAATGTTTAACATTTTCTCCTCAACTAGAGTGTTGAAAGTTGCCCTCAATAAGGAGGCCTACATGAAGTTCATAAGCAGATATGTATTCATTATCAACATCTACACCAAGCCTTATTACGAGTTAGTTACATGGACAACATCACACCATTGTATTCTATTAACAAATGTCATATATGTTTTTATGATTTAATTTAATTTAGATAATATGTTTTTAACTGTCCGGCTTTTATTTCCTTATTTTTTTTAAATAAATTGCAAAGTTGACCTATCAAATCAATCCCTATTTGGATGCCTTCTAATCATAATAAAAGGGAAATACCATAGATGGCATTATGGGTTTTCAGTCACTTACTATCACAGACTTTCAATCATATATGCAACCTAAGCTCTTGGAGCATGAGGCTGAGCAACGCTAGTATGAGCTGCAGCTTATAAATCAACTTTATTTAACCAGAAAGCAAACAAAGTGAATATCGAAGATTTATGTATGTGTTGAATGATCTTGCAGACTTCTTATGAAATCATCAATAAGTAATCATGAAACAGAAAAATAAAGGCAAAATTAGGAAAGACATCATTATTAAATTGAAGAAGATAGAAGAAGCACAAATCTGGAAATTACATCAATGAGTTCACCATCTCTACTTCTTATGACTTGAAGCAGATAATTTTCCTCCTTCCCATCTTCAGAAAGTTGAAATGATCCAATAACAATTGAATCAGGTCGAACCCACTTAATAGAATCAACTGATACAATTATTGTTCAAAAAGAGAGAGGTTGATTAGATAAAAAAGGTCAAAAAATGAAGATACCAAAAGTGAAGCATAAGACAATACTAGAAGCTTCCAGTTAAAGTTCCAAATTTATTAACAAGCTCACAACACAGTTAAGATTGATTCTAATAGTTCTTTTCTTCATCGCAGCTAATTTCGCCTAGTCAGGCCCATCAAATTTATGCTTAGCATTAAAATTTGGGTAAAGGTGCAAAAATAGCCACCGTAAATTTAAAAATGGGCAACTATTACTCTAATAAATTTAAGGGGGCAAAACCATACACTGTAAACCAAAATGGGGCAAAATCATACATTGTAAACCAAAATGGGGCCAAAGGTAACCTCTCTGTTAGCCGAGTTAAACAGGCCATTTTCCAAACGTGGGCTCCACCATCAGTAAATGACATGTCAATTCCAAAATCCACCGTGAAAGCTAAAATGCATCCAGTTGAACCTTAAATCACTTGAATCGAACTCTACACCCCCAAGTCATTTTGATAAGAAACAAAATAGAACCTCAAATAATGTCAAATTCACCTTACTTCTTCGTAATCATCTGAAAAATAAAGCTCCATCTGAAAAATAAAGTCCCATCAACATATTGCACACTTAAATGTATGACACGTCATTTACTGATGGTGAGGCCACGTCTGGAAAACGTACGTTTAACTATGTCTAACAGAGAGGTTACTTTTGCCCCATTTTGGTTTACAGTGTACAGCTTTGCCCCCTTAAATTTACCAGAGTTATAGTTGCCTATTTTTAAATTTACGAAGGCAATTTTTGCACATTTGCCCTTCAAATTTTCATCTAAATAACTAAAGATGTGCTTAATTCATGGCAATATTCAGGATGTATTCCTCATCACAAACCTTGTTTCAGCCTAAGCAAATAGCTAAGTAATTGTAATTGAATAAAAGGGGTAAAGTATATTTTGCCAAGAGAAAGGGAAAACAAACTAAAGAGCCTAATTATAAATACTTTCTCTGATTTTATGTACAAAGAAGATTCCTATTAGTTTGAATTCAAAAACAAATGAAACTTAGAAAACAAAATATTAGTTTTGATGATTCGTTTTGAAACACTTCTGAAAAACCCATCATAATACCATTTGTGAAAACTGTTCTAACGCAGTACCCTTGTTTTCTCTTAGTTTTTGAAATACAAGAACCAGTAAAAAACTGAACTGAGCTTTTTGGCTGTTAGTTACATTTAATTTACCACTCTTTGTAGGTGCAAATTTCAACTAATAGTGAAAAAGCTCAACCTCAAGGGATGGGATCTCCAGAGTATACATATAGTCATAAAGTGGATTTCATTCAACAAAAGGCAAACCATTAGTAGAAATCCAAAAAGGAGAAATAGAAACTGGTGATAAAAAGAGTTCTGTTAGGAGCCCTATTAAAATGATTTACCAGACAGGAAGAAAAGAAAGGAAAAGAGTTCTGTTAGGAACCCTGTTAAAATGATTTACCCTGGTTAAAGTTGCAAAATAGGCTATTAAATCATGACATAATTGATATATCTTAAGATTATACATTAGTTTATAGGTAAAATAAACTAATCTAAGGGGAAAATTTAGGTAAATCAATTTATAATTAACTTATTTTGCTTTTTTATAGGATTTTCTAAAAAAGTCAATTAAGTCTTAAATTTAGGACCAGCGGGAGTATATAGTAAGATTGAAATTTGTTCTTCGGGCAGGGAAAGAAGTGTCTATAACACCCAAATGAGACAGCAACAAATTTAGACAAAGAACACATGTGAATAGATGATGCAAACCTTTGACATGGTGGCTTTCCCCAATATCACTGATCCATGAACTGAATGATAATGTGATTGAAATCTGTTCTTCAAACTTAGCTGATAAAATGCTAATAACATTCATTCTGGCAACAGCAACAGATTTCCCTTCTGCACTCCACTCAACTTTAAAAAAAATATATAAAACATTAGAGAAATCTATAATTAAATATTTTTTTCTAAAAACACAGATAAATAAAAAGGTCTAACAAAGATACTTGTTATAATTTGAAGAATTACAATTACAAGTATATAATAAAGTGATTTATAGATCAGAGATTCATCATTAATAATAATTCTATTTGATGTCCAGATGGGTAGGATTGTGGAAATCTCGTAAGACCTTATTCAACATACTATGGGATCCTACAAATGAGGGAAGTGATGGGGGAAACAACCTTTACCAAAGTTGGTGGGCGAAATGTGGGAGTGGATGGAACAGAATGGTTATTAATGAGGGAAATACAGAGATGGCTTTAGAGTTTTGTCTCAACAAATAAATCCTAATCACATGAGAGCAGTCATCAATAGAAGACACAAACCATCAAGATCTAGTTATATCAAGAACATTCAAGGGGGCCCATATATAGTTATCAATTAGATTTAAAGGGCCGTGGGTTATTTTACTGGTGAAAGGAAATAAAGAGCATTTGCATTTAGCAAAACCATAGACATCAGAATGAAAACGCTCAACGGTTGAATCTTTGGGCAAATAAGGAACATTATTTCGATAAATTAAGGAAAGATGACCAAGGCAATGATGATAATGCCAAATCCAGTCGTTAGTTGAACCTAAGTCAATGAAATAAAAGGAGGAAAATAGTATACTCTAAACTTCAACACATCCACTACATACATAAAGTTAATAAAGCCCATCGTTTTCCTGTTCATCCATCTTACGCTATGCTCCAAAAAAATGTGAGAGAATATGTTGCATAACAAAGGACAAGAAACATGTAGAAGCAAATCGGAACATCACGAAAAACCATTGCATTGGCCAATATGAAACTTTTTAAGCTTGTGGTAGGGTGTTTTGGCAAGGTTGAGGATGAGACAATATGGTTCTAGTAGCAATGAAACAACAAACAAGGAAGATAGCAAAACGGCAACAAAAAGAAATGCAAAAATTGATTCAAGAACAAAGTGAGCACAAGGCTCTAATACAATAACATAACAGTGATAAGGATAACAATCTCTGACACTAATGAAGAGACTATAAAAAAAGGGTCAACCCAGTTCTAGTCCCCACTTGGTGAGGGTGCTACGGAAGGGAATTGTGGAAACACAAAGGATTGGTAAAGTCTGATGCATTTCTCTTACTATCATCTCCCATCATATAGTACAACAGACTCAACCTATCCCATGATTATAGGGATTTGCTTGATACATAAAATAAAAAAGATTTGATCCTGATTTTCTATAACATTTATTTTCCCTAATTCTTATGATTCCTTATTATGACTAAGATCAAGATTCTACTAATAGAAAATTAAAAACATAATTCCAACACTCCCCCTCAAGTTGGATTATAGTCCAACTTGGTTACAAAACTTTATTCTTCAACTTAGAGACATTTTTTTCCAATTACGTGGGGAATGACCGTACCATCGTAAACATGTGAGGAATGACCATCTCACTAACAAAACACTTATGCGTGGGGAATGATCATCTCATCGCAATTCACATACGCATGTATGTGGGGAATGACCATCCCATCATACTATGCTTTACAACAATCAACACTGCCAATCATCCTCACCGATGACCAGTTCAGTTTGAACAAAAGAGGTAGAGGCCATCTGTTGGACCTGCATGCCCTTCAACATATCAATGATTTGAGCTAATTGCTCATTACTAACAGATTTAGCTAACTGTGAGGATGCCGCTGAACCATTCTCTAGGAGCACTTGTTTTGCTCTATAATTGCCTTGACGAGGCTTCCAATCTGCAGGTTTCCCATGAATATCCCAACAACGGTTGCGGGTATGTTCATCCTTCTTACAATGATCACAAAATGGCCTTTCCAGTTTAGTAACCAAAGCGGAGATTTCAGGAACAAATGATTGCTCCTTTGACAACACATTATTACAAAATTCTTCACGACGAACCTCAGGATACAATTCCTGGATTGAAGACAACTTTGCTTGACATAGTTGGCTCAGAATTCTACTTCGAACATCTCTAAACTCCGGTTCGAGACCTACTAGAAATAGAAGAATATGTTCTACTTCAAGACTTCTCTTTCTTTTTGCTGCATCCGTCGAACACTTCCACTCTTCATGAGTAAGGAGGTCTAATTCTTGCCAAAACCCATTTAGCTCTATCCAATACTCAGTAACTCCTCTAGAGCCTTGAGAAGACTTCCAAATTTGATGTTGAATATTATAAATATGAGATAAATCCTTTGAGTCAACATAAGAATTATGAACCGCGGCCCAAATTTCATATGCCGACGGAAGATACATAAAACTCTTTTTTAGTTGAGGAGTCATCGCATTTACAAGCCAAGATGAAACCATGGCATTATCAACTTTCCACTGTTTCAACTCATCGACTTTAGAATCTCGGTTGCTTAGCTTCACCAGTGAGAATTTCAAGTTTTCAACGCCCACCAACTGTGAGTAACATGGCTTGTGCCCAATCTCGATAATTATGAGGAATGAGTTTTTCAGAGACAATAGTGCCATCAATAATAGCACCAATTTTAGACTCCATAATATATATATATATATATATATATATATATATATATTGGTTGTTTTTTGCCTATATTTATAGCTGGTCCCAAACTCGGGTAAAGGAGTAGGGTTGTGTTAGGCTTCGGCAGCCAACGTAAAAATATGTCGAATCTTATGAAAATGGATCCACACATTTATTATACCAATAGGTCATTGCTTATTGATCAGAATGATGTCGTGTGATCCATGTAGCCGACCCCACTTAGCTGGGATTAAGGCTTTGTTGTTGTTGTTGTTGTATATATTGGTTGTTTTTTGTTTTGTTTTTTTTAATGTTTACAAATACAGAAACAAACAAGAAACACGATAACAAAATACAACCAGCAACCACAAATACAAACAAGAACAACGCACACAAGTGACAAACAGAAGGTGAAAAACTCCTAGCGACCACGAACAAACCTAGCGACCAACACCCAACGACGGCGAACGAACACGGACTCCTGGGGTTTCTTACACAGCAACTGAACCTCTGATTTCTGACGATGGTGGCTTGTGTTGGATCTGAAACAGAGGATGAACAGCAACTTCGAACAGCTACTTGGTCAGAGGAAGGAAGACACATGCTCAGATCTGAAACTCAGATGGACAGGGTCAAACTCAGGTCTAATCGAACTCTTGGACAACTAATGGTGGTGACACAGTTTTGGGAGGGACGAACAGGAAGAGAAGACAGGATATTTTTTTTTCATCTACAAAGGCCACTTGTGCATAGGGATCAGACTAAAATTAAACCTAGCTCTGGTACCATGTGGAAACACAAAGGATTGGTAAAGTTTGATGCATTTCTCTTACTATCATCTCCCATTATATAGTACAAGAGACCCAACTTATCCCATGACTATAGGGATTTGCTTGATATATAAAATAAAAAAGATTTGATCCTGATTCTCTATAACATTTATTTTCCCTAATTCTTATGATTTCTAATTATGACTAAGATCAAGATTCTACTGATAGAAAAAACATAATTCCAACAGGAATATACTAGACAACCTAACCTCTGCTGTTCGCATAGTGGTTGATTTAATCCAATGACCTCAGACCCCACAGCAAGCAAGTTTACTGTAGAGCCAAGCTGACCCTTCACTAGTGAAGAGATTATATAGTGCATAAAATTGAACAAGCACGGAAAGAAAATCGATGATATATTATAAAAATCAAGTTAGTATTAATGTAAATATATACAATTAATATAGAGTTTTATAACTCCTAAAACCTATAGGAGAGTTAGAAAGAATGTCATAATTAATTGCGATACATTCTAACAAAATTTACTAAAAGTATTGTCTTGCCTCCAATCAAGGCAACAAAAATAAACAAACAAACAAAAAAATTATAGATGTCAATTGTGAAACAAATTAAAAATTATCATCTCTAACAATAGATCATAAACAATCAGTTGCCTTGACAGTTGCCATTTAAACCATTGCAAATGAATAAATGCAAAACATTCATCATTACTAATAAAAGGCAGACACTAGAATTACAAGATAAGTTTTAAAACTAAAATAAGCATACCAGCATCAATGTCGGTCATAACCTCTTTAAGGGGATGATCAACTTCTCCATAATATAGTTTCCCCACATTCGAAAGAACAATAAAAGATTTTTCTGACGTTGTTTTCCAACGCATATCTTTAATATGGCTTTGGCCATTAAGTGAACAGGAAAAAGATTGCTTTACATCCTGAAAATTGACAAGATGACAATAGAAGAAATATCAACAAAAGCTGGTTACCAAACACATCAAACATACATATAATACGAATTTAAACAACTACTAACCATGACAATATCGACTATCTTTGGGAGAAATAACTGAATTTTATCATCGCGATAGATACAACACAAAGATGAAGGACTCGTACAAATGATGCTCTAACACCAAGGTATCTAAGTATTGGCCTATAACTCCCATTCCTATATATATTTATGTTCATTGGTTCAAAGAGATAAGGCATAAGAAAAAACCATTTACTGATTTCAAATGGCATCAACGCTATGATAGTGACGTATCCAAGTGAAAGACATTATTAAGCTATTACAGCCTCAATCACGAAACTCATACCCTATTATATGCAATAACAAGGCAAAGTATGTAATGCCCTATTTTAGCAACAATGGAGCAAAGTGATCCTCTTAACTCATTTAATATAGAGATTGTCATAAAAAAATTATCTTGTCTCTATTTGTGCAACTATATCTCCTCAACTTGTTCGATAAACTCCTTACTTCAACCGAATAGCATAGACCCACAAAACCAGATCTCTATTAGCAAAGTGGAAATATTACACACAAATATAAGCAGTGCAACCTCTACACCAGAGTCAACAACACTAAAATCAATGTATAGCTAGATGTCAATGCCTTCTACTTGCCAAGCAAAAATTAAATACATTCCTAAATATAGAACATAGTTGACTTTTTTGGAAATCCTAAGAAAGCTAAATAGGTTACTTCAAAAATGATTTTCCTTTAAACTAGTTTACTTGACTTATAATCTAATAAAAAAAAGAGTTATCATTAAGTGATTCAATCACCTTCCTTAACTTCTCCAAAGAAAGCCAATAGGGTCTTATACTTAGGAACGGAGGAAGCACCACAAAACAGCTTAAAGGAGACAACGACTAACTAATAATCAACGTCTAAATACCGGACAAGCATTACCTTACTCAGAAAGCTATGAACAGAGTAAAATCGTATATCACCGGAAATGGAAGCTGCCAATATCGAGTTGTCCGTACTGAGAGCCAATACATGAACCTTCCCAATAGGAACATCAGCAAGACTCAAGTGCTGTATAGGAGAACCATTGCCCTTCTCCTTATACTCTTTAGCCGAATCCATAACATCCTTGGTCCTTACAACAAAGAAACCTGAAAACCGCATGATAATGTAAGCTTCACTAACATCTCATAAATTCAAAAACCTAACACAATGTAACAGTGCATTTATAAATTGATGTGCCTAATTGTTCTCTAACACTTGACTCGTGAGCTTAAGTACAGTATAATAACAATAAGTGGTTTCTTTTGAATTAGATACGAACCTGATGGATGAGCAGCGAAAATGAGGCCAAAGCGTTGAGAGACGGCGAGAGGAGTGGAAGGAAGGGATTGAAGATCGAAAGTGAAGTCGTCATCTGGAATCAATGGAACGGCATCGCCTATTTCAACGAAGAAGTAATCAGTGGAAGGGACGTGCTCTCCTTCGCAGGAATCGTCAAGTTGGATGGCGATGGGAGAAGCGGAGGAAGGCATGGCGGAATACCTGAAACCCTAAAATGATAGTAGGCACGTCAATTATCAATTAGGCATTTATTCATGAAGTTTAACGAACAAGTGTTCGTGGAGAAAAAAAGAGATGGAAAGGAAGAAAGAAGTTATCACTCGCGCGCCAGTGAACAAACTCCAAGAATGAGGGCTCACTGTCACGGGGGAGGAGGAGAGTGAAAGAGGAAGGTGAAGGCGCTCAAGCTCAAGCTCAAGTATACATGGAGTATTTTAAAATTAAAATTAAAATATATTTGTTGGTATAAAAGGAAAATCTCGTTGTGGGAAAAAAAAAATGATGCTAGAAATGATAATTGAATCTGCAAAACCAATAAAGGTTGGTGCACTTGGTAAAGGGGTCTTACTCATAAGTCATAACTGTGTGGTTGTGAGTTCGAATCCCGCTGATGTGAGGACTTTGTTGGTGGGCGATCTGTAAGTACCTCTGTAAGCGCTCAAAGAGCCCGGAGGCCTGCCCTGGCCCTGGTAAGCCCCTGGGAATGAGTAAATGATTCCTGTGGGATCTTTTAGTCCCATATCGACCATGAATGTGTGTGTGTGTGAGTATATTAGTAGGACATTTGCACTTCAGCTTGCCAACCGCGTTAGATGATTTTGCTGATGTGTTTGGTCCAAAAATGTGTTTAAAAAAATAAAATGAGTAAATCAAAACTAATATACCTCAATTCAATTCCGTTGAAATTTTGCCTCTCAATTTCCCATGATTGGGTTACTATGTGAAGCGTTAATAAATTCCTGTCCAGCTATGATTGAAGGAGATGTTGAAGTGATTCATGGAACAAAGTTGGAAGTTGATCCATTGTCATATAACAGAGTAACATTTTTATAAAATAACAGTTCTTATTATAAAAAAAAAATAACAGTTCTTTATATAGTTCTTGAAGGTGTACTATCTTTTAATTTTTCTATTCAACATTTCTTTTGTAGGTATACGGCATGGCTCCATTGGATTCTTTATGAGACTTTTTAAGTCTTCTCTGTTTAGGTCAATACATCTTTTGGAGATATTCTTCAGTTTTGCCATAATTTTTTGTCAGATAAGTAAATTCTTTATAGATATTCTATCATGTCATGTCAAGTAGGTTAAATTTCATGTAACCAATTGTTTTAATTTTTCATACATACAGAATGGTGTTTAACTTTCTAGTACTTTGTTGACCGAGGGGTCTTTCTTAAGGGGCCATATTATATTTCTTACCTTTAGTAATAAACAAGATAGAAATTGGTGGGGTAATTAATGATTTTGTTAATATGTTTTTTTCTTTTTAAAAAGGAAAACTTAGAGAAAATTATGTGAAAAAGTTAAATCACAAAGGAGTGTTTTATTTGGTCAGTGAATCACTTAACGAACATGGTAAAATATATGTAAAGGTTTTCTTTGAGTGAGGGTTAGGTTTTCTTTATAGATTAGTAGTATAGATCACCATGTGTTAAAATTTTTAACGTTACATAAACAGGAGTAAGCTAGTTGGATCTACCTTTCTTTGTAACTACACTTGCTTTGGTGAGTATAAGCATCAAATGGATAGTTCTCCTTGTTGAATTGAATTTAATTTTTACAGCCAGCTTTAAATGACACCAAACTACCTCTAAATTCATTTGTTTTAGTCAATAATATTAAATTGTAAATGTAACTGTACCGATGATGGCTTTATTTTTTAAGTTGATTATTATTAAATAGTTATTTTATGAAGTGTGTATTCAATTTCCAATCAGACTATCATGCTTCAGGAGTTTTTAAACACAGTGAGACTCTGTTTTAACTCACATCTCCTTCATCTAACTTCTTTTCACTCTTGAAGTTGTTTCCTATACTTGAATTGATAGGTGTCTAGACAAATCAATATATCAAATAAAACTCGTGAGAGCCGATGTTTTTTTTGAAAGTTTAATTGTCATCGAAGCCGACTCTATTTTTTAGTGATGAGGTCTTTGTGTTTTGCATTGTCTTTCTCGTGGATAGAATGTTTTTCAGCTGGCTCATTTGTAGCTGAATTGAATGTGGCTCTTGTATTTTTTACTGTTTCCAAGTCGTTGGGTGTAAAAGGCAATTTTGTTGATGGAAATGACGAAAATAAATGTTGATGGATAGCTTTTAACTTGTGGGACCATCTTATCTCATGTATACATGTTGCGTTTTGACTTTCTTGTCATATTGGTTTCCACGTTGGAGGCTGTTTTGCGCTTGATATAAAACAGATTTCACACACTAAAATGAGATGCCTATATGTAGTACAATTTGTCTTCGATTTTGTGTTGACTAAAAACATGAAATGTTATGGGAACTAGTCGCATTGCTTTAATGTAGTCTTATTTATGCATATGTCGTGATCCTTCTTCCCCTACCTCCTTTTCCTCACTGCCCATTGTAGTTTCACTTTCGATGGCCATGTACGACGTTCTCTATCTTTCCATGATCAATCCTGATTAGCATCCTTTCTCTGTTACTATCAAGGCTGATATAGTTTAGTCAATTCAACGAGTAGAGTGCCCAAAGACTGGTTTACCTGCCATTAATTTGTTTGTCTTTTGTAATAGTGCACACAAATGGTCTTAAGATTAGATAGTGAAGATGTTATGGACAGAATCTTATAGCTATTATCTCCATCATTCACTTTTGAGCTTATTAGGCCTAAGGTTGATTATGGTGGTCACGGTAACCATGTCGATTGGCACCTGAACAATTGCGGCGGATACTAATCTTAAGGTTTGTATTGGCATTTTTCTTACATTCCCTTATGAAATATGCACTGTTGTTGCTCAACTCACAACTTTTCCTATTACAGAAGATTACTTATTGGGTTAAATTCACTTCGCCTGATGTATAACATATTTTGTGCTGATTATTCTTCATTTTAATTGGTTAATCTCTTTTTTAGATGTTATTGGGTGCCTTCAGTATATATCTCCTATTTCTAAGGTCAAGAGCAATGGATTTTGGGAAAATGAAATGAGAATCCTTTTGTCATGTAGAAGAAATAAGGTTGGGGGGGTAAGTTTGATTAATTCATAGAATGAACATGTTTTGTTTGAGATGTTAATATGATTTAGTTTTCGCGTTTCCTCATGTAGTTGTGGCAGAGTCGTCATGTGTGTCTTGTGTAATTCATGGCTAGATTCTGTGGAGAAAGTTGTTAAAGTTGCATGTGTTGCTAATGTTGCACCATTTGTTCATCTCAGATATATATGTTGTGTCTCTCAAGATTCTTTCTTCAGGTATTTTTTTTATTTTTTATTTAAATCATATTTTAATCAGGTCGTTTTTTATGTTTTTTGTTCAATTTTTTTGTAGGAATTCCTGCAGTTCAATTGTCTTCTGACGCTATATACTTAGATCTTGATCCACCGAATATCAGGTTACATCAGCTGAAGATCGGAATGTTTAGTGCTTAAACAATGTTAGTGTGTAATGAATATTTAGTTCTTAAGTGTTTGTTGTCGTCCACTCATACATTTGGCATGCTGTAATTTTAAGTGATACTTTGTTCAATTAGTTGTTTAAGTGCGTATTTTTTTTGTTTGGTAGTGTTTGTATGGTTTTTAAATGGATTAGTTCAATTTGGATACCTGTATGCATTATTAAGAATGTGGTTTAAACTTTTGCTTCAAATTTTTAGAGCATTTGAACGTCGTCGATGGTAAACATGGTTGTGCTTCATAAATTTCACCTTTTCACTAGCTCATATAAATGTATGTATGTATGTTTGTGTGTATGTGTGTGTGTGTATTCGATGTGCACTGTGTATGATGGTTGATTAAATATTCTTATATTTCAGTTGAACTTTCTGTTGCATGTATATTTACGTATAACATGCATGCATGTGTGTGTGTATCTATATGTACATTATTTGGTTCGGGTCTTTACAAGGACGGTAAGTCAGTCCAGAATTAAAAAATACTCCCTTTATAAATATGTATGAATAAGTGTGGCGGTGCTTTGATAACTTTATAAAATTAATAAATGTCAACGTAAATTAATGAGTCAAAGTTTTTTTGTTAAGTTTTTTAAGTGGAATAATATATAAATAATCCAATCACCTTCAAGTATAGGAAAATCTAACTACATAACAATAAGAACATTTAATCAGTATGAAAATAGGTATACATAAACTTATATGTCATTAGCTGGATACTATTCTCATATAGAGAGCTTCTTTTTTGAATCTGTTGATCTATTCTATATTTGAAGACAAGTTTATCTTTTAAACTTAATGTTATCAAGTCTATCTGTCTTTCTATTTCAAGGAACCCCATTATTTCAAGGTTAATCTTATAAAGGTCAACTAAGTTATATTAATCTTCTAAGGTATTATCTATCTCTAATTTGTTAAAATTGCACTATATAAGTTTAATTGTAGGGCTAAAGGGCAAAAATGCCCATGTAATTTTCACAAAGGTGCAAAAATGCCCATGTAAAATTTTTTGGAGCAAAATTGCCCATCAAATTTCAAAACTGGAGAAAAAATGCCCGTCACAGTTAATTTTTTGACTTTTCACTCATCATCCTCTATCGCATCATCATCGTATAATGACAAATAAATATATAAGTCTGCCACATGTTTTAGTGAGAGATGAATTCGCAGAAAATGATGTGTCAAAAAGTCAAAAAATTAACTGTGACGGGCATTTTTGCCCCAGTTTTGAAATTTGATAGGCAGTTTTGCTCTAAAAAATTTTACATGGACATTTTTGCACCTTTGTGAAAATTACATGGGCATTTTTGCCCTTTAGCCCTTAATTGTAAGATAATAAATGCATAAAAATAGTAAATTATTTTGTGAGATGAAGGGGGAGATGCTATATACTAGAACATGACTAATATGTAACCAAGTTTAGAAATGATCAGTGAAATAGATTATAATTGTTACCATCGACAAAGATAAATGTGTTTTAAATAGTTACACAAATTATTATCCCTTATTATACTTAAAAATTCAAATTGTCTAATCATATAATGAGAAAATGATAGATACTTACCTGGATACTATTCTCCGATAGAGTGCTTCTTTCTTGAATCTGTCGATCGCTGCTCCTATATTTGAAGACAAGTTTATCTTTTAAACTTAATGTTATAAAAGCAATATGGTTTTATTGTGAAAATAAAATAATAGTTTAAGTCATGGTGAATTTGCATGTGCACTTACTGTTTTCGAATTCATTGAATGTGTATATTTTTGTTCCAACCGTGTGTGCTTTTCTCTTCCTTCCTCCCCAAGTTTGTAGTATATAGTAGTTTTTTGGCAAAGCATTCAATTGAGTTGTCCATTTCTTGCGCATGTGGACATATAGTGGGCTGTCATGAACAGTCTAAAAGATTGTTTTTGAGACTTACTGGCATTTGTGCGCTGGCTTCTTTATAAAGTGTTTAAAAAGGGGTAGGAAAGTTCAACCAAATTACTTTGTATGATATAATCCAAGGTTGTAAAAGCCAGACCAGCAAGCGAGCCGAAAAAGGCTTCGAGACATGGTTTACCACGGTCGAATCTCTCAAACCGATGGCTGGACCGGATAACCACTTATCCGAAATGTGAAGCGGTCGATAGTTGGATCGGTCCAACTGTCCGTTCGATCCGCTTCTTGCAACATTGATATAATCCAATTACATTTGTCCAAGTACATGCTCGTTTTGGTTGACATTTCTATCGTGATATGTCTCCTTAATATAAACATGAAAGTTCATATTTATATGGCATATATTTGTATACATGAAACTTTTTAGTTAATCAAAATTGAATTAGTAAATGGTTTAATCTAATATGCCAAAGGGTGCTCAGTTTAGTTGTTATGTGGACTACAATACCCAGAAGGATGAGAACATTTGTTCGATTCCCGGGAAGCCCTCTTATCGGAAGAGGGACCAACCTTGCCTATGTAACCAACACTCCTACCCCTCAAGTCGGGATTAAACCAGACGGTGATTAACAAAAAAAAAATAGTTTTATCTAATATGTAATTTCCTATTTCAATCTGATTTAAAGGGGAAAATCTTTGTGGTTTGTAATGATTTAGCGTCATTAGACTTATAATAGTATTTACGTCCTTTTGGTGTGTTTTTTTGTTTTGTGGTTTTTTATTTTAATTTTCCCGCATAACTATGGTTTGTTAAAGCATAATTAATTTTACCACTAAATCCATTTTTTGATAAAATTAATTGTATTTTAGTTTTTAAGTTTTTGTCAAAGCGTTATTACATACTAATAATTCTATTTTAGTTTTTTTTTAAAAAATACTCTTGTTATATGAATAAAGTTTAAGGTTATTAATCTTATCAAAAAAAAAAAAAAGTTTAAGGTTATTAAAGTTTTGTGGATTTTAGTATTCATGGTTTTATCAATATTTGTTAGTAGCTAAATAACCAGTTGAAAGTTTGTATGACAAAGATTCTAGAGTTGGTGGAACAAATTTAGTTATGTGGATAGATTTGGAAGTGACAACAATTCAGCTACTCAATTTTCTTATAAATGTTAAAATATAGAGAAGCGTGTAGAATGAACATTTTCCACTTCAGACATTCATTTCATCAAAATCTATATGATATTAAGTATTAACATCATTTTGTCATTTTGTTTGATTATAATGGTGCTCACCACATTGCAGGAAGTACTCCCTTATTGAATGTTTTAGAGGATTAGCTGGAACAGCAATTTCAAAAGACGTAAGCGTGGTTGTAAATAAATGGGAATTTTATAAGATAGAGAGACGTATCTATTTTTTATTTATCATAGTGTGTATTTGTTATCAGTGGGATATAACTATAAGTCATGGTTTTGAACTGTTTCTTGAAAGAGACTAAGGGTCTGTTTGGATTTAATTTCTGGAGAATAACTTATGAGAAAATAACTTTTTGAGAATAGCTTTTGAGTAGAATAACTATTTTAAAAAATAGCTTTTTATGAAATGAGGTGTTTGGATGAAGTGTCAGTAGAATAGCTTTTGGAATGTCAAATTACCAAAATGGACAATTTCAAAGATTTAAATGATAAAACCTTATTATTGTTAGTAAAATAAAAAAATTACTATAAAATTACAATAGAACCATAGAAAATACAATCAAAGCAATAAATAAATTTTTTATTTGTAAAGTTGTATTTAATCATTTAATTAGTGCATGTGGTACAACAAATGCATTGAAAATCCAAAACATGAAAAACTAATACTCCTGCAAAGATATATAAAACGACTAATTAAGAAATGAAAAACTAATCTAAAAAAGCAAATCAAGTAATTTTTGAAAAACAAGACAAACCCAGAAAAAAATGACCAATCTTCACATCCAAAAACTACCTAAAAAAGCCAACCACCAGGCTTCTCTCTCTCAGCGAACATGGAGGGAGTTCGCATTTTTAATTTAATGCTCTCACCGACTCATCAGCTCCTTGTGCCTGCTTTTCGAATGGGAGAGGAGGAAGAAGAGGGTAATTTTGGATTAATCTTCCTGACAACTCTGAAAAGCATAAATGAGTTGTTTTTCCCTAGAATGAGGTTTTACTCCAAAAATTGAGGTTTCAGATGCAAAATATTTTATGTGATTTTTTTTGAGTGTTTGACAACAAATTCCTCAAACCTAGGTTTGATTTCAAAAAAACTATTTTGAAGGGTATCCAAACAGGCCCTAAATGTTTTAATTGTTTATTATTTCTTGGTGTAATTCTCCCTTCGATCCTTAATATATAAGAGTTTAAAACTTGAATCGTTTTGATCCCTAATATTAGAGCTCATCTCACTTATCCTCCTCATTTAGTGTGCTTCTTTCCTACTTTACCCCTAACTCTCTTGCATAATTAGTAATGATTATGTATTCCTCTCTTTCAAAAGTATCTTAATAAATATGGGCAATATTAGAAAAGAAGTATTAACTCCAGATACCCAATATTTAACATTCACATTTTTTATTAAGAAGCGTTTTTTTACGGCACACTCTTATTTTGAAGATAAGTTTTTTTTTACAAAAATTTATGACTGAACTGACAACAATGCAAACCCCCAACCTCCTATAAATATAAATAAAGACAGACATCTTGGATGAACATTTTCCAGATCAGCCATTGCTTTAGAAGGAATCTATATGATTTTTACAATATTTTGTCTTTCTTGTGCCAATGATGGAGTTAATCCCATTATTCGAAGAACCCCCTCCTTCGTTGATATAAAAAAGACTTAATTTAATTTCAATCTTAGGTCCTGAAGGTGTGGAATATTGTAATTAGCGCTGAAATTTAAAGTTTTTTTTCTCTAATTTTCTTAAATATATCTAAAATAACTGTGACGGCAATTATACCATCGAATCATCCCAAAATTTCATCTTCTCTCTGTTCGGTAGCGAACATGAGGGAACGTTCGCGTAGCAGAGAGCGAATGATGGCGGCTCGAGAAACTGTTGGTGTAACTAAAGGGGGTTCAGAGACCTCTAGTGATAAGGCTTTCTCAAAAGAGGAAGATGATTTTTGATGAGAAGTAGGAGGAAGGTTGATCAGGTGCAAACAGAAGGCATATAGGAGCGACCTTTGGTGTCTCGTCAAGAAGACTGGATGGTTGACGATGTCTTATCTCCTAAGAAGACTGATACTGTTCCAATGAAAACGAAATCCTATAAGGACGCAAGTTTAAAAGATTATGGATCTATGGATGAGGAGGAGGAAGAGGAAGATCGATGGTGGTGTAATGATGGATGGAAGTCTTGTATTACTGTTGATAATACTGGGTCAATTCCTAACATTGTTCTATATGAGGAATTAAGTAGCAAAATGGCATGACGTTGGAAACGTTACTTGATCGTCTCTGTCTTGGGAATGCAAGTAAGAGAGGAAGTTATGGCTCGCAAATTGGAACAACTATGGGGGATGTGGACACCATAGATGTTGGATCAGGGTACTTCTTGGTTAATTGTAAAAGGGACTCGACGTATGATATGGTTTTGGCAGGAGGCCCATGGCTTATATTTGATCACTATATAAGTGTTCAACCGTGGAGATCTGATTTCCATGCGGAAGGAGAAAAAGTGTCTCAAATAGCGGCATGGGTTCGTATAGTCAGGTTGCCATTGGACTATTATGATATAGGAATTCTATATGTTCTTGGAAGTCAAATAGGAGAGGTGCTTCATATAGATCGTAATACCTTGAATAGGTCAAAAAGGTCGCTTTGCAAGGATCTGTATTAAGATTGATCTTTCTAAACCTTTGTTGCCATGTATTAAGGTGAATGGAGTTGAGAAGAAAATTGAATACGAGGGGCTACACTTGATTTGCTTTAGGTGTGGCATGTATGGACATGTGATTTAACCTTTATGTCGCCTTAAAGATTTAATCAATACAATTCAACACTCAAATCCACTAAGAGAATAGCGGTGAGTATAGGTCTTCTCACAATCTAGGTGAATTCTTGCAAGTAGAAGGCAATTTAAGTCACGCAATTTAACATACAGTTAGAGAGTGATTTTTATGTTTACAACTAATTAAACCTAACTAAAAGAAACTACTAGCCGAATGTAAAAGAGTGAAGAAATGAATTGTGAATTACCTCCCTCTCCAAAGTACTTTGTGCTTTTGGTTAATCGGACCTCATATATTTGTTACACTTGATATAATCTAACTAAATTCTCAAGATCTCTTAAATCTAAGAAATCTAAAAGAGTTTAATTAGGTTAACCAAGCCTAATGCTCTTTCAAGTTGAACTCATACCTTAAGCAACATTAGATACTAATCAAGCACCTAAGAAAAACATTCATTCCACAAACACATATAAGCTAATCGCACACATATATGTCATGAAATTACAAACGTATAGCTTTAGGTTTTCATGAGCTAAACACAAAAGAGAGATTCCAAGCCACAATTAAGTAGAACACCTAATTTAAGGTATTCTAACCTATACAAGCCTAGATCAAGGACATACATAGGCAAAAACTTACATCTAGCTTGAAACCTAAAAGAGTATATCACAAATACATGAGGCCAAATGTTGAGTTGCTACAAGCACATTCCTTTAGAGAGAGAGGAGAGGACGTCTAGCCGATCATGGAGATGGAGGATGGAGGAAGGCGTGAGGTTATGGTGGCCATGGAGGTGAAGAACGAAGTGGAGAAGGTGAAGAAGATGAAGATGGAGTTGAGAGAATTTTGAGAAGAGAGAGAAAGTAAAAGTGGAAGGATTGAGAGTTATGTCAAATGAAGTTAGTTGGGATTAAGTAAGTGGGAGATTAGTTGATGAGTTGGCTTAGGGAGTTAATGAGCTGTCAAATGGTGTGAATGAGTTGTCAAAAAGATATTTTGATGGTGTTTAGGGAAGGTTAGGCCGAGAGGTATATTTGTGAAGGGGGAAGGGGTATTTTCGGAATTAAGGTGAAAATGAGGATGAATGTGGTCTTGATCTTGACTCCACGCATTTCTAAAGGTCCCTCCTTTTTCTCCAAGTGATTGTGCTTCAAAAAATGCCCTTAATGAGGCATTCAACAACTCCAAATTTGAATTTGAACTTGGAGCCATTTTTTTCCTCTTTTAGTAAGATGCTCCAAAATTGCCTTGTCCTTTTACCAAAAATGGTAATTGTTGCTTTATGTCACATGCCTTGTCATCTAGCCTCCTCCTTGCCACATAAGCTCCACCAAAGCTCCACCAAGGGTGTGTGGGGTCCACGTGGGACCCCCTACAATAAAATATCATCAAATAGTCAAAATGACCAAAATACCCTTGGTTTCTTAAAAATGCAAGTAAAAAGGCTAATTTTCACCAATTAATTCCAATAAGCATTTTATCAAAAAAAAAAAAAATCCAATAAGCATGTGCAATAATATATGCCAATAATGATCAAATATATCAATTAAATCACACTAATTAAGCTCAAATGCACATGCTTAAACATATAAATTTCGGTCCAATCAACATGACTTGGATCACTGTAGTTTTGCTAATAATGATATGGAGAATATGATAATCCCAGACAAAGTTGTTAAAGAGCAATCTCCGTTGACAAAAAGGGCAGTGATGCGGAGCCGTACAGAGAGTGGATCGTTGTTCAGCGCAGGTGGCAAGCGAAAGTTCAGGGAAGACAAGAGAGGAAAGGGAGAGATTTGAGGAGTAATGGACGCGGATATCAAGGAGCAGTTACTTTCTGCACTTGATGGCGTTTACTCGGTTGATTCAGTTGATCCACAAGACGTGGAAGGTCCAAAAATTCAGGAGGTGCCAATAAAAGATAAAATATTTGAGCAGTAAGGAGAGAGAAAATTTGTTAAAATGCATAAGAAAGAGACCAATAAAGTGGTGAAACAAGTAGGCCTTAAGAAGCGAGTTGCAGTGTCAAGCCCGATGGATGCCTATTTATCAATCAAAAATAAATTGGGCCCTAATGAATCAAGCTCGTCTAATGCAGGAAGTGTTATGCTTGGGGTGGAAAGTAAGAAACTCATTATTGGTAATAGTAAGGAGATTGTAAATGATACGATCTCTAAAACTATTATTGAAGCTTCTTTAGGGGATGAGAATCCTATAGACCCAGGGTAGTTACATAACAGGAAGCTAATCATTGTGGATAACTCATTATCTCTGGTGCCAGGAGATGTGATGGATGGTCAAGTTGGGTCGGTGGTGCCCAAAAGTGCTTAACTTTGCTCCAGTGTTCTTTATTTATCATCTATTTGTTTTTATGAATATGATGGATTTACTTATATGGAATGCGAGAGGTGTTGGTGGTAAAGCCTTTGTGCCGTTGCTATTGGAGTTACGTAAAAAGTATGGTTTCCAATTCTTAGCTATATTGGAACCGAAGCAGAAAAGAGAAAAAGCAGAGTGGTTGAGAAGAAGGTTGGGTTTTGCAGAGATGGATGTTGTGGAGGTTAAGGGGTTAGGAGGAGGCATTTGGTGTTTTTGGGAGTTTGAGACAGACTTTAGAGTACTTGGCAAGTATGATCAGGTTTTGCATGGAGTTTTTAATGGTGGGAGACATGATGAGTGGGGATTATCAGTTGTGTATGGTGATCCAAATTTCATGTGTCGTCAGAATTTATGGGTTGATCTCAGGAAAGTGGAGCAATATGGTGTTTCAAAGTGGTGTTATTGTGGTGACTTTAATGCAACTTTATCCTTGGATGAGAGGAAGTCTCATGCTAAGAATATAGTTCCGCCTGAGAGGTTTTTTAAAACGTGGGTGGATGATTGTTCTCTCTATGAAATAAATGCCTTTGGTCCGAGATTTACTTGGGGTCGAACAGGAGTGTCCAGTAAATTGGACCGGGTGTTGACAAGTGATAGTTGGATGACTCAATTTTCAAATGTAACTGTTACTCATTTACCGAAATTCAAATCCGACCATTGTCCGCTACTTATCAAGTTGAATGTGAATAAGGTAAAAGGTAGAAGAAATAAATTCTTTCGTTTCTTTGCACCTTGGATTACTCATAAGGATTTCCCTGAAGTTGTGAAAAGATCATGGGTTCCTTTTTAGGCATGGGAAGAAAATGTAGGTTGTTTTGTGAGTAATATTAAAGCTTGGAATAATGAAGTTTTCGGGAGTATAAATAAAAAGACAGCTTCTCTTTTACATAGGCTGGATGGAATTAATATGAGGTTGGATAAGTGGGGTAATGATGCAAGGTTGGAAAATATGAGGAGTGATTTATGGGTTGATTTGGAGAGGTGCTTGTGCAGGAAGCGATTATGTGGTTACAACGTTCACGGTGTAATTGGTATTCAGCAGGTGATAAGAATACCAAGTACTTCCATTCTATGGCTAATAGTAGGAAGAGGAGTTATAAGATAGAGACATTGATGAATGAGAATGGGTTTGGGAATATGACGAGAATGTGATTCGAAATATGGGGACTAATTTTTATGAGAAGTTATATGAGGAGGAAGGACATTCTATTACATATTTGGATTTTGGTATGACTTTTCCGGCATTGCAGAATGGCGACCTTGTTTCTTTGAGTAGCAATATTTCCTTGATGGAGGTGAAGCAGGCTCTTTTTACTATGGGATCATTAAAGGCACCAGGTCCTGATGGTTTAAATCCATTATTTTTTCAAAATCAACGGGATGTCTTGGGTGATTTTATCTTGGAGATAGTGAGAAGTATGTTTTATGATGGAGAAGAAATAAGGAAGGTGAACGATACTAATATTGTTTTAATACCTAAAATTGATTACCCTGAATCTATCAAAGATTTCAGGCCTATTATAGCTTATGCAATGTTATTTATTAGATTATGACCAAGGTATTGGCTACCCGCTTTAGAAGAATTATGCCGAGAATTATTTCTCCCAACCAATGTAGTTTTGTTCCAGGGAGGTTGGGAATAGATAATATTATTGTTGCTCAGGAGATCATTCATTCTATGAGGATGAAAACTAGAAGGAAAGGGTTTATGGCTATTAAAATTGACGTCGAAAAGGCTTATGATAGAGTAAGGTGGGAGTTTTTGATTAAATGTTTAGAGGAGTTAAATATTCCCACTAATGTTATTAATGTTATAAAGTGGTGTGTGAGTACTGCAAGAATGAGTCTGATTTGGAATGGAGATAAAAGGGATTCTTTTACTCCAACGAGAGGCCTCAGGCAAAGAGACCCATTATCTCCTTACCTGTTTGTTATTTTAATGGAGAAGTTTTCTCATCTTATTCAAAAGGAGGTTGAGAATGATAACTGGCAGCCATTCAGGATGAGGAAGAACGGAACTTGTGTTTCTCACCTTTTTTCGCAGATGATTTGTTCCTATTTGCAGAGGCTGACATGGATCAGGCGACCATTCTAAAAGCTTGCTTGGATGATTTTTGTGATGTCTCTGGTCAAAAGGTGAATAATGTTAAATCTAAGATTTGCTTCTTTAATAATGTTAATCATGTCTGTGTTAAGGAGATTAGTGATTTCATGGGTTTCACCCCTTGTACGGATTTAGGTAAGTATCTTGATGTTCCTTTACACCATAAGAAGGTAACTAAGAATACTTTTAATCATGTGTTAGCGAAGATGGATAAACAATTATCTACTTGGAAGGCTAAATCGTTGTCTAGTGCTGCAAGATACACTCTTGTTCAATCTACCGTATCATCAATTCTGTCATATACGATGCAGACTGTTCCTTTAACCAATTCCATCTGTTCGGAGATTGATAAACGTTGTCGTCAATTTTTGTGGGGTCACCAACCGACAAACAGAAAGTTGAATTTGATTTCGTGGGATAAAGTATGTGAAAGAAAGGATAATGGGGGTTTGAGTTTACGTAAGGCGAAAATTCAGAACAACACCTATATGATGAAATTGGGGTGGAGTTTGATGCATAGGAAGGATTCTTTATGGGTTCGTTTAATGCGGGAAAAGTATGGTTGTGGCTCTCATATCATGCCACTAATCCGTAAAGAGAAACAAGGATCTAAGGTATGACAAGGGTTATGTGGTATATGGGAGACTTTTTCCTCCAACTTGAAGTGGGAATTCAGAAATGGGTTTTCAATAAAGTTTTGGAAGGATAGATGGCTGGTTGAAGGTATTAGAATTCAAGATGAGAAGCTAGCTGAGATTCCAAAAGAATTATTTGATATTAAGGTTGTAGACTGTTTTACGGAAGAAGGAGATTGGGATGTAAGGAAGTTTGCGTCGTTCCTTGGACATGATCTTGTCCAAACCATTACATCACAAAGGAGAGTATTGTCGGAGGAGGATATACCTATTTGGCCTCACACTTCATCTGATTTATTCTCAGTTCGCTCGGCGTATCAATGCCAAGCTAGTCAGGATGATCATTTTGTTAAATGGAATTGGAAGAAAATTTGGCGTCTTGACATTCCGCAGAGATGTAGAATGTTTCTATGGAAAACATGTAGAAAGGGATTAATGACTAATGAGGCACAGGCTAATAGAGGAATCGATTGCTCTAGTGATTGCTTTTGTTGTCCAGGGGTTATAGAGGATGTTCTGCACATTCTTAGGGATTGTTATAAGGCGGTGGAGGTGTGGCAACGTATTATTCCAGTGAAATATGAGTCTGCTTTTCTTGGAGGGATGAATGTAAGAGCTTGGGTGGAGGTTAATTTATCATCTAAGCTTACTGTAAGTGGTGTGAAGTGGAGTTCGTGGTTTTCTATTTTGTGTTATCACCTATGGCTGTCAAGAAATTCTAGAGTTTTTCAAGGGAAAGATATGAATGCGACTACTATTATTTCTAAGACTAGGGCTTGACTGAGCTGGGGGCGAAATAATATTGAACAACAGATTGACCCCAGATTTTGTAGTTATTCTTGGAGGCCTCCGGATCAGGGATGTACTAAGATGAATACAGATGGAGCTTGTAATCCTAAATTGGGAATGATTGCTTGTGGGGGCATCTTGCGAGACTACAGAGGAGAAGTGAAAGGAGGGTTTATGTTTGATATAGGCCGTGGTGTTAGTTTTGAGGCTGAGATGTGGGGTATAATTATGGGTCTACGATGTGCCTGGGATTTTGGTGTTAGTCGTTTAGTGTTGGAGACGGATTGCTTAGAAGCAGTGGAGACTTTGGAGGATTTGCAGCAACACAATATGGAGACATCATCCATTAACAAAGAAATTCAGGCTATGCTAATGAGAGACTGGGAGGTGCAGATTGTTTGGGAGCGAAGGGAAGCAAACAAATTAGCACATATGTTGGCACGCAGAGCTTTGGACGTAGGCGCAGGAGTCATCAGATTCAATGGCACACCAGATTTTATGGCTGGGGATGTCGATCAAGATAGGCTACTGATTATTGAACAGTAGTTTTTGAGCTTCATTTCTAATAAAAAAAATTTAAAATAACTATATTTTCGGGTTCATAAACACCTTTACAAAGTATAACAAATTAAGTATCTACTAAGCAATTTTCAACTGGAATATATTGACAAATAAATTAGTTTTCGAACTATATGCGTCTCACAAGAATATAGCCGACAAATTGTCATGGGAAGTCTTGATAGTTGAAATAAATTCAAGATTCCCTTTTATTAAAAAAAAAACTTCATAGCCTCTATAAAAAAATTTCATATAGAATGAGCTCTTCTCTTTAACTATATGCATAGTTAAAAAGACACAATAATTAACTTAAACTTTAAGATAGTTTCACTATTTGCTTACTATACATGCATTAAATCCATTCTCAAAAAATAATACATGTTATTTTTTGAATAGACATTAGATATTTTTTTTAGAAATTATTTCGTCACTTAATTAAGTTTACTTATGTGTATTTTAATGTTAATTTATAAGTTTTTAATAATTTATGTATTTCTAAGGAGAATAATGTGTAAGTTTCCGTTAGGTTGGATTCTTTTCCAAGAACTTCAATCACCGTGGTTGTAGAGGAAAAAGCCTGAAAACTGGCTTGTGTTTTTAAGCGGTTTGTAATTTAATTAATTGGAATTTAATTTATAGTTTTATGGATGGCTTAATATTTGTTTTTCTTCCCATAGATTAGATTTTGTATTGCAGTACCTTTTATTTGTCGGTTACTGTGAGGGGAAGAAAACAAAAATGATGTAGACTTTAGTTCTTATATTTTGGTTTTAAAAAGGTTTGGATTTTGTTATTACGATAATAGGGTAGTAATTCACCACAGAAAAAACAAGCGCTTACTTCACATAATATGTATTGTACTTGTGACCTGAAATTTGGAAGGAAAAATGGACATAGATGATGTTATTTTTTTAAAATAAATATACAAATTTAGTTAGAGTAAAGTAAAAAAACGAACTTAAATGAAAGGATTATTTTAGTCATAAATATGATAGTTCCATTAAAACTTTTTAAAAAAATTATATTAGGGTAATGGACCTAATCTACCCTCCAAGTAACCACCAAGGAGCATTGGGCACCTTGAACTAACAACAGGCCCTTATTTGTACTCGAAGTAACCAAAGTGGTTAAAAAATACCTCGAGTGGATGGTCAATCACGTTTGACCGTTAATCTGCCCATGTGGCTGCCACATGAGCAAATATGGCGTTGACTCGAGTGGACGGTCAATCACGTTTGACCGTCCACCGAGGGTATTTTTTAACCACTTTGGTTACTTCGAGTGCAAATATGAGTCTGTTGTTAGTTTAGGGTTTCCAATGCTCTTGGGTGGTTACTTGGAGGGTAGATTAGGTCCATTACCCATTATATTACTATAAGAAGAAATATTAATTTACCAAGAAAAAATCGATATATTCCATCAAATATGTATCATATAATAACACCATTATTATTAGGGAAAATGCCATTTAAATCCCTCCGAATATACAAAAGGACAATTGAGGAACCTAAACTTCCAAAAGGACCATGAAGGAACTCGGACTTAGTTGACATTTCAAATCTGTGTGAAAAGACAATAGTGCCCTTTCAAAAAGAAAAGCAACATAATGCTTTGATTGACTAAAGTGAGCAACTTGAAAGCTCACTTTCACGTATCTGAACCCCCCCAAGTGGAAAACGTGAACTCATGGGGCTGCTCCAAACGTTGACGGCGACGGCGTTAGGTAACGGTGATGGAGACGACAACCTCTAACGGTGACGACGATGACGTGGCAACGGTGGTGACGTGTGTGACGCAAGAGGAGGTGTTTTTTAGGTTAGTATAACATGTTTTCTTTCATCCATATTCTTTGTTGGGTTGTGGAACAAAGTTCTTAATGATTAAAAGGGAAAGTAATACAAGATAAGTAGAGAAAATACCACTCCCTTCAAGTGGCTTTGGTCATTGTTTCATATATATGGAGAAATGAAAAACTAATGTTAACTCTAAACAGTCACTATATGTGAAATTCATGTGAGGAACTAAGATAACCTTGTTGTGTTATTTTGTCCTACCCTTAGCGATGGTGTCATGCTGTATATTTGACATTGTCTTGGTAATAGCTATGTTGAAAATGTTAAATCGGATGTTGCACTTGTTAATAATAATGTTACAGTTGTTATTCACATTGTACAGGTTAAAATGGCAAGTGATGGTGGATCAATGGAACTTAAACAGTTGTGTTGTTATTTCCATGTTGGAGATCATTTTAAAAGTAACCCTGAAGGAATAGCTCAATACATTGGAGGCAATGTAAAGATGAGAAACATCAAAGAGGGGATAAAACTTGAAAGTTTGAGGGAGATGATTGCATCATGGCTTGAGGTGGATTGTAATAATTGTGATATCAAATATACCATTATGTTTGATGAGAAAGTGTTGATAGACCTTGATGATGAGGAGGAGGTTGTGAACTTGTTTACTCACAATGAAAGGATTGGCCACATCTATATTGCACCAATAAAAAATGATAACACATCACCCATAATGAATGTAGACATGTAAGTTTGTGTGCTTTGTTTGCTCGAATTGTTATTACTTATGCTGGTGTTGTTAACCTCAATGCTGCTGCTGTTAATACAATAACTTAGATTGTTAATGTATTGTTCACAGATGTTTAAGACCATCACAAACAAGGTTAGAGTTGATTCAAAGGGCTATGGAAAGTGTTGTGGAACCCATTTCAATGGAATATGTTGTAGACGGCTTAACACAACATGTCGGTCGCAACCATAATAGATTGAGATGTGGTGAACCGTCCCGAACACCGACTCCAAACTCCGAGCTAACCTCAATGAAGTGGAGGAAGTTGTTCACGGGTCCAATGCAGATATTTGCTGATGCAGATGAATTCAGGAAGACATTATACAAGTACAGTGTTGGAAACAAGTTTGAGTACACTTATGTAAAAAATAGCAACAGCAAGATGTCGGTGAAGTGTGCCGTAGATGGTTGTCAGTGGAAGATAACGACAAATGCTGTGGGGAAGACAACTAGGATGCTTAGAGTGAAAACATTTATTGATGAACATGATCACAGTACGCAAGACCAACTGAAAGTCAAAAATTGTGCGCCAGCTAGCTTGACGTCGTCCCTTATAATTGATGAGGTAAGCAATCACATTGACAAGAGGGCAAGTGAGATTACGAAGACTTTACTCATGGATTATGGGGTGCAATTGACATATAAACAAACATATCGAGCAAAGGAGAAGGCAAAGGAAGAATTACAGGGTAATCCTGAACACTCCTACATGTTAATACCCTGGATATGTGACAGATTGAAGGAGACTGACCCAAAAACCGTGGCAGAATGGGATTTTTTTGAGTCTGATGTAGGGGAGCACATATTTCTGCAGCAGCGTCATCACTTTCAAGTTCCTTCAAGCCTCGATCCTTTCAAGCTCCCTCGATCCTTCATCTTCATCATCGGTATTTGTAAAATCCTTCTAATTAATTACCATTTTAACACAATATAAATATATTTATATATTTGGTAAGTATATTTACACCGTAACTATGATAGAAAAGATACTATCATAGTTATTAAAAATTTAGTCTTAATTAAATAATAAAAATGTATAGATAACCTCATTGTAGTTAGAGAAAAATAATCATTTACAAAGTCTAACTATGATAGAAAAGGATCTATTATAGTTATTAGGAGCAAGATGATATTTCAGAATCGTTTATCCATGATAGAAAAGACATTTGTTAAATAATTTGGAAGGCTATCATGGATAATAAAAGATTACCATAACTTGAATAGATTAACCATGTTAGAAAAGGTTAAAGGCTAACATGATTATTAAATAATTGAGGGTAACTCATTTAACCAAGCAATGCTAGAAAGTTTATAACACAGATCCAAGTGACTGATAGAACCACCAAGAATCGGTTCCAAACGTCAGCACTAGCGATAAGATCCAAACGTCTCCATCAAGACAGATCCAAGTAACTGACAGAACCACCAAGAACCGGTTTTAAACGTCAGTACTAGCAACAAGCTCATAGAGCGCCAAATCAACCAACAGATTTTACAGATATTATATCACACATTTACATCAAGAATTTAAGCATTTCTATTATCAAAGTTATACAGTGACACATCACAATTTTGACTCAGTAGTCATATCAATTTGATCAATTCACACAGCAGAAAATATTCATAGACAATTTAAGATTTATATATATAGAGCCCAATATCACCAACATACCATAAGGCTAACAAACCTTCTGTAACCTATCAATCACACACACATACACACCCATAAGACAAGGAAGTGGTTACCTCTTTGAAGCAAGTAATTGTTACCATAATGAGGCCGGTTTAGTGATCAACGGACCTAATATCAGGACTCTACATTCAATTAGAAACCAACAATTCCATATCAATGATTTGATCATACAAAACAGGGTTATTTAAAAACAATCCAAGCCCAAGAGCCATAACCCGAGCTTTTAAGAGAAATTGTCAACTATAATCCAAAAACCGCAATTCAATTACCTAAACATTTACTAATTCACATTCCAACTCAAGGCCACTTGCACAAACTCAATCTTAATCAAATAAATCATCATCTAATCGTACAAATGCCACCAACAAATCTAAGTCAACTTATCAGAATCATTCCTTTCCCAAAATAAAGTTACACTAAGTAACTCATTTTTTCCACAGTCAAATTTTCAAAGCTTGTAATACCAAAATTCCCACTTGAACACCATTCATGAATTTATGGCAATAGAAACATCCATTTGAGTCCAATAAACTCTTTCAAAACTTCAGAACCATTGAGCAAAACTTGTTTTCAAATTAATCACAATATCTCAAGGTTCTTAATACTTTAACAGGCTAAAACATGATTTAGCTAAGACCCAAAGGATTTCAATGTTTAAGAATCATAACTCATCACCATTGAACTTCTTGTAAGAATCAAATATCTTTAATAACACCAAATTGGAAAATCAAGAAAAATCCTAGGATTCACCAAGCCTTGTCTTTCAAAAGACTAATAGAAACCAAAACTTACTTCAAGCCTAATACAACAATATCATTCCAAATCCATTTTAAAAGATAAATTTCCCAAGTGAATAAAAACCAAAACTTATATCAAGCAATAATAAACCAAGGACTCAAAGTCTCAAAACCTTTATTCCACTCAAATAGGCTCTTTTAAATTATCAAGACCATTTAATTTTACTTCTCTACAACAATAAGTAGGGTTTCTCACTATTCTTTAATAGTCAAAACTTAATCAAAGCATGACCCCAAAGGTCTTAGTTCTATAGATTTCAAGAATCATCATCAAACTTATGTCCAATGTCAAATCATCTCTTATAACAAGTATTTTTGAAATATTAATCAAACCCTAAATTTTTCCTAACTTGCAATGTGGGATTAAAAGTTAAAGGAAAGGGAGTAAGGCAAGAAACTTACTTACAAGATTAAGCCCCAATAGGATCTTGAATATCTTCAAAATCCACCATAGGACACCTCTTTTTCTATTTCTCTCTTCCTCCCTCCCTCACTGTTTCGGCGTCGCACAAGATGCCCCTGATTCCTTTCAATCAATTAAGGGGATGCACCCCTTAATTGATTTAAAGTGGGCAGCAACGTGGCTGCCCACTGATGGCCAAAAGCCCATTCAAATGTTGTGGGTGGCCCACGTGCCACCCGCACATTAAATGGGTTATGCTATTTTTTTTGTTTTGATTTTCTTTCTTTCTCTTTCACTCACACTTATATATACACATATTTATATTTAATTCAGATTTTATTACTTAACTACAATCTAAGTTGTGAGCAATATACAATTTTATTTTATAATCTCCAATTTTCTTGGTCAAATTTAAAAACTAATATACTCAACATAAATCAAATTTGTTTAAGAATTCCTAACAACGCTTCAAATCAACCCTGAATTTAATTTCAACTTCACAATTGAGCATTTAAATCCTATAAAGCCTTAAATTAATATTTAATTAGAATTAATTAATATTCTAAAATATTGGGATGTTACAGCTCTCCCCAAGTTTTAGGAATTTTGTCTCTAAAATTCACCATTACACAACATAGTTTACTTTGCCCAAAGGCTAAGATAAATGTTCAACTACTCTCCAATGTCCATTTCTCATTATCGAGCAATGTCCGGGCACACATGCGGAAATACTCAACCAACCAAAAGCTTGCAAAACCAAATAAAACTTGCGTTAAGTCTAAAGACCCAACAAATCAAGTAGTTTTCAAATACTAAACAAATCACAATAAGACTCACAAGTCAAACCAATAACCAAAGTCCAACCAAAAACATTGATCCAAAGATCAAACAAATAATTAGGATCCAAAGATCAATGATTAACATTTTCTAAGACTCAACAAAGCACAATAATCCAACATATCAAACAACATAAAAAAAAACTCAACCAAGCACAACGATTCCACAAATCTAATAGTATCCAAAAATTCATCAAAGCACAATGACCTAGTAAACTCAAAAGTGTCCAAAGGTCCAACAAATCACCAAGATCCAAAGATCCAACAAATCATCAACATCCAAAGATCCAACAAAACAATGTCATAAGACTCATAAAATTACAAAATCCAAAGATCCAACAAATCACCAAGATCCAAATATCCAACAAAGCAATGTCATAAGACTCATAAAATTACAAAGATTCAAAGATCCAACAAATCACCAAGATCTAAAGATCTCACAAATAATAGGGTGGTCCAAAGAAATAGATCATAGGGAAAGTGATCTAAGCGACTCCAAGGTCAATCACGAGTACTCCTCAAAACCATCAATAGCACATTCCATCCCAAGGGACAAAAGAACAAAATAAATATGTGAAATTCAATCTCCTCACACTACCTTACTAAGTGGAGAAAAGTACACAACAACAAAAACCAAATCTCTTCACATACAACAAAACAAGTGTGAGAGCAACACATCCATGACTAACAGTAGTCCTCTTAAGGATACAAAAAAAATCAATTACTGCGATAATTATTTCTTATGCTCTCAATTGACGACCGCAAGCCGCACACAAACTCACGATAAGTACTTGATATTGACGTGCTTATCCATCCTTTCTGATAACATTTACACACAAACATCTAATACATATTACTCAACCATACATAGCTCAATTTATCCTTTTTCTTACACATCATAACCAAATAAAGGGCCTAACTTGCCATAGTTCAAATGATCCCAATCAAAATGAGAGGCCAACAAATTCATTGCAACAATGCACTCTAAGTATTTCAAACATTTTTTTTTCAATTTTGAAATCATATTCTAAGCCTTTATAGAATCTCGAAATACGCTCAAATGACGATTTGGATAATAATCATTAGTCGTATCATCATCATTTGTCCAGGAGGACAATCAAATCTTTACCATTTTAATCCCCAAAATTTGTATCTAGATACACAATTGACCATCAAACTTACCAAATTTCATGCGACATCGCTCTCTCTAAAGACTAGAACCTTACTTTGCCTCTTACTAACCAAAAGCTTCACGCCTAATTCCTTTTCCAAACAAGTAAAATCACATTGCTTCATTCATAACACATATATAGGCTTATTGCCTAAAAACATGGAAGACATGATCGCCATGAAAAGTAGAGAAATCTCCATAAAAAGCCATAATTAGCTAAATCTGTTTCAATTGATCATTTCTAGAACAACCAAATAGTCTTCCATGCCTTGAAACAACTGAAATAATAGCACAAATAATTAGTCTAAATAACTCATCAATTGACTAAACAACCTTTATGACTAGCGTGATTCGACAAATGTCAATTAATTTTACTCCGAAATCTTGGTCTCACGCCCATGTCATAATTATTGACACAAAACCTCACTAATAAGGCTCACTACAATAGCATTTATAATCACTATAAACAGTCATTTCCTAACCTCAATGATCATACATTGATCACAAACACAATCGCTTATAATATACTTGTCATCGATACCAAAACATCCCATTTTTTATGACAACAAAGAACAATATTCTTACACCAATTAATGACCTAAGCTATTAAGCGACGAGTTTACTAACCAAAAATCCCCCAAATGCTCACAAATCTTTAACTTCAGTTTGACCTTTACATGAACACTTCTCAACACAATCATCCTAAGATTTTCCAACTACACAAATTCAAATTTTCAATCACAATATCTTGAATCAATTCAATTGATCTCGAATCATGATGACACTAACAAGAACATTTTCCATAATACTATTCATCTCACCCTGACACATTTGTCGCCAAACACATCATTATCCACAAAAACCTCAACACAACATCTTACTTCGATATAGGACACAAAACCTTACATTCAACAGTCTCACTTAACCAAAGGTAGTACATCCTTAAGAGAATACACCTTTATTTCACTCATGCATTTTAATTCCAATATAAATTTAAAATCATAAAACTATTTCTTGTCGTTCATGGCAATTGAGGGACTCATCCTTAAGAAGAAAAAGGGAACAAACCACATCTTGAATCCTTTAGCAGCCTAAACCATTTCAACATAAAAACTCTTACCCTGAACTTCTAGTTCAACCATTTATTCCAACATAATATCTAATACCCTTCATATCAAGCATTTCCTTCAATCATCTAATACCCTCAAACATACTCATGAGCATAGGGATATTCACCCAACACACTATAGAACAATGATTTACACCACTCAATCTATACAATTCTATCATCACTTAACTAATATAACCGATTTTTGGTATGCCTAGGGCGCTAAGCTCAAAATTTTATATCATTATTCAAACAACTATTATAACCAACCATAATATAGCTTATATATCCTCCAACATATTTTGATTTTAATCCATAGGACACATAAATAATGTTTTCCACCTTGTGTAGATATAAGAATAAACTGCATATATCCATTTCTCAATACACATACATTGCTAACTTGATCATATAAGCCTCAAATCAAACCACAACATACTAACTTCCTATAATAAGTCCCTAAAAGACTCATGGATTCACATTGTACAGCTACTATCTCTTAAATAAAGGATGCAACCCAAGATATCAAAAGCAACCATATACATCATGTTAATGAAGAATGAGATGTAGCATATTGACCATTGCACGTCATCTCATGACATATACATCTCCCCCACCCACCTAGGGAACCATGATATCCATACAATCAAATAAATACAACAATTAATAACCTAAAATGGAAGGAGCAAGGAACACTGTATATTGCCAACACTATGACTAATGCACATGCCATGATGAGAGATATTAAACATGCACAAATGCATCTTCCAGGTCTTAAACACCCAAAAACTGATACCAAGTTGTAAAATCCTTCTAATTAATTACCATTTTAACACAATATAAATATATTTATATATTTGGTAAGTATATGTACACCGTAACTATGATAGAAAAGATACTATCATAGTTATTAAAAGTTTAGTCTTAATTAAATAAGAAAAATGTATAGATAACCTCATTGTAGTTAGAGAAAAATAATCATTTACAAAGTCTAACTATGATAGAAAAGGATCTATCATAGTTATTAGGAGCAAGATGATATTTCAGAATCGTTTATCCATGATAGAAAAGACATTTGTTAAATAATTTGGAAGGCTACCATGGATAATAAAAGATTATTATAACTTGAATAGATTAACCATGTTAGAAAAGGTTAAAGGCTAACATGGTTATTAAATAATTGAGGGTAACTCATTTAACCAAGCAATGCTAGAAAGTTTATAACATAGAAGACCATGTCTTTAAGAAAAGCAAATATACCATGTTAGAAAAGAATATATCTAACATGATAATTCAAAACAATTGTCAAAACCAAGAATCCAAGAAAGATTATCATCACAAAATGAGTTATAATCTCGATCAATAGCAATCAATCCAAACATAATCAGTAGAATTTCCATCCTTTAGAAATCAACAGCATACCATGTGAACACCAATTCTAGAATATAAATAAATCACTAGGTCTCAAAACACAGATTTGTCGGAGAGGGTCAAGTCTTAAAATATACCATCATACAGTAATCCATAATATCAAATAAAATGCGGAAACGGATATGCATGCATGGCTAGCCTAGTGTTTGGCAATATACATAATACTAGAAAGTACTCATAGGTCTCACGTTATGTGAGTTTCCTCTAGCTCCTTGCCCTTTCCTTTAACATTGAATTCAAACCTGAAAATGAAATGCAACCAGTGAGACAAATTCCCAGTAACACTTATTCTTCCCATTTGCCTCACATGCAACTATACGAGTACATATACAGTAATATAAGCCAACAACTATAACAAAATAGTCATAAACAGTAATCAGATCTTAGTATCAGTATCTATCATAAACCATAACATGTCAAAATGATAATTCATATAAGAAGCAATTCATTTCCACAACAATGATCCAAACACCCCGAAGGGTAGATCCAACAGATTCAAGTAACTGACAGAACCACCAAGAATCGGTTCCAAACGTTAGTACTAGCAACAAGATCCAAACGTCTCCATCGAGACAGGTCTAATTCACTGACAGAACCACCAAGAATCGGTTCCAAACGTCAGCACTAGCAACAAGATCCAAACGTCTCCATCGAGATAGATCCAAGTGACTGACAGAACCACCAAGAATCGGTTCCACACGTCAGCACTAGCAACAAGATCCAAACGTCTCCGTCGAGACAGATCCAAGTGACTGACAGAACCACCAAGAATCGGTTCCAAACGTCAGCACTAGCGATAAGATCCAAACGTCTCCGTCAAGACAGATCCAAGTAACTGACAGAACCACCAAGAACCGGTTTTAAACGTCAGTACTAGCAACAAGCTCAGAGAGCGCCAAATCAACCAACAGATTTTACAGATATTATATCACACATTTACATCAAGAATTTAAGCATTTCTATTATCAAAGTTATACAGTGACACATCACAATTTTGACTCAGTAGTCATATCAATTTGATCAATTCACACAGCAGAAAATATTCATAGACAATTTAAGATTTATATATATAGAGCCCAATATCACCAACATACCATAAGGCTAACAAACCTTCTGTAACCTATCAATCACACACACATACACACCCATAAGACAAGGAAGTGGTTACCTCTTTGAAGCAAGTAATTGTTACCATAGTGAGGCCGGTTTAGTGCTCAACGGACCTAATATCAGGACTCTACATTCAATTAGAAACCAACAATTCCATATCAATGATTTGATCATACAAAACAGGGTTATTTAAAAACAATCCAAGCCCAAGAGCCATAACCCGAGCTTTTAAGAGAAATTGTCAACTATAATCCAAAAACCGCAATTCAATTACCTAAACATTTACTAATTCACATTCCAACTCAAGGCCACTTGCACAAACTCAATCTTAATCAAATAAATCATCATCTAATCGTACAAATGCCACCAACAAATCTAAGTCAACTTATCAGAATCATTCCTTTCCCAAAATAAAGTTACACTAAGTAACTCATTTTTTCCACAGTCAAATTTTCAAAGCTTGTAATACCAAAATTCACACTTGAACACCATTCATGAATTTATGGCAATAGAAACATCCATTTGACTCCAATAAACTCTTTCAAAACTTCAGAACCATTGAGCAAAACTTGTTTTCAAATTAATCACAATATCTCAAGGTTCTTAATACTTTAACAAGCTAAAACATGATTTAGCTAAGACCCAAAGAATTTCAATGTTTAAGAATCATAACTCATCACCATTGAACTTCTTGTAAGAATCAAATATCTTTAATAACACCAAATTGGAAAATCAAGAAAAATCTTAGGATTCACCAAGCCTTGTCTTTCAAAAGACTAATAGAAACCAAAACTTACTTCAAGCCTAATACAACAATATCATTCCAAATCCATTTTAAAAGATAAATTTCCCAAGTGAATAAAAACCAAAACTTATATCAAGCAATAATAAACCAAGGACTCAAAGTCTCAAAACCTTTATTCCACTCAAATAGGCTCTTTTAAATTATCAAGACCATTTAGTTTTACTTCTCTACAACAATACGTAGGGTTTCTCACTATTCTTTAATAGTCAAAACTTAATCAAAGCATGACCCCAAAGGTCTTAGTTCTATAGATTTCAAGAATCATCATCAAACTTATGTCCAATGTCAAATCATCTCTTATAACAAGTATTTTTGAAATATTAATCAAACCCTAAATTTTTCCTAACTTGCAATGTGGGATTAAAAGTTAAAGGAAAGGGAGTAAGGCAAGAAACTTACTTACAAGATTAAGCCCCAATAGGATCTTGAATATCTTCAAAATCCACCATAGGACACCTCTTTTTCTATTTCTCTCTTCCTCCCTCCCTCACTGTTTCGGCGTCGCACAAGATGCCCCTGATTCCTTTCAATCAATTAAGGGGATGCACCCCTTAATTGATTTAAAGTGGGCAGCAACGTGGCTGCCCACTGATGGCCAAAAGCCCATTCAAATGTTGTGGGTGGCCCACGTGCCACCCACACATTAAATGGGTTATGCTATTTTTTTTTTGATTTTCTTTCTTTCTCTTTCACTCACACTTATATATACACATATTTATATCTAATTCAGATTTTATTACTTAACTACAATCTAAGTTGTGAGCAATATACAATTTTGTTTTATAATCTCCAATTTTCTTGGTCAAATTTAAAAACTAATATACTCAACATAAATCAAATTTGTTTAAGAATATCTAACAACTCTTCAAATCAACCCCGAATTTAATTCCAACTTCACAATTGAGCATTTAAATCCTATAAAGCCTTAAATTAATATTTAATTAGAATTAATTAATATTCTAAAATATTGGGATGTTACAGTATCACTTTCAAGTTCCCTCGATCCTTCATCCTCATCCTCTGCAGCAGCGTCATCACTTTCAAATTCCTTCAAGCCTGCGTCCTCATGCTTATCACCCCCCTTTTCTCCCTTCACATTACCCCGCTTGGCTGCATCTCTTTTCATTTGCTGCTTTACCATGCTGGCATCAATATTAGCCACCAGCTCATTCCGCAACTCTCTTAGGTCCTACATAAACAACATACAAACACAACACACCACACCACACCATAATCAATTAATTTGAACAAAATACAATTCAGTGACATTTAATCACATTGACGACCATTTTTTAACAAATACCGGGTCTAGAATGATCGCTACGTTGCCATGTCCCATCTGTAGAATGCCTTTATAACTCTCTTACTCTAGATCCACCACCTCCTTTATTCTTGGACCATTCCAAAACTCAATTGGATTCTCATGAGGTTCAACCTCACCTATGGCAAAGTGCTCACAAAAGTGTACCTGCATCATTATGAACATGTCATATCACAAGTTTTATTTCAATGAGAACATTAAATTAAATTAAAATATATTAATAACATACCAACACCAAGTATAGGCATCCTCCAACATAACAAGAATGGTTCTTCTGCTCCTTCAGATGTTTTGTATAGTGAGCCAGCTCTTGATGAAGTTCGTACAACATGTATGAGGTCCAGTCATATTGGTTAAAACCATCCCGTGTAAAGTGTACAACCTTGAGCAAGTGCTCACTTAAATTGGGGCTTGCAGATGGACACAAAAAAGTGCCCAAGGTGTAAATCATGAAAAGCAGGTGAAACTCTTTTTCATCTTTCACTTTGTCTATCAAGCCAATAATATTCTCAAACTTCATTCGGTAAAATTTACGCTTCAACCTTTTATACGCTGCGTCGCCCTCTTCAACTTCCCACCCAACCGTTTTCCCAGTACAAGGAATCCGTAAGAGTTCTTTCACATCATCAACAGATATCTTGTATGTCATCCCCCTGATCCAAAATTCTTGAGTGGGTGGATCATAGGCTCCAAGAATGACAGCAAGAAGATTGTGGGGAAGTTTCACGCTGTTTACACCACATCGATGGGAAAATCCAATATTTTCAGTCCACACCTTCAACTTACCCTTTCTACGTAATATTTCAGCCAACAACGTAAATTTGTGGGGTGAGCAGCGAGTAGATAACTTTTTCTTTGGCTCTGACAGCCTTTTTTGATGGCCTGGACTTCTCTGCTTATTTCCTATATTTCTCCGCCTCAGAATCTGAGAGCACTTTCCAAGCTTTTAATGTCTCCTTATTCATCTCAGCCATACATTGTCATGTTTTCTCTCGCTCAGTGTACCACTTCTTTTTGAACAAATTCAACCCCGTCATCCCGTGACTTTTGCGGTTTAGGCTCGAAGTTGAAGTCATGAGCCTACAATGACACTGAGCAAAATAAATAAAATTAAACAGTGAAAATTTCACAAAGACAAATTGTATTCCATTTTTTGTTTAAAACAAATAATTCCTACATTCTGTGGGTAAATTCTTATGCAAACAATAACATCATTCAATTCAAGCAGCCCTATCCGCCAGACCTATAATTATGAATATACAATTCCCAACTAACTAATTATTTTGAACAAAAATAAAACTAACTTTTACTTTTTTACATGTATAAATTTAATCAATTGGAAGAAAATGGAATGCACATAGTATTCTACTCTTTCCCTTTGATTGGGAAAATATTCTCATGTGAAGAAAAGCGCAAAGCGGATGAACTATGTGCCAGCAATGTTTAGTTAAATGCATATTAATCCAATAAATGATTCTTGACTTTCAGTTCAAGTTTCTCTTTTGAGCTCAATAGAGTTGGGGGATTTGGGGGAATATCTTTTGCATCAACTAAAGGAATAAACAGAGCATGGAGCTAAGCAAACTATGGGAAAAGGACACACACGTGAATGGTAGATATCAACACAGAAGCCCACAAATGCCAACTGCATTAATCACAAATTTTAATTGTTCAATAAGAAGCAACATATAAAGCAACTTATAAGAACCAACATGCCCAGCAAGATCCAGTCATATCATACTCCTACTAACATTTAATTTTCACAAAAGAATATAGCAATGGTAGATATCAAATAAAGCAGAGCACCCATAGAATACATAAAAATCATATCGGGCTTGCAATTAAACATATAAACAGAGCACCATATTCTAGGTTTAAAAGGAAACTTGTAATTCTAACCAAAATGTAGTGGAACACGATGAACACGAGCAAGAACACGAACAAGAACAAGAGCTCGAAGGCCGCCTTCACCGTCGCCGCCGCGATAGGAAGCCACCGTCCGACGACCCCAACAAGACGAAGCACACGAAGCCGCAAGAGAGAGAGGAGAAGCAAGTGGATGTCAACTTAGGGTGGTAGTATGAGAGGATTGAGAACGTGAGGGAGAGAAGAGAGGATTCGCAAGTGGGTGTGGGTGTTAGGGCTCAGATGGGTGAATGGAGAAGAGGAAATGGGGGTGTTAGGGTTCATGCGTGAATGGAGAAGAGGAAATGAGGGTGTTAGGGTGGGAAGTAATTTTTGTTTAATGATAGGGGTAATTTTGTCCTTTCACACAAATTTAAAATGTCCCCTAGGTCCGAGTTCCTTCATGGTACTTTTGGAAGTTTAGGTTCCTGAATTGTCCTTTTGTATATTCGGAGGGATTTAAATGGCATTTTCCCAATGTGAATGTTACTTTCCATCCATTTAATACATCTTAAATTTTATTTTTATTTTAAACAATTGATACTCTACATTTGATTATAAATATAAGACTTATTTACTTAATTTGATTAGATTAAGGATATTAGTTAAGTTAGTTAAAATAAGGGCGAAGTGGCAAAACTGGCCACCGTAATTTTCCAAATGGACAACTTTGGCACCTGTAAATTGGATGGTGCAAAACCGGACATTATAAAGCAAAATGAGACAAATTTAGCCACGCCGTTAAATTGAAGCTAGAGGTTAATGAAAGTGGAGTAGGGAGGAAGGTGGTGGGGAGGAGACGAGTGAAGTTGATGTGAGTGGGGCAGAGAACAAAAATGGAGGAGGATCGGAAGAGGAAGAAGATGGAGGGGAGGCGGTGGGTTTGGGTGAGGGGATGGGGGAGGAGAGAGAGGGAGAGAGGTGGAATATGATAAGTAATTTTTTATTTTTAAAAGTGGGACCCACATCCACAAAAATTATATTAATTAAATCTCCAAGGGTATTTTAGTCTTTTCCAGTAGCTCAGTGGCCAAATTGAAGATTTTTTATTGTTCAGTGGCCAGGATGAGACCGTTTATTGTTCGTAGGCCAAATTGACCCTTCTATAATAGTTCAGTGGTCAAAATGACCTTTAACCCTTAAATAAATTACTTAAGAAAAAATTCAAGTAAAAGTAAATCATTAATTAATTATTAAATTGTTTCAACATTTTTCAAAAGGTCAATTAAGGAGTACATAACTCCTGATATGAAAAATTAATGATGATTGATTTGCCTCGAAATAAATCCCTTGTACAGATTGACGTGAGTGACAAGTACTGGCGATAATATTACTTTTCAAATACAAGGGCTCACATAGTGTCATCAAATTAACTCCAGCTACCAGACAAGTGAATGAAACTGGGGATAATGATTCTCTTCAACTACAACAGTACTTTTGCGCAGCTTGATCTCCACCGGCAGCTGCATCTGGTTGATTAATCTGGACATTAAAGGGCAAGCAAGAAGCGTTACTTCCATTTGAGAAAGTATAAAAAAACACCCTCATGAACTTTGATGTACATTGGCATGTTTCTATTTTCTTGTCTTTCAAGAAAAAGGTAAGCACAAAGGAAAGAGACACTCAATCCTGCAAGCACTTGACAGAGTAAGACTAGAAAAGAAAATCAATAACAAGAGAAAGGCTAGAGACCAAAATTAATTAGGCCTATCTCAGAAATGACACTGATCAAGGAGAATAAGTACGGAGTACTAATTTTGTAGCTTTAAAGATAGATTCAACTAAAATTTGTCTCCGGAAGCACTGTCCAATCTTATTCTTGCTAGCAAAGATTGCATATTTAAGATATGGAAAAAAAAATAAAACCCACAACAAGAATCACCACATAAACATAACTTAATGAGCAATGTCTCATTAATCTGTCTATCACGCCACTTAGATTAGGTTTTGGAAAAATAAATAAAAAAGATAAGATATCTCCAATCAGACAAATTTCATATGAAACAATGCTTCTAGACGAGTGAAACTTTGCCCTCAAATAAAAGTTAACCCATAAACAGCTGTTTAACAACTAAAAAAAGCAAGCGAATATCCAATTTCTTTATAACAAGGACACCTTTTATGGCATGAAATCAAAAATCCCTTACAGACATTGAACATCAATTGAATATTGACTATGCGCCCATATTACATAATTGTCTGTGTTGCCATCAACAATTTGGCTATCTGAGATGGGGCATACAATCTCGTCTGAACTATTAACTTGAAGAAGGACCAGCATTACCCAAACCCATCTTCTGTCCCAACATCGTCAGCTGCCCCACAAAATCCTCACCAGTGAGAATTTCTGTTGCTCCATATATAACATGCTTGACAGGCTGCTGACGCTGAGCAAGCTCTTGAAGACTGCCATATTCTACATAATTACCACCACCAATCATGAACACAATTGCCTCCTTAAAAGGTCCTCTCAAATGGCTGCCACCTGCTCCTGAGCCAGACTTGGGAGCACGAGGATCAAAAGCAAGGTATGAATCTATTTCAGGATTAGGTCTCCCTTCAGTTAAGGCTTCAACCGTCCTTGTCAATGCTAGCTGCCTATCATTAGATAAGAGATTCTTGACACCAGCTGTTACTGCACCAATTGACTGCCCATAAAGTTTCTCAGCCCAGTCAACAATATTACTTCTGCTAGCAGAATTAGCAGACGCCAATGAAACATTCAATGATTTGATCTTCTTCACATACTGAAAAGCTGCGGTATCAACCTCAGATTCCCTCAGGGCCGATTCAAAAGCTTCCACTTCTGACTGATTGATGCTTTCAGAAGAAATAAGGTACATAATGGCGAAACGAAGCTTATCAATCTTTGTCCCCTTCCCTCTGAGAACAGCAAGTAGTTCATTGCGTTCAACACCCCCCCTAACCATCATGTCATTTTCCTTTTTTGCATAAGAATCCAATGATCTCTCCTTGATCTCGCCCAACAGCACAGTCGCAATGTTTGTGTGCTTATCAATAACCTGCTTTCTTTCAGTCAGCTCCGGTAGTGAATTCACAGCATTCATCAAATGCTTTGTGTTACCAATCAAGTCTGTCCCATCAAATTCTGCACCATTAGTTCCACCAGTCCTCTTATTTACCTCATCCACGTCTTTTTTATACTTATTCAGCTGGGTCTCAATCTCTACTGCAACTTCAGGAAATTCCAATGATCCATTTGCAACCCAAAAGGAGTCTGAACTATCCAACTCGTAAGATCTCATCCCACCCTTTTCTCCTTGGACACTTAACCTATTCAACTTCAATCCGAGAACATCGTGAACAAGGGCCCGATATCGAAAGTCATGCTGTATAGCAACTGATAACTCAAAATTCCTGTCAAATATACACAAAACTGGGCGCTGAAAGGAGCTACCGAAATTACCTCCCTCAGTAAACAAGTTATTCTTTGCCAACATATGGTCTCGCAATCTCTGATCCAATGCTGATGCAACCATCTCTGCAGGACCACAACGTGGACACCTTATGATAGGTACAACAGCAAGTGTAGCTAAAACACAAAACAAACCACAAACAACCTTCTCTATAATCTCCTCGATTTCAGTATCTCCAGCTGAAGGATCATTCAACTGAACATAGGTGGACTTTTGAGACAAGGAAAACAAATTATCTTCCAATGTCACAAACTCCAGGTACTGATCATGCACCTTGGATATCCGATTAATTGAATCTGAATTCAAAGTTCCAGATGCAAGATCCTCGAGAAGTGGACGAGGAATGGAGGTTGAGAAATTGAGGTGGAAACTATCGTATAGTGAGCAGGTTGCATCGGCGATGATCCGCTGGATATTAGATTTATTAGGTTGAACGAAGTAGACGGCAGGCACATCGTGGACAGGTTTTCGATCCTTGTCAATGAGAAAGTAAAGGGTTACACCATGCTTGCGGAGGTCTTTAACATGGATCAACGGGGAAAGGATGTTTTGGCAGAACTTGTCGTAGATCAGGATCTTATACACGTCTTCATTAGCAGTACCCGTTGCGTTTATCGGTTGGTTCAGATTCAACATGCGGGCTATGCATTCTGTGCCACCAACAAACAGATCAGGCATAAGAATATGGATAAAATACGGAGGAGATTTTTTTAAAAAAATATTGGAACAAGAATTAAAGATATATGATGTTTACATCAGAATTGATTCAAGAGGCCATAGGCATAATCATTGGTGGCAATAAAAGATGTTTATTAACAAGAGAAAGAGAATGAAGCTTTCTTTTCCTAACTTTTCACAAACGAAGAAATGAAAAGCAAGATGAGAATTACCGGTTTGCTTTTGACGAAGATTGAGAGACATGGCTAGTTTCAAATTCTGGTCGTTCTAGAGTGTTGCTTCTGTTTCTCCTCTACGTCAATGAAAATCTCAAATACAGATCTCTCCCCACTTGCATGGCCTGGCCAAATAAAAAGAAGAGGCAAGTATTGACACCACACAACACCAAAGATAGGAAAAAACAGCAAGTGATTAGTGAATGAAAGTAAAGAGTGAAACCTACCTGTCTTTAGACCCCAGAAATGTGCGAGTCTTTGCTTGATATGCTTACTATTGAAAAGAGAATCTCTTCCACATTCAGGTTCTTCTTTGCACTCTGCAAACGTTGTTACAATATGAATATAACAGAATTGCATATTATCAATAAAGTACACTAACATGCATGCTACTACTCAATGTCTCAAAGAATTTGACACTGTACTCATCAGCAAGAGCAATCTTGCTCACCAGAGCACAAATGTACACTCACATACAACCAATTCTAAATAATGGGAGACTTATTTTACAATTTGAACAGAGCAGCATAAACAATCCTGACGGAGCATGCTGGTGATGATGAAAGGGAGAAAATATTATGGAATTAGGCATTAATGAAGCATGAAACATGAACAAGTAACATTTAATTACTCAAGGAAGCAGAGCTTAGAATGCTACTTCAAAACTAAATAAACTCAAAACATCAAAAAATTAAATTAAAGTGTAGAAAAAGGGAATGTTGTTCTTGCTAGGATGAAGAACCTGGTGACGTTGAGGCTTGAAAAGAGATGGCGGTGATGTGGAGGAAGATGAAGAAGGTTTTCGAGGCGGCCGAGGATGATGATGGGGATCTGGATCTCACGGTGGTGAGGTGGATGAAGAAGGAAGATCCATGAAGAAGGGAGATCGTGAATTCGAAGGTGGATTGAAGCTACTTGCTTTCTTTCAGGATCTGCTTGGATGGAGGGAAAATGGGAGAGGAAAGAAAATGGGAGGAGAGAAAATGGAGAGGAAAGAAAATGTGAGAGAAAATGTTAGGGAAATTTGCAGTGAGGTCCCAGGTAAGGCAAATTACAATTGAAAGGTCCCAAAAGATTCCGAAATAATCATCATCATCATCATCAACGTAAACCTTATCTCATTCAAATGGGGTCGGCTACATGGATCACACGACGCCATTTAGCTCTGTCCCTAGTCATTCCTACAGATAAGTTTTCACAACCATATCTCTTTGAATAACTTCATCAAGAGTTCTTTTTGGTCTTCCTCTATTTCTTATATACGGCTCCCTTTCCATCTGTTCCACTATTCTCACTGGCTCATCCAATTCTCTTCTTTGAAGATGCTCATACCACCTTAAGCGATATTCTCTCATTTTCTCTGAAATTGGTGCCACCCCAACTCTTTCACGAATGTGATCATTACGAATCCTATCTTTTAGTGTATACCCACTAGACCATCTCAACATTTTCATCTCTGACACATCCATCTTATGTTCTTGCTGTTTTTTAATTGCCCAGCATTCACTACCATATGACAATACTGGTCTAATAGCTGTTCGATATAATTCTCCTTTTACTTTAGTTTGAACCCTTCGATCACAAATAATCCCAGAAGCTTTTCTCCATTTGCACCAACCAGCTTGAATTCTATTATTGATATCTCCATCTACCTCACAATCCTCTTGTATAACTGATCCCAAATATTTAAACTTATCCACTTGACGTATAACATCTTCTCCTAATACAGTTTCTATGTCCTCATGAGTTTGCCTATTGCCAAAACTACAGCACATATATTCCACATATATTCCGTTTTACTCCTACTTATTCTAAAGCCTTTCGACTCTAAAGTCGTCCTCCATAACTCTAATTTCCAATTAATTTCATCTTTCGAATCCCCTAAAATTACTATATCATCCGCAAAAAGCATGCACTTAGGAATTTCTTCTTGTATACTTTCAGTCACAACATCCATAACAAGATTAAACAAATACGGACTCAACGCCGAACCTTGATGTAAACCAATTTTTATTGGGAAATCAATTGTATCACCTACCGGTGTTCTAACTCTAGTCATTACACCTTCATACATATCTTGAATAGCTCTAATATACTCAACTTGTACCTCTTTCTTTTCTAAAATTTTCCAAAGTAAATCTCTTGGCACCCTATCATATGCTTTTTTCAAATCAATAAAAATTATATGTAAGTCTTTTCTAATACTTCTATATCTTTCCATTAAGCCTCTAATTAGATATATTGCTTCTGTGGTTGACCTTCCTAGCATAAAACCAAATTGATTTTTCGATATTCTAGTCTCATTACGTAACCTACGCTCAATTACTTTTTCCCCCAACTTCATTGTATGACTCATACGTTTTATTCCTCTATAATTTACACAATTTTGAATATCTCTTTTATCTTTATAAATAGGTACTAATGTACTCTTTCTCCAATCATCTGGCATTTTCTTAGACCTTAAAATTTCATTAAATAATTTAGTAAGCCACCACACACCATCTTCTCCTAAACATTTCCATACTTCAATAGGAATACTATCTGGACCAACAGCTTTTCCCTTAGTCATTCTCTTAAGAGCATCCTCAACTTCACTAATACTAATCTTAATATTATCTGTAAAACTGCTATTCCTATCAATATTCCCTAAATCATCTATAGTATAATTCAAAGTTTCCACTCTATCATTAAACAAATTATAAAAATAGTTCTTCCATCTATCCCTAATACTCTCATCTTTAACTAATACATTACCTTCTTCATCCTTAACACACATTACTTGATTTAAATCTCTTGATTTCTGCTCTTTTATCTTTGCTATTCTATACATTTTTTGTATCCCCTCTTTTGTCCCTAATTCTTTATAAAACTCCTCAAAGAAATTAGCTCGAGTTATACTAACTACTCTTTTCGCCTCTTTCTTTGCTAATCTATATTTTACCCAATTTTCCTCACTATCACATATTTGCAAATCCTTAAAACATTGTTTTTTAAATTTAATTTTCTCTTGAACATTATTTTCCACCACCAGGTCTCCTTTTGACGCCTAATATAGCCCTTTGATTCACCTAAAACTTCTTTTGCTATTTTTCTCATCATCATACTTAAATCTATCCATAAATCATTAGCACATCCTTGTTTGTCCCAAATACATTCATTCATCAACCTATTCTTAAAAATTTTGATTTTTTCCCCTCTCAATTGCCACCATCTAATTATTGGTTGAAGCATTTCTCTCTTCTTCTTTCTATTAAACTTCACACGAACATCTAAAACTAAAGGCCTATGTTGTGTAGTCACACCATCACCTGCATCTTTACCAACATGTCCATTAAGATCGCCACCAATAAAAATCTTTTCAGTGTTAGGAATTCTTTTAATCATCTTCTCCAATTCATCCCAAAATTGTTCCTTTATGACCAATTCTTCCCCTATCTGAGGGGCATATGCACTGATTATATTAATTGTATCATCCTCAACTACCATTTTTATCAATAATATTCTATCTCCACTTCTATAAACTTCAACCACCTTCTTCTTCCACACTTCATCCGCAATTATACCTACATCATTCCTATGATTCACTTTACCAGTATACCAAAGTTTATAACCATCAATATCCTTAGACTTTTCACCTACCCATTTAGTCTCTTGTAGATATAGAATATTTATCTTTCTATCCCTCATCACTCCTATTACCTCCCAAGCTTTGCCCCTCAAGGTTCCAATATTCCACGTACTAAATCTCATCTTACACTCATTCACTTTCTTCTTTATATATTCCTTCTTCTGTCCACTGTCCATCGATGACATATTGCTAAAATGGTTGTGTGTGTCCATGCTTTAAGATTAGACAAATTTTTACGTTGGCTGCCGAAGCCTAACACAACCTACTCTTTTTATCCGGGCTTAGGACCGGCTAAATAAATAGGCAGAGGATTGCTCACAACAATTATAATAACACATAAAATAGCATAAATATTAAAACTAATACAAATAAATCTAACACTAATAAGAATAAATCTAGAACAAATAATAACAATAAATAAAGAGATAAAACAAATCACAATATACTAAAATAGTAAAACAATATAATATAAATAACAATATAATAAAACCACAATACTGAAATAAATAAATAATAAATAAATAAATAAATAAATGAAATAACAATATATAATAAAATCACAATAATGAACAATAGAATAAAACAATAAATATTCTCTAAAAAAACCAAATAACAACTAATGCTCAACAACAATATTCAAAGATTAAAATATCTATAATAAAACAAAAGATTATAATCAAATTTCAAGAAGACTATGTATGTAAAACAAAAGATTTTAAAAGAATATGAAATTTCAATGAAATGATTTAAAGAAAATCAAACTTCAAACCAGAAATTTCTGATATGTAAACTGTTACAATAGTAAAACTGCTATGTTACTTAACGCAGTGGATTTCACCAAAAGATGATGAGGAAAGTTGTAAAAATGAGAGATTGAAGATGAATATATATTTCAACAATGAAATAAAACAATAAATTAATAATAAATACTATAACAAACACAACAACAATAATGTTCAATATCAATAATAATTAATCAAACCAGAGATTGTTGTTGATGGTGTAAACCGTGCTTGCATAAAAATGATTGTGATGAACTTAATGAACATTCCACGAAAAATTTTGAGAATGAGAAAGATTATAAAAATTAGAAGATTGAGGAGGGAAAGATAATAAGAATGAGAATATTGAGAAGAAGATGAGATGAAGAATGGAAAAGATTAAATTGTATAATAGAAAATAGAATATGTATAAGCATAAAACAGTAACAGTAATTGCTATTTTTGGTGTCACACTCATGATTTTCGCAATATTTTTTTTTAAAAAAAAAAAATCTTGGGCCTAACCGCAAACTTTTTGGGGCGTGCTTGTTATTTCCGCCATTTTCTGGCTGAAAAAAAAAACCATTTGTACGTTAACATCAAACAGTTACATGCGTATAAAGAGTCTAACCCATGAACTCGGTCAAAAAAAAAAAGTGCATGCAACTCCAACATGATCACCATTGACAGTAAAAATTTAACTGAAACACCTAAAATCTTGCCACTATCTCACAAACTCCCTAAAACCTTGGAGGCTAAACCTATCCAAACTTGACCGTCTCCATCCTCCTCAGCCACATCACAACGCCGGCGCCGCCAGTCAACTCCGACCTCCGATCCCTCACCCACAAACACCTCAACACAAAACTCTAACTGAAAACACCTCACAAATCCCTCACTCCACCACCTACACCCTCCTAAAACTCCAACCTTTCCCTCTCTCCTTCTTCTTCTCAAACCCCACCATCACCGGTTCCTCCTCCAGCCACCCCAACTTCTCACAGCTCGTAAGAAACATCGACAATAATAACAAAATCCTATCTCCCAACAAATGATGTATCCTAAAAATCACACATCTATGTAGCACTAAAAGGTGCACTTCCCATAAGGGCTTGTCCCTACTGAGATTCTCTATTTATATGACAGCTAATTAGTCGATGATATCTAATTCATCTTCAGAGGTTTCTAAATAAATTAATCTAATCATATAGGAAAAACTTATTAAAGCTCAGAAAAACAGAAAAACTGATGGGAAAAAATAGGATCTAATCATTTATATACAACCCATAACTTGAAAATCACCCACACCAAATAAATAGAAATTAAACAGCAGATGGGGAACGGAGGAATTCGTACCTTAATAGTCTGTGGCCTTGCAATTGAATAAATGACGAAAGTAAACTGACCTGAGGGAAGCATGTCTAAGAAACCTTTTGAGTTAGGAAGCTATGTTTTTAATTCCAGGCAGCTATGTTTGTTTCAGAAGAGGAAAATGGAGGAGACCGGCGAGTGAGCTTTTCTTCTTCGGGAGCCATGCGGACGACGTGGATAATGAGAATATTCTCATAAACGAGGCATAAGGAACTAAAATGATGTTAGTTAATAAAAATAACAAAAGATTCCGAAATAATCATGTTGCAAAATTCTCCATTTGATAATTGACCCTTTTGCCCTTAGCTTCACTTCTGATAGAAAAAAGGCTCATCTTCTCTACCCAGCTCTCTCATTCATTCTTCTTCATCATAAGCATCACTGCCGTTCTTTTTTTTCCTCCCTCACTCAAATTAAAACCCCACCATTGATCCTTACCACATCTCCGTCATTCCCCACAAAAACACTTCCAACACCGGCCACCGCTGCTCCACCTCACTGTTGTCGGATCTAGCGGTAACTTCTGCAAACTTTGTTTGGAACCCAGTTGCCTACTGTTGTTGGAGGGTCTTATGCATTCATTGTTCCAATTATTTCAATAATTCATGATTCCAAACTCCAAAGAATTGAGGACCCGCATTTGGTAATTTCTACATACATCCCTTCAAGCTGAATATGATTATAAACTGTACATTTCCTAATGATTTTAGCCTTGCGAAATTATTTTATTGCTAGTAAATTTGTAGAGTTTTGATCCTAACTAGAATAGGCTGTTTTCTTTGCTTGCCAAAAATGAATGTGAGCATGTCATTCCTGGATTTATACTAATGCATTATTTATGTACCTATGCAGAGATTTCTCAGCACTATGAGAGCGGTGCATGGTGCTATTATAGTAGCATCTAGCATACAGATTATTTTCGGGTATAGTCAATTATGGGCTATTTGTTCAAGGTGTGTGCTAATTTGAAAGCCAATAAATGGAACTTTGATATCACATTCTACAAGTCAAATGTTGAATTAACATCTTTCATTTCACTAGTAGGTAATTTTTCAGCTCACTTGGGATGGTTCTTCGTCACTCACATTGATTAACTGAGTAAAGGATTTAGTTTGTGGAAGATGTGAGATTAGGAGCTTTTGGTGGAATATTTCTCAAGATTCAAAGGCTACTTTCTTATTATTGTCACTGAAAGTGCCTTAGTACTTAATTCTGATTATGGCTCTGCATTGTTATGTCATAATGGTCCAAATGAACTGATTTGCTGGTTGAAATAATAGATATGACTTTGGTATTTTGCTGAATCTGAGCTATGTGATTTAAGTGACAAGAATCAGCTTTGAAAGGGGTAAATTGTGGATTATTGTGCTATATTTTGGGTAGTTACAGAACAATAGTAAGTGCTTTAAAATGTGTTTTATATATGTGTTGATTCTGAGAGCATTTGCTGCTATATGTGTTGTATTTGAGATATTTCAATGGTGATTGTGATCTGAAATTGTCTATCAAGTTGATCTATATGTATCTTATATGTGTCAATTATATCTTATATGTATCTTATCTTTCCAGATGCCTATAATGTTTTCAAAACTTTTATTTGGCACTTTATTGTTTCTTAAATCCCATTCATTTGATTATTGTATTTTTCACATCATTTTAGAAAGTAGGAAAAGGGAAACAAAAGTTGCACACATCCTTGTGAAGTTGTTATGCTATTAGTCATGCATGTTTGAATTGTGTTCTCAATAAATTCGTGTACATAATTAAACCTTGTTTGCAGGACTCTTGTGGAGTGCATATATTATCTTAGCTGCAAATGTTAGATGTAAAGGTGCAAGATGATGAGGGTTATACAATGCTCAAGTACACTTGGGAGAAACTTCAAGAATTGAGTGTTTGTGGTGGCATGTTAATCATCCCAATAATGTACATGGTGATTAAGTCCTATCATTGTTGTAAAGGAACCATCATAAGAGGAAGAAAGCATAGGCAACATAGTCCTTAAGCTATTGAAGTGGGAAGCTATGAAAATTATATGATGTATTTTGATTTTGGATTAGCTGTGAACAACCTATACATTGATGTACTTTGATAATATTCCAGTTATTTTTGAAACTTGTGTTTACATTGTTAATTAGTTAATGAAAAGAGGATATGGCGTCTCTGATCAGATTTTTCACAATGTGTTGATTAGTCATAATTAACAAGGATGAAATCCAAAAATATATACTATATTAAGTTAAATGCGTCAAGTGAGTTTTATGCAAGTTACAAGTTGGAAGACCAATAATAACAACTCTTAACAGCTGCATTAACAAGTTCCCAAGTTGTTAATAGCAGCTAGGTATGCCTCACATTTGAAATGAGTTTTTCATGAGTGACAAGTAGGAATCCCATTAATAATATCTCTAAAAGTTTGCATTGACAAGTTCTTAAGTAGTTAATAGCACTTGGGTATGCCTCACATTGTGTATACTACTACATCAAGATACCAAATATGTCACTTTCATATACATTCTAAATCATTGTGTATAATACATAGAGTATTACATTTCAAATTTTTTATGACCCTAAACTAATGTCCACAATGCTCTCTTCCTCTCTTTAGTTCCTAGTAGGTGAATGTTGATCTCCAAATGCTTCAATAATGCTTAATCTCTATGGTGGATATGGCAACCAATTTCTGCAACAAGAATTCAAATGAATTATATATGTTATGGCCAAGTTTAACCAAAACAACCATAATAACACTAGAAACAAATAAGTAGTTGGCATAACAAAAGAGTAAAGAACATTGTATACACACAGTAATAAGCCATAAAAATTTTGCTGCACAAAGTAGCAGCAAAGTGGCTGCAATTATGCAGCAAATAAAGTAGCAAAAAGCATAATCAATGACGTCAGTTTCTGCAGCAAAATGGACACCAAATTAAGTGGTAAAGCAAATCAATATCAGCTGTGATAATATACACACAACAATAAATCATCAAAAGTTTGTTGCACAAAATATTAGCAATGTAGCTGCCATTATGCAGCAATTAGAGCCGCAAAAAATGCGAAGTAAATGATGTTAGTATAAGTAGCAAAATGACCATTAAATTGAGCATTAACTAGCAGCACAAAATCACAAAATTTGAGCAACAAACAGCCAAGCAATTTAGCAAATTGTATTTAGTAATATCAAATCGAAGCAGTTTGAGGTTAAACAAATTAAAAATTGAACAAGAGTCGGATCAAATTTCTGCCGATTCAACATATCTTACTCAATATAATAGCATTTGAAGAAAATTTAACCAAACTGAATTATTACTCATATAAAAAACACTACAATGATTCCTCAGTGTAGTCATAGCAAAAAGACTCCCAAATGGTGTTAGAAATTTCAGAATTTATAAGACAAACTCACCTTCATCACATTGAAAGTGAGCAGACATCACTTTTCAATACATGCTTTTGAAACACAAGTAATTGACGCCATGAAGAAGATATCCTCACATATCAAGACCCCTGCAAAGTTCACCAAAGCTGCAAAACTTGTTAGCCTTAAGTTCTATTGACATTGATTATCATCATATTTATTGATTGGAATTTGGTGGTTTTTCTTTTCAGGATCTTTGACGCCTCCCCACTCTTTATTTATAGCACCTCAATAAGAAGCAAAGAATCAACTGACAACATGGACTATCAGTGCTGTGGTGGCAACTGATTTGTATATCAATGACAGCTTTGTGGTATGTTTGTTGATGTTCTATTTAAAATTTGTTTGTAGTCATTGCAATTTTCCTTCTAGATTTTAGTTCTTTCTCAATCAATAGAAAATAACTAATATTAGACAGGGAGTTCTATTATCACCACTAATCTATATGTTTACCATAACTGGTCTGCTACTGCTACATTTTGATTGATTTATTTATTTTTTTCTTGCAAAATTTCGTTAGTTCTCCAAAACAGCTGATCAAATCAAGGAAGCTATATTGAACCTTTCTGTCGCGACAGAGGAAGATGATGTTATTGAAGAAGTGTCTCTGAAACATAGTATTGGAGAGTTAAATGAAAATGACAAAGTAAAGTAGGACACACCCATGGTTTCTAGAGCTCAATACAAAGAAGTTTCGCACAATTTTATTTCACCTTCATGGGGCAAAAGAATTATTTCAGACTCCAAAGAAACAAGGAAGAAAAGAAAGTGAGAGCCATCAAAATGAACTTACCTACAGGGAAACTGTTTGGATTGCTGAGATGCATACATTCGTTCTTTCCTTACACACAAATCATCAAGCAGCTTCTATACATAATTCTTATTAATTCTAAATGATCACATTCTAACCAATCCCAAGTTTTTGGGCAACCAATCCATCTAAAAATCTCCCAATTCAAAGTAATCAAAGAAATAGATGGCAAAAAAACTTACCCGAAGGAAATTCAAGCCCCGCTGAGATTCTCAGTTACCCTTTCTCCCTTGCTCTCAGTTACCCAATGATGGTGAAGACAATAAGAGAAAGAAGATGGGGGAATGCATTTCCACTCGTTTTGATAAAAGAAGATGGTGTTTTCCTCTCGTTTTGCTCACTGATGATGGGAATGAAATCACTTCTTCACATGTTTCTTTTATGCTTTAATGGGGCAAAATGGTCATTGTATAGATGGAAACATTTGCAGCAAAGGCCCATGGGACTTGGTGATAATTTTGGAATGTTTTGGGACCTCCCAATAGTAAATTCCCTTCTCAGGGACTACAGTGCAAATTTCCCGAAAATGTTATCCCTCATCATGCTTGGATGAATGAAGGAAAATAGAAAGGAAGGAAACTGGGTGGGTGAGGTGGGACATGAATATTGGACAATGTTGTGCAACTTTTTTCTCTCTTATAATCCCCCCATTTTGGGAGGAAAAACTTGGGAGGAAAATGGGGCATATGGCCCACCCACTTTTCCTCTCCCCTTTTCTTTCCTCTCCCATTTTCTCCCCATCCAAGCAAGGGAAAATACTTCCCCCACCCCATTTTCCTCTCCCATTTTCTTTCCTCTCCCATTTTCCCTCCATCCAAGCACACCCCCAGTTCCTTCTACCCTTCCACAATGTCCTAAATAAATACTAGTATTAAGATTGTAATGTAATTTGTAAATTTTATAATAATATTAAACAATTTTTAAATTAATTCATTACTTATAAAATAGTGTGAACGTGTGACATGTAAATTAATCAAAATATTTGTAAGAAATAATAAAAATAGTCGGGCCAGGCCGCCCTGTTGGTCACTTAACCTATGCCCTGGTCCTGTCCTACCCGATGATCGGGTCAGCCATGTCATGATAGGGTTGGTTCCGGGCTACTTTCAGACGGACCATTTTTCACAGAAGACCGGGTCGGTCAAGAACCGGCCACCGGGCTTTTGTTCACTCCTAGTGATGAACATAGTAAGGAACATAAGTAAAAAGTATTGCATCATTTACAACATTACTCTTTACATTACAATGTAACGAATTCACGATAAAATGGTGTATCCATAGAATTAACTTCATCATCCAATTCAAATCGAACCTCACCTAAATCAAATCCAAATTACTCACAAATCAACAAGATTTGGATAATTAAAAGAAACGGTAAAAAATGTGAGAGGCTGAAGAATGTAATTGACAAACGAAGCCATTTTAAAAAAAAAAAATCTTAGATCCCAGAATGTAGACAAGTAGCTTGAAAACAAAATATAGAATAGAAAGAAAAAGGAAAAGAAGTAATTTCAATTTCAGGCGTATATAGCAAATTGGGAATCGAATATTTGGAATGAAATCCCTAATCGCTTATCGGTAATTCAGAAGAGTTGGACTAAACTTGTCGAAGCTTCCTTTGCTTCCTTCCTTCTGATCTGGATCTGGGCGTCAAAGAAAATGTTTCGCTCTGTAAATGAGGCCAATTAGACAACTAAACACTCGGACATGTAAATATAAATATTATCAATTTTATTTTTAACTTTAGAAGTTAAATTAAATAAATATTTGTATCACTTACTAAAACACAATAATCATCTATGTTTATTTCGAAGTATTAGTTAATGTAATTTGGGAGAAACTTGAAAAAAAATTGGAAATGGGTCATAACAAAACAACTCTTCATATAGGTCTTATATTTTAAATGGAGAGTGAGCTGAGTATTTATTTATTTATTTTACATTTGAATGCGAATAGAAAATAAACCACGATGAAATTTTCAATTTTAGCGTACAAAAATGAGAAAGAAAAATAAACATTAATGTGAGAAAAATCAACAAGTTTCAATAGTTACAAAATGAAAAACTTCAATTCAAATACTGTAGTTTTTATTTTTTATATACTACACAATATCACTTTTTTTATATAAAAACAAACAAAATAAAACTAAATAAAAATTAAGAACCAATTTCATAGTTAAGAAGATGTACCGCATCTGCTTTAGTATACGTGAAAAATTAAATGAAATATTGCAAAGTAGAGAGATAAAAAGTTTTGGCCTGTGAAAATTGATATTACACATGCATTATTGATGATATAACAACTCATGCATATTCTTGTAAACCGGCTACAAGTGGAAAAAAACATAGTAGATCAACATTAAAAAAGCAAGCAAGAAGCATCAATTCTTCAACATTTGAGAAAGAATATAAGAAACTTATACCTAATGAATTCAAAATTATTGATGATAGATGAAGGGGAAATCGCACATTGATATAAAAAAAATTTAATGATATGATTTTTTTTATCAGAATGATATGAATTACAACTATGACAAAAATGGCTTATCTCTTTGCCGTATAAATTGAAGCAAATGAGTACATCAGTTACAAGATTAATACAGAAGATTGCGATAATGAAAGAATATGGATACTGAGATTCTTATATTCTTAGCTTAACCAAATGCATGGTGTGATAAGCTTCAAGAGAATATTCACCGTTGGTAATATAAGCTTGAAAGCAACAAATGCATTCAATGATATAAGCTCAAACTAATGGTGATATCTTCTTATATTCACCAGTAGTCTCCACATGAACAGGTTCCATTCTTAAAATGATGGAACCGCTTGGAATCCCTAACAATAATCTCCCTATCAACAAGTATTGTTATAAGCTTTGTAGCTGAATGACAATTTATACATGCTCGAAGATTTTTTGTTATTCTAAGTGTAGTTCCGGGAGCAGTACTAATGAGACCATATGCTATAGCTATTCTCTCACTATGATAACAAAGATTCTCTTCCTTCTCTTCAAAATTCAAATCATGCAAAACTGACTCTGTATGTGGCACAAATCCTACTTCCTTCAGTCTTCCCTCCAGCCTCTGAAGCTCATTGAAAATTTCCTCAGCTCTTGGATGTGACATATCCCCTACACTAAATACCTCTAGCTTTCCATTGATTTCAATAAAACTATAGCCTAGGTCCTTACTCAGTCCTTTTTCCTTCATCAAGACACGAACTTTCGCAACACGCTCCCACATTCGAGCAGAAGCATAGAGATTTGAAAGTTGCACATAGTGCCCAATGTTGTATGGATCCAGTGAGAATAGTTTATCTGCAGCATATTCTCCTAAGGTAACATGGCGATGGATCTTGCAAGCACTAAGAAGTGCACCCCACACACTCACACCAGGATCAATGGGCATTTTCAGGACAAAATTAAAAGCTCGATCTAGATAACCGGCTCGTCCGAGAAGATCAACTACACAAGCGTAATGCTCATGACGAGGCTCAATTCCATAGTTTCTCATGTGATGGAATAGCTCCCATCCCTCTTTTACTAGGCCAGAATGATTGCATGCAGTGAGAAGACCAATGAAGGTGACATCGTTTGGGCACACATCTGCTTGCTTCATAGCATCATAAAGATCAATAGCTTCTAGACCGCGACCGTGTAAACCATATCCAACAACCATGGCACTCCAAACTACAACATCCTTATTAGAAATGCGATCAAACACCTCACGAGCAGATTCTACACTGCCACATTTCGCATACATATCAATGAGGGCTGTGTTGACAAAAACATCACTTGTATGTTCACTATTGCTGATGTAGTCATCCATCCATCGTGCCAGTTCAAGGGAGCCCACTTGGGCACATGCCAAGACTGCAGACATCACAGTGACATTGTCAGGCTTAATATTTCTAGCGATAAGGTCGCGAAAAAGATGTAACGCTTCCTCAGCATGACCATTCTTTGCGTAGCCAGAAATCATTGTGTTCCAGATGATCACATTTGGTATCTCCATCTGATTGAAAAAACGTCTTGCTACTGTCACCTGCCCACATTTCGCATATAGAGAAATGAGTGAGATAAGCAAATCAGGCTCATCTTCAAGACCCATTTTGATGACACAGCCATGAATAGATTTTCCTTGCTCCAAGTCTTCTACATCAGAGTAAGCCCTTAGAATGCTCACCAGAGCAATCCAATCTGGCTTCACATCAGTTTTTCTCATCTCATCAAACATTCTCAAAGCTTCCATAGCTTTCCCATTCTGAGCATACCCAGAAATAATGGAAGTCCATGAAACAACTGTTCTATCATCTAATCCATCAAACACCACCCTTGCACGATCAATGTGACCGCATTTAGCATACAACGCCACAAGGCCATTCTGCACAAAACCATCCAGCCCATGTCCATGCCTAAAAATCTGACCATGAATGGCCCTACTCAAACCAAAATCCGACAATTCAGTACAAGCCTTCAGTAGATAAGGAAAAGTATAGCAATCCGGGTCCACTCTCATCCATCTCATCCATCTATACATTTCGACGACATCCTGAAACATGTTTTGCTTGGAATAAGCTCTAATAATAGCATTCCACATAAACACATCAGGGTCACAAAATTTATCAAACACCTTACGTGCATAACAAAGTTGACCAATATTAGAGCTGCCATTGACCAGTTTGGTCATGAGGAAGCCATTATGTTGCAATCCAGATACAACCAATTGGGCATGGGCTTGATTGAGGTGTCTTTTGTGTGTAGAATTATCAATAATAGATGCAAAGGAAGAGCTTGGATGGTAAAAGTGGGAGAAGGCATTGCCTTCATGGCCAAGAGACAATGAACAAGTATGATAATTGAATAAATTGAAGAAGAGAGAGGTGGGGATTGAAAAAGATGTGATCTTTTGGAGTTTGGAGGTGAAAAAAAAGGAGGGGGTGATTTTAAAGGCCATACAAGTGTGTCCATTATCATAGCTAAAGATGCTGCATTCAATCAAATGGCTGAGTAGCTCATAAAACCTTTGAAGGTGCCACAAATCAGGAAGGCATCCTGTAACGTCCTAGAATTTTCCTACAATATTTATAGCAATTTAATAAATTTATAACCACTGTTTTAATAACAGAAATCCAAAAATGAGAATAAATTCAAACTTTTTCTTTAAAAGATGAGATAAAACATTTTTCCTTTGTAAACTAAACTTTTAACACCTTGTAAAATCTTACCCAATGATTCAAAACCTCAAGTGGTTCATTAATTCATTAAACAGTGCAAATTAAAGCTACTATCAAATCTGTAATCATCTACACCTGGACAATTTAATATGATTATATTTCATTAATTCATTAAACATTTGAATTATATTTTATTAATTCATTAATTCATTAAACATTTGAATTATATTTTAAAGGCTTAAATCTTACAATTTGATCTAAATACAAACCAGCTATCTCAGGTGATAGCTTTCCTACTTGTATCAATACAAGCTAATAGCTTGTTACAAGAATTGATCTTAAAAGATCCAAACCTAGACTCCGACAACTTCTAAGCACATACAGGCCTAGCAGGCATCTTCGCTCTATGTGATTTAATTTCTTTGTTCTCTAATCTTCTCCTTATTACCTGCAGTTTTTTTTTTAAAAAAGCGGTGAGATTCAAAGAATCCCAGTAGCAATTTATTTCATTCATTATTTTTTTTACTGCATACATATGAGTGACATGATCCTTATGGCCTTTTCGCGTATATAACGCCTCCACTCCATAGCAGCAATAGATTCACTGCTAAGTAGCTTCTGACACACAAGGTGCTACATGCACCGACCAACACTTTATATAATGTACCACTCATTATATTTAATGTTGGTTTTTACCTGCAGGAATTTTAATTTCACCAATACAGAATGATAAAATTGACAAAGAGGGTGCAACCCCCTGGAGTACTCCATAAATCATAAATCATACTACATAAGCATATAAGGTATAAGAATTCAATACTCATATATAATGCAGTTCATTTCAAATTTATAGCATGCTATTTATATGACTGAAATAACCCGCTACCTGGGCTCCAGCCAATTTTCGTTCAACAATATATCTGCAACTTTCTTCTTTTCCTTCACACTACCTTTCAGGGTATATCCAAACTCCTTTCCTATTATTACACCATGTAATAATAGTGAATTAATAACTATTCTAATTTACAGAGTAAATAGCGTATCTCTCTCATTCCTATACAACTACCCATTTTCCACTTTTTATTTCGTATTTTATCTCTTGATAATAGTTGATAAATTCTATTAGTTTATCAATTCACTAACAATCCATAAATCACATTCCAACAATAGACAACCTATACTTAAAAGAACAACTACATATCAATTAAACAACCATTATAAAATTTAGCACAATGTTTCATATAACAAAACCTATCAACTCAATTTATGATCTCAAAAGGTTCAAGTTAAAGTTTATAAGCATCCATTTCACAAACTTTTAACCACAAACAATTAATTATTTCAAACCAATCAATCTTTCTTAGTAATAATTCTCATACATCTAAGATAAAAGAATGAGAGAGAGTGAGCGACCTTTTCTCTGACTTGGGAAACGTGCCTAAGACTTTTACTTTCATGGAACAGCATATCCACCGAGAAATTCCACCGGAACGGCCTTCAGATAACTTGCTATTGTCCTGGAGAAGCGGAATAATAAAAAGAAGAAGGTGAGTCATGCCATCCCTTTAGCCGAGGACATCGTGATGACTGAGGAAGCAAGCAATGAACCAACGGTTAAAGCATGTGAGGGAGCTAATCCAGTGGAACAGGAAAAGGTGTTTTCTGAGAAATCAAAGGAACCACACACACCACCAGCTTCGTACAAGGCATCGCTACTTGGCTTTAATGGGATAACAAATGGTAGTTATGGGACCAATGATGAGGAACTGCTGTCAGATATCTTTGAGAAGGAGTGGGAGCTTCCTGAAGCGACAGAAGAGGTAATTAATCTCATGAATACCCACCCGGTTGTCCCTATCTCTGCTGAGGAGTATAGTGAATGGTGCAAACCATGGAACATGTCCCTCATTATTACAGTGTTAGGTAGAAGATATAATGTCTATTCTTTAAAAACTCACTTATCCCGGATCTGGAAGTACAATGAATTTGACCTTATTGATTTGCCTAACAATTACTTTATTGTGAGATTCCTCCAAAAAGATGGTTGGTTACAACAGTATCAAAAGATCCTCTATGAAGGCCCATGGACAATCCAACAGCACACTATCCTTGTGCAGAGATGGACCCCCACTTTTGACCCCTACCACAACCCCCTTGGACGTGTGGCACTGTGGGTCAGGATCCCCAATATTCCAATTCAATGCTACAACAGAGCTTTCATATCACGACTTGGAAACAGGATTGACAAAACTATTAAAGTCGATTTGCTCACCCCGTCTGAAAACCCGACCGCCATGGCTAGAGTTGAACGGGGTCGGTATGCCCGTATCTGCGTCGAATTGGATCTCCAGAGGAAATTGGTGTCCAAGGTTATAGCGGCAAACATGGTATATCAAGTAGAGTATGAGGGGCTGGGGCTCATTTGTTTTGGATGCGGCCGGTACGGCCATCGCAAGGAGAATTGTTCTTGGTCCCCGGTCAACCCCACCCAAGTAAACCCGAACCAACCGCCCTCCCCTGCGGCTGTCACAACGCCATCTCCGGCGCGAAAATCCACCCCCCCACCTGGGGAAGCTTTTGGTTCATGGATGATTGCGGGGAGAAACAACAAAACCCGGTTCCCCAAAGGACAATACCCAGTGGGCAATAGTACCCACTTTGGCAGAGGGCAAAAAGGTGTCAGCGAACCTAAGATAGCCAAGTCAACATCTCGCTTTCATGCTTTGTCAGGAGAGTATAAATGTAGGAGTGGAGCAGCTTTCCAGAGAAGGGGTCACTGATCCAGTGGGACTAGAGGGCGAACTACAACAAAGCTCGAGGGGGAGAGAGAAAAATACTCTGACTATAGGTGGCAAGAAATCTCAGAGAAAGAATCAGGTAATTAATGAGGGGCAGAGAGTGCCAGCTGGCCAAAGGAGCAATGGGAAGGAAAACAAAAAACCTAATGGGCCGGATGTGGGGCCAAAAGCCCAGTAGGAGGTGAAAAACAAAAAAGGGGAGGCACACTCCAATTCCCCAACGATGGTGGGCCAGGGGGGCAGAAAAACATCAGGCCCAAGAGAACATATAGTGGTTGGAGGAAGCCTTAAGCAACTATCTTCTGAGCCTGTTTCAAGCCCAAGGTTAGTTGGTACCGAATATTTGGACCCCGACCCTTCTACGGATGGACACAACACGGGCAGGCCTCCAAACCAGGGGGTGAATCCGCAGGCAGATGAGTTCGATCTGAGGATGGCTCTTACCGTATTCCAGCCATCGAAGGAAATCAGACCGACGACGGTGGCAACGGAAGACAGTAGTGATCCCATGCTCACGGAGTCGGTGTCGATGGGTGTCTCACAGGGAGTAGAAGGCAGATTGTGGGCGGATGATGATCCCCTGGATTAGTAAGTCCCCTCACCAACACTCTTTACATTGGTAAACCATGATAATTGCTTCTTGGAATTGCAGAGGTGCTGGAAATAAGAATTTTCCAAGCATCGTTAGGGATTTGACCAAAACAGAAAGGATTGACATCCTCTGTCTGATTGAGACCCGTATTAGTGGACCTCGGGCTGAGATGGTAATTAGGAAAATGGGCTTTAATAACTGGCTCAGACTGGAAGCTTCAGGATTCTCTGGCGGGATTTGGGTGTTATGGAATGAAGATGATTTTAGATTGTCCTACAAATTCTCCTCCACTCAATTAATCTATTGTGAAGTTTTTGACAAGAAACATAATGAACCCCTTGCCGCCACTTTTGTGTATGGGGAAACGACGGCAATAAAAAAAATTAAGCTTTGGGAAGACATTCGCAGTATTGGTGCTTCTATGACTGGGGCTTGGGTGGTCATGGGCGACTTCAATGCCTACCTCACAGCTCAAGATAAAATCGGAGGGGCGGCCCCCCCTTTGCAAGCTATGAGACAATTCTCTGACTGCGTTTAAGAATCCCAACTGCTTGAAATTCCGTACATTGGTGATAGATGCACTTGGGAAAACCAAGGTATTAGGGAACGCCTGGATTGGGGCTTCTGCAACCTTCTTTGGGAAATGCAACATCCTGAGTACAAGTTGCTCCATAAGCTGAAGTACAAATCCGACCATAGGCTAATTATTCTCGCCGACCGTTTGACAACGCCCCGGCCAAAATCCAACAAACGGTTCCTTTACCACTCGGCATGGGCTTTAGAAGAAACCTTTTCTGATGTGGTGAGGAGCTCATGGGAGGGTCAAGAATGGTCTCAAGGCAGACATACCTTTGAACAAAATAGCATCAAGTGGAGTATGGAAAAAATTGGGAATATTCCGCAAAAGAAATTCAAGCTGCTGAGGCGACTAGAGGGTATTGATATAACAAGAAGGAATAACCAATCCACCGGTCTTTTTAAACTTGAAAAGGAACTTTGGGCTGAATACAACCGTTTGATCACTCAAGAGGAACTCATGTGGTACCAACGTTCGAGATGTAAATGGTTGCGGTGGGGTGACAAAAATACAAGCTTCTTCCATGCATCTACCAGGATTAGGAAGAAGAGACAGGTTGTTGAGTGCCTTCGTAATGATGCTGGCGTTTGGATTGATGACCAAACTGTACTTAAAAGTATGGCAGAAAATTTCTTTAAAGATCTTTACACAAGTGATGGAGTGGCAAGGAATCCCTCAAACTATCATGCTGATTTTCCACCCCTCCTCCATCAGGATATGGAACTATTACACAAGGAAATCCATGATACTGAGATCAAAAATGCTGCTTTCATGATGGGGGCCCTCAAAGCACCCGGACCAGATGGCTTACATGCCCATTTCTTCCACTCTCAATGGAATCAAATTGGGGCGAAAGTCTGTCAACTCATCCGAGAGATTTGGCATGATCCGAACAAAGTGAGAAGCATTAATCATACCAACATCGTCTTACTGCCCAAGGTCGACCGCCCTGAGTTCATGAGAGATTTTAGGCCTATATCCCTCTGCAATGTCATATTCAAGATCATTACTAAGCTGATTGCAAATCGGCTTAAACAATGTATGCAGTACTTGATTAGGCCTGAACAACGGAGCTTCATAGCCGGGAGGAGAGTAGTGACAACATCATCATTGCCCAGGAAGCGATCCACACAATGAGAAACAAGAAGAGGGCGAAAGGATATGTTGCAATTAAAGTGGATATGGAAAAAGCTTATGACAGGCTCGATTGGCAGTTCCTCCGCAATACCCTTGAATGTGTTGGTGCCGACAGGAAACTAGTTGATTTGATTATGGCTTGCACATCACTTACCACCATGAAGGTTTTGTGGAATGGGGAAACGTCCGAGAGCTTCTCTCCATCCCGGGGAGTGCGACAAGGGGACCCCCTTAGCCCCTACCTTTTTGTGCTATGTATGGAGCGCCTTGGCCAGATGATCACCAAGAAAGTCAGGGAAGGCACCTGGAAAGGTCTTAAATTCAACAAACAATCCCCGACCATTTCCCACTTATTCTTCGCAGATGATTTGATCTTATTTGGAGAAGCCTCAGAAGCACAGATTGAGCTGATGAGATCGGTCATGCAGCAATTTTGTGAAGTCTCGGGTCATAAGATTAACTTGGATAAGTCTAAAGCCTTTTTCTCTAAGAATGTTCACATGAACCGAGCCCTTCATCTGAGCCTCAGCTTAGGCATTGGGATTACAGGTGACCTTGGAAAATACTTGGGAGTTCCACTTCTATATAACAGAGCCACAAAAGCTACCTTCCACCCGATCATCCTTAAAACCCAGAAACGGCTATCCACTTGGAAAGGTAGATACCTCACTATGGCAGGCAGGACTACACTCATCAAATCGGTATTATCCACCATCCCAAGCTACCATATGCACACAACCCTGCTGCCTAAGGGAGTCCTCAAGGATTTGGAGAAAATAAGCAGGGATTTCCTATGGAATCAAAGCCAGGAGGGAAGGAAACTCCACACGGTAGCGTGGGATCAGATTAAACAGGAGAAAGCACACGGCGGCCTTTGCATTAAGGATCTACAACGCCAAAATCAAGCTTATATCATGAAGCTATGTTGGGGTCTCATTTCTAAACCTGAGGAATTATGGGTTCGCTGCCTGAAAAGCAAATACGGGTGTGGAAGTGACAAATATCCTGCAGTCTACAAAAAACAAAATTCTTCTGGTATTTGGAATAGCATTACAACTGTCTGGAGCAGGTTCTACAAAGCCATTGGCCGCAAACCTAAAGGAGGTGGAACAACGAGCTTCTGGTGGGACTTGTGGACCCCCTTGGAGGAACCCTTGATCAATTTTGTTGAAGATGGCCTGCAATTTGTGGACCCGGAGGCCTCTGTGCGCCAATATGTGCGTGATGATCACTCATGGGACAGAGCAAAAATGGCACAAACTCTCCCTCACTGGATAATAAACACCATCTGTAAGCTTAAGCCGCCAAGAGGGGAGGAAAGGGATATCTTTGTGTGGCGCAAATCCAGTGATAACAACTTCAGTGTGAAGTCTGCATACTCTTGGCTCTCCAACCAACAGGCACAGCTGACGGTAATTCCATGGAAGAAAGTGTGGAAAATGCCCGTTCCGGAAAAAGTAAAAGTCTTCTTATGGCAAATGTTCCAAGAGAAATTACCCACCAATGCTTTTAGATACAAAATAGGTGTAGCAACTACCCAAGAGTGTCCATTTGAGTGCCACGGTGAGGAAAACACTCTACATATAATGAGAGATTGTGAGATGGCAAGGAATGTCTGGCTGCTCTTTGTCCCTACTAACAACCGATTTAGTTTTTTCTGTTCTAATTTGCAGGTTTGGCTTAAGGAGAACATGACTAGGAACTTTGGTGCCTACAATCGTGGTCAAGTCCCATGGTCACAAACCTTTGCCACAGTTTGCTGGATATTATGGAAGACCAGGTGCAAAGGCATTATGGAAGGTTCCCGACCGCAGGCAAAGGAGATCCAACACCATGCAATGTTCCAACTGATGGAGGACCGATTAAGCTCAACATACAAACATCAGATTTTCAATAATCACTTCCAAGAGAACAACACGTGGACGGCCCCCCCAACGGGCTTCGTGAGACTTGACACAGATGGCTCAGTTACACAACAACTAACTGGAGCTTGTGGAGGGGTCATCAGGGGTCACTGGTTATTGGGGTTTCAACACCAATTGGGTTTTGTCCCCAATACGTCAGCTGAACTGCTAGGAATCCAAAAGGGCCTCTCACTATGTAACCAACATGACTACTCTAAGGTTATCGCCTACACTGACTCAATGGAAGCACTCCGGCTGCTCATGTACGAAGGGAGCAGCAACCACCCCCTGAGGGAAGAAATCAATAACATCCGGGATTGTCTCTATTCAGGTTGGCAGGTTGAGCTGCGATATACCCCCCGGGAAAACGTAAGGTGTGCTGACTATCTAGCACGGACTGCCCATGAAATGACAGAAGAAAGCCACATCTGGTTTGCACCACATCCAGGCTGCAGAGAGATCCTGCAAGAAGACCATAGCGCTGCTATAAGATCTACAATAGGACCACTAAGTTAATCCAAGCCTAGCTTGGCCACTATTTTCCCAAAAAAAAAAAATAATTTTCATACATCTAACACATAATTTTTTTATGCCCAATTCAGCCAAGGTAATAGGGAGAAGAGAAGAAAGTTCATTGCATCTCCTTCAAAGATCACTTCTCATGAACAAAATCCTTGCACAAACCATTACAAAGCCAACCTAAGTACAATTTGAGTATTTCAATACTAGTCACTATATACTTCTCCCATTTAAATCGGCCCCATGGAAACAATTCAAATCAACTTCAATTAGGTGAACATGCATAACAACTCACCTAGTTGACATTTCAACTTGACTCAAAACTGAATCTAGCATACATGATCAAAATAATTATTACTATCTTATTATTATTTTTTTTTACAAAGCTTTCATACATGAGAATCAGATCCAAACAAATCTCCCTAATTTCAGCAAACATATGTTACAAATAGCAACTTATTAAATCAAATGCAATATCTCAAACCATTCCATTTAAACAAGATGACATAGCAAACATCAACACATCAATCATTTCATTTCCTTTCTCCCAATCATATATCATATAATAAACAGAATCAAACCTAGAACAAACAAAATCTTTATTCCCTTTTATTCCTTTCCCAAATCTTATTCGGCCCTTATAGCAAAGTGACAAATTTTATAACACATGCATTTGGTCAAACCCAGCCTTATATGTTCATGAGATATTAATTAGAGTGTGAAGCAATCTCATTCCAAACAATTTTACAGCCAAAGCAACTGAAGACAAATATCACCATTATCTAAATGCAACAATCATAACATAAATCAATCCAAATAAAATTTCATTAATCATACATGCACAATCCGATCAACATGAAAGCACTAAACACACATCACAATTCATTATCACCATGTACACACAAGTGACACCAAATCAGATTGGTGAGAAATTTCCCAAAAATCAATGGGCTACATCACACCCACATGCATATACAAAGTTTCAACAATTCCCCAAAACATTAAAACTCAAAATTCCTATACACATATCATATGTCCTGTTTAAACTACTATATATATGTGTGTATATTACAAATTTCGGCTTCCCCAAATGAGTTCTCAAAATGGACAGATGAAAGGAAAATTAGAAATTTGTGAAGCATAAAAACTTGCAGAATCAAAGAAAGTGATTTTACAACTTCAATAAACATATGCATTAGAAAGTTTATAGCTTTAGTCTCCAATAACCCAAACACAAAAATCAGTTCTCTCCTCTCAAAAATCACGCAAAATAGGTATATATGAAACAAAAGATAACACTCACCTAAGCTTGAAGAGAAAGCTCGCCTGAGCCTTTCGTGGCCGAATTTCATCTTTGAAAGGGAGGAGAAAAGAAAAGGGACGAAGATGAAGAGACAAAATGAAAAAGTGTTGAAGGAGTAAGGGTTTGTGTATTTATTAGAGAAAAATCCACTTAACTGCCCACTTGTTTAGTTTTAATTATATTTTTGCCCCAACTTCTTTTATGTAACACTTATATCCTTTTCTTTCTATTTCATTCTTTCTTCCTATTTACATATTTCCCTCAATAAAATCAATTGGGATGTTACACATCCTAACTTTGATAAAAATAGATTATTTATTGTTGCTGCTTGGGTGACTAGGAAAGCATTGGACCAAACTCAAAACATTGTCATTCAGTTAACTTCAAGGGCAAAAGGGTAAGATAGTGTTGAAATTTAATACAAATCGGTTATCTAGAGACCTTACTTTAGTTTATATATATATATATATATATTACAAAAAGAACATCTTCATATGTCTCATGGGTGAGCATATATGAAATTTTTTTTTTATAAAAATGAAATCCTAATAAATTTTTAAAGTTTATCAATTTGTATAAGCCACATTTTTTAAGTAATATTGAACAAATTTCTTTATTTACTAAAACTCTGAAGGGCCATATTTTTTTTCAAGCATATATTTTAATTAAAAGTTATTTTGGGAATTTTCTTATGAGACCTTAGCTTAATTTTGTCCCTAAAATGGGAGCTATAATTAACCTTTGCTACTTCATTTTCTTTTTATTAAGTGTATTTTATTTTATATGGATAGAGAAAAAAATAGTACTATTCTAAAAAAAATGGGTTTAACACCAGTAATTAAATTTAAGAGAAATTGTATAAAATATTTATAGATTTTATGTGCATCTTTTATATTTTCCCATATAAAAATTTAGGAAAAAGTTATAAAGTATAGTTTAGTTTACAATTTTTATTCAAAATCTACTCATTTCTGTTCTTGCTCCTCTCTAGTATGCACTTCTCAGACATCGATAGAAACTTCATTTTGGTCCTAAATATAAGACCTAATTACATTTTTTGTCACATTTTTTCCTAAATTACTCTTCTTCTTCTTAACAACTCCTTTTTTATAGTGGAAGGGCTACTGAGAAATTGAACTAATTAAGAAGGGTTATTATTAGAAAGACATCTAAAATTAAGTCTTCCTTAATCTCCCCAAAAAAAGTTATATAGGTCATATATTTAGGACCGGAGAGAGTACTAAATAACATTAAATAAATAAAATAGTTTGATTAATTTATGTCTTAACAATTTCAGTGTCTTTTTACTCATAATCTCGGTAAGATATTCAATTAAACGATGCATGCTAGCTAAAGATTACATCCATGTTCCAACAACTACATGTGATATAATTCTTCACGGAAATCACTTCAACATATATAGTACATAATGAAGTTAAAGCACGCGAATGATGGCTTTAGAACCTATTTTCTTTGCGTCCATTTTACCTTCAGCTATGGTTGCAAAGAAAAGAAAAGGATAATAGGAAATATTAATATAGCGACAGAGTGGTAAGGATGAGGCAGAAGGAACCAAGAGAAGTACATACAATAATACAACCATGAGGATCAAAACTAGACCAAACACCAAAAAGGTAGTGGCCAACCAACTAAGTTTGCTAACCACAAGGGACATTCCTGCCAAATATGCTAGAGATAGTGTTGTCAAGGACAGGCCTAGAAGAGGCATCGCACAAGTATGAGCAAAAACTGCAAGGTGGAGATCCCCTAGTCTAGCCCACATGAGAATGATAGTGGAACTTATGGCACCAAACACAGAAATTGTGAGGGAGAGAATGAATAAATGTAACATGTGACAGTTTAGCAGGACAGGAATTCCTTGATCAACATCACCTGGGATAGTAAACCCAGTAGTAAATGATGTTGTTATTATAAGGGTTGAAACCACTATCAAAGTGTCAATTCTATCTTTATATCTTTTTGTGTCATAAGAGTTGGTGCTATTAGTTCCAACATTTGTATTAAATCTCACAGAGCTTCGAGGTGTTCCAGCAGATAGCAACGCATTCCAAGTGAGTCGCTGTGAATGAATAGTTTGATTGGTGTTAACAAAGAACAAAAAATATCATTGATGTTGGAAATACATGTACATAAACACTTGCCTGTGAAAGTGAAACCGTTGAGGATTGAGATTCTTCTGCAATGTCTAGAGCCGTTAGATTTTTTTTGTTAAGTAAAGTAAGATTGACTCTATTCTCCCATGTCAAGGCAGACACAATTTTGGGATGCCCAAAACTGGTAGCTAAATGTAGAGGAGTATTCCCTTTGAAGTCCTTTTGATTTATCATTAATGAAAGATTAGGATCTTTGAGTAAGTACCTAACTAATTCATAATTTCTCCATGCGCATGCAACATGAAGCAAATTATGGCCATGATCAGTGACAATCTTTGTGGGATCCAGGCACAATTTCAGTAACTCATGAACTATTTTGACATGACCTTTGCTGCATGCCAAATGAATCGGTAAAAAACCTTTAATGTCCTTTTCCATGGTGCATGTAGGACATTTCTGGACCAAATAGAGAGTAACTTGAAGGCAACCCAAAGACGTTGCAGAGTGAAGTGGGAGCCATCCTTGTTCATTTCTCAAGTGTATCTGTTAGACGGTGTTTAGGCCTTATTGGGCTTGGGCCTTCACAGCAGACCCAAATAGAGAAGCATATACATTTGGGGGGCCCAAAATACGCACCTCCAACGGTTATAACTCAGATAATGGTGAAGGAACCAGTCGCCCACCTATTTCGGACCAGTCGCCCAGTTATATCGGAGACCAAGCATCGCTCACCGTCTATAACCGTCGCCTACATTCTCGCAACTACCAATTGGGGATTCCAGTTATAAAAGGAACGTGGATCCAAGCAAACGCCAGGAGCAATCCACTGCATTCAATCTCTCTCTCTTTCTCTTTGTTTCTTAGCTCTCTGATCGTAATATTTCTAAGATCTATCTTTGTAATCAAGGCTTTGACGTCTAGCTTGTAACCACCGTTGCCGGTGACCCTTATTATTGTACTCAATTCCATATCAATAAAGATCTATTTACTTTTCGTCTTATATTATAAAGTCTCCCTAAACCGAGCATCAACAGTATCCAACCTGGTTTCTTGCTCAACATAAATTCTAGCATATCTATCATAATTAAGACCCTATTAATAACAATTTGTATATGTTCATTTCAAAAAACTACATTGTGCAGATGAATTTGTTCGTGAACGAGTTTGTGTTCACGAGGAAGTCTTGTTTCTTTTGCCTAATTAGGTACGAATGTCTTATTTTCTTGATAATTATAAATATTTTGATTGCTAATATAATTAAATGTAGGAACTATAAATTAAGAATATTGTCATGATATTAGGCAAGAAGTCTATTTAAAGGTTACTTAAATTGTTCTTGATGAGTGCCAGAAGAAGGGGTGATTTCCCTTGAGGTTGTTGCTCACCTTCAATGCAGAAATCCATCAATGGATTAACAACTTGCTTACAGTTGATCTCAACGGTCAAGTACAATAGTGATTTTCCTTCCATGTTGACTGCAAATGGTGCTAAATGATGAACATTTCTCTTAAAGCCAACCTCAAACTCTGGAGTGCAACATGTAATGAAAGGGGCTTCAAAAATCGCAGTGCCATTTTGGCAACTGCTCATGGTTTTGACCTTTAGATGTGTTTTGGGTCCTCCTCCACCAAACAACATTGTCTTCGTGTTTGATTATTGATGGGGTGATGAATTTATAATTTGCGATTCACATGCTTTGCTTCTAATTTCACTAGCCATCCATCATTGAGTTTTGATATTTCTGTGTCTAAAGCTTCAATATTCATTGAAATGGTTTTGAGGAAGACTTAAATATTCTTCATTCAAAGGTTTGTAGAAATTTTACTGGGCTCTACATGTGTATCGCTAGGAAGTAATGGTTCTTTAAAATTTATTCTTACAATTTGGAAATTATTTGATAGAGTTTGATCACACATTTTGCCAAATATCTTCATCAGTTTGTTGTATGCTCTTTGTTTTCCCTAGTGCACACATGCAAGTCATTTTTACCTTTATTGAAAGTCATTATTTCTGTAATGCCCTAAAAAATATTATTAAAGCAATACTAAACAAATAATAATTGATCACAATTGAAGATAATCTGGAAATTGCTTCTTGATATTAATCAAATGAAAGAGTTTACAAGATGTACTTCTTGAAACAGAGAATACAATATGTCTTCCGTCAATACAAGACTTCTTATTTAAACTCAACTACATTCGGGTTAACTGTCACTGAATGTTCCGGGATCGTGCAGCATGCTACTAGATGTGAACTGCCCACGTGTCATGATGTGCATTCCCCACGTTCGAAGACCTCATCTTCCAATATCCAGGAATAACTCCCCACTAAGTCAGAGATGACCTTCGACGCCCACAAGTGGCTTTGGGCTTCATCGTTTGGGCTTTAACGGGTCGAGTTTGGTCCTGGTATAAACTCTGGTAACGATCCGGATTAAGAGTCATCAGATGTTAACAGGATTCACGATCTAGTCTGGCCACGTGTCACTTATCATTTGAAATTTGAATTGATAAGAGAGAGAGAGAGAGGGTAACGGGTTACCACATTAACTCCCCTACAGCGACACGTGTCTGGTTTATGCTGACGCGAGTAGGTGTAATCATTCCCGTCCGTTCAGATTTCGAAGAACTAGTCGTTGGATGGAGGAGGTTTCAACTTAGACACCTTCCCAAGTCTTATATATTTGACTTTCTCGCAACTTCCTGTACTTTCTCTTTCATTTCGAAGTTTCTGGGCATTCTGGTCTTCTCAAGAGATTTGATTCGTATTCCTGCATTATTAACAACACATCATACTTTCTGGTAAGCATTAGTCAATCTGGTCAACTTAATTCATTGTGTTTGTTTTATTTTATCGTTTCGTTTCGTTCATTCTGGTGTGTTGATGTGTGAATGAAGTTAATGGGTTTTTCATTCTTCTTCTCTTTCCCGCTTCTGTATAAAAAAAAGTTTCTGAACACTGTTACTTTGATATTCATATGAGGGGGAAACAAGTTAATGAATAACAAGTGTTTCGTCAACCAGGGTAGGAAGGCATGACGAAGGCTGGAGATATTTCGTCTTCCGGTACCAAGAAGGCTGTAACCAAGGGTTTCAATCCCATTCCTGCCGACTTGGTAGAAGAATTGCGGGATGGAAAGTTACTGGAAAAGAAGAACAACGATGAGGCTCCCGCTATCACAGAGAATGATGTGGCTGCTCTCCCTGAAGAATTGGGTCTCGATAGGTCATTGCTGATCCGGGCGCCCAAACCTGAAGAGCGTCTAGACTGGGGTAGCGAGAACTGGACTACTCTGGGTATAGATTACTTGAGGCTGTTCCCCTGTGTTCCCCTTCCGCCTTTGATACTCGAAATCTGTCGTTTCTATGATTTGGCTCCGTCCCAACTAATGCCGATGGTATGGTCGGTGGCTTTGAGTTTGGAAATGATCACAAAGGATTGGGAGAAGAAGATCTCTCTGGCGGAGTTGCTTACAAGTTACAGCTTTGGTAGGAAATCTAGTGGGCTTTTTACCCTTTCTCGGTTGGATGGGAATCCCTTGATCATCACTCCCTGGGATTCTGTTAGGCGTTGGAAGCGTAGGTTTGTGGTGGTGCATAAGAGATGTTTGGTTCCAGATGGTGGTCCTCTTAGGACAGAGTGGAACAATTTATGTAAGTAGATGTTTTAACTTCTGGTTCTGGTATCTGGTTGATTGGACCAAATTTCATACCTTTAAGCATGTGCATTTGAGCTTAATTAGTGTGGTTTATTTGTTATATTTGATCATTATTGGTACATTTTTATGCGCATGCTTATGTATAAATATTTGAAGAATAACAGCCATATTACTTGCATTTTATGAAACCAAGGGTATTTTGGTCATTTTGACTATGTGATGTGTTCCTTATGTAGGGGGGTCCCAAGTGGGCCCCATACACCCTTGGTGGAGCTTCAGTGGAGATAACTTGGCAAGAAGGAAGGCTAGATGACAAGCACTCAAGTTCACATCCGGAAGTGGATTTATATCCGGAAGCAAACGTGCTGGCGCTGGCGGACAAAGAGTTGCATCAGGGAGTGGATTCTCATCCAGTGGATTCTCATCCGGAAGTGAATGTGCTCGCGCTTGTAGTATGAAGTCCTGCATCCGGAAGCCAAAGTCCATCAGTCAGCGAGTGCAAGAGTCAGACTGCACAATGATCAGAAATGTCAACTACTTTTCAGAAGTCTTTGGTGCAGAGTTAATTTAAGGCAAAGTCAACCCTGCAGCTTGAAGTTACTTGGGGAGCATCTTTCCAAATGAGGCAAAATTGGCGCCAAGGTCAAATTCAAGTCTGGAGGGCTCATTAAGGGCAAAAAGGGAAGCACAATCACTTGAGGAAAAAGGAGGAACCTTTGAAAATGCATGGAGATGAGATCTAGTCCACATTCATCCTAACTTTTACCAAATACCAAAAATACCCTTTGGGCGATAATCCCAAAGCTACTCACCACTATAAAACCCCAAAACGTAACTAACTTACACACAGCTGAACTTCACTGACTTCACTTTCACTTTTTCTCTCTCCTCTAACAAACTCTCTCAACTCCATCTTCATCTTCTTCATCTCTTTCACCTCGCAACCTCCGCCATGCCCAGAATCTCACAACTACCTTCATCTGCCTTCATCTCCATGTCAGGCTAGATCGCCTATCCTTCTTCTCCAAGGAAATGTGCTTGTAGACTTAACCTATGGCTTCATATGCTTGTAATTTTCTCTTTTAGGTTTCAAACTAGATGTAAATTTTTTTGCCTATGTATGACCTTGATTAGGCGTGTATAGGTTAGACATCTAGTTTTAGGTGTTCTACTTTATGTTAGCTTGAAAACCTCTCTTGATTGTTAAGGACATGAAAACCGAGGCTTAATTCTTGTAGTTTCATATATGTATGTGTGTGCGATTAGCTCCTCTTACATTTGTGGAATGAATTTGTTTCTTAAGTGCTATAGATTTGGTACTTAATGTTGCTTAGGTATGTTCTTGGCTTGAAAGAGCTTAAGCCTTAATTAAATTAGTTAAACTCTTGTAGACTTCTTTGATTAAAGAGATCTTGAGAATTTAACTAGTTTATATTAAGAAGAACAAGTATATGAAGTCCGATTAAACATAAGCACGGAGTACTTGGAGAAGGAGGTACATCTCATCCATACTTTCACTCATTCACTTTTGATTCTGTTAGTTGTAGTTTAGATTAGTTTTAATTAGTCTTACATACAAAACCTGCACACAACATGTTTGATAATTTGCTTAACTTGTAATTAATTGACCTAAGCAAGAGATAAAACCGAACTGTGAATTGACCTAGGACTTGCTGCTAACTATTGTAGTTTAATTCTAGTTTTATTTGCTTTAGCTCTTTTTAGACGACGAAAAAGAGTTAAACCAAATTGGCGCCGTTGCCGGTTTGGTTGAATTCTTTCTTGTCTTAGGTTTTTAGTTACATTTTCTTAGTTTTTGTTGTAGGTGATTTTTAATTCTAGGACTTCGCTGTGATTTTTACTGGTGTTTTTGTCTGTCATTTTTCTGGATTTTCTGGATTTTGCTGCATATTCTGCTGGTATTGGTGTTTGTCTTGCTGATTTGTTTTGCAGAGACTAATTGCTTGGCTGTTTAGTTTCCACTGCATATAGTTGCACTTAGTGAATTGCATGAACCCTACCACATCACTAGTGCCATTGGATAGAGAGATTAATAAGACTCTTAGAGACCTTAAGAAAAAGAAAAAGCACGAGAAGCAAGCTAGTAAGCAATCTGTAGGATCCACATCAAAGCCACACAATTCATCTGTCGCTTCTAATACCACAATCCTAGACCAGCATTTTATTATGGCAGAAAGGAGAGAGGACCATAGAGAACATCAGAGAGAGGCAAGAGAACATGAACATGAGCGTGAGCGACGTGAAAGGAGAGAGCAAGAGGATGAACATCATTTTGAGGGGGGTAGGCAATTACATGATGATGATAGACCTATGCGTGAATTCACACAGTCATATGCATCATTTGCACCACAAGGTTTTTATGCTAACCCCGCTAACTTTGAGATCAAAGGATCTCTTCTTGCTCATCTGCCTAAGTTTACAGGTTTTCCGCATGAGGATGCTCACACACACCTCCTTGGCCTCTATCATACTTGTTCCTCCATGAAGCCACCTAATGCAGACCTGGATGACGTTCTGTTGCGAGTGTTCCAGTTTTCCTTGGAAGGAAAAGCCAAGGAGTGGCTCTTGAACCTGCCTACTCATTATGCCACTCTTTCTTGGGAGCAACTTAAGAAGGTGTTCTTAGACCGCTATTTTCCACTCTCCAAGATATCAAAGTTGCGGAAAGACATCACAGGTGTTCAGCAATTCTCTCAGGAGACATTCTATGAATATTGGAGCCGGTTCAACACCTTGGTGAACTCGTGCCCCAATCACAACATCTCCAAAGGCAATTTGGTCCAGTATTTTTATGATGGCCTGGTGCCACAGCTCAAGATGAGTGTGGATGCTGCTTCTAATGGCTCACTTTTCAACTTATCAGCCAATGAAGGATGGAACTTATTTTCAACCATGGCCTCTAATCACCAGAATTTTTATGGACGTGATGCTTTGTATGGTGCTGCGCCAAAGGTTGCCTCTGTGAGTAGTGATGACAAGCTGTACAACTCTATTGAGAGGCTGACTGAGAGCCTCAGTCGGATGGATGGACGCTTTGTTCAGCCTACTCCTTGTGTTGATGATTCTATGGCCTTGGTGGCCTCATCCTGTGATCACTGTGGCTCGTCCATGCACCTACCCTCAGACTGTCCATCCCAAGCGGAAGTGGCGGCCATGTATAACAATGCTAGGCCTCCAGCCAAATATGATCCTTACTCTTCCACGTACAATCCGGGATGGAGGGACCACCCGAACTTTAAGTGGGGGGGAGGTTCAAACCAAGCCACAAATTTCAGCTCTTTCCAGCCACAGCAACAGCTTAAGTGGGGGGGAGGTAACTACCAAGCTGCTAATGCCTATCCCTCACAACAAGTCTATGGTTCATATCAAGGGAGGCCTAACTCTAATGATCAAAGGTACAGGCCGAATCAACAAGCTAATGTTCCTCCTCCATTTATGAAGAATAATGATCCAGCTCATGCTCCTCCATCTAGTTCTTCGACATCTCAACAAGATACTATGTACCAGATGATGTCAAGTTTAATGGAAAAATTTGGAGAAGGTCTAAAGAAAGATGTAACTACCTTAGTTTCTCAAATGTTTAATGAAAAAGCTGAGCAGGAAGCAAAGAAAGGTGGATTGCCGTCTAATGTGGTGATTAATCCTCAAAACATTCATTCTATGCACCTAAGAAGTGGACGGAAATATGGTGATGCATATGAATATGAGGAGGAAGAGGAGCAAACACAACTACCTTTGGAGGCTGAGCAGAGTCAGTTGAATGAGGGAGGTCACTCTAGCCTCCAGAATGATTTTGTTGGTGATCAGATGCATGAAGAGGCTGTACTGAGTCCTCCTCTTGATAAACCACTCGATGAGGCTGAGAGTCTGACTAAGAAGAGTGAGGAAGCTGAGACCTCACAAGAGGAGAAGAGGAAGGAGATTGCAGAGGGAAAGCGCAAAGTTGGAGAATCTTCTTCGCAAGAACAACCTACTCAGCAAGGAGATGAGTCTCCTAAAGGTAAGTCTGTTGACCCTAAATATTTACCTTTTCCTAACTCGTATGCTTTAGTTAAGAAACAACATGATGATGAGTTAGAAAAGGAAATGCTCAATTTATTCTCTAAGCTTGAAGTGAATGTACCTATACTTGTACTGTTGAAACAAATGCCTAAATGTGCAAAGTTTTTAAAGGATCTGTGTACTAACAAGAGAGTTGGTAATGTAAGTAACAAGGTCCAATTAAGGACTAATGTTTCGTCTCTCTTAAAAGGGCACCTGCCCTCAAAGTGCAAAGATCCTGGATCTTTCACTATCCCTTGTCAGATAGGGAAACTTAGTTTTGGGAAAGCACTTCTTGATTTAGGGGCAGCCATTAATGTCATGCCTAAGGCCACCTACTTTGCACTAGGATTGAAGAACCTGAGTGAAACCAGTGTTGTAGTTCAACTGGCTGATAGGTCCATAAAGAAACCCTTTGGCTTTATAGAAGACATTCTAGTGAAGGTTAGGGAACTAGTTTTCCCCGTGGACTTTTATGTACTAGATATGACCAGTGACACTAGTATGGATGATTCTTTGATCCTAGGAAGGCCATTTATGAAAACTGCCAAGATGGTGATAAGTTTAGAAGGGGGATTTGTTACAATGCAAGTGGGGAATCAAATAATAAGATTTGATGTAGGAGAAGCCATGAGACACCCCCACGAGGATTATTCTCTCCTAGGGCTGAGTGTGGTTGATTCATTGATGCATGTGATTTATGATGAGCATGTGAATTCCTTTAAGATGAACATGTTTGATAAAATTGATGCTCATATGTGCTGTAATGATTCTTGTGCTAGATTGATTTCCAATACATGCTTGCATGATGTTTTTAATGATTCATCTAGTATAGGAAGTACAGTAACTGAATTCATGGATTCCATGTATGTGAACTATAATTTTGATGATGATTGCACTTCTATATCTTCTTTGTCAAGCTACAACCCCTTGGAAGAGGGAAGTTTGCTCACTTTTGTAGGACAAACGAAGGATGGAGGTTGTGAATTCACAAAGGAAATTGAGGAGTCTAGTTCACAAAGGTTTGATATTGAAGAGTATGAAGCTTTAAGGAGAAGCCGCTTACACAAGCTGAGAGAGAAGCTTTATCTGAAAGAGCATGCGCTCGCTGACGGTCCACATGTTTCTACCCTGAGCGACAGTGGTGATGCAGACTCAAATAAGAGTGCTGAGGCCTCAGACTCTAAGAGGCCGAATTGTTGTGAAGATCTGAGGCAGCCAATGACTCTTTCTGATTACTTTGATGAGCTGCCACAATTTGATGATGATTTCTATGAGCCTAAAGTGTTGCAAGTTGAGATGCACACTTTGGTACCTTCTATTATTGAGCCACCTACTCTGGAGCTGAAACCTTTGCCACCTAATCTCAAGTATGCCTACTTGATTGAAAATGAGAAGCTGCCGGTGATTATCTCTACTACTCTTTCTTCTTTTGAGGAAGAGAAGTTACTGGATGTATTAAGAAGATACAAGAGGGCCATTGGGTGGACTCTAGCTGATCTTCCTGGCATGAGTCCTACCACCTGCATGCACCGGATCTTGCTTACTGACGATGCTAAACCAGTGAGGCAACCACAGAGAAGGCTCAATCCCTTAATTCTTGATGTTGTGAAAAAGGAGGTAGAAAAGCTATTAAGTGCTGGAATTATCTACCCGATAAGCGATAGTGAATGGGTGAGTCCCATCCATGTGGTGCCAAAGAAGAGTGGGCTGACCGTGGTAAAGAATGACAAGGATGAGCTAGTGCCTACACGAGTTCAGAATTCTTGGAGGGTATGCATTGATTACAGGAAGTTGAATGACTCCACGAGAAAAGACCACTTTCCCTTGCCATTTATCGACCAAATGTTGGAAAGACTGGCAGGCAAGTCACACTATTGTTTTCTGGATGGTTTCTCCGGGTACTTCCAGGTTCCCATAGCACCAGAGGACCAAGAGAAAACAACCTTTACTTGCCCATTTGGAACCTTCGCATATAGAAAAATGCCTTTTGGTCTGTGCAATGCTCCAGGAACCTTTCAACGTTGTATGATGAGCATTTTTAATGACTTGCTGGAGGATGGCATAGAGGTGTTTATGGATGATTTCTCCCTCTATGGAGATAGTTTTGATGCTTGCTTGGTCAATCTTGAGAAAGCATTGGTCAGATGTGTGGAGAAGGGTTTGGTGCTCAATTATGAGAAATGCCATTTCATGGTGGACAAGGGCATAGTTTTGGGACACTTAGTCTCAAAGGAGGGCATTCAGGTTGACAAAGCCAAGGTTGAGGTAATTTCTTCTCTACCCTTCCCTACTTGCTTGAAGGAGTTGAGGTCCTTTTTAGGACATGTGGGATTTTATCGAAGATTTATCAAGGGCTTCAGCCAAATTGCTGCTCCTTTATCTCATCTACTTCAAAAAGAAGCCGAGTTTGACTTTTCTAATTCTTGTAAGGAAGCCTTTGTTGAGTTGAAGTCAAGGCTTATTTCTCCTCCTATCTTGGTTGCACCCAATTGGGAGCTTCCTTTTGAGCTATCATGTGATGCTTCCAACGAAGCGTTGGGAGCTATGCTCGGCCAGAGGCATGATTCTTTGCCAGGGGTGATTGCTTATGCGTCTAAGACTTTGGATAGAGCCCAAAGGAATTATACAACCACTGAGAAGGAATTATTTGCCATTGTCTTCGGTCTAGATAAATTTCGGCAATACTTACTTCATTCCAAAGTAACTGTATTCACAGATCATGCAGCTGTTCGTTATTTACTGTCCAAGCCACAAACAAAGCCCAGGCTCTTGCGATGGGTGTTGCTGTTACAAGAATTTGAGTTGGAGATCAAAGACAGAACTGGAAAAGAGAACTTGGTAGCTGATCATTTGAGCCGTTTGCCAAAGGATGTGGAAGGTGTTGATGATTCTTCTCTTATTTGTGATATTTTCCCAGATGCCTTATTATGTGCCTTAAATGCAAAGAAAGATCCTTGGTATGCTCATCTTGTGAACTACCTTGTTGCCGAAGTCACTTCACCATCTCTGAACAAGCATCAAGTCCAAAAGTTGAAGAGGGATGCTAGCTACTATATTTGGGATGAGCCGCACTTGTGGAGGCTATGTAATGATCAAATAATCAGAAAGTGTGTGCAAGATGAGGAAGTTCCATCAATCCTAGAGTTTTGTCATTCACTAGCTTGTGGAGGACACTTTGGTGCTAAAAAGACTTCAAGGAAGATTCTGGAGGCCGGTTTCTATTGGCCTACTCTGTTTAAAGACGCATTTGAGTATTGCAAGTCTTGTGACAAATGCCAAAGGTTTGGAAGTATGGGGAAGAGACAAGAGATGCCTCAAGTGCCAATGCTATACTGTGACCCTTTTGATGTTTGGGGTATAGATTTTATGGGACCTTTTCCACCATCTAACGGCTACACATATATTCTGCTGGCAGTGGACTACCTATCTAGGTGGGTGGAAGCTGTGCCAACCAGAGCCAATGATGCGAGGGCTGTGTTGAAATTTTTGAAGTCTAATATCTTTTGCCGGTTTGGAGTTCCTAAGGCTTTGGTGAGTGATCAAGGGTCTCATTTCTGTAACAAGCTTATGTCTTCATTGCTCAGTCAATTTGGGGTGAATCACAAGGTTTCTACACCCTACCATCCCCAAACCAATGGAGAAGCTGAGGTGAGCAATAGGCAAATTAAAAACATCCTTGAGCGAATTGTGAAGCCAAGTAGGAAGGATTGGAGTTTGAGACTTGAAGAAGCTCTCTGGGCATATAGGACTTCATTCAAGACTCCTATTGGCATGTCTCCTTATCGGCTCATATATGGAAAGGCTTGTCATCTACCAGTTGAGCTGCAGCACAAGTCTTATTGGGCAGTTAAATCTTGTATTGAGGATATGGATGCTGCTGCTCAAGAAAGGCAGTTGACTCTGAGTGAGCTTGAGGAGCTGAGGAATGAAGCTTTTGAGAACTCAAGGATCCTGAAAGAGAAGACTAAGGCCATTCATGATAGTGGCATTCTGAGGAAGCAGTTCAAGGAGGGAGATTTTGTCTTGTGCTATCGCGTGAGATTCAAATTTTGTGGAGGAGGCAAGCTTAAAGACAAGTGGCAAGGACCTTATGAAGTGCTCAAGTCTCATGACTTTGGGATGGTTGAGATCAAGAATCTCAAGGATGGCCGTGTGTACAAGGTCAATGGCCATTTGCTCAAATTGTATAAGGAGAATTTCAAGCCTCCCTAAAGGTCGTTTCTTTCCTTTCCTCACTTATTCTTTTATTGCAAATTCTTAAGTGTGGGGGAAGATGTTAGAATTAGAAAAAAAATTAGGATTATGTTTAAATTTAGGATTTTGTTTAGGTTTGTTAGGTTGTTTAAATATGAAAAATTTCATTAGTGCTGGGGGATGCCTATTTGTGTCAGGAAGTGTCATTGAGGAAATAGAGGATTTTGCATTCGGAAGTGCTTTTGCTTCCGGAAGCTCTCACTTAGACTTTGCTACTTAGGATCAGATTGTGTTCACTTTGCTTCCGCTAGGGGATGAAGTTCATTGTGCACAAGCGTCGATGCATCCGGAAGCAATTTTGCTTCCGGTAGCATGTTTGCTTCCGCTAGGGGTGAGATTAGAATCTGAACCTAGAGTGACTTCCTATAGCAGTTCTACTTCCGGTAGCATTTTTGCTTCCGGAAGCCTAGCAGCTTGAGTCTGAATTCAGTTAGGCTTCCTGAGCGTCAGTGAGTAAAAAAAAAAAAAAAAAAAAAAAAAAAAAAAAAAATTTAGGTTGTGTTTAGTGTAGTCTTGTTAATAATACATGCATATGAACCATTTGTTTGTTGGATCTGCCCTGCCTTTTATTTTGCTGCTTTGCCTTTCAAATACATCTTCCTACTTGATTTGATTGGTCCATTGAGGACAATGTATGCTTTAAGTGTGGGGGAGGTGTATTATGTGCTTAAAAGTGGTCTGATTCAAAGCTTTCACACTTGGTTTTTGGATTTATTTGGCATGATTTTTCTTGAAAATTTGATTTGATTATGGCTCTTGAAAGCAAATGGAGTTGTCCTCTAGTGTGTGAGTAGAATTTTTGGAATGACTACTTAGGGCATTGCTTGGGGCATTTTTAAGGTATAAAGAGGGTGTTAGTTTCTCATTTAACTTTTCTTGAGGAGGAAGTGACTGATTAGAGTAAGCTATAAATGTGAGAAGCCTCCAACCGAATTGAGTGGGCCAATAGTTACTTGACCTCCTAGAACTTGTCCTAGCTCTTGTTCAAAATCACAATGCATGGTATGATTGAAAATGAAAGGGGCGTTTCTTTCTAAACCCTCATGACCCAAACACTAAGCCAACCAAAAATATTATCCTTTGATTTAACCCCTTTGGGCCATTCACTATTCTTTTCTATCACCTTGACCGATGTTTGAATGAGTGACTATAGCATATGCTTGCATTTATATTAGCTTTGTATTGTTGTATCTGGTGTAAAGCATGCTACATTGTGAGAAATAAAAGAGGCCGAGAACCCTTGAGTGAAAAAGAAGAAAAGAGAGGTGGCCAAAGGCCAAGAAAAAGCAAAAGAAAAGAAAAAAAAAAATATAAGGCCGAAGGCCTAAGTAAAAAAAAAGAGAAAGAAAAGCACAAAGTGCTTATGTATGCCAAAGGCATTTGAGTTAAAAGAAAAATTGAGAGAAGCACAAAGTGCTTGAAAAAAGAGATGTAGCATGCTTAGTGGAATTGTATTCATTGTATTGCATGCATATGTGGTGGTAACTTGTTTATATCATTGGTCATTGACTATTTTCCATCATTCACCATTTATTATTAGCCTTCCATTTAAACCACAAAGTCCCCTAGATTTGGTTGTGCCATGCATAATAATGGGTGGAGAATTTAGAGCTATTACAAGCTTATGGTGATGGTCAAGTGCATTGAGCCAAAGAGTGATCACAAGTCCCTAGTTAGGCATTTTTCCTAACTTGAGTGAATGAGTTTAAACACTTTATCCGGTGAGGAAAAATCTCAATTGGCATTCCTCCTTAAGCCTAGTTGCTTGTTAAACTTGCATTCGCTTTGAATTCTTAGATTTGGCCTATGCGAAGTTCTAGGGAAAGGTTCAAGAAGATCTACTTGTATTCTATGATAATTCCAATTGCCTTCACTATGCTTAATGATTAAGTTAATCTTTTATATGACTTTGCCCGGAGTGCAAAGATTAAGTGTGGGGGATTTGATTGGACCAAATTTCATACCTTTAAGCATGTGCATTTGAGCTTAATTAGTGTGGTTTATTTGTTATATTTGATCATTATTGGTACATTTTTATGCGCATGCTTATGTATAAATATTTGAAGAATAACAGCCATATTACTTGCATTTTATGAAACCAAGGGTATTTTGGTCATTTTGACTATGTGATGTGTTCCTTATGTAGGGGGGTCCCAAGTGGGCCCCATACACCCTTGGTGGAGCTTCAGTGGAGATAACTTGGCAAGAAGGAAGGCTAGATGACAAGCACTCAAGTTCACATCCGGAAGTGGATTTATATCCGGAAGCAAACGTGCTGGCGCTGGCGGACAAAGAGTTGCATCAGGGAGTGGATTCTCATCCAGTGGATTCTCATCCGGAAGTGAATGTGCTCGCGCTTGTAGTATGAAGTCCTGCATCCGGAAGCCAAAGTCCATCAGTCAGCGAGTGCAAGAGTCAGACTGCACAATGATCAGAAATGTCAACTACTTTTCAGAAGTCTTTGGTGCAGAGTTAATTTAAGGCAAAGTCAACCCTGCAGCTTGAAGTTACTTGGGGAGCATCTTTCCAAATGAGGCAAAATTGGCGCCAAGGTCAAATTCAAGTCTGGAGGGCTCATTAAGGGCAAAAAGGGAAGCACAATCACTTGAGGAAAAAGGAGGAACCTTTGAAAATGCATGGAGATGAGATCTAGTCCACATTCATCCTAACTTTTACCAAATACCAAAAATACCCTTTGGGCGATAATCCCAAAGCTACTCACCACTATAAAACCCCAAAACGTAACTAACTTACACACAGCTGAACTTCACTGACTTCACTTTCACTTTTTCTCTCTCCTCTAACAAACTCTCTCAACTCCATCTTCATCTTCTTCATCTCTTTCACCTCGCAACCTCCGCCATGCCCAGAATCTCACAACTACCTTCATCTGCCTTCATCTCCATGTCAGGCTAGATCGCATATCCTTCTTCTCCAAGGAAATGTGCTTGTAGACTTAACCTATGGCTTCATATGCTTGTAATTTTCTCTTTTAGGTTTCAAACTAGATGTAAATTTTTTTGCCTATGTATGACCTTGATTAGGCGTGTATAGGTTAGACATCTAGTTTTAGGTGTTCTACTTTATGTTAGCTTGAAAACCTCTCTTGATTGTTAAGGACATGAAAACCGAGGCTTAATTCTTGTAGTTTCATATATGTATGTGTGTGCGATTAGCTCCTCTTACATTTGTGGAATGAATTTGTTTCTTAAGTGCTATAGATTTGGTACTTAATGTTGCTTAGGTATGTTCTTGGCTTGAAAGAGCTTAAGCCTTAATTAAATTAGTTAAACTCTTGTAGACTTCTTTGATTAAAGAGATCTTGAGAATTTAACTAGTTTATATTAAGAAGAACAAGTATATGAAGTCCGATTAAACATAAGCACGGAGTACTTGGAGAAGGAGGTACATCTCATCCATACTTTCACTCATTCACTTTTGATTCTGTTAGTTGTAGTTTAGATTAGTTTTAATTAGTCTTACATACAAAACCTGCACACAACCTGTTTGATAATTTGCTTAACTTGTAATTAATTGACCTAAGCAAGAGATAAAACCGAACTGTGAATTGACCTAGGACTTGCTGCTAACTATTGTAGTTTAATTCTAGTTTTATTTGCTTTAGCTCTTTTTAGACGACGAAAAAGAGTTAAACCACTGGTGTGTGGTAATGTTTTGGGAGTTTTGTACTCATATGAGCCATATACTGGTTGGTTCTTCATGCAGTTAAGGCTGAGGAGAAAAAGGTTCCTTTGCGTCCAGACTCCGAGGAGTTGATAGCGACAATCATGGCTCTTCCCGCTGACAAGCGTACTTATATCAAGATCTTCAAGATCGGTATGGCTATCTACCTTCTAACTTGTTTTGTCAGGAGTGTCGTCTGGTTGCGTTTTATGTTGAGCTTCTCGTTTCTGGTGTTTAGGTGATCCTGACGTCCCCAAGTTGAAGTTGAGAGCAATAGATGCCGGGAAGAAGAGAAGGAGTAGCACGGAGAGCGGATCGAGTAGTGACGTGGTTTCGGAAACAATAGCGTCTCGGATGAAGAGAGCCAAGCGTGCTGCTGCTGTGACTTCGAAGGGGGCTGTTGAGCTAGACCCCATTAACGAGGAGGTTGACAAGCCAAAGGAAGTTGGAGCTATAACTGCGGTCTCGGAGACTACGGTTGTGGACTTGGACACAATCCTGGACGTGGGTGACGGGAGAGGTGAAGCATTAAAGGCCTCTGGTAATACTGGTGGTCAGGATTTACTGGTCTTGTTGACCGCTAGTTCCCTCAAGGTATGTAGTGTGAGCTTTAGTTTGGTTTATGTTACAGGACCTGATTCCACACGTCTTGTTTTCATGGGCTTGTTACTGAGGTTTTTGATCCTGGCAGGTCAACCAGATGGCTGAAGCAGTACGCGGGCGTTTCTGGAATCTGGAGAGGTCAGCAGAGATGCTTCGTGTGGAGCGAGACACTTTGGCAAAGCGTGTGAAGCATTTAGAATGGTTTGACAAGGAGATGAGGAAGACGCAGGAGGATTATGAAGCTGCGCACAAGTTATACAAGGACGCGGCTGAGGCAAAGCTTCAACAGCTCACCCGGGATCTTGAAAATGCTAAAGGCGAGATAATGGATGCTAAAGAGGAAGTAAAGCTTTCTGATATTACCATTGAGGGTTTGAGGAAGCAACTCGCCAACTTGGAGGAGGAGAGGGACAAGAGCGAGAAAAAGGTTGAAGCCTTGGTTGAAAGGGAGAGACGGGAGGTCTCGAAGTTTATGCTATTTGAGCGTATCTGGATGGTCAAGGAGTTCCAGGCGAGAGAGAGTGTTAACTGGAATTTGAAAGAGCTGGAGCAGGAGTTCCAGGATGAGGGTTATTCCATGCCTTCATCTGGTGATAGCGATGAAGAATCGGGGGATGAGGAGGAGGTCAATTCTCATCCTAAGATGCCTGGTTCAGACAAGAAACACACTCCTGGTAACGAAGAAGGTACTGGGGACTCCCATGATGTGGATGGGGAGAAGGCTGGGGGGAAGGATATTTAGATGTTTCTATGTAGTAGTTCTATGTGTTTTGTGTTATGGACTAGTTTTTCTGGTTAATGTTTTTGTGACTAGTGTTAACTAGTTATGTTTTGGTTGTATTATGGAAATGTAATTCTGACATTATGAAATATAAGTTATGTGTACTTACTTGTGTATTCTTCTGGTACTTTGATTTGATATCCGGTAAACAATTTGTAGATGCATCTTTCTGGTTGAGCGATCTGGTTAGACAAACACGATCAGGTTATGTTAGAAGAATTAGGATTAAAACAGGAGTTAATTAGAGTCTGGGGTTCGTGTAAGCCTAGTTAGAGTTTGGTATACCTTAGATATTGGAATCGGGTTGCTCAGGGATGTGGTGGATCGTCATCCATACATCTTTCAGGATTCAGGATGGTCTATAAGTTATGTACCGGGTTAGTAGCCACTATGTATTTGGAATTTATAAGAGATTTAAAGCAACAAATGAATAAACAAATGAAGTAACTTAAGAAGAGTAAGTGTAAAACATAAGTATTATGTACCTTTGGCTCCGGGAAGTTGTACCAAGTGAGATGTGTTCAGTTGGTGGAACTTGTGTTTGTAGTTGATTTCCTAACTCTGAGATTTCAGGGTATTTTGGCAGTTTTGATTTGAAAAGAGTCGATTCGTTTATCGCCTGAGTGTTGGCTCCGGGAAGTTATATCATCAGAAGTATATTTCTGGTGATAGAACTTAGGCCTGGGCGTTGCTTGGATATTGGCTCCGGGAAGTTATATCATCAGAAGGGTATTCCTGATGATAGAACTTGGGTCTGGGTATTGCCTGGGCATTGGCTCCGGGGAGTTATAGTGCTGTAGTACCAATGATATATGTTTGATTAGAGAAGACGGAATGTGGGCGTCATGGAAAATACCTTTTTAAGTGTATTGCGTTCCAGCTTCTGGGAAGTAGTTTTCCTTTGGAATCTCGCAATTGATAAGATCCTGGTCCTACGATGTTTTCAATCTGGTAGGGGCCTTCCCAGTTTGGGCTGAATTTCCCATCTCTGGATTCTGGTGTATTTGGAAAGACTTTGCGTAAAGCCAATTCTCCCACTTGGAAGTGTCGTTCTTTAACATGTTTGTTGTATTGGCGCGCTATCTGTTGTTGATAGGAGGTCATCCGGATTAGAGCTTGTTCTCGTTTAGAGTCTAGGAGATCCAGTTCATAGTTAAGGTTGATGTTATTGATCTCTTCGTTTGTCCATTTGTACCTTAAGCTTGGTAGTCCGTACTCAACGGGGATCATTGCCTCTGATCCATACGTCAGGGAGAAGGGTGTTTCTCCCGTTGGAGTTCTAGCTGTAGTTCTGTAAGCCCATAGTACTGCTGGGAGTTCATCTGCCCATTTTCCTTTGGCTTTCTCTAGTCGTTTCTTCAAGGAAGATACAATTGTCTTGTTACTGGCTTCCGCTTGGCCGTTCGACTGGGGATTCCGGGGAGTGGAAAATTTCAGTCTGATGTTCCATCTGGTGCAAAACTTATCTGAATTTTGAGCCGATGAACTGGGATCCGTTATCACATACTATTTCATATGGTAGCCCAAACCTGCAAACAACGTTCTTCTAGATGAAGTCGATGACTTCTGGCTCTTTGACTTGTTGGAATGCTCCTGCTTCTATCCACTTGGTAAAGTAACCGGTCACCATCAACAAGAACACTCGTTTTCCTGGCGCTGGTGGTAACTTCCCGACTATATCCATACCCCATCTCATGAAGGGCCACACTGGAGTCAGGGAGTGTAGGAATTCTGGGTGTTGCTGGAGTGCTGGTGCGAATCTCTGGCACCTGTCACACTTTGAGACAAGTTTCTGGGCATCTTGCTGCATTTTTGGCCAGAAGTAACCCGCTCTCAAGAGGTTCCTAACCAAACTTCTGGCTCCGGAATGGTTGACGCACTCGCCTTCATGTGTTTCTCGTAGTGCATACTCAGACTCTTCTGGGCCAAGACATTTCTGGTATATACCTGCAAAAGACCATTTGTAGAGCTCATTCTTGAATATCCGGTATCGGGATGCTCTTTGTTTAATCCTCCTGGCTTTGTTCTGGTCATCTGGGAGTACACCTGTGTCCAGGTACCGGTAGATTGGGGACCTCCAATCATCTGGTCTGTAATTCGCCTGCACGTGGTGAACAAATGTAGTAGTTAGTATTGAGTCTGGTAATCGTATAATTGGGATGACTCGTGTTCTGGAGCTTGGGATGGTGGATCCCAGGTTTGCTAATGCGTCAGCATGCTTGTTGCTATCTCTGGGTATTTGTGTTAATTTGAATTCCCTGAATGATTTTAATATCGAGATGGCCAGGCTATAGTATTTTTGCATTCGGGAATCTTTTACCTGGTATTCTCCTTGAATTTGCTTAGACAAAAGTTGGGAATCACATCGTACTTCCACATCTTGTGCTCCAAGTTCTACCAGTAAGCGCATTCCAATGATCAATGCTTCGTACTCAGCTTCATTGTTTGTCGCTCTGAAGGCACATTGGAAGGATTGCTCCATGATGTCCCCGGTTGGTGACTGGATGACTATCCCGAGTCCGGTTCCTTTCGAATGTGTTGACCCATCAACATATAAGATCCAGGTGTCTGGGATTAATTCATTGCTCACGCAGATTAGATTTCTAGCCACACCTATCTGGATGTCAGGTGCGAACTCAGCCGTGAAGTCTGCTAGTACTTGAGACTTTATTGCAGTTCTTGGGATGTATGATACATCGTATTGACCGAGTTCGATTGCCCATTTGACTAGTCTGCCAGATAGGTCTGGTTTCAGGAATATGGCTCTGAGCGGGTGAGATGTCACAACCTGGATGAGGTGACTCTGGAAGTATGGTCTCAACTTCCTAGATGTCATGACTAGGGCTAATGCTAGCTTCTCAGTGGGTGAGTATCTGGTCTCAGCGTCTAGGAGAGTTTTACTCACATAGTATACTGAATACTGTATTCCTGGGTCTTCGCGTATGAGTACGGCACTCACAGCGTGCTCGGATACGGACAAGTACATTTGAAGCGGCTCGTTGGGCCTTGGTTTGGAAAGGAGTGGTGGTTTGGATAGGTATTCCTTGAGGCCTTGTAAGGCTGCTTCACATTCTGGACTCCATTCGAATGTTTTGTTCTTCCTGAGTGTTTTGAAGAAAGGATGACACTTATCTGAAGAACGGGAGATGAACCTGTTCAAAGCTGCAATCATCCCTGTTAGTTTTTGCACGTCTTTAGCCCGCCTTGGAGAGCAGATGTCCTGGATGGCTTTTATCTGAGTGGGGTGTGCCTCAATACCTCTGCTTGAGACCAAATATCCTAGGAATTTCCCGGATTTGACCCCGAACGAGCATTTTTCTGGATTGAGCTTCATATTGTACTGTTTCAGGATTTTGAATGCCTCTTGTAAGTTCGAGATATGCTCTTTTGAGGTCCGGGATTTGACTAGCATGTCATCCACATATACTTCCATGGATTTCCCAATCTGGTGTTCGAACATTTTGTTTACCAACCTTTGGTAGGTGGCCCCCGCATTCTTTAAACCAAATGTATTGCTTGATAGCAATATGTTCCTCTGTCTGTAATGAAGGAAGTTTTCTCTTGATCCGGAGGGTGCATCCTAATCTGGTTATATCCGGAGAAGGCATCCATGAAACTTAGCATCTGGTGTCCGGACGTTGCGTCGACCATCATATCGATGTGTGGCAACGGGAAGAAATCTTTAGGGCAGGCTTTGTTCAGGTCTGTGAAATCTACACAGACGCGGTGTTTCCCATTTTTCTTGGCCACTACTACAACATTTGCTAGCCACTCTGGATAGGTTACCTCTCTTATTGACTTGACCGCCAGTAGTTTTTGAACTTCTTCCAGGATGATCTGGTTTCTGTCTGCACCAAACTTTCGACACTTTTGTCGAACAGGTTTGTGTCTGGGATCCACATTTATCCTGTGTAAGCTGATCTGGGGGTCAATTCCGGCCATGTCGGAATAGGACCAAACGAAACAATCTTGGTTCTGGACCAAAAATGTTGTCAATTGGTTTTTCAGGTCTATGTCAAGATCATTTCCGATAAAGAGCTTCTTATCTGGTTGATCCGGGTCGACTTGAATGGCTTCAAGTCCTGTGGTCGATTCATCCCTGATCTGGAGTTTCAGGGATGATCCCTGTAATTGCTAGGCTGGGAGTTTTTCAGACTTCTTTAGGGAAGTCTGGTAGCATTCTCGGGATGTTTTCTGGTCTCCTCTGATCTGGCGTACCCCCCAAGGAGTGTAGAATTTAACTCGTTGGTGTAGGGTGGATGGTACGGCTTTCATCTGGTGGAGCCATGGTCGTCCCAGGATGGCATTGTATGGAGACGGGCAATCCATAACGTGATAAGTAAAAGTTTGATTAATTCCGGCAGCATATGTTGCTAGGTTAACTACGGCCATTGACTTGTCCGCTGCACCGTTACCGAATACCAGGGTGGTTGGATAGTATGACATGGCTGATTCCATGTTCATTTCCTTAACCGTATTCAAGTAAATGAATTGACAGAACTACCTGGATCTATGAAAACCCTTTTGACTTCGCAGTTGGCCAGGTGAATCGAGATGACGAGAGCGTCATCATGGTTCTGGTCGTTGATCTCGTGATCAAAGAATGCTAATGGTCCTTCCTGTGCTTCCAAGTCTTCACCCCCTATAGTCAGGGACTCTATCTGGTCAGCCAGGGTTCTGATGTGTCTTTTAGCAGCAGAGTAACTGGTTCCCATGATGCAAGATCCGCCATTAACAAAGTTTATCATTTTGGTCGGGATTGGCGGATTTGCAGGAGTGGGCTTCGTATTACTTACCGTCCTGTCTATCTGGTTTTGTTTCTTTGATCCTTCGAGTAAATGTTCCAAGTAACCTCTTTTCAAGAGTTCTGAGACTTGGAAGCGTAGGGATATACAATCATCGGTCCTGTGCCCATGATCTTGGTGGAAGTCGCACCATTTGGATTTGTCCCGCTGCTCTGGGGGCACCTTTATCTTTCCTGGTCACCGTACTTGATCCCCCATTTTTCCCAGTTCTTTAACTAGCTCCTTTGCAGACAATTTCAATCCTTGTTCTTCTATTCGGGGAGCCGGTGGTCTGCTTGGTCTAGTTGACCTTCCGGGTCGTTCTGGTGCTTTCTTAGCATTTGAGTAGGATTCTGCTCTGGGGGGCTTCTCGGATCGTTCTTTCCTTTTCTTGCTTTTACCAGCATGGCTAGACTCGGATTCGGGTGAGTCATAGTCTCGATTCATTCGATCTTCTTCTAATCTGACTTCAGCTAGTACCCTTCTCATGACTTCTGTCCATGTCTTGGGTTGGCATTTAGTTAGCTCGTCTTATAAGGGCATCCAGGTCCATAATCCCTTCCTGAACGCGTTGACACATGTCGTTTCATCCGGGTGGTCTATCTCCAACCGTTCTTTGTTGAATCTGGTAACAAAGCTGCGAAGGGTTTCCCCTCGTTTGATATGAAGCTTGTATAGGTCATCGGCGGTTTTTTCTAACCGCTTGCTGCTTGCAAATTGACTCACGAAAGAATCATGTAGTTCAGCAAATGTAGCGATGGAGCCTACCTCGAGGTGCATATACCATTTGAGAGCGGGTCCTGTGAGGGTCATCCCGAATCCTCTGCACATACACGCCTCACGTACTTTCTCGGGGACTGTGATGGCGAACATACGTTGTTTGTAATGTGTCATATGGTGATCCGGGTCTGTTGAACCGTCGTAAGGCGTGATGGCTGGGTAAACCAACCGGGAGGGCAGTTTTGCCCTGGATATGGCCTCAACGAATGGTGAAATCCGCATAACTGGAGGGATCATTTTTCTCGAAGGGAATTGGGGCTCCTGGGAGTTGGAACATGGTTGCTTTTAGTTCATCTAACTCTCGTTGCATCCGCTTGATTTCCGGATACGTTCTCCGCATTTTCCGTATTCTGGACGTTGAATTTCTGGGAACGGTTATCTTGGAAGCTAAGTGTCTTCGTGGCCTCTTGGGAGGGTCAGGTTTGTCGAGCGTGTCATTAGAACTTCCAACTCCTTCTTCATCTTCGTCCAAGAGTTCAACCTTGGGGTTATAATCCGGGTCATCATATTCTGTGTTCTGGTATCTATCTTCCATTCTGGTATCCTGGGATTTGTTCTCTGGATTCTGGCATCTTTCTTTTTTCTTGGAATGATGGTGTTTGCGCTCTGGATTCCTGTGCCCTTCTTCTGGTTCTGCAAGTCGAGATTTTTGTTCTGGAATCTGGTAGTCATCCTGTGGTTCGGTGCGTCGAGATCGTTGTTCGTGCTGGTCTTCGTTTGGTTGGTGTCGTTCCGGGTTCTGGTATCTGGGGTTTGCGTTCCGGTGGTATGTGCTTTCTGAAATCACTCTTGGGATGAGTTGTTCGTCTTCCATGTTATCTTCTGGTAGATGGAGTCGGGCCATCCTTAGTTCAGTGATTTCGAGTTTCAGGTTCCGATTCTCGCTTGACAACGTCTTCAGCATCGCGAAATGTTCTCGTTGATGTTCTTGTAACCGTTGCACAGTGAGTAACAGCGGATCGTTTTCTGGGATGTTCTGGGGGGTTTCCTGAGCGTTTCCTACAGGATATCCTCTGGAGGAAATCTCTTGAATGTTCGAATGTATAGGCGCGTCTGGGTTAAGCGGTGACGTTGCATCGTCTTCCATGATCTGGGATTGCAAGATAACGAGAAGAAATATAATTTTCTCCCCACGGTCGGCGCCAAATGTAATGCCCTAAAAAATATTATTAAAGCAATACTAAACAAATAATAATTGATCACAATTGAAGATAATCTGGAAATTGCTTCTTGATATTAATCAAATGAAAGAGTTTACAAGATGTACTTCTTAAAACAGAGAATACAATATGTCTTCCGTCAATACAAGACTTCTTATTTAAACTCAACTACATTCGGGTTAACTGTCAATGAATGTTCCGGGATCGTGCAGCATGCTACTAGATGTGAACTACCCACGTGTCGTGATGTGCATTCCCCACGTTCGAAGACCTCATCTTCCAATATCCAGGAATAACTCCCCACTAAGTCAGAGATGACCTTCGACGCCCACAAGTGGCTTTGGGCTTCATCGTTTGGGCTTTAACAGGTCGAGTTTGGTCCTGGTATAAACTCTGGTAACGATCCGGATTAAGAGTCATCAGATGTTAACAGGATTCACGATCTAGTCTAGCCACGTGTCACTTATCATTTGAAATTTGAATTGATAAGAGAGAGAGATAGGGGTAACGGGTTACCACAATTTCATCTAATTTTTATTGATGGTTCTTTGCTGGAAGCACTCGCAGACCTTAGTTAAGTTGTGTGGGCATTAACAATTTTACCAAGAGTCCTATTGAAGTAATATCTGCTGGTCATGATCGACTCTTCACTGAAGAAGATACACAAAGTAGAAATATGGGCTAGGCAAACACGAAGAAGAATACTAGAAAAAAAATAAAAGGTTTTTTCTCTCTTTAAAGTACATACGCACATCTATATTGAGTTAATATTTGAATATGAAGCCATGATTGTTGGGGCACAAGAAGACATGCACCAGATGGTTAGCTTTCCAATTATTTTAATTTTAATCTAAAAAACTGTTCAATTGTATATTTTATGTTTTGGTGTGTATTGAAGAAAGACAGGGTAGGTGTAGGGATTTAATTGTACAAAAATATAATTATTGTATTGAATTTTGAAATAGAAGCTCCACCTTAGGTAAATGGGTGCATTTGTTTGCTTAATTTAAGTGCCTTCAATTGATTGGGAATTTATTTTGTAGGACGAATTCAATGCTAGGCCAGCAACTCTTGATGTTTGCTATGGCTCTCAACAAATGGTAAGAAACTAAGACTGTAATACACTTCAGTTCTTATCTCTGGCTGCTTCATGTTAGCACCTGCACTTATGTATTTATTTATTTGATTATTCAGTTGAACTTGATCGATGGGGCCAACTCGCGATAATTATTATGGGAATCAACAGACAATGCAGGTCCCTTCAATCTTTTGATGTGTATTGGGTTTATTAACAGTTATGATATCATATAGTTTTTCTTATTTTTCATTATTAGAATATTAGAATAATTATCATTCATGTCCAGTATAAATGCATGTGCTTACAGCTTCATGCATCTTTGAATTTGTTCATCTATCAGTTGGAGAAGCTTTCAATTCGGTTATATCTATACCCTACATTTTATAATCTAGCTTTGTCGTGTCAGATTTCAATCTTTTGAGCATCGTCAGGTAAATTTTTTTTTCTTTTTTTGGATTTTGAGGATCATCTAACATATCTTTTGTTGTTTGTTGCAGTACCTTGAGAACAACCCAGATTTCAACAATCCTTCTCAAAATGACAGAGCACTCAATTCTTACTAGCACTTGGAAAGAATTCTTAATCTAAGCTATTCCCTTTAAGTATAATAGATCTATCTATTACTGCGCAAGATGTAAGACAAAATGGAACTCCACTTTTTTCCCAAAGCACTGGAAAAGCTAGTCTAACAGATTATTTAGTCTAGAAGGTATGGGAGTTTTATTGCAGAAGTTACAATATGTCTGCATTGCACCACGATACATCTGCTGATCTCAATGTGGTTGGAAACAAATTGAAGAATGTCTTGAATCAAATGTCTCTATTTCTGGGGGAAAAATTACATATGATGGCTTTTGTAGCACCTTTACAATAATTTGAGCTTTTGATTTTGGAATATAGAGTTTGTGTTTGTGCTTATATTTGAGTGTGCAGACATCTCAAGTTCTTTATTTCCTAGAGTAATTAAAAATGTTCAGGCTTTCAATTCTTCTTTCAATCCAGTAGTTCAAAACTAGAGAGAACTTACTGATTTTTTTGTTTGTTTGTATTCTATGAAGCAGACACTTCATAAAGGTCATGTTAAGTTTTAAGATAAAATGTAGAGAGACTTGCTGATTTTGTTTTTTGTTTGTATTCAATCAAGTAGGCACTTCATAAAGGGACATGTAATTTTTAAAATAAAATAGAGAATCTAATGTAAAATCAAGCTTACATTTATTCAATTGAAGATTGTTGTCAGATATGTTTTACACCTGAATCGTAACCATTTAAGCTCTTCTTTCAATGAATGTTCTCCTCAGAAGGCCACCATATACCTCATCCTATATTTCTACCACCTTGAACTATTATTTTTTAGAAATTTGGACTCTTTAAATACTATTGTGTAGACAAATTAAGGGGGAAATAATATTATGATTTCAGTACTACAGGGTTTTTAGTCTTTCATCTATCATTTGTTTTTGCTTCTTTGACTGGTCATTGGTCTGTAGCCGTGACATAAATGTATGACATGTTGACATCCATAAGTGTATCCTTGCTTCATGATTTGTGTATGATTTATTATTTACCCTTGGATATTTAATTATGTATGGGTTGATTTCAATTCAAGGTGAAATGATTAAAATTATCTTTTTTTCATGTTCTGCCGATTGGTTGTTGCAAAACAAGGGGTGAAATTTGTGAGGTTAGCTTTTAATTAAAGCTTTAATATATGCATAGAAGTTCCCTAATAATGAGGATTTAGAGTTTCTATTTCTTCTTCTGGGTGTGTGTCTGTTTAAGCTGGGAGAAGGAAGAGGGGTTTATGAAATAGGATTGACTTTACTTTGATTAGGATAATCATTTTGTCATCTACTCAGTTACAAAATTGAAAGGTTTAATTTTTACCTTGATGATTTCTTTGATCCAGTTGTTCTTTTTATGCTTTCCCATTCACTCAAACTGTATTTTTGCTTTTTTGCAGGTTAGTTTGTGGCTGTTACACAGTAAAAGCTTGATCCCTCCAAAAATCCATTAAGTCTGTTATTCTAATAAATCTGGAATCTAGGGTATGTCATCTCTATCTCCCCCTCTATTTTCAATTAACTAGTATAGAACCCGCGCTATGCACGGGATTAAATAACATTTTAATGAATGAAAATTATGTAACTTGGATAATAATATGAAGAGCGGCAGAATTTATAAAAAAAAAAAGAGGGGCAGAATTTAAAAAAGAAATCAAATTAAAACATCATTAAAAACTCTTTATAGGCAACATTTATATATATACATACTTTATAAACCCACATGAAGTTCCTTTTGACATCCTTATGTTGTACCATTTTGTGTTAATGAGATTTAAAAAGTACAATTAAAATAAGAGAAATACTCTTTTAAAATGTTAAAAGACATGAAAATACAATAGAAAAAAGATTTAAACCTGCAAACAAAAAGAAGAATAACTAAATTCAACTTATTAATAAAAAATCACAAACACACAATTAATGATTCATTACATTCCCTACTTAAAAAATATTATGTCATTTCATCCCACCCAAAATAACAAACAAATGACAACATAGTCTGGAGAAATTTAAAGTTAGAATATAGGATGTTGAGAAGGATTTTTTGAGAAATAAAGAATAAATGACATTGTTAGAATAAAAATTTAGATACCATATAAGTACTAACCTAATAAATTACAATAAAAAATTCCTTGAAGACAATGTTTGAAACCAAAGATAACATTCCAATTAAACTTACTACATATGTACAAAATTTTAGTAACACAGATAAAAATAACTGTTTGGACAACATGGAAACATACACATAACAGCAACAGTCCCACCCTCTAATTAAAATGAATGATATCCTCCTTGTAAATAAGCACTCTCAATATCTGAGTTTTCACTAATCACTATCTTTTTCAGAATCATGATGTTTATCTTCCACATTTTGCTTTGTTCTCTTCTTCCACTTTGATATCCTATACCAATACTCAACCAACATAACTGCGAGGCCAATGATGAATTGATAATGCCATCCATGAGAATAACAATAATCACGGGTCCACTCTAACAATAATGTGATTGATTGTGTGATATATTATAGTAGTTAATAGTAATAAATATTTGACTTTGTAAATATATTGTAATTACGTAGACATGAATAGGATATGATTAGGATCCCTACAATCACGTTCTCACACACATCAGTCTCTATATATGTATCTCTTTGATGATCAATAAAATACACAGCAACAAATTATTCTTTAGCCAGTGAAGACAGTTCCCATAAAGTCAACCTCGTAATGCAATAAGTAACACAAAAAGCTATTGAAGGCCATCTCCATGAGCCAATATAACCCATGTTGCTGCAGCATATCCAATTGTTGTGAACCCCACTGACACCCACATTGCCTTGTCAGCAATCACCAGCATCCTCATCTGAATCCTTCTTCTAAAGGCTGCAAATGCAAACAATCCGGTTACAAATAAACAAAATCCAAACCCTTTTCAACAAAACAAATTAGCAATTATTATCCTATAACATTGGATGTGCATAAACAAATGATGCTTGTTTTATTAATTTGATAATGCTAGCCAAGTAATTGACTCTTGCATTTTTAATTAGGAATTCACATGTTCAGCCTTCTTTTGTTTATATAAGAACACCTCATTATGATGTTGTGGTAACATGGCTACTGGACTAAACTGATGAAGTAAATGGTTCTTATTAAGGTTGGTTAGGAAGCCAGATAAAACATTCTTACGGTTTGTAATATAAATACAAGAACAAAGAGAAAAATAGTGGTAAACTAAGCAGCAAAATCCTTTTGATACAAGTGAAGAATCTAATAAATTATTGTCTGGAGAGATCAAAAAATGAAGGCAGTGGAAAGTCTGTTAGTAAGCAAGTCCTGTAAATAAAATGTGTTGCACAAGAGCAGCAAGAAGGCATTGGTTTATTTTTGATTTAATTATTTCAATAAGCCTAGTGAGAGAACATGTGATGCTATTGGGATGTAATCTAATAAACGAAAATTGGAATCTTAAATCATATCAACAATCTTAAATCATATCAATAATCTAATAAAAGAATATTGGAATCTTAAATCATATCAACAATCTTTATTAGAGTATAGGTAGTCATTAGGCTGTTAAAGCATGTAAACAATCCAAGCCATAACAAATCAGTAAATCAAAAACTGTTACAGAATCATATCATATTCATAATTAGATAGTTAATTTAAACCCCAAAAATCAGTACAAAATAGATCATGAGGCTGATGTGTAATAATATCAAATGTTAAAGACATTCCCTAATAATATCTATAGTTTAATTGCTGCGATATCCAAAACATACTGATTGGTTTGTAAAATAAATACAAGAACAAAGAGAAATATAGGGGAAAACTAAGATGAAAAAGGATTCTGATACAAGTGCATAATCTAATAAATTAATTTATGGAGAGATCAAGAAATGAAGTCAATAGAAAGTCTGGTGGTTAGCAAGTTCTCTGAAAAAATGTGTAACACGATCACCCAGAATGCTTAGCGCATATAGGATCCAAACATACAGATAGGATTAACTCAATTGTAATATAACCTATCACTGGCAAATACTAACAAAATATAATTATAAATATGATCTGTATAAGTGTACATCGAACAATGCTATCATTTCTTCGAGTCATAAAAATGATGCAGTGATTTGCTAAAGATCTTGTAAGCATTGTTTGAAGCAGTGCTCTTTGAAAAAAACCCAATGACAACAAACTTGACCTCGACAAAAAACAAAGCTTACCAGATTAAACTTCAAAACTCCATTCGCTATTTTCTACTTCTCCTCCAACTTTATAACATTACTCACTTGAAAATTAAAAACAGATTCAACTGTTTAAAGACAAAATGAGCACCAAAGCCATAATCAAAAGAATATAGACAATCCTCAATCCTATTATTAATACATCAAATTTAAACCCTTACATCAGGTAAACAACCCCATTTTTCTTTCTTCAAAGAAACATCAGGACTAAGGCTGCAAATGCAAACAATCCGGTTACAAATACTCGAAATTCAAACCCTTTTTACCAAAACAGGTTAACAATAACAACCAATTCCACTTTCACACAAAAATTGTGATCCAGATTCATATAATCTTAATATCGCAGAAGTAGATGAAAGAAATGGAAAGAAGAGAAATAGGGAAAAGGGAGCCAAAATGCCGAAAAAGCAAATGTTGAACATGTGTAGACCTTGTTCTTCTAAATCCCTAAACAAAAATAGAAACTTTGATTGATTGGAGAAGAAAAGTAAACGTACCAGTCTTGTCCCGCAGAAATCTTTTGTCAATTGCATGAGGGAGGCTACTTCTCTTGCCTCATAGGAGTAACTTGCGAATCCAACCCCAACATGTGACTGATTTCAGATATCAGTCATCAATCCTGAATGAAACCCGCAAAAAAAAGACAAAAAGCTGTAAACCTGACCATATAAATGATTAAAAAACAAATACCCAGAAAAGGGGTGGTGATAAGAATGAAGTAGAGAGCAAATCCAAAGAACAATCTTACTGAAAACAATAACAGAGGCGAAAATAATTATAGCGAGCAATTGTATAGCAATCAGTTTAGGCCTTGATGGACGACGGAATCGGAATATGTGAAGAGCTTTGTACAGAACGGTAGAAAGCTTTCATAAAAAAACCGTAGAAAGAAGTTTATAAATAAAAAACGGAATGAGCAGTTTTTAAAAAAAAGTAAAGAGAGGGAGTAAGTGGGTGGACAGATACAAGTGGCAAGATTTTAGGCAAGGAAAATGTACAGGTGGCATGCAGGGAGGCTGGCAGATGCCCTCCTTTTAGATAGTAAAGATATAGTTATGGCAGTTTTAAAGATCTGTCGCCTGTGGTTTTCTTTATTTAGCCAATGATTCACTTGATTATGTTGGGTTTGATTTTGGTGTTCCATTTTGATGGATTCTATTCATGTGCAAAGATAAACAGGCGAGTTCAGTCAGTAAGAAATTCTGATACAAAAGGGTGTTTCTATCTTAGGCACGCAATCTTAAAGATGTGATACTTGGTAAAGAAGCCCCTCCACCATTGGAATTGGAAATAAATAAAAAGGCAAGTTCAGTCTGTAAGAATTATGAAAAAGGATTCTCACTACATTAGAATAATGGTTAGGTTTTGGACCTTTTTGACTTCTTTTTGTTTATATTTAAATGTTCTATACTTCTATTGCTTCATTAGTCTATCATTATTCTTCCATTGTTCACTTTTTTTAATCAAAACTACTATTCATGATGAATAGAAGACAATTTCCAATTATCATATCTTTTGCTATGACAATAAACAAGAGTCAAGGAGTCATTAAACAACGTTGGATATACTTGCCCAGTGCAGTATATTCCCACAGATAATTGTACGCAGCTTTATCCAGATCAAAGTCAATCTATGGATTGAAAGTTCCTATTCTAGATAAGGATAAAAAGACGACAAACGTTAGTACAAACATTGTCTATATTGAAGCATTCTAGAATTTGAATCCAAGAAGGTACAATATTTTCTATTAAAATCTGCTATATAATCTTCAATTTTGTAATACATAGTAAATTAATAAAGTTCAAAACAAAAATATTATTAACCAATTTAAATATGCAGGTACCTTCAATAAATACAAGAACAAAGAGTTCACAATGAAAAGAGACACGAAGTAAGAAAATAGGTTATGATAAAAAAGTATGTAGACAATAAATTTATCAATTTACAAATTGAAGTGCTCACATTAGATAACTATGTAATTAAACAACAGTTTATTATATTATACTCCAATTATTCAAATTACATTACACAACCGGTGCAACGCATGGGAAATCCTACTAGTTTTTTTTTTAAATCAAACAAAGTTCTATTCATTCAATTAAAGTAAAATAGAAAAATAGTACAACTTAAAGTATGACACGATATTCAACTTCTTGAATGATTAATAATAATGGTGTTATTATATACTCTCTCCGGTCCTAAATATAAGACCTAGATGACTTTTTTTGGAGATGTTAAGATTACAAAATATGTTATTAAATTATGACATATTTGATATATTTTTAGATTAGTCATTATTTTATAGGTTAAATAAATTAGTTTAAGAAAAAAAATTAGGTAAATCAATTTATAATTGACTTATATTTTTCTTTGTTAGGATTTTCCAAAAAAGTCAATTAGGTCTTATATTTAGGACTGGAGGTAGTATAATACAATATAATGATTAATATAATGGTTTAACGACAGTTAACTCGCCGTCACCGATTTTGTTACATTTGTACCGGGTTACAAAGCACCTCGAAACAGTCATTTATTATTTTTTCTAAAAGTGAAATAGTTAGTTGTTAGATCAGCGTTTTTCCCCTGTAAAAAATGAAATAATCAAATAAATAATTAAATTCGTTAAAAAAAATAATTATAAATGAAATAAATAAACAAAAACCCTGGATGGCCTTCGACATCCCAATTCATTCATTAGGCATTCACTCACTCGGCTCCTTGTTTGTGTGTTTGCACTTCAAAATCAAAACCATACGATACGATCGATGCAGGGCGGCGCGGAGGGCGAGGCGGTGGACTTCGAGCCGGAGGACGATGACCTCATGGACGAGGACGGCGGCGCCGACGTCGACGCCTCCGCAGCGTCTCCCCACAGAGGCGGCGGCGGCGGCGGCCCCAAGCTGAAGTCCGCCATCACCTCCTCCTCCTCCCTCCCTAAGAAGACCAAAGGCCGAGGCTTCCGCCGCGACACTGACCACTCCTCCGCCCTCTCCGCCTCCGACTTCGACTCCCTCGCCCCCGACGGCGGCCCCGGCCCCCAGCGATGTCTGCTCTCTCCTCTCTCTCCCTCTTTTGCCTTTTCCTTTGTCAATTAGGGTTTTGATTTTTTGGAAATGTTTTCTTCATTGTTAACAAATGAGAGTGAATGTATGTATGTGCTGGAAGATTGAATTGCTTCGTTTACTGATGATCCGTTTTGGGATATTATTTTTACAATGAGAAGGGAAGAAAATATCTCAAATGTGTGATCTATTGCAATTTAACAAGCTTTTTGTAGGGTCTCTTTGGATATAGCTTTTGGAGAATAACTTCTGGTAGAAGCTGAAAAAGCTCTTCTTCATTCATAGCTTCTGAAAAAGCTGAAACAAATAGCTTAGGGCAAAACCTAGGTTTCCAGTTAAGAAAACTAAAATAACTGAGAAAACTAAAATAACTGAGTATTTGTTTGTCTGACTTAACTGAAACTTACTTAGGTTTTGACAGAAAAACAAAATTATTCTGAATGTATATTTGTCTGTCATGATTTCAAAATCTAGGTTTGAGGGTGTGCCAAACAGGCACTTCATCATGAACTTAATATGCATGTATTCATGTTTAGATGTAGCGCTCATATACCATCGAATATATCTTTAGGCTACGCATAGCTTTGGTGGTGTTCAGGACTTCTAAAGACCATTTTTAACTGTTTTTTTAAACGTTATTTCATTGTCTCAATTTCTTGTTGGAATATTCTTATTCTCTGCAGCAATTGAAGGATGGATTATTCTGGCCACGGGAGTGCATGAAGAAGCACAAGAAGATGATCTACAAAATGCATTTGGTGAATATGGAGAGATTAAGAATCTGCATTTAAATCTTGATCGTCGCACTGGTTTTGTCAAAGTAAGTGGTGAATTTTATCTTGTCTACTTTGCAATGGTTTTATATCTCATATTTGGATTTATTAGGCTCCAACTTTTGGTTTATTTATGGAGATCGGAATAGGATCAGGAAAGAGGAAATGATGATGTTGATTAACTGATCATTTGTGTGCGCCACTCTTGAATAAAGGAGTTAAAAAAGTATTTTTCTTTATTCTTGGGATTGCTGTACATGTTCATAGTTACTGCTATGATCTCTGTAGGTTTGAAGGCTTTGTGTTTAAGTGTTCTGGGTTTAATGCTGGTCTTGGCACTACTTCTCATGTTGCTTTCTTCTATTTATTTGCATATTTTTTCCACTTTTAATAAACTGATTTTTGTTTTTTAAGTTATGAATTATTTTACTATTTTGAAGAGGGTGCATACGTATTTAACTGTATTGTGTGCCAACTAAGGGTGTCTGTTGAATATAAAATGCTATTTTTTTACACATGATACTAAGGGTGTCTGAGGTCATGGGTTCAATTCAGTGTCTCTACAAAATGCAGGGGTAATGATGCCTAATATATTACCTTCTCAAGCACCCTCACCAAGTGAGACTAGAACTGGGTTGGCCCTTTGCTACTTTTTGTTAGTAGCATGATTCGATAATAGTTTGATTTCTGTATGGATAGCTGTTTCTGATCATTTGATTTTTAGGGTTATGCATTGATTGAATATGAGCATGCTGAAGAAGCCCGGAATGCAATAGAGAACTTGAATGGATCTGAACTCCTTACTCAAACTATTTATGTGGACTGGGCTTTCAGCAGTGGACCTATAAATGGGGCGATGAGAAGAAAGAATGCTAGGTATGTATTCTAGATTTCTGAACTCAATTTTTATTAGTTTATGCTGTTTGAACTCATTTTTTCTTGAATTTGTGATATAGAGAACTAGTATGATCTGTTCAATATTGTTACTGAGTCAATTTGTATTTTTGTTGAATTACTCACATCTGATCACCTTTAATGTTAATAGCTAAACAGAGGTAGCACATTATGCTTGCATCTCTTTTAGAAATTCTAGAAAGAATTTGTATTATCTTACCTTGTTTAAATTACTTGAGTCACTCATCAATGAACTAAGAAGCTATTCTTGGAAATGAGTGTCCTGGATGTCGACTGGATGTATAAAATAAAATTGCTGTAGATGCTTAACTTGCAATGAAATGCATTATGTGCCTTGTCAAATTTACATTCAACGCTTAATGTTCAGTTTTGAGAAATGTATGTTATTTTTGTCTTGTGTAAATGTGTTTTGCCCATCATCATTATATTTGTCTTGTGTAAATGTCTTTTGCACGTCATCATGCCATGCCCAGTCCATTGTGAGACTTGAAATGAATTGAATATGTAATCCCATTTTAGGGTCTGACATCATTAGGTTTTTGAATTTTTATTACCCACAACCAGTATTTCCTCGTGTTTTGCAAGCCTATAACACCCACAATCTAGCATATGATTGCTTAGCACGAAAAAGGGATTTTCTTCATTTGGAATTTGAAGTTTTTTAAGGTTTGCCTGTAATTGTATTTTGATTGACAAAGAAAGGTGATGTTTTCTACTATTGTAGCTTACTATCTATTTTCTTGTGAGAAAGATCATGCCTGTAGCATAAAATTTGCGAATGTTGAGAACAACTCTTTTGGTTTTGCTTTGCTGCATTTAATTTCCAGAGTGTATAACATATCAGAAGTTATGTTCTGTGTTCGTGTTCATATATGATCTGTTTGCAGATGATTTTTTGAGGATAATAAGCAAAATATTAGTAAATAATGGGGAGAGCGAGATAAATAAGTGTGCTATTATTTATTTCTCAAACTTATACTTGGATTGAATCTGAACTAAAATGCAATGCCAACTTTTGGCTGTGAAATACCTGATTTAGGGATCATACTGCCTTGATCAGTAGGCTTTGGTTCGTTTTTATGGTGACACATGTAATCTAAGCAATTCATGATCCTTTTTAGTTGACTGCTCCTTGCTTTGTTTGCACCATTGTCTCAGTGTTTATTAAGACATTGTGGGTAGTTTATTGTTGAGTTAAAATGAAGAAGAAAGTGTAGAGAGAAAAAGAGAATTATTATTGATCTTTGCAATATGACAAGAGTACATTATATAGGGGAGGAGAGGAGATGAAAATAGGAAACAATGAAAATAGGAAACAACAGAAATAGGAAACAACAATCAAAAAAGTAATTTCTCCTAATCAAAATATTAAATACTAAGATTCTAACACTCCCCCTCAAGCTGGAGAATATATGTCGATCATTCCCAGCTTGCTTCGGAATCTTTCAAATAGAGGTCTGACAAGTGGTTTAGTCATCATATCCCCAATCTGCTCAGAAGAACGGACATACGTCAATGTCATGATCCCCGCCTCTACTTTCTCCTTAATGTAATGTCTATCAATCTCGACATGTTTAGTTCGATCATGATAAACAGGATTTCTGGTCATTTCAATGCTGGACTTGTTATCACACCATATCTGTAATGGGCCATCAAAGGGAATTCTTAACTCATGCAGTAATCTGATGATCCAGATTCCTTCGCATACACCAAGACATGCAGCTCTTAACTCAGCTTCACAACTGCTTCTCGATACAATGGTCTGCTTCTTACTTCTCCAAGTAACTAAGTTACCCCAGAAATATGAGCAATAGCCTGTTATAGATCTTCCAGTTTCTAAGTCTCTTGCAAAACTTGCATCAGTATAAATTTCCAAATTCCTAGCTGTGCCTTTCTTAAAGAATAACCCACGACCTGGATTTCCCTTCAAGTAGCCGAGTATTCTCATAACTGCATCCATATGCTCCTTTTGTGGTTGGTGCATGAATTGGCTCACCATTCCTACTGCAAAACTGATATCTGGACGTGTGTGAGTCAAGTATATCAATTTTCCTACAAGTCTCCGATATCTCTCAGTGTTAGCAGGAACTCCCTTTTCCTTTATTTCCAGCTTGCAGTTGTCATCCATAGGTGTCTCCTCTGGTTTTGCACCTAACATCCCGGTCTCATGTAGCAAGTCTAGGGTGTACTTGCGTTGAGACACATTAATGCCTTTCCTGCTTCTGGTTATCTCCATGCCAAGGAAGTATCTCATCTGACCAAGATCTTTCACTTGGAATTCAGTTGCTAAAGCTTGTTTCAGCTGAGCTATGGAACTTTCATCATTCCCTGTAATAACAATATCATCAACATAAACAATTAAAATTGTCACTTTTTGACCCTCGTGTTTAGTGAACAAAGTGTGATCTGCTTGTCCCTGAACAAAGGACATCTTCTTCAGCACTTTAGAGAATCTTTCAAACCAGGCTCTTGGAGACTGTTTCAATCCATACAACGACTTCTTTAACCTGCACACAGTGTTATTAGGGGCGTTGACACCCTCTGGAACCTCCATGTACACTTCTTCCTCTAAGTCACCATTCAAGAAGGCATTTTTAATGTCTAATTGGTGTAATGACCAATCCAGGTTGGCTGCAATAGAAAGAAGTATATTGATGGTGCTGAATTTGGCAACTGGAGCAAAAGTCTCCTCATAATCAATTCCATACGTCTGAGTGTACCCCTTTGCAACTAGTCTGGCCTTATATTTGTCGATGCTTCCATCCGGGTTAAACTTCGGAGTAAATATCCACCGGCATCCAACTACCTTCTTCCCTCTTGGAAGATTTGTAATCTCCCAAGTTTTGTTCTCTTTGAGAGCTCTTAACTCTTCTTCTGCAGCTAACTTCCAATTAGGATCAGTCATAGCTTGCTGGAATGTGTGAGGGATTTTCACCTGAGCAGTATTAATTACAAAGTTCTGCATCTTTGCAGACAAATTACCATAAGAAACAAATCTCTGAATAGGATGTTGAGTACAAGATCTTACCCCCTTTCGCAGAGCTATAGGCCAGCCCATCACTTCAGGATCTAATCCCGAGTCAGATTCATGGTTATTCCTTGGAGCAGAAGGGACTCTACTATCAGATTCATCATTGCCTGGTTGTAACTCCTCATTTTGATCTTCAGTGGCCATCCCAGTATTGATCTCAGCATTACTTTCCACCATAAGAGGATCAGATTCAGTGATGGTAGTATCTTGGTGTGGTGGTATTTCTGGTTGAGGATCAATGGGATTGGCTATTTCTGGTTGAGGTGGTATTTCTGGTTGAGGATCAATGGGATTGGCTATTTCTAGTTGAGGATGGGTAGGACTCTCAAGGTTCATAATTAGCCATTCTGTACTATTCTCCCCCTGAATGGGTAATTTGGGATAATAAGGTTCGTGTTCATAAAATGTAGTATCCTGAGAAACAATGGTCTTTCGGGTTGTTGGACAATAACACTTATAACCTTTTTGACTTGGAGAATAGCCAAGAAATATGCATTTATCAGCTTTAGGACTAAGTTTTCCCATACTATACTTGTGAACAAACACAACACATCCAAAAACCTTTTGAGGAAGAGTATTAATGAGAGGTGAGTTGGGGTAAGTTTCGAGGAGTTTTTGGATAGGTGTGGAAAAGTTAAGGACTTTGGATGGCATGCGATTGATAAGGTATGCGGCAGTAAGAATGGCATCCCCCCAAAATATATCAGGCACATTCCTTCCCATTAGGATAGCTCTAGTAACTTCTAATAGGTGTCTGTTTTTTCTTTCCGCTACTCCATTCTGTTGAGGGGTATAAACACAAGAGGTTTGGTGATGGATACCTTGCTGGGTAAGAAATTGTTTTAGTGAACCACTCAGATATTCTTTAGCATTATCACTCCTTAAGATTTTGATGGAGGCATGAAATTGATTTTTAATAAAGGCATAGAAATTCTGGAAAATTTGGTCTACTTCAGATTTTTCTTTCATTAGGTACACCCACGTGGTTCTAGTATGGTCATCAATGAATGTTACGAACCACCTAGCACTGGTTAGACTTTTTGTCTTAGCAGGCCCCCAAATGTCGCTATGGATTAAGGTGAATGGTGTGGTAGGTTTATATGGTTGTTTCGGGTAGGATGATCTTTTGTGTTTGGCTAATTGGCAAGTTTCACAGGAAAAAGGAACTGAATCTTTATTGAATAACTTTGGAAATACATGCTTCATATAATCAAAACTAGGATGGCCTAACCTATGATGCCATAGAAATACATCTTCATTATTAGAACTAGTAAGTGCTCGTTTTCCTCCGAAATTCTTCTGATGTAAGCCTTCAAGATAGTAGAGTCCATCCCATTCCTTAGAACTCCCAATCATCTTCCCCGAGTTTAAATCCTGAAAAACACACCCAATGTCATTAAACAATACTCGACATTGCTTGCTCTTAATCAGTTTGCTTACAGATATCAAATTACAAGTAAGATCAGGTACAAAGAGAACATTATGAATTTCTAAGCATTCTGTTATCACAACAGATCCAATCCCTGCAACATTAGTCACTACTCCATTGGCAACTTTAACTCTAAGATTTTCATGGCACATTCTAAGAGTTTTGAATAAACCTCTATTTCCAGTCATGTGATCTGTAGCTCCAGAGTCAACAATCCATGTGTCATCAGCAGTCATCACAGTATTAAGAGCAACTATAGAATTACCTGATTGAACAAGATTCACATTAGGAGTGGTCTGAGATTTATTCTGTTTCTCGAGGATTTTCCTCAATAGTTGCATTTCCTCCTTGCTCAACTGATCATCATTCTGCTCAGTCTCAGTAAAATTGCTCCGCCCCTCTTGCTGAGATTTGGATTTGACATGTGGAGGTTTTCCGTGAAGTTTCCAACACTCATCCTTGGTGTGACCCTTCATTTTGCAGTAATTACAATGCTTGTTCCATTTCTTCTCTTTGTGCTCTGAAGGCCCTCCTCCTTTAGTAACTAAGGCAGACCCTTCAGTTGGGACTTGACTTCTCTGAGTCAACTGTTTCCTGCTTTCCTCAAATTGAACTTGATTAAATACTTCAAATAAAGAAGGTAAGGGTTTTATACCCATTATTCTACCTCGTATCTCCTCATAAGCATCATTGAGCCCAAGAAGAAAATCATGTATCCTTCCTTGCTCCACCAATTGCTTGTAGTACTGTGCATCTTCAACATCCTTCCATGGATGTACTTCAAATAAATCCAGCTGCTGCCAGATTCTTTGCAAAGTACTATAGTATTGGGTCACAGTCATCTCACGTTGTTGAAGATCCCGAAGTTGCCTCTTTAGTTGAAGCAACGCTGCTGTATTATTCATTGAGGAATAAGTTCGTTTGGCTGCATCCCAAATCTCTTTAGCGGTGTCTGCAAGTAGATAACTTTCACTAATCTCATCTGTCATAGAATTGCATAACCAAGTCATTACTTGATTATTTTCAGCAAACCATGTATCAAATTGAGAATCCTTTGCCTTTGGTTGAGATGCTTCTCCATTGATATACTTCTCTTTCCTTCGCCCCCTGATGTACCTTAACACACTTTGGGACCATTGGAGATAATTGTTGCCATTGAGTTTATGGTTTATAACCATCATCTGAGGATCCGGAACATTTTCCGGCGTTTTTGAAAGTTTCTCAGTCTTATAAGACTTAGTTTGTGAACTTTGGCCGTCAGAATTAGAAGAATATGACCCAAAAACTGGCGGAAAATCCTGTGGATTCATCTTTCTGGGTAGGAAAACAGATTCTGGAAGTTCTGGAGATCACCGGCGGCGGCGCGTGGCGGAGGACGCGGTGGCGCGTGGCGAGGCACGGCGGCGCGTGAGATTCACGCGCTTTCACTGCGGCAGCGCGTGAGGGTCACGCGCGGCTCCGTTTGGGCGGCGGACTTGGGTTTTGGCCGATCGGACTGTTCCGATCACTCCTGGACGGCGCGTGTAGGCTCACTCGCTGTCAAACGGAAACCCTAGGTGGTGGCGGCTTTCTCTCTCCTCTCCTCAGATCTGGTAGGTGGCGGCTCTGCCTCTCTCTCACTCTCTAGGGTTCAAATTGACACCCCGGCTCTGATACCATGTTGAGTTAAAATGAAGAAGAAAGTGTAGAGAGAAAAAGAGAATTATTATTGATCTTTGCAATATGACAAGAGTACATTATATAGGGGAGGAGAGGAGATGAAAATAGGAAACAATGAAAATAGGAAACAACAGAAATAGGAAACAACAATCAAAAAAGTAATTTCTCCTAATCAAAATATTAAATACTAAGATTCTAACATTTATAAAGACATTAGGGCTGTGTTATGTTATGTTTAGATATTCTCTACAAATGCATCCCATCTCTAAGTACAGTAAGGTTTGATTTACTGCTACCCTTAACATTATTAATGAGATCAATTGGGAAGTGAAAGTACAAATGGAGAATGGCTATGTAATATGACTGGAAATATTTGATGGATGGGAAATTGACGCACCTCATTTTATTGATGAGCTAATGATGAATTTTGTCACCTTTTTCAACATTATTTTCCACCTTCCTCTTGTCAATTTCGTCAAGCAGACAGAAAATAATGCATTATGTTTTAACTCCAATTCTAATTTGGTGTTTATAGTCCTCTAGTTAGAACTTATGAACTTGGACTTCACGGATATCTAGTTGTGAACCACATGGGTTGCATGTTAAATTATTGATGAGTATGTCATTTGAAATTCTTGAACTCTACATGTGTGTAGGCCAACACGGGAACGACGATCAAGGAGTCCTCGGAAGAGATATTGACTTTGGTGTGCTGTGTTTGTGGATGATTTTGTAGACATTAATGAGCAAAGTTGGTTAACTTTTGGTCATTCGTGACAGATTTTCCTGATACTTGTTCTACATTCGAGTTAATGCCTTTATTGTTGCGGATTTATCTTTCAAGCGACCATGATTGGATTGCTCGGGTTCTTCTCAATTTATGGTATATTATGTATGACATTCTAGTATGACAATGTAGTGATGTGCTCTGGTTTTTATTATTACTATTATTATATGCAGTTTTATTAGGGATTTAGAATGATAGTAAGTTGCAAGACCATGTGTTATTGAAAGTGAACCTTTTTGCACGGGAAAAGCTTGTGTAATTAACCAACTGGCCAACCTTGCCTTCAAATATTTCCAATCATGCATTTTTTGGAAATAAACTTGTCCAGGCTGAGTTAAATTTTGACAAACATATCATTTGTCATGAACTTCAACCGTTCATTTTCAACTTAACTACTGAACAAAGAATAACTTACAAGACCATGATTGAGGTAATACTAATATATGACAAACGTGTTTACCTAATATATGGATATGTTAGGACTAGGAAAACGTATCCTTAGCAAACTTGGAATGCATATTTATATTCAAGTTTCGAGGAAAAAATTGTCCTGAGTGTGGCATCTAATGTAATTGCATTACTTCTACTTCCAAATGGAAAATCAGCCCATTCACACATAATTAATCATGCCATCTAATCACGGCACACTATGATTTATTCTTTACAAAATAAATAAAAATGCAACAATGACACATAATTAATAAAACAAATAATACAAACAGACTCCTAATGCTTAGGCTGACTCTTCTTCTTGGAACAAGTAAAAAATGGTTTTGGGACTCTATTATTACTCCCTCCGTTGAATGCCACTTGTCCTCAAGTTGGACTAGTGGAAATTGAGTTGTAAGTTTGTCATAGTCTTCTCTGGTTGCATCTTCTACTGGGCGGTCCCTCCATTGAATGAGCAACAACAATGTGTTAGCAGTAGTCCAGTAGCGATTCAGAACTTTGAGGGGAGAAACTAGCAATTCCAGATTTGTTGAGAGGTAAATGAGCAAGTGGTTTGCTTGGTGATTGGTCTGGTGCAGGACGAAGCAGTGAGACATGGAACACTTCATGGACTTTGGATGATGAAGGAAGCTCTAGCTCATAAGAAACATGTCCTACATGTTTCAACACCTTACAAGAGAAAAAAACTTTGGAGATAGCTACTCTAATCGTTTTATGGCCAAAGATTTCTACGATATGGTTGAATTCTCAGGCATAAATAGGGGTGGAAATGAGCCGAGCCGAGCCAGACGTGAATAGGCCTGGGCCTGTAATGAAAAAAGAAATCATAGGCCTAGGCCTGGGCCTGGATGTAGGCTTTTTTTCAGAAAAAAGCCTAGGCCTGCGAAAAATGTTTAAGGCCTGAAAGTCTTTTTAAAGGCCTACTTACAATGTAGGTCTTTAAAAGGCTTCAAGCCTTTTAAAAACCTACTTCGAATTTAGGCTTTCAAAAGACTTAAAGCCTTTTAAAGGCCTATATATCAAACATAAAAGGCCATAAATAGGCTTCAAGCCTTTAAACCAAACCTAACACTTATAATTTTATTTTTAATAAAATAAAAAATGATAATTGCCATCAAAACATGACCCAGATTCAACTCAACAAATAATAATTATTAAACGGGCCAAGCCTGAAGGCTTTTAGGCCGAGTTTTATTGAATTAGGCCTGACCTTTTTACATAAAAAGGCTTTCCAATAAGTCTTAGCCTGACCTATTTAATAAATAGGCTAGGCCAAACTAGGCCCTAAATAGGCTGAGCCGAAGGCCGCCTGTTAAGGGCCTGGTCTGTTTCCACCCCTAGGCATAATACACCCTCTTCTTGAAAATTGCACATCTCTACAGTGTTGGTCAGCTTGTTGGTTCATGTGTTTTCATGCTTTAATTTAATTACTCTTTAGGACCATTAGCATATCATATCTCATTTTAAGACGATCTTCCAATTCTGCTACTAATGTTTTCGCCATGTACATAAGGAATGAGAAAAGGTGGCTCTCTTCTGCAACACCAATTTAAATGGTGTCTCTTGTGTAGAAACATGAAAACCTGTGTTTAAAGAGTATTCTGCCCAACATAAAAAATCACTCCACTTTTTAGGTTGTTCATGAGTACAGCAACGTAGGTATGCCTCCAAACACTTGTTGGCAACTACACTTTGTATGTCGGATTGTACGTGATAAGTTGTGCTCATATTCAAGTGCGTGTGACTTAAGTGAAAAAGCTCTTGTCAAAACCTACTGAGAGAAAAAGAATCCCGATCAAAGACAATTGATCAGGGTATGCCATGTATCTCACCACTTATTTGCAGAATAATTCAGCCACCTTCTCTGCACTATAAAGGTGTGCAAGTGCAATAAAATGGCTATACTTGCTCAACCTATCCCCACCAATAAAATTACATTGAATCCTCTTGATTTCGGAAAGCCTGAAATGAAACCCAGGGATATTTTTCTAAAATGCGTTGTGGAATAGGATGTGGCTTAAAAAAACCAAGTGTAGAAAGTTTTTTATTTTTGATACTTGTTTTGTTGACAAGTTGAGCATGCTTGAATAAATTTCTTGACATCCTTTTTTATGTCTTTCCAATACAAATGAGCACTCACCCTCTTCAAAGTCTTTAGATAGCCCTCATGACCACCAATAGGAGTACCATGAGCCTCTTCCGATAGCTTACAACGCAAATAGGTCTTATTTGGAATCACCAAACGAGTTTTATAATACAATCTCCCATTTTTATAGATTGCTCTATTGTGAAATATCTCTAGTTTCATTGTCTTGGTATCTGCATACTTGCTCTAAACTCCTTTATGAGGAATCAAAGTAAGACAAGCTCAATTCGGCGCTCATAAGTCAATATGGATTTTTAGGGACAAAGATATGGAAGCATATATGGAAGTTTCGAGAATGCAAAGTGGGGATTCCAAGTTCATCCCAGAATGCCTCATACTATCTACTATAGATCATCAGGAAGGAAACATGCCATATATCCATAAGACCACCTCTTGACATATGGTTTGTCAACTCATTCACTCAGTGTCCAAGACTACTAGCTTGTGAATCTGCAAATGTAATCACCAGAGATTATTTTTCCCTTCTAAAAGCTTCCCATCAGTTGGTTTAAAATATTATCTTTTGTTACATCTATCCTTTTTATGTTTTTAGGGCCTGTTTGGATAGAAACTGAAAATTGCTTTTGGAAACCAAACCTAGGTTTCAAGCATATTTTGCCAAACACTCCAAAAACTTAGATAAGCTATTTTACACCAAATAAGCTATTTTTCAGCCCAAAACCTCAGTTGTGGGAAAAGCTCCCCATTTCTACTTTTCAGACAGCAAAAAGGTGACTAAAACATTAAATTACAAATTTACCCTCTTCTCTTTCCTCTTCACTGAGCTTCACCTACTTTCACCTTCATCTACCGTTCGTTGAGCTTCACCTTAACAGCCGATCGGACATCTCCCTCACTCCCTGAAATTTCCGTTCGTTGAGCTTCACCTATCCAAAATTGAAGCATGAGAAGCTGAGTAGGTGAGAGCATTAATTCCCTCAAACCGCTGAGTAAGTGCGACTCCAACTATGAGAGCTATGAGGAGAGCTTTCGGCTGCAAATTGAAGAGGTGTGAGAGCAGGTCATTAATTTCCGAACCCCAGGAGCATAAATTCCAAATCTTCTAGTACTTGAGTTCGAATAGCTTAGGTTGGTCAGTATTAAAATCTGAATCTATTCCAAATCCTGTGGTAACTGAGTTCAGATCTTCAGATAGATGAGGTGGGTGATGAGTATTAAATTGACAATTCCCTGGTAGTTGTGCGTTTGCAATAAATCTAGTAGCCGAGAGCCAGTATATAAGAGAGAGCAATTTTGATTTCAAACTCAGTTATGATTCAAGCTCACTATAAAAGAGAGAACAATGTTTGTAGGTTTGGAGCCTTCAAATTTTTGACCTGCAGATTAATAATTCAAAATTCAGACAAGAGAATACATTTATACATGTATATGTGGATAAGTATGTCATTTAAGAAAGCTTACCAGCAACTCTAAGTACCCTTTGTCTCATGTTAAAGTAGCTCAAATTAAACATAATGTTAAAGTAGCTTTTACCCTTTGTCTCAAAAATAGTTTAACACTTCAAGGCAAATTTCTTTTATGGTTTAATACACAGAGGACTTGAATATTTATCATCAATTGAAATCCTCTTATGTAATTGCACAAAGGACATGAATATTTTTCAAAAAGCTATTTTCACAAAAGCTATTCTCCAGAAGCTAATCCAAAGAGGCTCTTAGTTTAGATTCTTGTACATCTTATTTATTTCCTTGTAAGACATGAGTATATTTAATATATCATTTTACCTTATTATAAAAAAAGTATATTGTTACAATTGTCTTTTACATTTCTTTCAAACTATCCATACGTTTTTTAAGTGATTCACATTTTAGTTTTAATGAAAATCATGAGAATTTGGAGTTTTAAATAAATGCATTGACTTCAACTACATTACATTACAAAGATATTTAAACTTTGCGTTCTTTTCTCTAAATTTATTTTTTATTTTTTATGCATGCACAACCTATATAAACATATGAACCACATATCCGTGGAAGATATATTTGCCAATCTCTCACAATTAAACTAAATAATAAACTACTATTTACTCATTCTTTTGCGAAAAAAAGTTCATTTTACTTATTCACAATCAAGCTCTTACTAATAATTATTGTAATTAAACCACCAGTTTTTTGTATATAAAATACTGACATTGTAATTTGTAATGAGCAACCCCTTCTTGCCCTTCATACAACTTATTAATCCGTTTTGGCTAACTACTCCCTCCCGTCCTTATTATAAGTCATTAATCACCTCTAAATTTTGGTCTTTAATATAAGTCACTAACTGCCATCAACTAATTCATTTATCAAATTTTCCCAATATACCCTCATCATTGGAAAAAGAGATTTCTTTAATTGAATTAACTTTTCCTCCACTTCACTTTTGTTTCTCTCATAAAGATAGAAAATTCATGAGCAGAAAAAAATGTAGTGGCCCAAAGTGATAAAGGTGGGAGGACAAAAATAGAAAAAATAAATAAAATAAGACCAATTTAATTATGCAACTTACATTCTTTGCTTTGTACAGTTTGGGCGGCTGATGACTTATAATAAGGATCAAAGGGCCCAAGGGGGCGTAGACTAGCTAGTAAGAAAATGGAAGGTAAGACACCGCGTACCCACCAGGTCATGGGTTCAAATCCTTGGGAAGTTGTCACCCCAAAATGGGGAATCACAACGGCGACTTCGGATTAATCGGTTCCCGAAGGTGGCCGAACACCGAATGCTCTAACAAAAAAAATAAGGACCAGAGGGAGTTAATATTATAAAAAAAACAAACAATTTAATGACCCACTAAGAACGAAAAGGGCCAACACACACACACACATATATATATATATATGTATATATATATATTGTTATCTTATAGTAGTAGATCATATCATATCATCAATTATCGCTTCCAGATTGCGAAGTACACAGAGACAGAGTCATCTTTAAGCCTTCTTCACCTTCTTCTTCTTCTTCTTCTTCCTTTGCTTTGTTGTGTCTGAAAATGGAGGCTCTCTCTTGCTCAGCTTTGAAGTTTGCAAGGCCTTCAGATCTGCCAGCTCACCATGCTCTTCTCAACTTAGCTTCATCTTCATCTTCTTCTTCTTCTTCGCCTTCCTCCTCCAAATGTCGCAGAAGCAGGCATTGCGTTAAGGCCTCTGTCGCTGTTGAGCAGCAGAATCGGCACACCAAGGTTGCTCTCATCAGGATTGGCACCAGAGGAAGGTATACTTTTAAATATGCCTTTTCTTTTCCTCAAATTATGCTCCATTTTAGGGTTTCAGGCTTTGCTTCTCTTGCTTCTGTAGTTGTGTGATTTCATATTCCTGTAATTCAGCTTAGTCCAATGTCATTGTAAATAATGTTCATACAAAGAAACATACTTAATTTTGGTGTGTACTTATTTTTTTTTTCATTTTTTAAAGAAGTACATTTAAGATTGATTTGATTTGGATGTGAATAATTGTGGAAAAATTGTTACTTCCTCGGAAAAACCAGAGAAGGAAAGATGCAAGGTTATAAAAAAAATGGTGTATAGATACTTAGACTATTTGTCAACCTCAACCTCCTCAGGAAGAAAAACCAGAGAAGGAAAAATTTGCTACTCAGCCTGTAAGTCACTTGATTTAAAATGTTAAGTTAACCTCATGTGTTTTCTGAGCTTTGTGTGTTAGAAGTAATTTTTGTAAAGAAATGAAATCAGATCGCTATTCTATACCACAGGCTAAGCTGCATTTACTTTTTTGTCTGAGTTTTCACTGGCTGGATGAGTTTGGATATTCTAGTTAGTGATTTAAAGTATTTTTTGGTTTTCCAATCTATTTTGGGTTATTAATGAATATTATATATGTAGAGCAGTCCTCTAGCTTTAGCTCAGGCATATGAGACTAGAGACAAACTCATGGCAAAACACTCAGAGTTGGCTGAAGAAGGGGCCATTCAGATTGTTGTAATTAAAACAACAGGTGATAAGATACTATCACAGCCGCTTGCAGACATAGGTGGGAAGGGCCTGTTCACTAAAGAAATTGATGAGGCCCTCATAAATGGTGACATTGACATTGCTGTCCACTCTATGAAAGATGTTCCCACATACTTACCTGACAAGACTATGCTTCCTTGCAATCTTCAACGTGAGGATGTAAGGGATGCTTTTATATCATTGAGTGCATCTTCACTGGCAGACTTACCTGCGGGAAGCGTTGTTGGAACTGCTTCCCTTAGACGAAAATCACAGATACTCCACCGGTATCCTGCCCTAAATGTAAGTTGGTGATGTCAATTTTTCTGCAATGGACAGCATGATTCAGTCACATTGTACTCTTCTGTTTTCATGCCTCTTCTTATTAACACATGGTTATAATTATTAGTATATCCCGAAGCCCTTATAACTTCTTTTTTGCACTTTTGGTAACCTAATGTGGATCAAACATGTAGAACATGAATTATTTTTTTTTTAATAATTCCTAACTACATCCCCTCCTCCTACTGTGATATTTTGCAATTTATGTTTTTTATCATTCATTATTTTTATTATAATAAGCATGCCTTGGGAAGAGGCCAAGAGTCATGGTCTCTTAACATGAAAATTGAGCATTTGTGCTATGATAACATGTTGAACTGGCAAAATTGTAGAGCAAAGTTATATTTTTAGATTGCCGCTACCACTCAAATTATCTTTCATGGTGCCACCCATGTATCGGTGATCACTTGATAATCTGCTCTAATTTCCAGCGGTCAAAAGCTTTTAAACTTGTAACATTATGCTGAGCACCTACAAACTTTATCTTGCAAATTAGCACAAAGGAGTGAAATTTTACTATTGTCCCCCTTTATTTTGGGATCAAACTTTTGTCCCTTCTTTGGAAGAATTAGAAAGAGAGAAAATCCTGTATGATTATTATTATGAAATCATAGACATTGTAGAAGAGTGAGGGAATTGAGAATTCTATTCCCTCGAACAAACCAAATTAAATAGGGCTTTAAGTGTGGTTCTAAAGAAAAATTCGCTGTTTACTATCCTACTTCCAAGTGCAGGCGCACAGAGATAGATAGAGAGATAGAGTTTTTACATGATAGAGAAACAGAATTATATTTTGAACATGACTACTATTATTTTGTGAAATAGCTGTGACATATGATGTCTATGCTTAAATTTTATCTTCTGAATATGATCATAGTGAACGTGGTTGTTTTTTAAAATATCAATAGTAACTTAATCAGTTCAACATTAGTTAGTTTATCTTTTGTTGTCGTTTATGTGACTGAAGTATTCAGAGTACTTGAGAGTATCTTTATTTGATTATAAGGCTTGGTTTTTCTTGCCTTGTGTATTAGTTGTGTATATTTTCTATCTCTTCTATCTGTATGAATTCAATGTTTTTCTCTAAACATTTCCTTTTTCCTGTTGGTCATTTAATATTCTTAACCGTGTTGCTAGAATCATAAATAATTCTATTTTCTCAATCTCAGGTGCAGGAAAATTTCCGTGGCAATGTCCAAACTAGATTAAAAAAACTTAATGAGGGAGTTGTCCAAGCTACATTATTGGCATTAGCTGGACTCAAACGCCTAAATATGACAGAAAATGTGACATCAACCCTATCAATTGATGACATGCTTCCTGCTGTTGCCCAAGGTGCGATTGGAATCGCTTGTAGAAGTGATGATGATAAAATGGTGAGTTTCGTTTTGCACGTGACCTGAAATCGTCATATTGCATTTTGATGTGGCAATCAATTGTCCTCGTTAGGACTTTTAAGGCAACTTCAATTGTATTATAGAAATGACATCTGAGGAACTTAACCCTTGTGCTATAATCTGAGGAGCCTCAATCAGATATAACATTAATGACTTAAAGATTTAAGAGGACCACAGCTTGTAAATAAGCCTCGTCTTAGTTATGTCTTGCTTTGATAAGATAAAATTGATGAATTATAAGATTTTTGACCATTCAGATTGTGGACTTGGAATATTCCCACACAGATTACTAAATTAATTAGACATATTATCTAGATTTTTTAAATTACCATTATTCGATACCGTTTTACTAATTTCCGTGCTGCTGAAGAATAGGTTCCGTATCCACAGATAAATAACTTATTCCAATGATTTTGAACTCAAACATACATTTTAATGATACCCCTAAAATTACTGACACTTTCTTTTTATATTGCTTCTCTGTTTGCTCTTTAATTGATCTTTGCTTACAATAATTCAATAACCATCTGAGGTTTCTAATTTGAAAATTTGTATTTTGATATTCAGACTGTATCTTTGCTAAATTTTCTAATTCATTTGTCTCATCAATTTGTCACGCTGTCTGAGAATATAATTCATTTCATGTTTCAGAAGATTTGAAATTTTCTTTGGTTCATTGGCTCTTCAGGCAGAATACCTTGCTTCATTAAATCATGAAGAGACAAGACTGGCCGTTGCTTGTGAAAGGGCCTTCCTTGAGACCCTTGATGGGTCTTGCCGAACTCCCATCGCTGGTTATGCTTGCAGAAATAAGGATGGTGATTGTTTATTTAGAGGATTAGTTGCTTCTCCTGATGGAACCCGCGGTATGGACAACTTCACTTCTGCCAATTTAAGGATTGAAAGTACAATTTTAGTCCTTCTAGTTCTATAAAGTTTTCAAATGCAATCTCCCCGTTTTATAATTAGTCAATAATCTCTTTTATCGGATATGCCCATCTAAGTTTTTATTCAATCAACAGCTTAAACTGTATTTAGTTATATAGCACCATTAATGAACATTTAATGTTGGCTTTCAAATTATGAGACTGCTGACTTAGCTTATAAATTTTACATGGAGTCTCCATGATGGAGACATGACACCTGAACAAACACTGAATTGTAATATTGTTTTTTCTTTTCAAAAGTAGAATTTCCAAATGTAAACATGTATGGATGTAGACAAATATTTCGGCATCATTTAATGAGACTTTCATCTAACTTCTAAAGTTCTAATCATTCACAACAATTCATACTGTTAGCTAAGCTTGGCATTTCGATTCTCCCTTGTTGTAGTTCTTGAGACATCTAGGACTGGTCCATATGCTGATGAAGATATGGTCAAGATGGGGAAGGATGCTGGGCAGGAGCTTCTTTCTCGGGCTGGTCCTGGTTTTTTCAGTAGTTAACCAATTGGATCAAATGATGATAAAATACAGAGATTTCTATGTCAGGTTTAGGTAATTGCATGCCACGTTAATCCATTCTTTGACCTTTTGTAACTTAAAAAAAATGATTGAGTTCAATTGAGTGCAAAAAGTTCAAACTGTTGTATTTGTATTTGTAATTTGTATTTGTAGGAGATTGGAAAAATTGAGTGCAAAAAGTGAACCGCCCAGAAGGTTCCCTTTTTTGGGCCATTCCATCAATAGGTCCAAATTGTTGTTGTATTTGTAGGAGATTGGTAATCCAAATTTTGTAATGTGAATAGGTGTTGTATTCTATTCTGCTAATGTATTATTCTGCAACGTATCAAACTTTTCTTAGCACTGACATGCGCTTTTGCTAAATGTTCTTATATTTGCTTATTTTGACTGCTATGTTGAAAATATGTAAAATACAAGTAATTAAATTAGTAAGTGATGGTCTTCGACTCTTCGGCTTGTTTAGAAGTTGGTATAAGTGGGGTTTGTAGTGGGGGTAGCAACGGTAGTACCGATGTGGTGATATTTGATAGAAGATACTCCCTAGTCCCTCCCAAATCTTCCAAATTGTAAGGTTATTTTGATTTTCTTTTTATAAATTTAGAATGTAAAATTAATTACTTTAAATTGTCTTTAATAATCATTTTTCTTTAAAATTAATTCATTTTACTTGTAGATTAGTCTATAATCTAATATTTAACATATTATAATTTAGTGATGTAATTTATTTCTTTAATTTTCACATAAAAAAGATTAAGGCTGGGAGGGAGCACCATAGTTAGCACGGGGTTGAGAATAAGTGGGGCTAAAATATATGAGATCCAATTCTAGGCTTATAATTAAATTTAGGGTTAAAGATCAAATTTGCCCCTGAACTTTTTTTGGGATCATATTTGCCCCTAAAGTTTACAAAATGGGTCAAGTTTGCCCTCATATCCTACATGTCATGCCAACTCATAGTCCATGTCAAGCCTGAATCCACCTCATCATCTCCTTCTTTCTACCCTCCACTTCTTCTCCCTCCACCGCCCCCTCTCTCCTTCCACCACCCCAGGACCCCTCTGCCATCTCCCTTTTTCTTTGCCTCTTCTTCACTGTCTCTTTCTCATTCACCTTCTCCCAACCCCATCTTTCCCATTTCGTAACTTTCATTTCTTACATTTAAGATACAAAATGAAAGTTAAATGTGACCCGAAACATTTTCAGAAGAAATAATCTCACTTGAATCTCACAATAGCGTAACATGATGAAATTACTTGAAGCCCATATGGGGAAAGGAGGAGGCTGTGTTCCCAGCAAGACCAAGAAATCATCATCAATCGACGACGATCCTCCAATCACAGAAGTGTTAGACGGTGTTTAGACCTTATTGGGCTTGGGCCTTCAGCAACGGCCCAAATAGAGGAATGTATACAAATGGAGCCCCTAAATCTATAATGCAAACGGTCAGAACGTGGATAAGGAAGGAAGACTCAGTCGCCCACTTATTTCGGACCTGTTGCCCACCTATATCGGAGCACGTGTGACGTCCACCATCCATAACTGCTGCCTATATCTTCACAACTGCCTAACGGACGCTTCAGCTATAAAAGGAGTATGGACTCAACACAAAGGCCAGGAGCAATCCACTACATTCAATCTCTCTTTTCATCTCTTAACTCTCTGAATTCCCCCAATATTATTCTGATCATTGTATTCTCCCTAAGATCTATTATTTGTAATCAAGGCTTTGACGCCCAGCTTGTAACCACCGTTGCCGGTGACCCTCTTACTATTGTATTCCATTTCATATCAATAAAGATCTCTTTACTTTTTGTCTTATATTATAAAGTCTCCCTATACCGTGCATCAACAAGAAGATTCCAGAAACCCACCAATCAATATCGATGCAGAAGCAGATTCAATCCAAGAAATAGTGTCAGAGTCAAACCCAGAAGTAAAGTTAATTTTCATAGTGTTCTATTCAATGTACGGACACGTGGAAGGATTGGCGAAGAGGATGAAGAAGGGTGTTGTTGGGGTTGAAGGGGTGGAAGGGGTTCTGTATAGGGTGCCTGAGACTTTTCCTGTTGAGGTTTTGCACCAAATGAAGGCTCCAATGAAGGATGAGGTTGTGCCAAAGATTTCTGCGGCGGAGTTGGCGGCGGCGGATGGCTTTTTGTTTGGCTTTCCGACCAGGTATGGGAGATGGCAGAGGGGTCCTGGGGTGGTGGAAGGAGAGAGGGGGCGGTGGAGGGAGAAGAAGTGGAGGGTAGAAAGAAGGAGATGATGAGGTGGATTCAGGCTTGACATGGACTATGAGTTGGCATGACATGTAGGATATGAGGGCAGACTTGACCCATTTTGTAAACTTTAGGGGCAAATATGATCCCAAAAAAAGTTCAAGGGCAAATTTGATCCTTGCATAAAACTTTCGGGGCAAATTTGATCTTTAACCCTTAAATTTAAGGATAAAATTATCTCTCCCATCTATATCTTCCTTCCCCTGCCCTCCATAAATCCCGTCTATAAATCTGTTTTTTTTTTCTTTTTGCATCAAACCTATAAATCTGTTTTAAAGAGCCATACATAATCTTAAACATAGATATGAGTTAAGGAGGTGTGAGTATTTTCTATACTTTAAAGTCAACCACCACAGTTAGATTAAAATGCTTGAATTTGATTCAATTAGATAGCAAATAAATAAATATAATGGAAAACATTAAATTCCAACATGATGGTCATATTTGAAAATTTGAAATTGCAACCCAAAAATTGTAAAAGGAAAGGGAAAATATTAGAAAAGACGTTCAAAATAGGTAAATAATAATTTGGTTGAGCGAATTTGGAAAAAAACATTCGGGTGCCGTTGAGACGTACTATCTTCTCAAAATTTAAAGGAGATTATAAAAATGTCATCAACAAAAACCTTCTTTTTTTTTCAAGATACGTTAAGGGCATAGGTCATTTTCATTAAATTTGATAGATTCATGGCACAAAAAATTCTCATGTGAACTCGATCCACCATGTCATTTGTGTTTTGGCCAACCATAAGTTAACACATAAGGGATGACTTGGAATTTTTTATTTGACTTGGCAACCAATGTTGTAAGAATCAGACCGGACCGGTCCAACCGTCGACCGTTTTCCATTTCGTCTCAACGGTTATCCATTCAACCGTCGGTCCAACTATTGGTCTAAGCGATTCGATCGTGTTGAACCATGATTCAAAGTCCTTTACGGCTCGCCTTCCGATACAGTTTTTACAACATTGTTGGCAACCAAAAAATAGCAATTAACTCAAAAAAAATATTTTCTTATTCCATGTTTTCAATTTTTTATATTTTACAAGTTAAATAAATATATTTTTATAATTTAGTTGCTATTTTTTGGTTGTCAAGTCACATTAAAAATCCCACATCATACCTTACTTGTTAACTTGTGGTTAATTAAAACACAAATGATGTGTTATACCGAGTTCACGCTAAAATTTCTCGCTATAGCACCTAATTGTCCTTTTCCAAATTCAGTGCACCCAACTATATTTTTATTTTTGTAGGAGCACTAATGTTTTGTTTTCGGTAGCTTGGGAGGAAAATGCATTTTTTTTTTTTTTTTTGCAAAACCAACAAAACAGTCTGTGGAGTCTCCATTCCACTATAAGGAAGAAGTGGAAAGTGGAAAGCGGCTTCCCATAGAATAGAATAAGGTAAGATTGCTAATACTATGCCTTTTCCCTGTAACCCCTTCGTATCATCGCACCATTTCTCCCTTAGTTTTTCTATATGCAACATCATTAATTAAAAGGGTATGATACATATTAACTAAGCATGTTTCAAGGATTTCAATGGGCTTCTTTACTTTAGGTCCGCCTATGATAGTAATTCTAGGGCTCATATTTGCTCACTGAAATCTGTCATGTGTGTAACATCATGGAGCTGTCTATTTAATCTATTATTCTGTTTTACCAGTAAAAGGAGATTTTTTTGAAGCATCCCTCTGTTGTTTGTTTTTACAAGTCACAGATTTTAAGGGACTTTATTGGAAATTTACTGTCTGCATCATTGTCAACTGTTCTCCTGCGCGTCGTTGGATGAAAATGTCAGATGTTGAACATATTTATATTTACTTGACTTGTGTTTAAATACCTCACCTCTTGGTCTTGTATGATAATGACTGTTAAAGTGATTGAGGATGCTGCATCCTGAAGTAGTTTTCTTGATTGCTGCAAGTGTACTCTGCCAATGATAAGTTGATTGTGGTTATAGGTAGAGCTGAGATTTCGGACTAGTCTGATTTAAACGGGTCTGCCCGACCCAACCCACTTTTAATTCGGGCTAGCCTGTTTTTTTCTTGACTTTTAGCCCGTACTAGTTCGGGCTCAACCCGACCCAAATGCAATCTTTATGTTCAAAGTTGAGATTTCAAGTCAGTCCAACCCGACCCACTTTAACCCGTTTTAATTCGGGCTGAACTTTTTGCAACCCAATTCGCTTTTTCTGTGTATTTTTGTGCTCAGAAGTCCCAACTCTAGTTACAGGACACCTACCCATTTTAGTCTCCTGCAATCGATTAAATTTTTAATCTTATCTTGGTGGTTATTTTTGGGGTTGGGGGACATAGTATTTAGAGACAGGTTTGACTGGGTACAGAAATCAGGAAGCAGAATTAATATGACAATAATATTCGCATCACTTGGTGTTGTCCTGCTATATGATGCACAAGAGTGAAGGGGATGCTTAGTACAGATAATGGAATCGAATGATAATATAATTTTGAGAATGAGCATGACTTAAATGTTGAGGAAAGTAATGAAAAAACATGATATTGTTTAGTGATTATTCTAGAAGCTAATAGACTTCACAATATCTGTTTTTTTTCCTGCATTGGAATTAAATTATATTTCTGTCAAGTATTGCCAAATGTATCCAATAGTCACCTCAAACATATGTGGCACATTTCAAAATAAACTCTATCTGGTGGCCCTTAGCAAGAGATAAAGCAGCTGCGAGACTTTGTTATTTTAGAAACCCTATAATTCTTTTGTTGCATGTGTTATTAATTATGCTGCATCTATTGTGAAAAGTTGTTTAATCGTTGTGTTGGCTCTTGATCAGTTTCGTTTGCTTGTAAGTGAAGGTCAGTTATGCTGTATTTAAATGTTGTGCATTTTTATATTTTTATATTTGGAATAATGACTATTAAATATGTTATTTTCTTAGATTGGCTCCCTTATTTTGTTTGGTTCTTATTCACCTCATTTCATTCACTCTCAACTGCTGCCTTATTGATTGCATCAAAAGGTCAGCATAAAAGCCTTTACTCTTCTTAGTGGCCTCACTCCTTGATCTCGTTAGATAATGATCATGATTCGTTGATGTTGCCAAGTGCTATTTTAGTATCATCAACAATTTTCTGCAGTGACGTGCTCTGACCCTCAGAATACTTTTAGTCACTCTCCAAATATCTTAAAATTATACTAAGATCACTCAAATAATTGTAATTTCATCAATAGAAGCTATCATTGTAGGCGTAGGCATAGAATACACATCCTTTGAAGGAGATCATTGTATAATTTGAAACCAGAGGGATTGCAGGCTTAAAGTTGCAAAAATCCTATATGAAGATCAATGTAATTTGTTGATTTTTCATTTTTGAATTATACTCAGTTGAATAAAACTTCTGGGTACAAAATAAATGACTTGCAACTTCTTATATGTTTACCTTTGATTTTTATTGTTTTCTCTTTACATTGTATAGTTCTTTGTTCTGTGGCTAATTAGGTGACAAATTTTGTGAACGTTAAATGGAAGCCAAGTTTTTTCGTTTTCTCAAGATTGTTGGTGTTGGATACAAAGCTAGAGCTGAATCTCAAGGGCGTCTCTTGTATCTCAAATTGGGTTACCGTCATGAAGTTGAATTGACGGTACCACCTGCGGTTCGGGTATTCTGTTTTAAAAACAATGTGGTTTGCTGCACTGGAATAGACAAGCAAAGGGTGCACCAATTTGCTGCTACTGTGCGTAGTTGTAAGCCACCTGAAGTCTACAAAGGCAAAGGTATATTGTACATTGATGAAGTTATCAAGAAGAAGCAAGGAAAGAAGTCTAAATGATCACATGCATGTTTCAAGGCAATACAGGTTTTGATGTATAATGCCTAGTCTGCAAAAACGGGCTCCTACTACCCAGGAAAGAGAACTGTTTTAGCTTGATTAGTAGTTGGAAACCATTTTGGTGTTTGCCATGTTTCAAGAGGCATTGATAATCGTCTAGATATTTTATTTGAACTAAAAACTTGCATTTATTTCCTCATAGTTTGGCTTTGATCAAAGGCTTATACTTTTTTCAAATAGAAAAATTCTGATGGTGCCTGACTAAAAAATAGGTGGGTTCAATCAATAATTCATTGCTAAGATTTAGACTTCGTTGTTTAAATATTTGTTGTCAAGTGTTTCAATAAAAATATAACATCTTTATACAACCATAAGGTGGAGAATCATATTACTTTTTGAGTTTTTAGGGTTCAAATCCCACTCCTTCTACTTAATGAATTTATTTACCCCAAAATTGAAAAATCACATCGGTCGTGGCTTTAAATCTTACCTTTTCCTCAAAAATCACATCGGTGGTGGCTTTGAATCCTACCCTTTCCACTTTGTGAATCCCACCCGTTGAAGCACCAATGGCTGGTAGGGGTTAGTCTATTTAAAAAATATTGAACTAGGTTTTGGTCCATTCCCTTAAGCTTTCAAAAGGGCCTATGGTCCATGCCACCCAAATGTTAATTCAAAAAGAAATTGTTTTTCCTAAGTTCCTCTACATATTTTGATAGTTTTTTTATTAGATTTCCCTATATTATATTTACCCTGTTATTATTGAATTAAGAAAATAAGAAAATGTGTATGCGAGTTATTGTGATGTGTCATGGGAATAGTTATTGTGATGTGTCATGGGAATGTGTCATAGAGAAAATGTAAGACTGCATAGTACCTAAAAGTGTGGTGTGACCGTGTGATGTGTAAGTGCGTGAAAAGAGAGTTTTAAGCTAAATTTTTTAAGGATATTATGTTTATTTGATATAACACAATTATATTAAGTAAAACAAGTGTCATCAACATAACACACATAAACCTAAAAAAAAGCAAACAACAAAAAAAATGATTTTAAAAATATACTCCCTCCAGTCCTAAATATAAGACCTAGTTGACTTTTTTAGAAAATCATATAAAAAAGCAAAATAAGTTAATTTTAAATTGATTTACCTAATTTTTCCCTTAAACTAGTTTATTTTACTTATAAACTGATGTATAATCTAAAAATATATCAAATATGTCATGATTTAATAGCCTATTTTGTAACTTTAACCTCTAAAAAAAGTCAATTAAGTCTTATATTTAGGACCGGAGGTAGTATCACGTAGGAGTGCAAAGTACCAAAAAGTGGGTGTAGAGCTAGTAATATGAGCTCAACATAAGCCTGCATATTATAAAAGAGTCAAAGTTGGGGCTTTTGTAACCTGGCACACACCGTATAGCTTATAGCTGGGGAGGGGTAGCCTATAGGATGGCTCACCCCACACACGCATATAAAAGAAAAGAAATCCCTATTTAATTCATTAATATATTTTTTAAACACTTCACTAATATAAAATGTGATTGACATAATGAATTGTGGTACTTGTATAATAGAATATGAAATTTTGTTATAATATTGTTATTACAATAAAACTATGAAGATGTTTATGCAAAAATGTGTAATTGTGGAAGTTCACGACTTTATAGCAATGATAATCTATTTTTGTTATATTTTCTCCCTCTTTTTGGCATTTTCAAAACCAAAAATTAAAAGAATTTTTAAAAGGAGGACAAGGCAACCCATCCTAAAGATTATGGTTAGACCAAGGTTTTAAAACCCGAGCCGGACGTCGAGCCGGAAAACTGAGCGGGTCATGGTTGAAACGGTTGGACCGTTCGGTCGAACCGGTGACGTAATAATTTAATGAAAATTAAATATATAAATATTGTTAATACTTAATAACTTAATATAATTAGGATGAAGATATTTTTTTAATCAAGTTCATTTTTTTAATCAAGTTCATTTTTTTTCTGCTGATATATTTTTTTTTTTTGCAAGTTTCAATTTCTGACCGGTCCGGCTCGTTCCGGTTCACGGCCCAACTCCAGCTCCCGGGTCAACAACGGGTTAAAAGCGGCCTAAAACGGGCTGACCAGCAAAACGGCCCAACAGAGTCAAACGGGCCGTTTTTCTCACTGGCCGACGGTCCGACCGGTCCGACCGTCCGGGTCGGGCCGGGTTTCAGAACCTTGGGTTAGACCCATTTAAGTAGGGATGAAAATTTGTTAGGCCTATATAGATTTATTAATAGGTGTAGACCTACAATAGATATGGGCTTGGGCTTCTATATAGACCTCTTTCAGCCTGAGCCTCAACCTTCTGAATGCTTAATAAAATTAAAAATCCTGTTTGAAACCCTACTTAAAAATAAAATATTATATAAACTTAAAATGCTAAAACCATGATTTCATATTTGACCTTTTAATCCATTGAAAGATTCATACATATCTTAAAAACCTCATAGCACCATTAATCTAAATTTTCTCTCTCTTACATTTATCATAATAGAAGTGAAGTTTGAACCACTAATTATTAAAAGAGTTGTGTTCGGTGTATTAACAATACAATATTAACTTTAGAATTGAAGTTAAGTTTATAATATTATAAATAATTTAGATCATTTTATTTTATATCATATCTCATAAAATAAATTTGGAAAAAAAAGTAAATAGAACAGGCACATAGCCTTGTAGGCTAACCCGAAGAAAAGCTTGTCCTGTTTATGTTACAGTACATTGATTAAAATAAGTTAACTTCGTTAATTCCGAATCTTTCCCATTTATTATCTTTCATCTGTGTACTTCCTCCGGTTCCTAATATAAGAACAAAAAATTTGAATGGTTTTGTTTCTAAATATATTTCACATTCTCTCCTCATTTAATGAGTTTTTTCCTAATTTAACCATTACTCTCTTTCACATTAACTAATACTTATGTATCTCTCTCTTAAAAGTATTATAATAAATATTGGCAATATTAAAAAAAAAAACATTAACTTCAGACACCTAACTAAAGTTAGAAGCTTTTTTTTTTAACTCTTATATTAGAAACTTTTTTTTTTGAACTGACTCTTATTATACTCCCTTCGGTCCCTAATGTAAGAGCCCAAAATTTGAATGGTTTTGGTCCCTAATGTAAGAGCTCACCCCACTTTCTCTCCTCATTTAATGCATTTTTTCCTACTTTACCCCTAACTCTCTTTCATATTTATTAATGGTTATGTATTTCTCTCTCTTAAAAGTATCATAATAAATATGGGCAATTTTGGAAAAGAAGTATTAACTCCAGACAACCAACTAACATTCACATGTTTTCTTAAGAAGCGTTTTTTTGGCGGCTAGCTCTACCGGAGGTAGTATTAGAGAGTGGAGGAGTATTACTCTTGTATTGATTATTTATTTTTAATTTAGAAAGTATTTTGTTTTTAAATAGTTTCCATCCTCGTTTACCAAGGTAGCTCACTTCCTAAAAAGAATCCTGCGGAATCATCAGTCCTCAGACCAGACAGTTTTGTCTGTCTTTGCTTTCACACTCCTCACTGTCCCAACCACCAAACCCTATTCTTCTTCTTCACTCCCAAATTTTCAACTCATCATTCTCATTTTCCCTTAATTTCTTCAAGGTAAGCCTCTCGTTCTTCTCAAATTCCACCTCAAATCTCAAATCTCTCCTTTTCATTTCGAATTAATTCTCTTCTTTTCTTGCTCGCATATTTTTTTATGCTCATGTTACAATGCATGTCCATTTTTCACATGCTGATCCCAGCTTTTCCTCCCTTGTGTAAATGTGTTTGTTTACTGTTTAGGTTGTCACGCTTTTCCACATTCTTGATTGTAATGGAAAGTGCATGTGATGTGAATTTATAGTTATAGGCTTTCATAGATTGATTGTTTGCTTGCTTGTTTTAGGTAAAAGAAGCTGTTCAATCACAAAAACTTGTCATAAAGAGTGTCAAATTATTGCAAGGTTGCATGTCTTTTTTGTTTACCTAGTTTAGCATTGATTGAACTTTTTCTGCCTTGGGCTAATATATAAAACTGAAACTCCATATGTGAATGTGTTTTAATTGATGGCCTTTGGTGTTTGTTTAAATTCATGGTGAAATATCGAAACACGTTGACTGCTTTTCCTGTGCTCAATGTGAAGAATTTTCTGGATCATGTTATACTTGATGGAAGTTGTACATGAGGTAACAATTTGTATACCATTTGTCTTTTCCTTCAGGTGCCATACCGACAAAGCTTGAGAGGAACTGGGATGGGTCACGGCTCGGATGAAGATACTGATATCAGTGAATCTGAAATGGACGAATATGAGGAGAAATCCTATGAAAAGCTTAAAAATGGAAGACTTCTGGTGAAAAACCCGGATGAGACTTTTAATTGTCCTTACTGTAAGAAGAGAAAGAGAAATTTCATGTACAAGGACCTCCTTCAACATGCTTCTGGGGTCGGGCAGAGCAGTTCACAAAAAAGAAGTGCTAGGGAAAAGGCTAATCATTTGGCTTTAGTAAAATACTTGGAAAATGATCTTATGACTGTGGATGGTCCGTCTAAACCTGTGGATGGGTCTAAACCTGTGGATGGCTCCTCCAAACCTGAAGATGAAGGCAATCCTCGCGTCAATCAGGATGAGCAGTTTGTGTGGCCTTGGATTGGAATTGTAGTAAATATTCCCACGCGACGATCAGAAGATGGACGTTGTGTAGGGGCAAGTGGATCCAAGCTACGGGATGAGTATAGAGCCAAGGGTTTTAACCCTTTTAGAGTCAACCCTTTGTGGAATTTTAAGGGTCATTCCGGAACTGCCCTTGTTGAATTCAATAAAAGTTGGCCTGGCTTAGATAATGCGTTAGCGTTTGAGAAATATTATGAATCAAATCATCATGGGAAAAAGGATTGGTATGCTGAAACTGAGGAGAAGTCTGGTCTTTATGCATGGGTCGCTCGTGGTGATGACTACAAATTGAACAATATTATTGGGGAAAATTTGCGGAAAATGGCGGATGTCAAAACTATTCCTGAACTTATGGAAGAAGAAGCACGAAAGCAGGACAAACTTGTGTCAAATTTAACTAACATTATTGAGATCAAGAACAAGCATTTGAAGGAGATGGAAGTTAGATGTAGTGAAACTGCACTCCGCATGGACGTTGCCATGGGAGAAACAGACAAGCTCATGCAATCTTACAATGAAGGTATTTTTCAAAAGTGGACCTCAAATAATGTTTGTACACTTGGGTTAGATGGTCGGCTTTCTGGTGGCTGATGTCTGTGGTTTATCATGACGCTTAAGTTCGTGGTTTTTGATTATTTGGTCACTCAAAGAATAACTAAATTCTGTTTGAATGGCCATAAAACATTTCTTACCACTCGTCATTTATCTATGATTTTGAGCTGTTCTTGTGAAACTGTTTGATCCAATGATTTCTATTTTTCAGAGATAAAGAAAATTCAAACTAGTGGAAGGGATCACTTTCAAAAGATCTTCAATGATCATCAAAAGCTGAAATTACTAGTAGAATCTCAGCAGCAGGAGCTTGACTTGCGGAGTCAAGAATTGGAAAAGCGTGAGGCCCACAATGAAAGTGAAAGAAAAAAGATGGCCGAAGAGCTTGAGAAGGTATGTCATTAGTTCAGGGGAGACATTGACAGGAAAGTTTGACATTACATGTTTATTGTCTCTTTCAAATCTTACTTATGAAGCTTGTGGAGCATCTATTTAACTATTCCGTTCTTGATTGCTTTTACAGAATGCAATAAAAAACAGCTCCCTCCAGCAGGCTGTTCTTGAGCAACAGAAAGCTGATGAGAATGTTTTGAAATTGGCTGAAGATCAAAAGGTCATTTAAATTTCCTTTAGTATTGTTTATAGCATATCCATTTCCTGTCAGTGTTAAAATAAGAGGTTATTGATGCCATTTGAATATAAATTCTATCCAGAGGCAAAAAGAACAACTGCATGCTAAAATCATTCGACTTGAAAATCAATTGGATAAGAAGCAGAAGTTGGAGCTGGAGATTGAACAACTTAAAGGATCACTAAGTGTAATGGAGCACATGAAAGATGATGGAGATGCAGAAGTTCTAGACAAAGTTGATGGTATACTGAAGGATTTAAGAGAGAAGGAGCAGTCACTTGAAGAGTTGGATGCATTGAATCAAATGCTTATTATCAGAGAGCGCAAAAGCAATGATGAGCTGCAGGAAGCTCGCAAAGAATTGATTGATGTAAGTTTTGGGTTTATTTTCTCTCTCCAATTTTGTGATTCATTCAGTATTTTGTTTGAGAGAATATGCTTAATCAGATCCAATATTTCTTTCTAATCTGAAAGTAATTGTTTTCATTCTCATGTGAGAGATGTGATTTCATTTATTGTATGAATTGTTTATAGAATCTGATAAATTTTATAAGACAGTAGTTTAAACTCCACCTACGTTTATATCTGATCCCAAGCCCACCTAAACATTTCGTTAACATATATCTAAAGATTTGGTTACTAGTAGAGTACAATGGTATCATTCTATCCATGTAGCTGACCCCACCTTGTGAGATAAAACTTTGTTGTTGTCGTTGTTGTTGTATAAGACAGTACTGATGAAGCTGTTTTGGATCTCTCTCACCTTCTATGACAAAAGAAGGGGAAAAATATGAAGTAGGAAATCCTTTTTTGCATTTTCTCTTTCAGGAAATGTTAAATTTAGAAAAAGCATGGTTAGTAGTTAAATGTGAATTGACATGATTTATGGAATCTCCCTCCTTAAGGAAATTGCATAGTGAGTAAACTTCTGATTGAACAAAATAACTTCTTTAATATGCATGTACTATTTCTATCAAAAACATTTTATGTTATTGTTTTTTCATGGCTGAGGACATAATATCCAAGTAACTCAGTTAATATCTAAGTACCATATGTTACCCAGTTGTTTGTCACGTGTGCATTTATCAGGTTATGCATATCAGATTGACTTGTTATGGTATTTGCGGAGTTGTATTCAACTATGATTAAGGGCATATCCAGTGCTTATCTTATCAAGTGACATGTTATCTTTACCTTGGTTGCTGATAAATTATTATTTCTGCCTTGAAGTTTTGTAAGATATTCTTTTTTATTAAGAGCCTTTAAAGATATTTATGGCGCACTTTAGCTGGTGGGATGTAGTAATTAATGGATGTCTTTTTGCAGGGCCTTAAAGACATAAATCGTGCCCAAATTGGTGTGAAGAGAATGGGGGAACTTGATAGTAGACCATTTCTTGAAGCTCTGAAACAAAAATATAATGAGGAAATGGCTGAAGAAAAAGCTTCGGAACTCTGTTCATTGTGGGAAGAGTATCTGAGGGATCCAGAATGGCAACCATTCAAATTTATTGAAGTTGACGGGATAACTAAGGTGTGTATTTCTTAGATTTATGGACCTGGTATTTCCTGCTTGACATTTTTTATGTAAATGGTAGAATTGTTGACAGAATGGTGTGGTAGCTAAGGTGTTCCCCCTTAAGTTGCTCATGGCCATGCTATGCCATGTTTCTTGTGCATGGCAGCTCTTAGTTAACTGAATTGTACTCATCTGGTCCTAAATGTAGGAGCTAGAGCTAGATAGAGGGCTATTTTAGTCCTAAATGTTAGACTTCAATCCTCTTTGTGCCCCATATTTATCATTTTTCTCCCAAAACACTCCTGTTATACTCTCTCAACAGGTAGCAATCAAATCCAAATGGTTAGAAGATAATTGTTATATAGGGGTATTTTAGGAAAATCAGGTCACATTTGTTAAAATTAATCAATCAAACTAACTTTTTAGTTTACCCAAAAGCTAAAATACATATAGTTTTCCTCACCATTAATTTCTCTCTCCCTTAAAAGCATAAATATTACACCCTAAACTTTCATATCTTGACCAATAACCCCTTCCTGTTAAGAAATCTGGTAACTCTTAACAGAATGTGTCGTGTCATATTTATTATGATGACTTGGAAAATTACATAGACTTATTAATTTATTATTGATTAAGAACTTAGTTGTGTTTAAAGGTAATTCTGTCATTCTATCAATGTCAGTCCCTGATTCCCTTTTCACTTTGGATTGGTTCAATCGTCTCCCTTCCTTGGTGGTTCTCTCTTCTTAACTTATTTCATCTCTTAAAATGTATACCTTTTTCATGCAATACCTTTTTGTTCCTTCCTTTCTCTTCACGCTCTTTTATCACCTTCTCCATCAAAACATCTAACATTCCCTAATTCCAATTAGCCTTATTTGGCGATCTCATGTTCTGACGTTTTGGCGTCTGCAAGGGACTTTGCTTACTCTGTAACTATCTTTATTTTTGTTTTTGGTTCTTTTCTTGCTGAATTAGCATTCCAGTTTTCTATATACATGTACTTTAAAGAATAACTCGGGGAGTGAATTATTAACATGTCTGTGGAGTTGATTGTATTGGCAAGTAAAATTGGGAAGATTCAACCACAACATGGTATAGTAATGCAAATAAGAATTTATCTGCACCATTCTTCAATCCAAGTAGCTCCATCAATGCATGGACAACAAAGAAAAAATAGAGATACGTCAAAGGGGTAGATGATTGTACTTGTGAAAGAAGAAATCAGGTATTATCATTGATGAAATCACAGAAGTATCCTTCTAGCAAGACTTTGCTTTTACAACAACAACAAAGCCTTATCCCTCTAGGTGGGGTCGGCTACATGGATCATACGGCGTCATTGTATTCTATCATTCACCAACTCTTTTGGTATATTTTTCAACAATAGATCTTGTTTTATAAGTTCATCGAGAGTTTGCCTTGGTCTCCTTATCCCTCTTAATTGCACTCCAAGTTGTTTGGTCCACCCTCCTCATTAGTGCATCTATTGGTCTTCTTTGGACAGGTTCAAATCATCCCAACCAATTTTCCACCAATTTCTTAGTAATGGGAGCTACTCCAACCCGTCCTCATATATGGTCATTTCGAATTTTATCCTTTCTTGTATGACCACATATGTATCTCAACACCCTCATTTCAGCAACCCTCATTTTATGTTCATGTTTTCCCTAAGCTGCCTAACATTCACTACCATATAATACTTCTGGTTTTATAGCAGTGCGGTAAAACTTTCCTTTTACCTTATGGGGTACTTTCCTATCACAAAGAACTCCAATAGCTTTCCTCCACTTACACCACCCAGTTTGGATTCTATGATTGACATTGTCATCAATTTCACCATCTTGTTGTATAATTGATCCTTAGTATTTAAAGTCACTTGAAGAATTATTTGATCTCCCAGTTTAACATCGAAATCACCTCTAAGTTGTCTGTTTGTGAAATTGCAATGCATATATTCTGTCTTATTCCTACTCAGACGGAAATTCTCGACTCTAAAGTGTTTCTTCATATGTCTAATTTAGAATTAATCTCTTCTCTTGATTATGCCAAAAGTACTATATCATCAGCAAAAAGCATATACATAGGTGCCTCTTTGGTACTCTCAGTTAAAAGATCAAACACCAAGTTAAATAAATATGGGTTTAAAGATAATCCCTAATTTAGGCTAATCCTTATAGCAAAGTCTTTTGTTGTCCTAACCTTAGTCAATACTTGATCGTACATATCTTGTATTGCTTTTATATACGTTACACACACTCCTTTCTTTTCTAAGGTTGTCCAAAGCACGTCTCTTGATACCCTATCATATGCTTTTTCTAAGTCGAATGAAAACAATATGTAAGTCTCTTCTTCTACTTCGATACTTTTCCATCATCTCTCTTAATAAATAAATTGCCTATGTTGTCGATCTTCCTAGCATGAACACAAACTGTCTTTCAGAAATATCAGTCTCCAGACTTTGGTACCATATCATGCCCAAGACTTTGCTTTTAATCAATGAAAAATTAAAAAGTCCATATAATTTTGCCAAGGCAGCTGACCTTTTTTAAAGGCAAGGGGTTATTGGTCAAAATATTAAAGTTGATGGTGTTATAAAGGTGGGAGCAGTTACGCACAACCAACTTAATGGTGAGGGGGTTATTTGTATAAGAAAATATAAGAAATGAATAGCATCAATGACTGAGGGAATATTAGTTTTAAAAATTTGAATCGTATGATTGTCATTAGTCACTAACCATTTAGATAAATACATGACTCATTTGGAAGCAGTTACTAATCAATCATAAATTGTAGAATTTGGTGTCTTTCAAGGAATTGTGGCAAAATCATATGATTCAAACATTTAAATAATTGTTAAAATAATGGATATCATCCAGCAAAATCTGTTCATGATGACTTGATGATGCTATTTCACTGCAAATAATAAAATTTTGCATAGTCTATTTATTTCTTAAATTTTCAAAGAAGAAGATTACTTCTGCCGAGAAGTTTAGATAATCAGTTTTCTCAGTGGCAGCATCCATGAAAGAATTGATGTTGCAAAAGGGTCTTTTGTATCAATATCTTCATTCCCATGCTATACCTTTTGCTGTGTCCATGGTAGCTCTGAAAATGGTTGTTTAAGATAAGGTTTCTCTATCTTAGCGATTTTTGCTGACCAAAGGAGAGTCTATGTCCTGATACCTTTTTTGTAACTGCATCCAGCCATTGGCCTTTGTAGGTTTCTAGCGGTAAATGTATCTTGATTACCTATATGTCAAAATTAAGAACCTCCACAAGTCAGTCATTGTTGATACTCCACAAAATAATGACAAAGGGATCTATGTTAAAACCTGATAGAACCTAGCCAAAACAAATGCAAACAAGAAGATAATGGTACTGGAAATATCTTTGTTACTGATATAGAACTGGATAAAACAGTAACAATGCCCCCTTATAGTATGGAAGCTTCTTGGAAAAGAAATGACAGCCTAAGACAAACAAAAGATGAACCAAAATAACATAAAAGAACTCCACTCAGCCTGATGCATTCGAGAGTACCAGGCGCCTCTCCCAAAATAACCAACTAACCAATTTACCCCTCATTCTCACAGTGCGTGTTTCCTTATACCCACTACTGCTCTGCTCTGTCAGCTCATGGTCCCCACTCTTGGTCCCCTCTTGATGTATTGTTGTATGCCTCTTCCGCTGAATTAATGGGCCTAATTGCCCTCCTCTTGTACACTTGGCCCGAATACCTATTGGGCCTAACATTCCCGCCCCCTTCAGTCCACACATTGTCCTCAATGTGAAAATCAGGAAACTGCAGTTGTATAACCTCCATGTCCTCCCATGTGTTCTCATGTACAGGGAGGTTTTTCCACTTAATTAACAGCTGCACTTTGCCCTCAGCAGATTGCCTAACCGTTTCCACTCTGTCCGGTTCCACTTGCAATTCCAAATCCTCAGTGAGCTCTTTAGGAAGAGCTTGGGCCACAGCGGCTGGTTTTAGTGCCTTCTTCAATTGACTGACGTGGAAGACATTATGAATCCTAGCTGAGGCAGGTAGATGCAGTCGATATGCTACCTTCCCTATCTGTTCAGCGACTCTAAAAGGGCCATAGTACCTTGGTGATAGCTTCTCATTCACCTTCCGAGCCAAAGACTTCTGCCTATAAGGCCTTAACTTGAGGAAAACCATGTCCCCTTCCTTCAGCTCCACCTCTCGTCTGTGTTTATCAGCCTGAACCTTCATCCGGTTCTGAGCCTTCTCAAGTTGTTCTTTGAGCTCCTGCAGTATTACATTGCGGTCCTGCATTAACTGTTCTACTTCTCGGACTCTAGTGGAGTGCCCCTGCCATTTCAAAAGGGGAGGTGGATCTCTCCCATACAATGCCTTGAAAGGAGTGATTTGGGTAGCCCCATGATATGTGGTGTTGTACCAATACTCGGCCCAATGCAACACTTTTGACCATTTCTTGGGAGTAGAACCAGCAAAACAGCGCAAGTATGTTTCAAGGCACCTATTGACCACCTCCGTTTGCCCATCGGTCTCCGGATGATAAGCTGAACTGATCTTAAGAGTGGTGCCCGCAAGAGCAAACAATTCTCTCCAAAAGTGGCTAGTAAAAGCCTGATCTCTGTCGGACACTATAGAGCTGGGTATGCCGTGAAGACGGACTATTTCTTTAGCAAATAATTCAGCTACCACCTTGGCATCATAGGGGTGGGATAGAGGGATAAAGTGGCTAAATTTGGTCAGTCGATCGACCACTACCAGTATCGAATCATAGCGGTTACTTTTGGGCAATCCCCCCACAAAGTCCATGCTAATATCTTCCCAAACTGCATTCGGAATGGGTAGTGGTTGGAGCAACCCAGCAGGAGATAAGGCTGCATACTTATTTCTCTGGCACACCTCACATTGAGCGACATAATCATGGACATCCTTCTTAATTCCTCGCCAATATACTAAGGAGGAGAGCCGTTTGTAAGTTCTGAGAACCCCCGAATGCCCTCCAAACGGCGAGTTATGGAACTCTTGCAGCAGCATTTGCCTCCGGGGGGAGTTTCTGGACAGCACAATTCGCCCATCAAAAAACAGAGAGCCATTCTTCAAGGAATAACCCTTCGGCCCATCTCTTCCTTGTATCAGGTTCTGCACTATTTCCTTTAACTCAGAATCCTCCTTCACCTCATCCTCTACTGACTCTAAATTAACATTCTGCCACACAGTCACGGCCTGAAACTCCAGCTCACCCTCTTGTCGGGACAACGCATCAGCAGCTCGGTTTTCCCTACCGGGTTTATAATGGATCTCAAAATTATAACCCATCAACTTAGTGATCCACTTCTGTTGATCCGGGGCCAGAATTCTCTGCTCCAACAGGTACTTCAGGGCTCGCTGATCCGTATGAATAATGAAAGTCTTCCCTAACAGATAATGTTGCCATTTCCTAATGGCAAGAGCTAAGGCCATTAGCTCCCTCTCATACACTGAACTTTGTTGATGCCGATCAGATAACTTTTGACTGAAGAAGGCAACAGGTCGCTGGTTTTGCATTAGTACAGCCCCGATTCCTTTCCCAGAGGCATCGGTTTCTATCTCAAAGGGAAGAGAAAAATCGGGCGTGGCCAACACGGGCAGGGTGGTCATGGCTTCTTTAAGCGCAACAAAGGCCTGCTGTGCCGTTTCATCCCAGCTGAAGGAATCTTTTTTAAGTAGCTGAGTCAAAACAAATGCAAACAAGAAGATAATGGTACTGGAAATATCTTTGTTACTGATATAGAACTGGATAAAACAGTAACAATGCCCCCTTATAGTATGGAAGCTTCTTGGAAAAGAAATGACAGCCTAAGACAAACAAAAGATGAACCAAAATAACATAAAAGAACTCCACTCAGCCTGATGCATTCGAGAGTACCAGGCGCCTCTCCCAAAATAACCAACTAACCAATTTACCCCTCATTCTCACAGTGCGTGGGCCTAACAAAACCCCTTGATAATTGCCATGCCATTTGACTTAATAAAGACTTAAAACGTTGATGGGTAAGTTTCCCTCTTGCTAAGCTTGTTGTTGCTGGTTGAAGCAGAGTTTCCAGATCATATGTGACATTGAAACTAGAATTTGAACTAGTTGCCTTAGGTGGTGGTGGCAAATTCTGTGGAGCTATTCATGCTGATAATGGGACAGTGTCAGTGTCAAAGGTTCATGACAGTGTGAACAAAAGTACATGACCAGCTGGTTATTTTCTTCCATATTGGCACTTGGAAAACTGAGGGATGGAGGGAGGGTGGGAGAGAGAGAGAGAGAGAGAGAGAGTAAGTTCTGGGAACTATATAAATGGTGGTGGGTTAGAGGTCCGGAAATTGGTGAATTTGTGAGTTATGTTTCTGGTTTGTTTTTAGATTTGTAGAATCTGCTTAGGCCATACACTTTGGCAAAAATACATCTTCAGTTGGTATCTAGAGGGACAAACTGACAACTCTCTGCTGGGAAGAAGAGAATGAGATTAGGAATGTTCAGTGAGAAAATTGGGGGAATCATTGTTAGATAGAAGCTAGAGAACAGGACCATGCAAAATTTTTAAAAAGATACTAGGATTGCTAATAGATATCAAGAAATATTTCAGGAGAAAAGGGGGGAAATTTGAAGAGAAGAGGCTGAAACATAAAATTACATAGAGGGACTATTTTCTGATGAAAGCTTGAAAGATGAAATTAGGAAGAGTTGCAGCTGCAGGTGGTGGTGGTGGTAGACAAAAGAGAATATTAAAGGTGTTGTTACCAGATTTGCTACCATTTGGTCAGCAAGAACAAACAAGAAGGGATAAAGTAACACCATTGAATTTTGGGTATCCATGAATATCTTTTGAGCTTGCAATTTATCATCCAAAAATGAAGTACAACAGGAAAAAAGAAGTCAGGTGATTATTAATGCCAAATTCTATTGAGGACAGAGAGAAACAATAAGCAGCAAATGCTGGAGCAACAATTGGGTCTTAGACTGGTCTAGGGAAATCATGTGGGGCAGAAGCCCGATAATGCAACCAGCTAAAATATATAACTAGGCTAATATTTAAGGTACTGCAATGGTGCAGAAGTCCAATAATGGAAGAGAAATGCGATGCGGTAATTGTTTTACAATATTTGGAACCATTACTGGCCATCTGATGGCTGTCTATAAATAAGCATTGGCATTCTCTAAAGACTGTATCAGAGTGTGCTCTCTTAATCTCTATCATTCTCTCCTCTATTTGACTCTTCCTTCCTTCCTGTCTGGCTTCCTCTCTTCAATACTCTTTACTGTGTCAGTACTCAGTAGTATCAAAGTGGCTTTCTTAGCAATGATAGTATTTATGCAATGATGGTTGATTGTATAATTTCTTTACTTACGTTTTAATGTTAGATTATTAATACATTATGCTAAATGTCATCTCACTTTTCTTACTTTCCATTACAGGAAGTTGTTAATGATGAAGATGAAAAGCTCAAAGCTCTGAGGAGAGATGTCGGTGATGGTGCATTTGCGGCTGTGGTAGCTGCTTTGACCGAGATAAATGAATATAATCCAAGTGGACGATATATAATCAGAGAATTGTGGAATTATAAAGAGGATAGGAGGGCAACCTTGCAAGATGGAGTGGCCTTCCTAATGAGATATTGGAAAAGACTAAGAAGTGAGAGGGGTACAGCGTGAAGGTTGGTATCTTCCCTTTACTTATACTCATTAATGTTTCAATTATCGCCTCTCTAATATCGATTATACCACTAAGCAATCAGTGCATGGTATAGTTAACTAAACCCTTGGGTAATACTCCCTAGTTTCTCCACTCTTAAATCAGGAGTTTGTTTTGGCTCCAATGGTTATAATACCTTGATCCACTTTGTCTCCTAAATTTATAAACTTTTCTCCTGAACTTTTCTTATTGAACTCAATATACACGCCTTTATTTAATACTACCTCCGGTCCTAAATATAGGACCTAACTGACTTTTGTTGGAAAGATTAAGGTTGTGAAATAGGTTATTAAATGATGACATATTTGATATATTTTTAGATTATCCATTAGTTTATAGGTAAAATAAACTAGTTTAAGGGAAAAAATTAGGTAAATCAATTTATAATTAACTTATTTTGTTTTTTTAAGGATTTTCTAGAAAAAGTCAATTAGGTCTTATATTTAGGATTGGAGGGAGTATTAGATTATCATTTCAATAGCATTCTTTCAAATATGGATCATATTGCTGAAGGGCTTATGCTGATTACAGGAATTAATACACTCATACCATGAGAGAGGCAGAGGTGCTGTGAAAGTTGAGTGGCATGGACCGAAGTTCTGAGTTTTTAACAATTTATGTGATAGTCGTGAAGGTGTAAGCAGTTAAGGATAATAATATACAAACAAATGAATTCAACTTGGAATTTTATGCTTTCCAGTTTCCACTATGGGTGAATGTGGCTGAAACTCTAACCCATGCATAAACAGCCTATTAGATGTCTTTAGTGCGTAGAAAGACGGATTTTTCAAACGTCGTTGTGTTATGTACTTATGTACTGTCTATTAATTATTCTCCTGCATATGCCGAAATCTTTGAGCATATTTTTTCATGACACTTGACACCATAAATTTCATTGTTTGCCAAGGTACGTATGAAAATTCTAAGATTAAAAAAGATTATGGTTGTTAAGTCAACAAACACTAACTATTTCACAAATACGTCAATACAATGGTGGTCTAAAATGAAATAATTTCAGTTGACCATTTGTAAAAAGAAAGATAGAGTCATTTTTCCCATAGAGTTTCTGAATCTTCACTTCGGGTTATGGAAGCCTTGTATGGATTAAAGTTATGCGCTCAAAAGACTAGTTTTGATATGTAATGAAATCAAGAGCATGTAAAACAGTAAAAGTACCACCAAGGAAGGCAGAAAGTGAAAGAGAAGAGTGATAGCAACATAGATTAGAGAGAAAAGATTGGGCTTTGTAATAATGTTGCACGAGTGTCGCACCTTTACATATAGGAGTAAATCGTGGGCTCAAGGCCTTTTTTGGATGAAAGAAAAAGTTTGGAGGAAAGAAAAGGGTTAATTAGCATTTTGACCTTAGAACTTTGATGTATGCCTTCATTAGCAATTTTGCATGGGAAGTTTTTTCAGAGCAATTTTTCCAGTAGTATTTAAAGTGCAGCAATTTTGCCATGTACGTATTTAAAGTGTAGTAATTTTTCTCTAGAAATTTTTTCACAACAATTTTGCACTAGAAACATCTTAAGTGTAGCAATTTCGCTTTGACCGGACAGTCAACCATGTTTGACCATTAAATAGACAAAAAATAACGTTACAAAGTCACTGCGGCTTCATAATTCATGCCACATATTGGATAGAAATATAAAATAAATTAAAGGAAATTAAAAAAGCTTTTTTTTGTTTTTTTAGACTTGCAGATAAAAAAAGAAAGATACAGAAAGTGTGAGAACGCAGAAAATGGACTAACAGGAACAGTTTTTGTGATCACATTTCTCTCCCTATTGTTGATATAATTTGCCTTTAGTTTGCTGCATAATTGCACCTTCTAGCTGTTGACTGTTGTCCTGTGCAGCAAATACTGTTGTTGTGTTTTTGCTATATTTGTGCCGCTTTAAATTAGTTTTGCTTCTATATTTTTTATGATTAATTGCTTTATTTTTGCTGCATAAGATGGTTGCCCAAGTCCTAGCATAGTGTTCTGACACTTTCTGTATCAAACTCAAATCGCATTTAATCACTTCATGCAACACACATGGTTGTATTGTAGACTTAGATAACACTAATCCTATTGTTCAAAGCTCAAGATGGCAAGATTTCACAGACATGGTTAATGAGAAGGAATAGTGGCATTTATCATGAGTAAAGGAACTAAATATAGAATTGGTGTGTGGATCATGGGAGTGAATTCAAGTATTTTGGATAGTACCTTACCTAATTATTGTCGTTACTTCCTAAGATTAATTATTGAACCATAATTGCATTCTTAATTTGAATTTCATTTAATTTTCCATTTAATGATAAATGGAAAATTAAATGAAATAAACATAACAATGAGACTGAATTTCCATTTTTTGAAATTTAAATTCTTAATTTTGTTTACAATGTACAACATTGCATATATTTTATTGGTGATGAGATACCCCTCAATCTTCTCATTTGTCTACATGAATGTTATTCCCTTAAATTATAGGAGTAAAATGTCAATGTTCACCCTTTTTAAAAGAGGGGGAGTTGGAGTATTTATTTTCATGGTAATTTAAATATTATTACACATAATATAATTTGTAATTTGTTTTTTAAAACATTTTAATTCTCTGTAATACTATATATTGCATCGTGAATAGGGATTTATATTAAGTTATATTTATTGATATTCACTTTCAATGCTTCAATTATTGTAGGGATAGATTCTAAGAATTTGAAATCATGGTTTAAAAATTTGGAGTTACTGCGTTTTCAAAAGAGAAATTTATAGTAACATAGTGAAACGAGGAGAATTAGAATTACCGGTCAATATATTATAAGACATGGCACCTTTCTACATTATCAAATTTCATATGTTGAGACTGGGAGCAAGTCAAAACAAAAACCCTTAATTACAGTATGATAGTACTGTTGTATGCATCCATAATTGATCTCGGTTAAAAGTTTCAGCTTTTGTATTTTTTAAACTTTACATCATTCTTGGTAGTTTATTGAAATTATAGGGTTACATGAAGGTTACAAGTTAATTATCAATCAAATGATTAATTATCTTTGTTTATCCTTCACATTTTAGAATATTTTTTTTACAAATATGTTCTAACACCCTTGTAATAATAAAAATATCATTTGTAGATAATAACATGTATTATATGGGATTAATCTTCTAGATTTCCAATAGGTTCTTATTTCTAATTAAATCACTCATAAAATCAATAGTATAAATTTTTTGTTTAATAATGTACATTGAGTCTTTCTTTTTTACTGTGATACGCCCGTTTAACACTCGTGGTTGCGTTCTTTCAAAGACAATTTGTTTGGGAAAAAGATATACCTCTTTCAATCAAAAGCATTATACTTTCTTTTAAAGACAATATATGCTACTTTACGCATCAAAATTAATCTCTATAATGCACGGTGGTTCATACTATATGTATGTATGTATGTATGTAAATTGAATCAAGGAAAACAGTTGTATATTTTAGTATAGTGGTAAATTGGCCTATTACTAAGCCATTTGGGGTGAGTCAATTATTATATTATTCAAAATTCAAAATAGTAGGCAATCTTTACAAAGTTTTAATGGCAATTTTCAAGTGCTTTTCTAAACTAAGTTGTTGCATTACAAGTTTCACATGGTATTGGCATTACTCCATCTATTTTTGAATATATGATAAATAATTAACTTTATATATAAGTATATCAAAGATGTTGAATAAGCTAGATAATTATAAACTATATTACATTTCATTTAGAGTTGCCTTAACCAAGTCAATTTAATATTGTATTATCATGATGTGACTTCTAAATTCAAATGAGAGCGTGCCTCAAATGAGTGGTAGTGGATATATTGTATTTTAAAAAATAAAGAGAGAAGCCTTGTCAATATGTAGGCGTAAGCCATCCTTTACATTCCACTAATAATTATGGAGGAAATCCTAAATAAAAGGTAGTTGAATTTCAGAATCCAAAAATCGTGATTTTGAATAGTAATTGACCTGTTGTTACTCTTCTAGTTAATCTTGTTGTTCAACTTATTAGAATGATTTTGAAATTCAACCGTCATTTATCTAGGATTTCCCCAAATTTACAACGTTGAAGTTTGGTGGATGAACATGAATGGTAGTATTCTCGTCTCTTAAGCAAGTAGTTGAAATTTGACCCTTAGTCATAGTGAATAAAGTAAATTTATAGGCTATTTGTCCTCTTAAAAAAACGAAGGATTAGTTTAATCCTCACACGTGGCGGGATACGTAGTAAAAAAAAATTAAGACCTTCAAGCGTGTTTAGCTAAAGTATCTTTTAGAAAGTGGGGTCTATGAAAGATTCTGTTGCGTGTCCCATTTATATTCCACCAAACCTGTCTTCTTATAGCCTTTCTTTTTAATTTACGCGAATCTTGAATCAATAATTTTGCTTCTAATAATTTATGCATGCAAATGAATCGGTGACATCATCAATCCTATTCACAATTAAGAAACCTGCAAGTTGAGAATGAATTTAGGATTAACAGTATTACTAGTTTTTCTCACTTGATCGAATTTTTACTTAGTTTATGCAGTTTCACATCATTAGTTTTTAGGGGAAGGCCCAAAAATGATACATAACTATTGGCCAAGGAATAGAAATAGTACATAACTATTTTGAGGTACAAAAATGATACCCAACTTTTACATGTGATCAAAAATGATATTTTCACAATATGACAATAATATTAGACATGTAATGTCCAAAATGCCCTTATTATTAAATAAACTTTTACCGGCCGGCGTTTAATTTAGGGTGAAGGCCCAAAAATGATACATAACTATTGGCCAAGGAACAAAAATGATACATAACTATTGCAAGGTACACCAATGGTACCCAACGTTTAACATGGGATCAAAAATGATATTTTCACTAATATGACAATAAGGTTACACATGAAAAGTCCAAAATGCGCTTATAAATTAAATAAATTTTCTTCCTCACCCTCTCCTTCCTTAGCTTCTTTCTTCTACCAACACTTCCTTCAATAAATAACTCGTCCACCAGCGGCTTCAACTCTCAGCAACTCGTTAGGGCGATCAGACTGCAAAAACATGAAAACAGAATCTTTTTCTCTGGTTCTTGTTCACTGAGCCGTTTTCTATTCAGCTTCTCTACTCTAAAAATTACTGTTCATTGAGCCGTTGTTTTCAGCTTCTCTCTTTCTTGCCTCGGCTCTCTTTTTTCTTCTCTCCTCTCACCCGAACACAACCAAATCCAAACCTCACATATTGCTCTGCATCCTCATCTCTCTCATCACCCATGTCACACTTTGACTCCATCTTTTTCATCTTCTATTTCACTCTCTTCTCCCTTCTTTTTCGCTCCCTCTTCCTTTTCTTCTTGCTGAAGGAGAGAGAGATAGCGCTGATCGCCGGTTCGGCCTTAGCAAATAGCGATGCTGGGGTACTTTCTTGTGTTTATTTTCCTTCTTTACCTCTCCTTTCAGATTGTTAACGAATTTTTGCTGAGCTCTGTTTTCATGTTTTTGCAGCCTGATCGCCCTAACGAGTTGCTGAAAGTTGAAGCCGCTGGTGGACGAGTTATTTGTTGAAAGAAGTGTTGGTAGAAGAAAGAAGCTAAGGAAGGAGAGGGTGAGGAAGAAAATTTATTTAATTTATAATCGCATTTTGGACTTTTCATGTGTAATTTTATTGTCATATTAGTGAAAATATCATTTTTGATCCCATGTTAAAAGTTGGGTACCATTGGTGTACCTTGCAATAATTATGTATCATTTATGTTCCTTGGCCAATAGTTATGTATCATTTTTGGGTCTTCGTCCTAAATTAATCGCCGGCCGGTAAAAGTTTATTTAATTATAAGGGCATTTTGGACATTTCATGTCTAATATTACTGTCATATTAGTGAAAATATCATTTTTGATCACATGTAAGAGTTGTGTATCATTTTTGTACCTCGAAATAGTTATGTACTATTTCTGTTCCTTGGCCAATAGTTATGTATCATTTTTGGGCCTTCGCCCTAGTTTTTATCTATATAATAGAGTATAAAAATTGAGTTTGAATTTAATGGTTGGTCTTATATTATTAACGTGTTTTGATTTTTGTCCTTATACATAATATAAATTTAAAAAGATTAATAACATTAATGGTCATTATAACTTATCAAATTTTGATTTTAGAATTTATAGTTTCAAATCTAATAGTTATGTCCCCATAGTTTTGTACTTTTGTAAAAATTTGGTCTTAAATTAATGATTGATCTAACGATTTTTAAGAATTTTAATTTCGGTTTTTATTCTTAGATCAAGCCTTTAGAAAGTCATGATAATCAAAACCAATTTTCAATAAAATAGTAAGGATTAACAAAAATGTAAATCCATGGCAAAAATTCTATAAATAAAAAAAAATTCATCATTAATTAGCCATAAAAGTTTTATAAATTCAATAAAAATGTTCAAAATTTGACAAATAATTATAATTTGCAAGAGCTAAATTACTAGTGTTACAAAGCATTAATTTGAGTAATTCTTGACCCTAGTTATATTAACAAAGTGTAGTGCATAAGCCAATCTCGACTTTCGACCAGCAATACCTTTTTCTAAAATATATTTACGAAGTTTGTTTCTTTACCTTACATTTACGAATTTTTTTAATTACATATGTTTATAGGTTTTAGACTTTTTAATTCAACATTTATGAAGTATGGACTGCTATAGAAGCACTGAAAATTAACCAAGTCAAAAAGTTTTAAGAAACTATGATACTGATGTTGTAAGTAACGTTATCATAATTTCCATTGAAAAGTACTTTGTTTATCAGCTGCATTGAAAAATCTAATTAATAGATTTAGACTTTTTTTTTAACTTTTCTCTACTAATCTAAGAGTTGGAAGTCATCAATAGGAAATGGAAACAAAGACCTTAGCGCCCGTTTGGTTGGACTGAAAGTGTATAGTGGAAATGAAATGGAATTGAATGTAATGAAGTAAAGATGAAAAATAGAGGTAAATTAGGTAATGATGAGAAAGTAAAGTTTGTGGGGCCAGGAAAAGTGTGAGGTGGACAGAGAAAACTTGTGGGCTCCAGCATATATGGAAATTGACAAACTCAATTCCATTTGCCAATATCATTTCATAATTCTAGTGGAGCAAACATGGCTTTAATTAGCTTCCTCATGTTGTCATATTCTCATATCTCACAAAGGTCTTCTATTACAACAACAATAGCTTTGGAACACATAACTTTATTCTCCAACATTATTTGCTATGTCATGTCTTCGTTTAACATTGAATAGAATCTCAATAATAGGATTGAAAATGAATTTTCTAATTGTATTGAATATCAGGAAACGTTTTGTGAACCTTTCTGCTATCACCTCAACTGGGCAAAATGCGGTTATGCATGATGTTCAAGATTTCCTTATTATTTTTTGTAATTTAAGTTTGTTAACAACTATAGGTTGCAAACATATATTGCTATAGCTAGTTTATTTGCAACTCTTACATCAACCGAGCAAAATGCGGTTATGCATAATGTTCAACCCAAATGTGGTATGCAAAATTCAACTGTGACTTGTTGAATAATAGTATAATATTATATTTTTTAAGACTTAAAAATTCTATTATTATTGCTGAAAAAATAAGTATAAACGCCTTGGAAATTCCCCAAATGTATCGTGGATTGTGGTCACAAATTTCAATAAGACCATTTTGGTCTATTAGTTTAAACATTTAAGGAGTAATTAATTAGAGGTTCTAGGGAAGGGGCATAATATTGGATTCAATTCTTTAGCGTGCGATTAATTGACATTTTCCCTTATTTGTTATGAAAATAATGTTACATGTGTGGATACCCATAACTTCGAGCTCTTAGGATTTTTTTTCTTATAACCTCCTAATGAATATGACTAGTGGGAGTTTCATTTCTTTAATGTCATTTTTCTCATGTTTACTCTTTTGTAACCATATGAATACAATTACAAATGAATGAGAAGACTCCTCTTACTTCATCTCTACTTGTTTCATTAATCTCTTCTCTTCATACTTCTTCTTACCTCCTATTTTATAACATTATTAATTTATTAGCATAAAATGGTGGTTATATTTGCATGCACCTAGTGAAACCTTGTGGGTGAAATACTGACATGAAAAAAAGGCACTTAATGGTACGATCTTTAGGCCTAAAATTGCCTTAGTTTTTCTAAGCCCAATTCAAAGTAACTTTTATGCCATAAATAATTTTTCAATAAAAATTTCAAATTTTACAAAATTATTTTAGACAAGAATAAAAATTAGAAATAATAAATACGGCCAAGTAAATAATAAAATGAGTTCAATAAATTTATTCAATTCATGTGTAATAAAATTGTAACTATTTGAGTTATGTTATGTTGTATTATTTTTCCATTTCCATCACATCTAAATTTTCAAATCAAAAACTGTTATTTCACCAATATTATATTAATAAAGATAAAAGTAATATCACTTAGCTTACAATTGCAAGTGATGATGACTGCAAAAGCAAACAAAATCACATTATTTGGAGCAATATCTAACTCAGTCCTCTTATTGTCCTTTTCATTGTAGTGATATTTCCATATCAGATAAGCACTCTTTCTCTTTCATATTCAAATTCAAAAAATTGCTTTGGCTAAATAGTGAACAGTAAACATATATTTTTTAAAAAAATTAACACACACACATACTCACACACACACACAAATTGAAACCTAATTTTTCGTGGTAATAATTAGGTTTCTTTATGGATTATATATCACTACAAAAAAATATCCCGCTTGTCACGTTTGACAATGGGGAAAATTTCAAACAATGTCGCGTAAGCTTTTTCTCATTTCGCGTAGAATGCATACACGAAAAAACGGTGCGTAGCAAACTTTTGTCGCGTATCATACGCGACATAATTTTAATATTATAAACTGATGTCGCGCCTAAATAATGTGCGACATAAGGTGAAGTTCAAATAAAAAAAACCTGCAGCTTGCCGAGGAAGCTGCAAGTTTAAAAAAAAATAAATAGGAGATAATAATTAGGAAGAAGGAAAGAGAGTGTTTGAATTAGAGGGAGTAGAGGGAAAAATAATTAAAAGCTAGTCTTATAGTGAAATAAAAGAATTTGAATTATAATGAATGAGAAAAAAAACAAAGTAGTAAAGAATGATAAAGTGTATACCTTAAATTGTGGAAGATTTTAAACAATGAACCTGAAAAAAAAATATAATTAGTTAAATGAGAAATTAAATATGAAGAATGAAATGAAGAGGAAGAAAATAAGATAGTATAGAAGGGGGAGAAAATAAAGTGGAGAGAGGGTAGGAAAAAATAGATTGGGGGAGGGAGAAATGTAAGAAGAATGAGGTTTATACAGGGAGAAAGTGGGGAGTGGAGGGAAAATTTGAATTCAAATCTGCGTCCGCATGTCGCGCATAACGGCGCCACACAATGTCGCGTTTACTATTAGTTTAATATTTAAATAATATTATTTCTGTCGCGTTTACTATTAGTTTAATATTTTATATATGTCGCGTGCTCGGATGTCACGTTTCAGGCGCGACTATGGACCTCTTTTTGTGCGACACAATGGATAAAATGACAAAAAAAAAGTGTCACCTTTATTATTTGCGTGACATTCAAGGCGTGACTAGCCTACAATTTTCTTGTAGTATATATATATATATATATATATATATATATATATATATATATATATATATATATATATATTAAAGTAAAAAAATTAGACCATATATATATTAGAATTGTATTTGCATAATTATTTTTACAAAAATAATCCTTTTTTAAGCCTTCAATGTCAAACCTTTTGAACATTAATTGTTTCCTTCTAAACCAATTAATGGCAATGAACAATGAAGTTGGTAAAAGAAATAAGGCAATGAACAATGAAAGCATTTCAAAATATACTTTTTGCCAATAAAAAATTAATATTAATAGTGTTTGGATTTCATCATTCGTTTAGTTAATACGGATCGGAGTATTATTAATTTTCATTTTCCACTTTTATGTTAAAATTTAGTAATTCAGCAACAAATTAAAGTGTGTGTTTAGATCATATTATAAAGTAGAGAGCAAAGATTTTATTTGAATTGGTCCTATTTGTATGTCATCTCATTAAGTGTTTATTAGGGGTGAGCAAAATCAAACCGAAACCGAAATATATCAATTTGTTGGTATATATTGAGTTTTGAATTCAGTTATTCGATGTTCAGTTTTTCGGTTCGTTGCTTTGAAACATATTAATCGAAATATAAAAAAAAATAAAAATTATGTTTTCCTCATATTTTCCTTTTAATACATTTTAAGTTTCAAAATTCAAAACTTCAACTTTTTTTTTATTTTTATTATGACTTTTTATGAAGTTATGTTGAATACATTATTTATTTTGTTTGTATTTTGCATTTCCTTGAAATATTTTATTATATTTCTAGTTTATATATTGTATTATGTCATTTGGAATCTTGCTGAGGATGTCAAATTTATAATTTGTATTGAGTTTTATTTATTGAAAAATAAAAAACTATAATTTAATTAAGTGACTAACACTTTAAGCACCCAAGTAATAATAAGCATACTTCCATGAATTTAATGTGCATATTAAATAATCATCAATAATACATCAATAACTCAATTAAGCCCACTAATTAAATCACAAATGCACATTTCTAAATTCTAACTACTCAAAAACATGTCTAATTAGATAATTGTTGGGTATCATATTTACACCTTCGCCCTAATTGAAATCATCCAAATTTAACAGTAATATCAAAATTGCACTATGTTAAATAGATGAGTGTCATTATTGCATATGGATATTGTTAAGTATTAGAAACACACCAAAGTAGTTGTTGAGTATCAAAATTGCACCTTTACCCTTATTTTATTATTATTATATTGATTTTATTTTCTTGTAGTATATTATATATTAAGTACTTAAGTAGTGATAAAATTGTAGAGATGTTAAATTTTAAGACGTATTTGTTGAGATTTATGTTTTTCTTAATTTATATTAAAGGTGCCAAAACAGCTTACAAATAGAATATATGAGTATATATTTTATTACAGTTATTTTCATTCTTTCACATTGATATTAATCTCTTTTCCTAAATATAAGAAAACCTTTATGGATAGGGAATTCGTTCTTAAATAATATAAAAGCTCTTTTAATTTATATCATATTATCTCCAAATGACACCCTTATATTGCTCTTTTTAAAAATCAAATGAACAAGGGAAGGTTGGAACGAAGACAAATGGTTGGGATCTTTGGTAATATTATATATTTTTTACCTAATTAAACTAAATCATCAATCTTATCAAATTAGGTAATTAGCCCTTATATTTAGGAAAATAGGAAATATCTTGGTTTCAAAAGGCATTCTCCAATTTTGATCAAAAAAAAGGGCATTCTCCAACAATAGTAATACTCTCATCCTATTTATAGGAAATTTCATCTATGTTTCACACATACTAATGAAATCTTGAAATCTAATTAGATCTGCATTAAAATAAAAGAACTTTCTAACTCTAGCCCTAATTAATACTCTGAAAATAAGAATATAAAATAGATTAAGTGATAGGGAGAGATAGGGATGGAAATAGGTCAGACCCTTAACAAGCAGCTTACGGCCCGACCTATTTAGGGCTTAGTTTGGCCTAACTTATTTATTAAATAGGTCAAGTTAAGACTTACTTAAAGGCCCTTTTATGTAAAAATGTCAAACCTATTTCAATAAAGTTTGGCCTAAAAGCTTTCAGGCTTGACCCGTTTAATAATTGTTTGTTGAGTTGAATCTGACTCATGTTTTGATGACAATTATCATTTTCAATTTTATTAAAACAAAATCATAAGTGCTAAGCTTAGTTTGAAGGCTTGAAGTCTATTTATGGCCTTTTAAGTTTGATATATAGCTTTTAAAAGGCTTGAGGCCTTTTAAAGTCATAAATTTGAAGTAGGTTTTTAAAAGGCCTAAAGCCTTTTTAAAGGTGTACATTTTAAGTAGGCATTTAAAAAAGCTTTCAGGCCTTAACCATTTTTCGCAAGTCTAGGCTTTTTTTTTGAAAAAAAGCCTACATCCAGGCCCAGGCCCAGACCCAGACTTATGATTTCTTGTTACATTATAGGCCCAAGCATATTTACGCCTGGCTCGGCTCGGCTTGACTCATTTCCATCCATAGGGAGAGAGTACATGATGCATAGAAAATGATATTGATTTAACAAGGGCATTTTTGTACATTTTTATGAAAATTACATCATATGGCTTATATATAGGACCACATTTTTAGGGCTGCACAAAAACTTGAAGACCCAGTGGCTCGACATGGTCCTAGCTTGGTTCAATGCAATTTGGTCATGGGAAAAATTGTCATAGACCATAACAATTAGGACATGATCAAACCCGATCACCGAGTAGGACAAGACAAGGGCATAAGCTTCACTGCTTTAGGACCAATGGGGTGCCCTGACCCAAAAATTTATTATTTTTTAAAATAAATAATTTACTTCCTAATTTAAAAATACATTATACTCCCTCCGATCCTAAATATAGGACCTAGATAGAGACTTCATTTTGGTCCTAAATATAAAACCTAGATACATTTTTGGTCACCTTTTTCCTAAATTACCCTTCTTCTTCTTAACAACTCCTTAATAATAAATAAACACAATAAAAAGTTAAAAACTGAACATATTATGTCTTTCCAATAATTACATTTAATACACCACTTACAAAAATATTTCATTAATTCTTTTTCTCAATTTCTTATTTTTAATTTATTTCATTATATTTTATAGGTTATAGGACCGACAGAACATATTATGTGGCCCGAAGGACATGTCTTACTCAATCTTAGTCCTAGGCCACATAGGACCAAGTCATTAATCAGGCCGAAAAAGTTAGGCCGAAAATTTTTAGGACAAGACCTAGGGCATATATATGGTCTGGTCATGCTCGTCACTTGTGCAACCCTACAAATGTTACACTTTCTCTGCCCAATAAATAGGACCACATGAGTATTAATTTATGTATTAAGTTGCACAAACTTCCTAAAATGTGCAAGTAACTACTTTAATTATTAAAACTTGGTAACGAAAACATTCAATAACCTTTAAGTTTGTGCACATAATCTCAAATTAGTAAATATGTTCTCTCTTAAAATTTTCTTTTGAATACAAAGTTTAGGTGACTAGGATCATGTGGATTTGTTACATCAAAATAAAGTTTGTCCTTGATATATTTCGAACCCTCAATTTTATAGTTATGTGCTAATTAAACTTTTTATCAACTAGATTAACCTTTATTAGTTGATTAGACTTTGTATTTGTTTAAATATCTCCATTGTAAGTGCTGTCTATTCACCCAAGAGGGAGTGAATTGGGTGTACAATTCATATGGAAATATTGTAATCGCTGATCATTCACCCAAAAGGGAGTGAATTGCTTGGGTGTACGATTTAAATCTTTTAAAATCTTTTCAATCTCACCCTAAAGTTCAACTTATCTAAACTTGAGATCTTAAAGACTAATTGTTTTTAAAAATATTAAGCTTGTTCAATGAGCATTTCCTCTGTTTTGAAATATTTGGTTAAATGTGTGAAAATACTTGAAATAAAATGAGGAATCCCTTAATAGAAATGGAGTCAAAATGGAAAAGAACTAGGCACAAGGGTAAGCCTTAAGAACCAGAACAAGCCACACCTAAAGTGACCTACATCCAGCCCTCAAGCCGTACTTGGGATTTCCAAAAAGTTTTACTCATCTTGTATCAACTAGGCACAAGTGTAAGCCTTAAGAACTAGAACAAGTTTTGCAGTATAACTTGAAACCTCCCGGGTTTTATAGGCTCACACGAGCAACCTCGTGTTTTACAAGCTCACACGGAACCTCGTTTTACATGCTCATATGGAACCTTGTGTTTTATAGGCTCACATGGAACCTCGTGTTTTACATGCTCACATGGAACGTCTGAGGTTTTTCAGGCTCACCTAAGCTACTAAGCAACATCCCGAGTTTCTCGGTACTTGGGTAGCACTCCCCCTTATATTAACTTTCAAGTAGCTTATGTTCAAGCTACTAAATAGATTATATTACTCTCTGAAGATTGGGTATTTTCCTAAAGCTTATAGATAAATCAAATGAAACTTGTACATCTTTGTTTCTACTCACTTTCTTGAGCTAATTTAACATTTAAGCTCACTCGACTAATGACCACTTAATGATTATATAAGTATATTTTAAGCTCACATCCTTACTTTGCTCCTGAATTGAGCGAGTTAACACATTAAAGCTCTGACTTGAACAATGCTCACTAAATTGAGAGAATATGACAATTGATTCGCACACTTGGTGCTTGCTCACTTAACTGAGCTGATTAAAACATTGATGCGCCAAGTGATCGACTGGTTTTAAGAATTAATGAGATCGGTGAATATACTCATTCAATCGACTACCTTTCTCTTTGGCTTTGAATACTTCTATAGTCTTCTTAGAAATTATGTCCGTTGAGTTCTCTACTAGTCAAGATGTGACCATTATTCGAATTCTGAAGAGAGAAGTGATCTAACGTTGATGATGTAAAACTATTGTCCTTAGATATTCATATCTTCATTCTTCCTTTTCCTTTTGTTAGTTTAGGGTCAAACGGTTTTCCCCAATCTCTCGTATATCTAATATTTGCTTCCAATATTAGATTTGACACATGTAGAACTTTTGTACGGAAGCCTTCTACTGAGTAGATCAATGACACACATCCACTTGGTTGAGTTTTCTGTCCTTTAATCAAGTGCCATGGAATTATGCTCTGATTAGCATGGAATTATGCTCTGATTAGCCTTGTATATCTTGGTAAGCGTGATTAGAGACCAATACGTTATACTACCTCTGGTCCTAAATATAAGACCTAATTGACTTTTTTTTGGAGAGGTTAAGGTTGCGAAATAAACTATTAAATCATGACACATTTGATATATTTTTATATTATCCATTAGGTTATAGGTAAAATAAACTAGTCTAAGTGAAAAATTAGGTAAATTATCAATTTATAATTAACTTATTTTACTTTTTTAGGATTTTCCAAAAAAGTCAATTAGGTCCTATATTTAGGACTGGAGGGAGTATTCTTGATAAGCCATGTGTCTCAGTGTCTTTAGTGATTCATTTATTCTTTCTTCAGGTCCTTTGACCAAATCTCAATCAATGTTTGGCTATCCTAGCTTTTTCTTCAAGATTTTCTTCATACTATAACCAATATGTTTTTCTGTTCTTCATGAATCTTCAAGATAGGATTCAATCAGAATTGTTTCTCAAGATGCCCCATTATAATTTAATCAAGATTTGAGTTTGATTTCTATCCATAAGGGACTTTCAGTCTAGACTCAAGATAATTGGGTTTTGACTTTGATTTCCGTCCATAAGGAACTTTCGATCTAGGCTCAAGATATCTAGCTGGGTAATGGCTCTAATTTGCCCTTCAAGTAACCACCGTGAACACTTAATTTAACAACAGACTCTAATTTGTCCTTCAAGTAACTAAAGTGGTCCAATTTTACCCTCATCTGACAGTCAATGATGTTTGACCGTTAAAAAACTTCGCAAAATTGCATATTGACCCCATATTATTTTCTTAATTATATTTTTGTCCCTATAATTTTTTTTAAATTTTCGTTGTAGTCCCTGTAGTCTAAAAAAAATGTTTTGGTCCCTCAAGTTTGATTCCGTTAGCACATTTAGTCCCTACAGTTTAATAAGGACTTAAATATGGGTTAACAGTGTTAAATATGCTGACATGTCGTCAACGGTGTTAATTATGATGACATGACTAGATTACTAGGAGATTGAAATGGGAAAATAAAATATAAATTTTAAATTTTTAAAAATTTAAAATATTTAAAATATTGGTGTGGGGTGATGGTGAGAATTTCTTTAATTTTTCAATTTTTTAACTATTTTAAAATCCAAAATTTATATTTCATTTGACCACATCAATTTTCTAATTATATAGTCATGTCATTGTAATTAACAACGTCAAAGGCATGTCAACATATTTAACAACGTGAACCCATATTCAAGTTCTTATTAAACTATAGTGACTAACTGTGCTAACAGCATCAAACTTGAGGGACTAAAACATCTTTTTTACACTACAGGGACTAAAACGAAAATTGAAAAAATTATAGGGACAAAAATATAAATAAGAAAAAAATATGGGGTTAATATGAAATTTTGCAAAGTTTTTTAACGGGTCAAACGTCATTGACCGTCAGGTGAGGGTAAAATTTGACCACTTTGGTTACTCGGAGGGCAAATTAGAGCATGTTGTTAATTTAAGGTGTCCAGTGCTCCACGGTGGTTATTTGAAGTACAAATTAAGGTCATTACCCTATCTAACTTTATCTTTCAACTTTCACCCAATCTATTTTACATTTGTAAGCATCAAACTCAATATCCTAACAAATATCTACTTCCCCAACTTTAAATTATGTCAGACAAATGATGTACAAAATAAATTATTTGAAGTTATTTGCATAAAATGTAAGAGTTTAGACAGTCCATTCTAAAATTTTAAAAGTCAATAAAATATTTGTGCATCCTCTAAAGTTCAAGTTGGTTATGTATCTTAACTTTGTTTAATTATGAATGCGCAACTAATTTTTTTCTTGACGGAGTAAAAAGCCCTTGAGATTGAGGCATTATTTAGAAATGGTAGGGTTTTTAATTAGTTCGATCTAAGAGGAGCAGCTACAAGGATCCTCATGTGATAAACCGGTCTTATTCCATTTGGTAAAGGTGGTACCCAAAAAAAAGGTGGTGGCAAGAATATTGTGACATGTTTCTTTCCAAACACAAAGCAACAAATATCTTCCAAACATCTGTCACAATACAAAGAAGCATTATTAATATTACCATTTTCCCTACCATTAGGGATAGGTTTATACTTTAAAGAAACAATAAAACATCATAAATCAATATCTAAGAGCTGTAAATAATAATATGGCCTAATAACACTTATTATTTAATTCTATAATCAAAGAAAAATTATCTTACTTTTAAGGGTAATGACTCTAATTTACCCTTCAAGTAACCACCGTGGACCTCTGGACACCTAAATTAACAACGAGCACTAATTTGCCCTTCAAACAACCAAAGTGGTTCAATTTTACCCTCACTTGACGGTCAATGACGTTTGACTGTTTAAAAATTTCTCGAAATTGCATATTGACCCAATATATTATCCTTATTTATATTTTGGTCCCTATATTTTGCTTCAATTTTTTTAGTCCCTATAGTTTAAAACAAGAGGTTTTGGTCCTCAAATTTGATTCTATTAGCACAGTTAGTCCCTATAGTTTAATAAGGACTTGAATATGGGTTAACGATCTTAAATATGCTGACATGACGCTAACAGTGTTAATTATGGTGACATGACTAAATAACTATCTATTTTTAAAGCGATCAATATTGTAACTAATTTTTTTTTCTTCAAAAAAGTCAAAGTGGTCTTATATTTAAGAAAATAGGAGTATAACACTATTACCACATTTCTATTTTGTTGGTACTCAATAATAAATAACGGTGAATTTAAGAAAACAAAACCATTTTATACACGTTTATCTCTCTCAATCTGTGTGGTTTAATCACATTGACTCTATATATTAAGGGACAGAAATGAGCAACTCACCTATATAACATGGATTTAAACATCATTGTTATGATGACCAGTTTACCATTCCTTTAATCTATTTACTGATTAGTTCGATTTTCAGCGACCCAGTTAAAACATTTCATGTTTCTTTTAATTTTGCTATCAATTGAATGTAGAGTCCAATATTTTCTAATAGTGGACCATCATATTTTAACCATTCATTAATAGCATTTATATTGTCTTATAAATTTTCAAGTTACCTTAATTGACTGTCACAATTAGGGAGGGAAGAGACAGTATTTATTACTTAGTATAATACTAAGGGCATGTTTGGATAGTTCTTCCAAAGCTATTCTGAAAATCAAACCTAGGTTTTAGCCATATTTTGCCAAACACTCCTAAAATGTGAAAAAAACTATTTTCAGTTCAAACCTAGGTTTCATGGTCCAAAACCTAGGTTTGAGGAAAAATTATATTAACCTCCTTTTTTAAGAGAGATTTAAGAGAGAGAATCTATTCTTCCAAGAAAAGCTCACAGCATTAATGAGAGGTAGGGCCATTGGCTTTTGCGTGATTTTTATTTGATCTCTCTTCCCCTTAAGGTTTTAGTCCCACCTTCCTTTTCTTTGTGTTGAGTAACTTCTAGGTAATTTTTGTTTTTTCTTACCAGAATTTTTTGTTGGATCCAAACATTTCTGATATGTCTATTTTAGCTCATTTTTTTCATATATGATATACCGATCTTCTTACCAGTTTTTACACGCAAAATCCTCCTCCAATTTATTTTATCATTTAAAAATTTATTTATTGTGTTTATTGTATTTTTGTTCTATTTTTTAATATTTTTACTACAACGATCAAATTTAATCATTTAAATCTTTGAAATAAATTTTTGTGCAAAATTGTCCTTTTTGGTAATTTGACATTCAAAAAGCTATTATACTGACACTTTATCCAAACACTCTCATTTTATCAAAAACTATTTTCCAGAAAAGTTATTTTACTCAAAAGCTATTCTCAAAAAGTTATTTTCCCAGAAGCTATTCTCCAGAAGCTAAATCCAAACAGGTCCTAAGTACTCTCTCCAGTTCATAATATAAGAGTCTAACCACTAAAAACCGCTAATTAATAAAACATGTAAAAGTTAGTTTAGTGTCTAGAGTTAATACATTTTTTTCAATTTTGCCCATATGTGTTGTGATAATCTAATAGAGAGAGAGATATACATAAACATTAATAAATATGAAACAAATTAGGGGTAAAGTAGGAAAAAATGCATTATATGAGGAGAGAATGTGAGATGAATTCTTATATTTTGGATCAAAACCATTCAAATTTTGAGCTCTTATATTAATATAACAATCTGCATATGAAAAGTAATATTTATTACTTTATAAAAAACATTTAGTAAAGGGCTAAGGGTGAAATATAGCCATATACAGTTATGAAAAGTTCACTTAATATCATATTATTAAAAAATGTGGTCCAAAAATATCTATATAAATTACAAAAAAGTTCCTGAATGCAAGTGTTTAGTCCCATTAAATGTGTTAATTGTGTTGTACCAAAAAAAAAATGTGTTAATTGTGATTTGTGGGGCCCACTCAAAAAGGCCTTACTAAACAAAATAACCCGTCAAGAGGTTAAGTATGAAAGTTCAGTATGATATAAAGAATGAAACCCTATATAGGTTTTATTTTTACTGACTTTACTATCAGTTAAGAATTAATTTGTTTTAAAGTGATGATCCATCATTTCTTCAATTTCATATATTCTGGTCTCTCCATTCTCTCCATCAATTACAATAGTATGGTGTTAAGTGAACCACATTTTCTTTATATGATGTCTTGTGAACTTTTTGTAATTGTAAATGAGTGTATTTGACCCTTTGCCTTTGGTAAATTTACATACAAATCACTATTCAAAACATGGAAAGTGTCATGTAAGAACGAATTATAAAAATATCTTGAACTAATATAAAATACCATAAATATTTCAAAACAAAGCAAAACAACTAACATCATTTATTTATTTTATTATATATGTAGTATATTCTATTGTATATTTATTTTTTTAAAATACTGCCCAATAATCCGACATTTGTTGATAATAGATTAACCGAACTCAAGGTGTAGGGAAGGTGGTCTATATTTAATTTAAACTGATGTTTCTGTAAAATAAATGATGTTTTCTTATCCATTTTTACATTTCATTGATATTTTAACACATTTCAAAATATATTCATACTCATATTAGTAAAGTTGCAATTTTTTCCTCCAAAATCCGTAACCTGTTAAAACATTGATTTGTTGTCAAAAAAGAAGTTGACATTGATTTGAAGATGAAAAAAAAATCCCTAAGGCAAAAGATAAAAAAATTCTTCTTTTTATTTAGAGCCTCCTGTATACGACACTCTTTTATTTAAGTATCAACTAATATGGAGTTTACCTGGGGAGAGCTGCTAAAGATTGTTTACCTGGGGAGAGCTGCTAAAGATTGAAGTAAGGACTTTAAAGACATGGAGATGTCTTATCTCATCTTTAAAAAAAAAAGTTCTTGAACAGAGCAAAATAACATTTATTCACTGACAGCCTCATTGGTTTATATTTTCACCCAGAGAGAGAGAGAGAGAGAGAGAGAGAGAGAGAAGTATTGACTACTGATATTGAAGTTACTACATTGGAACTCAAAAGTACAAAAACAGAGGTGAGAGTGAGAGGTAGGCCATCTTCTTCTTCTTGTGATGATTTGATTATAGACAGTGGCAGTTATAAAGATCTAAGGAATCAATATCTTCCTCTTCAACTACCAACCTCCAATCCATTTCTTCTTCTTTGACTCCTTATTACTACATCATATATATATATATATATATATATATATATATATATATATATATATATATATATATATATATATCCTCCTCTGCCTCCATGCTTCATTATGTCATATCTCTCCCAAAGTCAAAACTTCACTTTCCATAACATTAATATTCACTTCTCTCTGCCTTCTCAAATGCCTCCAAAACCTCCACAACCACCACCATGGCTGTCCCTTTTCTCCATTTGATATGTTCAATCTCCTTTCTCTTCTTCCCCACAATAATAATAACAGCAAAAGCTTCTTGTTCTTCTCTGTGTCCACGTCAGTTTTTCCAGCAAGCCAATCGGGTATTTGAGCAGAAAGCAGAGAGATTCTTTGTTTTCAGTGAAGAAGATGATACATGGATTGAAGTTAGTCTTCCTGATGATCTGAAGAGGAAGAGGAAAAGTGGGGAAGAGGAAGTTTTGGATGAGAAAGAAGTGGTTGAGATTGTTCTGCCTCAGAGGAAAAGACTTTCTTTGACTAAACTTTCAAGCTCATCTGTGTGGGTAACTGGTGAGAGTGGTTCCATTTATGAGAGGTTTTGGAATGGACTTCAATGGGTTATTGCTCCTCATGAGCTTCCATTACATGCAGGAAGGGCAGTTTCTGTCTTTGTCATCAATCACACCATTCTTGCTCTATCAGAAGCAGGACTTCTATATCAGGTTTTGATCATCATCTATTATCACTTTCGGGGTGACTTCAATATCTTTTGTTTTCTTTTATAACTTTTTTTGAGTTTTGGATGAAGGGTTACACTATGATCATCTTCTTCTGTGCATGCATGCTTAATTGGTGCTAAGAGTGATAATATATAAAGGGGATTCTGTATATGGATTCTAGAGGATTAAATCCACTGATTAATTCTTGAATGATTTTCTTTCTTATGTTTTAATCTCTAAATTTAGTGTTTAATTCTTTCAAGTTTGTAATTTTCTGGAGTTTAGTCTACCCACCCATCTGTATGGAGATGACAATACGAGTTCCTTAGACTTTGTTTATTGTATGGTTAATTAATCTTGTTAGATTGTGTTGTTAATCCTAAATTTGAGGGGCTTAATATGAACATGCAGCAAATTTCTTACCTTTAAGAACTGATTTGCATAAAAATTAAATTTAGTGACTGAATGATAAAGTGTTTTGTTTTGTGGGACCAAATTTTATAATAATTGTTTCTTATAATTAGTTTTGTTCCATCTTTATTGGTCCAAGAGATTAAGAACAGAAAATTTTGAACATTGCATGTCAACAAATCAGATAATTGTGGGCCTTAACCTTTTTATGTCATTTGTTGACTGTGTTTGTGGGTGGTTTTTTCATAGCTTTCTTAGCTTACAGTGATAAACTAAAGTATAAAGGGCAAATTTACTCCCAAATTCTGGTGACTATAATCTGGATGTTGCATTTATGAGAGCTTTTTCAACATTTTCATAATCTATTCTTAAGTAGTTTACTATCATAATTTGGTACAAAATGGGATGATTGTCTTAATGCCAAAACTCTTTGGAAAAGTTAGACTTTAATTGGCACAAGTTTTTAAATGAAAAATGTCTATGTCTTGGCTATTATGATGTACAATTTATACCATGTTTAGATATATAATTATATAAACCATGTCATTGAGAGCATTTACATATATTTAGAGTAATCGGTTAAATCTATAACCAACCATAAAGATGATTGATAGTAGTCATGTGGGTAGAAAGCAATTACAATGGTCTCAGGCTCTCAGCAAGTTATCAAAAGCATAGAAATGCAATAATCCATTTATCTGACTTATGTTTGTTGTCAGATGCAAGTGCAACTTAGTGAAAGCTCAGACCCATTGTGGGTTGAACTCACGCCTACGTTGAATCATGTCATTGATAAACATTCACGACAAAATCGTATGGTATTTATAAAGTCTGGCACTGTTTCCCAAGATGGACAGTAAGTATGCATAGGTCATCTGAATTCTTCTATTGCTTACACCTATTGAGCTCTTTGATGATTCTTTATCTATTGTTGAATTGTGCAACAGGAGAGTTTATTTTTGTACAAAGAATGGAATTCTGATAGAGCTTGCTAGTATAGAGCCTCCAAGGTAAAATTCAAGCAATAGCTCAAATTTCATATTGCTTTCATAGGCTCATCCAAGTTAATACACCATTAAGTTCTTCCTCATACCTCTTTGGTGATTTCTAATTTCACAAGAATTTGTTTCCTAAATTTAAGAAGAGGTTTTCAATGTGTTACTAATTTAACTCCTTTTTGTCTATATATAGAACAGATGGATAAGTCATGGTCAACCAGCTGGAGCAAATGTTGCAGTGATAGCTGATGCTTCTTCCACCAGAGAAGTTGTATATACCATAAGGTGAGTAGTTCTTATGGGTGTAAAATCTAATCCCAGTGTCAGTACTTATCTCTTGGATCTATTTCGAGCCATACGTTGAGGTGTCAAACATTAGTGGGTTTGTACGACTAGAAAGATATCCATGCATGTGGTTGCTGTCTCTGGGCCAGCAAGTGTTAGAGCAACCTATGATCATTATGGTGTTTGAAGAAGAAAACGAAATAAAATATCGATGCTATAATGAAGCCCAAAACGATTACTAATTTATGTTTTCTTCTAATACTATCTCCTCTTCTTAATAAAAGACTTAGTTGACTAATTTTTAGGGATTAAGAAAGTTAAGTAAATTACTTTAAAGTACTTATATTGATCATTTTTCTTCAAATTAATTTGCTTGACATTGGTTGATAGATAATCTAATAATACACATAAGTAATCATACAAAATTCTGAAATATATGCGATAATGAAGTAATTTATTTAGCTTTTTTAATCTCCTCAAACTAGTTGGCTGGGTTTTATATTTAAAAATGGAGGTAGTCTCATATTTCACTAATTGCTTTTCGTAAGAGTCAAACAACCTTCTTCATCTCGTAAGTACAATTAATGAACCAAACAATGTGGTGGTGCAGTTCCTCTGGAGATCTTTATGAATATGACAGAAATTCAAAACCCTCATGGAAGAGGCACATATGGCAGGAAGGAAAAGAAAAAGTTATGCCTTTGGTTCCATCTAAAGGGTGCATTGTGAATGGGTTGATGGGTGCTTACTCAGAATCTCTCTTTCTTTTGACCAAGGTACTGAACCTAAAGTATTTTATAACATTTGCTATCAGTTGTACGCAAGAGTTTATGCAATTTATTTGAGAAACAAAATCTCAAACTAATAAAAACATAGAAAAAATTTCTTAATAAACGTGCACTAGATTGCAGAGGTTTGTCTTTAAAAGACCAAGTTTTGTTCTATCTCTAAAATGAATGACATTAAGTTGGACATGGTTCATTGAACATTCAACTTCTGTTTTAACTGATTGAGTTCCAAAACAACAACTCCGCATCACTTGTACCAAAAAATATAACTATTAACATTAGAACTACTCATTAGTGTAGTGTTATGAACATCACTTGTACTGAATTGGTATATATGCAGCATCTTAAACTTTCTCACAAGTGTGCAGGCAGGAACTTTAGTGGAGAGAAGATTACAACAGAGAAAGTGGAAATGGGTAGTTCATGGAAGTCCCAAAAATCAAAATTTGACATCTATCACACCAACTCAGCATGATGATTCAAGTGATCAAACACCTATTTCTTTATTCTTCAGCACATCATCAGGGTCTCTTTTTGAATACCATATTCGGAAACAAATAGGTGAGTCAAATTATATTCATATCATAAACAAAGGGAAAACCAATCTTAAGATACCATAACCTCCTTCAATTTTTAATTCGGTACTTCTCTCCTTTTTAAACCTGTTAATTAATTTCATATTGTTAGCACAATTTGTTTCTGTATAGAGGCTAACATGCTAACAGAGCAAAGTTACAAGTGTTATTTGTGCTAGAAGACTAGAAGAGTCAAAGTAACAGATTTTACAAGGTGAAAAAACACATAGGTACCAAATTAAAATTGAAGGAAACTGCAGGTACCTCTGAAATGGTTTTCCCTACAAACAAATGTGGCCCACAATGTTGCATAGTATTTCTATGCATTTAAACGTAATTTTGATTATTATCTTTAACCATCCAATTCTGGTCCTCTATCTAAACTTTAATAGTCTGATAATTTGGACCCTTGAGTTGATAATTATGATGGATAATCAAATAATGATTGGTGTTTGAAGAATGGAAAATCACAATTTTTATGCAAGTACAGGGATGTAAAGTATACTTAAACCTATTGTACTCATCCTGTTTTGCTCATAGGCTGGGACTATTTGTATCAACATGCATAAGGATCTTTCAGTTTTGATTAATGTTGTTTCTCAATTGAAAGATAGATATTCATTGCTTTTGAACATGATCAAACAGGAACAGTCGAAAGTATTGAATTTCCTGGATCATGGGTGAATCATGCACACCCTTTACATGCAAAAGCAGCAAGAGGTATAGCAGGCTTACAATTACAAGTTGGAAGAATGTTGTTTCCCCTGGATGATGGAAGAATTGGAGAGCTTCATCATCTGGGACTAGGAGGAGAGAGCTCAGGTCCTACCGTACCACAAAATACTCGAAGGAAACCGGGAAGTACAAAATATGTATGGTCCATATTAGATGTTCCAGAGAGTGAAGGATGGAATGGAGAGTATTGCACACCAGAACGGGGCCCCAAAAATTGTATTGCTGGAACAAAGGATGAGTCAGAGGAAGCAAGGATAACTTCAATAACAGGTACCAATGGATTCAGTGCAATTTGGAATTTTTCCCTTTATTGTTTATTTGTCTTGCAGGGCCAACTTGACTCAACGATAAGTTCGCTTGCTGTAGTGTTTAAGGTCGTGAGTTCGAATCAGCCTCTCTGCATAGAGTAGGGGCAAGACTGTATAATATATTTCCTTCCCCAGTACCTTCACCAAGTGGGGACTAGAACTGAGTTGACCCGTTTTTAAAGTTTATCTGTCTTGTACTTTTAAAACTTTGTTATCAAATCCTTGTTACTCTAAAATAAAGAAAATTAACTTCTTCTACTACATGTACATGAGTTGAGTTATTTGATGTGAACAATCAAGTGCTATTAATTTCAGTAAATTTATATCAGTATCAATTAAGGCAACTTACCACAGTCATTTTAAGGTGGTTGCTTGTGCCATGAGTTACATTCACTGTTTCACACCATGTGTGTGTTTATTTCTTTTGTCGGCACTAATTCAGGATATTCAAAAGGAAAATGTTAGTCATACCAATTATCTCAACAATACTCTATCAATGGTTTAACAATAACATTTTTAATATTATTAAAATTGTAAGAATTTATATTTTTCTTTAAAAGAACTTCTAACTATTGGGATCCTGTGATATAGAATTGCTGTTGCCTATAATTTCTTCCTCATCTACTGATTCATTTAAAGTGTATTTTTTTTCACTAACTGTGTATTTACTCTATTTGTTAGAATTTATTTATAAGGTTGTTTGTTGAACTTAACGTAACTTGTGAGTTTGGCATCCGTAACAGGTAGGAAAAAGCACAGCCAGGTACAAGATTATTACTTATCTCCAGGCACAATAGGTGCTGATGGAGAAATGATAAAGTTTTCAGAAGATAACAATTTTCCAGATGATGGGTGGATTAGTAGTAACTTCCGGCTGAGATTGATGTATGAAGGTAAATCAATATTCCTCATAACAGAAGGTGGTTTGATATTTGAGTACATTTGTATTGAGAATGTATGGATTTGGTTAAGACACGATAGCTCTACAAACATGAAAGGTATATTAGGGAACTATAATGGAAGCTTATTCATGGTCGACATGCATGGGAGTTTGCTTCTTAGAGAAAGGAATGGTTATGAACTATCATGGAAGAATTGCAGTGCTATGAAGAAAGGAACAAATATTATAGCAGGTCAACCTTGGGATGGAATACCAGGAAAAGCAAATAAAATCACAAGTCAAGATGTTCTCTTCTTTGTCTCCAAGAAAGGAACACTACTACAGTTTGTGGTAAGTAAGAAATCACTGATAAAAATTAAATAATAGTCTTTTTCGGAGACTTGAACAGTTTATCTAAAGAGTTGACTTTTGATAAAGTACAATAACACCAAATAATCCATATACCGATCCCACCTAATGGGATAAGGTATATGAGCTATCCTCTTCTGCCCAAAATTTCATCTGTTTGTATGATTCAATAGCTAGCAGAAGCACTTAATATGAGATGCCATATCTATTTACATTTGTGAGGTATTGCATAATGGTAAGATCAGACCCTTTTCTTTGTCATTGAATTAAGCCACTCCGGCATGAGGGCAGGTGATAGATCGAAACAGAAAGAGTATATCGATCTTTCCTACATGATTTGACTGAAAACATACATGTTACACTGAATCTAGTTCCTTAGAATATTTTAACATGACTTATTTGAAATTGTGGACAGGTTTCAATGAGGAAGTTTAAATGGAAAGATTGCAGAAAGCCTGCAAACACCAAAGTAGCTAGCATAGTAGACCATGGATTACTGAGAGAAAATGTGGTATTTGTAACTGGAAGAAATGGTCGCATTTATCAGTACAACAAAGTAACTGATGTGTGGCATGAGCATTACCAGTCTCAGCATTTAATTCTCTCAAACTTACTTGGAACAACCATAAGGCCTTCATCAACATCATTGTCTGGTTCTCTCTTCATGATTTCAAGGGAAGGGGGTTTAGTTGAATATCACTGGAATTCATGGGATGGATGGAATTGGGTGGAACATGGAACACCTTATAAAGGTGTAACCCTGGTCGGTTCACCGGGCCCTTGCTTCGCCGGTAATCAATTGTTTTTGATTGGTTCAGATGGGAAGGTGTACCTTAGATACATGGATAAAGAAAACACATGGAAGTGGAAAGATTGTGGATTTCCATTCCTGAAAAATAAAATGCTTCAAGAGCAAACAATGCAAGTTTGCAGCCATGAAGATTCTATATCTAGCTTCAACAAGGACCAATACAAAAGTAGTGACTGTAACCTTAAATGTGACCCCAAGGTAAATTACACACACACACGCACGCACACATTATTTATAGGCATAGATTCACAATTTATGGTTATTAATCAAAAAATATACTCCCTCTGGTCCTAATTATAAGTTACTAACTACCAATTTCTCACATATCAAGGAGTGGTAGTTGGGTTTTAAAATTTATGTTTACTTTTCCACTTTTTCCAACTTCACCCTTCATTAAATGATGTATTTCACATTTTCAATTTTGAATCTTCATTAATGACAGGTGTAAAGTGGGAAAAAAAATTTAATGTTGCGGTTAGTGACTTATATTAAGGACCAAAAATTAGAGGTAATTGGTGACTTATAATAAGGACTAGAGGGAGTATTGCATAACCCTCTCATGAATTTTTTAGATATAAAAAACTAGATGAACTTCATGTTTATACCTTTGAGTTTTAGTCAAATGACAAAACAAATACTTAGAATCTTAAAGTGTTATATAAATTTACTTCAATTTCAGATTAAAATGTAAACATTTTAGTTCAGTTGAAATTGAAATTTGCTACAATTATGAACTAGAATTGACTTTGAATTTGATCCATCACAGGTGGCATCAACGAGGCCAATTCCATTTTCCAACAGGTCGGTTGTATTTGAGTTGCGTGACGGCAGGGTAAGTAACCAAATTCAAAGAGAATTTCAATTATCTTAAAAAAAATTGCAATATAAGGTGAAGTTGCTTTTCATTTCTTTCTTTTAATCATTTTCCAACGATATGAATGCAAAGAATTTTATTTTTAGTTGGAGTTGAGAAAATTAAGAAGGCATTCAGCTTATTAAAGTCTTCTTTTAAATTAAATATATTCAATATGAACATAATATAAAAATTTGTGATAAAATTGAATCAAATCAACAAAGGCATATAATTGAATTTTTCACCCGTTCATAAAGAAGACTAAGTTTACTTTTAATTTGTCTAAGACAGTGAGAAAGATAAATGAATCAATCATCTAAACATAGCATATTTTGTGTGTTATGAAATTATAGTTTATCTCATAAGTAAAATATACAGGTTTAGTGAACATTTTTGCAAATTGATTTATGAATATTTTATTGAATTTTCTTAGGGTTCTCAAAAAATGTTAACTACATTCTATATTCTAAAAAAAATCCTACCACTAATATTTGTCAATGAGTGATGAAGTTACTAAAAATGTGTTAAACTGTACCAAACCCTCTAAACTTAGTATTATATATAATGTTTCTCACTCTTGAAATTTTAGAATAATCCTCTATGAGCTTTTACTCTTATACTCAAGACTCCACACTTTTAATGTTGTTCATTACTCCTTTGCTCTGAGAGAAGCTTTTTCTTAGTCATATACTCCATCCAGCCCGTAATATAAGAGTTTAAAACTTGAATGATTTTGGTCCAAAATATAAGAGTTGAACTTACATTCTCTTTCCATTTAACGTATTTTTTTCACTTTTAATTTATTGTATGTTGACTTTATTTTCATATTATGAAGTGTGTTAAATATAGGTAGAAAAGGAAATTTGTTAAGTTTTAGTGGAAAATTAATGAGATTTAATGTTTTTCCTTTGCGCGTCTGTATAAATGACTTATAAATAAAACCAGAGAAGTATTAAACTATAAATGTCTTTAAGTGAAAGGCTTAACTGCATAAACCGAAAAAAAAATTGAGGAAGCTATTTGTTTTATTAGATATAATAAACTTGAATAGGTTTAAAATTGATTGGTTTGGCTTATGAGCATAAACTTGTAGGTTTAATTGGGGAGAAATGAATACTTCTTAAGGTTAAATAGGTTATTTGTACATGGTTATAGGTTTAAGGAAGTTGTATGTAATTTAGCCCAACATAATGTCAATGTCAAATAATGCATTGAAATAATTCTGAAATGATAAACATTTTGGAACATGCTTCTCTAATATTTTTTTATGTGGAAAAGAGAAATTGTTTTATTTACTCTTATTTATATGTCAAGTCATTAATTTTTTTTCATGTAAAATGTACTACTTGTCATTCATTTATTATAAATATTAAAAAATTTGGGTAAAGTTGGAAAATTGTCAAATTTTAAGGTGAGGTTATATGAAGTTAAGGATTTCGTGCTCTGTTTAAAACATGTTAGAAGTGTCTCACCAAATGAGTGATCTAATTTTTAAACTAATATCTGGCAAAAAGAAGAATTTTTAAACTATTAAACATCATCTTACCCAATGTTGTAAAAGCCGGACCGGAAGACGAGCCGGAAAAGGCTTCGGGTCATGGTTCAACACGGTTTAACCGCTCAAACCAATGGTTGAACAGGATAACCGTTGAGATTGAATGTGAAGCGGTCGACAGTTGGATCGGTCCAACCGTCAGGTCCGGTCCGGTTCTTGCAACACTGATCTTACCAATCATTTAGTGTGATTCATACTTTCATAAAAATGATTTGCCTAGTGAAGATATACTTTTGATGCTTAGCATTGATTGCAGTTGGCAGAAATAGAGCTTTTAGAGAATAGAGAATGGGAGTGGTCACGCATTATTGGAACTCCAACCAGCTCATGCATTCAAAATTATTGGGCCACTCTTGCTTCATAGTTTAATAGCTAACCAGGACCACATGCATGTATATTTGTTTATTACTTAATTTACATTTTTCTCAGCATGTAAATTAAGTAAATGCGTGCTTATTTCTTAGTTAGCAGGATAAAATAATAGTCACTTTTGTAAAAAAAAATGAATCGTTGAAGAAATAGCACATATGTAAATTATTGTAATACAAGATAGGGAATGCCTGTAAATGACTTTTGTGTCATTAGCCAAGCTCTTTTACAGTTTGAGATTTACTTGAACAAGGTGACTAATTAAACTTGCTTTTTATTTCATTTGAAGTGTTAAATTTATCATACGAAATATGTAAAAAAATTATGACTTAACCACTAGCAAGAAAAATATTGATTTCTGATACTAAAAATTGGTCCTAAAAAAATTGTCATAGGCTGTTAGTTTTGCATGCTTATGAATACATTCACATAGAGAAAGTGGTGTTTTAGAGCTATCATTTGTATGATTAAAGTTTTTAGATGTTATAAACAAGCAATCTTGAAAAAAGTTGGCATTTTTTATATATTTAATAATTTCAAAGAGCATTATTTTTTATTTGGGAAAAATAATTTCAGGTCCCACCTAAGACATATAATATTTGAAAGGTCTCACCAATTGGTCAAATTAAAGTAGAGTCACAAAGGACTGTACTTTAATTTGTTACCACACAAAAAAAATTTATGCCCTCTTTACTTCTAACTTTCTAAGTTAGCTGGATAAAATAATAGTCACTTTTGTTTATATAGCTAACTATGGACCCCTTTTGTTTTCATTTTTTTATTAAAATTTCTGTTGCCAAGTGTCTTGTTAATCTTGTATATTGATTTATCTATTTTGAGTGCATATTTCATGTTAAGTGTGTGGCTAACTGACTACTCATTGTTTAACAATCAACATTTAAGTTACATCCAAAATGGGCAAATTTGATATAAATTTCATAATTCTAGGGCAAAATTGGGTTTAGAAGAACTTAGAAGGCAAATATAATCATTCTGGCATACTTCGAGGGCAAAAGTGACAATTGATTGGTCACACCTAAAAAACTTTCAAGACATATATGATTCTTAGTATATATGATTCGCCACCTCATCCATTAATAGTGAATGTTAACTGTCGTCTAAAACAGGTGATATTGTGCCCAGTTTAGGGCTTCTAGAACATATATGATCCTTGTAGAAACAAAGATGAGTGAATAATTTGATGAATTTCTTTGATTATTAGTTTCCATTATATAATACAAGAAACCTCAATCTATTCCATAATTGTAGGATTTGATTGATACATAAAATAAAGAAGATTTTATCCTTTTTTTTATAATACAAATTTTAGGAAGGGGTTTGGGCTCAACCCAATTCAAGGGTAGGGCACCTAACTCATGATCCACTGGGGCCTGTCCCTATGGGCTTTGGAGCATGACCAGCAAGCCCTTTATGTCTGTCCACACAGGTAGGTTACTCCCAGTTTCACTTAGCTACGGAGATGTCTCCCCAAGCACCGCGATGGAGACACAACAAAATGTCACTCCCCAGGATCGAACTTGCGACGTGGTGGTCAACTCAACGCTCATTGTTCAATCCCTTCGCCACTGAACCCACGGACGATGGGTAGATTCTATCCTAATTCTACCTAACATTTATTTTCCTAATCAAATCATATAGTTTCCTGATTCTTATAATTCATAATTATGACCTAGATTCTACTAATACAAAATAGGAAATATTAATATTAATTCTATAATTCTAACAAAAAACTTTCAACACATATATGATCCTCAAGACCTCAGGGTATACTTCTAGGTAAGGTTGTCAAACTCGTGAAAAGAAGGTAAAATCGAATCATAGATTCGAATTGTAAACTCGTAAGAGTCTACTTTTATTAATAAAATGTGTTTCTTGTAAAAATTAACAATAATTTGATTCAATATATTTTAAATTTAAATAGTTGATATAAAATATATCAACATTCATACTTTATGAACTTTACTGGAAAAGTTTCTATTTAATTTATATAAAAATTCATTGAATTCGGTCAAATAAAAATAATCAAAATAAATTTATGAGCAAGTTAACACAATATTTTGTAAGGTAGAAACGTAAAAACGGTGAATTTAACATGTAAATACGTAAGTTTCTACTGAATTTACTCTCACTTAAAATTTAAAATTTAAGTGACTCGTGACACGTCTTTGGTCAGGAAGAGCCGTAAAAGGGGTAAAGTCGGAGTGTCAACTCGCGAGTTTGACAACAATGCGGGTAATGGTTTTATTCTTTTTTTGATATAAAATGAAAATAAGACTAAAAAAATTAAGAACCAACTACATCCTTGATAAGATGCACCACATTAGCTTTGAATACCACGTGAATGCTTAAACCATAGTTGAAGCTGCCCTTGCTAAAAAATCTGCAGCTACATTATCCTCCCGACTTATCACCTGAAGCTCTACGATCTATTGATGTCGCAGTAATTCACCCACCTCGGCAAATAAATCAGCATTCTCATGCAAATCAGATACGCCACGCTCCAACCCCTCCACCACTGGAGTAACATCACAAAATAAAGATACATGTTGAAATACAGAATCTCATGCTAGCCACAACCCTCATAACCAACCCCATAACTCTGCTTCAATACTTGAAGATCCATAAACTGAATACATGAAGACTTCCAAAACATTTCCCTCTAAGTCACGAACCACACCTCCACAACCAACAACTAATGAGCCTAAGAAGAACGCTCCATCAACAAAAACTTGCACACCTAACTCAACAACTTGGCTTAACCAATTATGCCTGAGAAAACTTCTTTGCTCGCCCCATACACCGAACAATACTCATAGTCTCTGTCACACCTTCATCAACATTATAACAAGAATCATGATGTACAACTTCGTTCCTCCGCCTCTAAATTAACCAACAAGCTACACAAAAAATAGTCTTCCAATTTTCTATATCAGCCCAGACTAGAGAGTTTCAAATTACTTGGGTAATGTTTTTTTTTTCACCTATAGCAATTTTGGAAAAATAATATTGAAGGGAGCAATATGCTAAACTGGGCCCAATATATACTCTTGGGCCCAAACTCAATTTTTCCTAAATAGTAATACCCTCTCTCTCACTCTCTCTCTCTTCTCGTGCGTAGACCTGTTTCTGTTCGTCGTCTCCTCTCCTTGTGAGTCCTCTCTCCTATACTTTGGTCTCCGGCAAGCATCGAAGCAGGTTAGTTCCCAAGGGCTTTCTTGTCTTTTCCCTCATCTCCTTTCATCGCTTTCAATTTCAATTTCAATTTTCATTTTTTCAATCTGGGTTTTGGAATCTGGAATTCAATTTTCACTGTCTGAAAATCATGAATTCCGCAACTGTTATAATTTTCATTCTTATTTCTTGAAGGTGTTGCCAAAATCTATTGCTTTACTAAGCCATCATCGAGCAAACAAAAATATATGTATAAAAAATTTAAAGGGGTTTATTTGGCATCCTTAATTTCTCAAAAAAAAAAAGTCAACTTGAATGTATAATTGAAATCGGATCCGTGTTACATTTTTTGTCATTGTTTGGCACTTTGATCTATGTTTCTCTATTAAATTGAAATTAAAGATTAAATAGGGTTCAATGGAGAGTAGGGTACTTGAAATTTTGGTATGTTTTGCTTAGAATTTTGGAATGTAATAGCAAATTCTACTTGTAGGACATGTTTTGTTACTGCTGAGATAGCAATATTCATATGTAATCCATTGAAAATATCCTGTTTTTATTTTAATCTTGTGGTAATTCTTGTTCTGATTCCCTGTTCTAATTATTATGCCGTTATGGTGCTGTGTCAAAAATTGGTATGTATCGTTTCCTTGTAGCTCGAAGGGCCGCTTGGCTCAGCGGTAAGCTCGTTTGCTGTGGGGTCTAAGGTCGTGTGTTCGAATCAGCCTCTCTGCTTACAGCAGATATAAGGTTGCCTATGATATTCCCTTTTTCTCAGTATCCTCACCAAGTGAGGGACTAGAACTGGGTTGACCTTTTGTTTCCCTATAGCTCATAGCTTGTTGTGTTGGGTTTGGTAACGGTAATGGTAATATGGATTATACAGTTGCTCAATGTGGTTTGTTAATTTTCTTGGCTTGTAGATGGATTGGCAAGGGCAGAAGTTAGCGGAGCAGCTGATGCAGATTATGCTGCTAGCATTTGCTGGGTTTGCTTTTGCTGCTGGATATATAATGTCTTCTTTCCAAATGATGGTCATCATATATGCGGGTGGTGTGGTTCTAACCACATTGGTGACTGTACCGAATTGGCCCTGTTTTAACCGCCATCCTCTTAAATGGTTGGATCCAAGTGAGGTGGAAAAGCATCCCAAGCCTCAGCAAACTGTGAATGTAAATTCAAAGAAGAAGCCCACTAAGAAGTAGGTTCTTTTTTGTCTTATGTTGGCACTAGTATTTCATTGAGCTCAGTTCAGTGCTTTGACAGTATCTGGGATTTTATGAACTATTGTATCCCTCTCCTTCTCCCTTTGATTGGATGATGCAGTATACTCTGAGCCGCTGATAAAAAAAATCTAGATTGTAATTGCTTAGACATATGGAGTTTTGGTTCTCTCTTTTTGCGTGCTCTATATTTTCTGTTCCCCGCAGTCTTCTATTACTTATTGTGGGGGTTAATACCTTTGTTAGTTTTAGTCTGGCAAAATTTGGGTTTTCATCCTTATAATTTCAAATCGTTAGTTTATGTCCCTCGAGATTTTTAAAAATTTGGTCAAAGCTTGACAATTGGTCCCCTCTATAATTTTAACAAATTTTGGTTATGCTATACTTAACCTCAAAGGCTCAGACAGAGTCTATTGGAAATTATAAAGACCTAAACCAACGATTTGAAAATACCAGACTAAAATTGAAATTCGATCAATGTGGAAGGACCAAACACGATATAATCCCTACATGTGAAAAAAGGAATGTTTGTCTTCTCATATTCTTTGGTTCTTTTTTACCCTTATTAACTAAATGAAGCTTGATATTGTAGATTATCTAAATCCTTCTGGTGAGAGATTTGTGAATTGATTTTTGATAGTTAAATTTTTGCAAGTTGAAGGCTTGATTATGTTGCCTTTGGTGGAGCTCTTAGCCAAATTGTGCATTTATGTGGCTGACCATCTTGTTTTCTGGCTTAATGCTACGTTGTTTGATTCATGTAATTTGTTCTCAGTTAAATTTTGATGCATATAGTTTCAAATCATAGATTTTCAGTTCATTTAGTTTCAAATTTTAGGTTTTGATCTATATATATGGTTCAAATAACGCTTTCAATTCAAAGTTTCGACTATATATCAGTCCAACTCTGATCCAGCTTGACTGAACTGTTAAAAAAGGTTTAGTTCAAATCGACTTGTTGATCCCAAAGGACGGTTGAACCAATTGGGTGCAGTCCAATTTACAAAGCACTGCTTTCATGAAAGCAATGTTTTCCAAACAGCAGTGTTACTAATTTGACCTTTTGAGTTGTGAATCGTTTATCCTTTTAACTTGACATTCGGTTTGGCTGTATCTTTTAAAACATTGCATGAAAGATTATATGATCCTTTCTTAAAAAAAAGATTATATGATCCATTCAAATGTTTTTTTTTATGTTTTTCAATAATTACATATCACTAATCTAAGGACAATTACACCTAGATCTCAAATAAGATATTTAAATTCGAAGAGATCCCAAATAGTTGTTAATTATTACTACCAACAACTACAATAGCCTTCATTAACAAGTGCTAACAACTAGTCTTTTTAAAATTAGAGGTACTATGGAAGAAAGATAGATAATTAAAATGAGGTTCCATAAGTTGTAGATTACAACTTCTAGGGTTAACAATAATAACTTATTGGACTCACATAACAACTCTTGAGCATAACAACTCTTGAGACCTCATTTTGATTATGTTTCTTCCATGAGACCTCTAATTAATTCTCCCAATTTCCAATTTTCAAGCCTTATATATGTAGATCAAGAGTACAGTTGCTAAACCTAAAAGAAGTCAAATGAGCGTCAGTGTCTGATTGATTTGAATCTTATCCACGGTATAAATAATAATAAGGTTACTACAAGTTGTCACTGCAGATATTCAAACAACATTTGTTTTGTCTGACCATCAAAAACTTTTTTCATGTCAAGAGAAATGTCGTCAGAAGCAAGACTATTCAGCATAATTTAAAGAGATATCAAGGAAGGAAAATAAAAAAAAAAAGGATTATATAGCTACTTCTCCAGTATTATGCTCGCTCCTCCGAGCAATTTCATTCAAACTAGTCCATGATTTTCTTCTTCTTTTGCTTGATGAGCTAGTTGCTTTTTCAGCATCCTTTTTTGCACACATATAACTCTTTCTTTTACTTCCTATCAAAGCTTTATTAAGGCTTGTAATAGGTGACACTGTTGAGCATTGTGTTGAGAGAACATCTGTGGCTGCGGCTTGTGAAACAAACACATTTCCCTCTGATGGTTTCTTTTTCGGTGGGCATATTCCCTTTATTTGTCCCTTAAATGTCCCATTCTTCATATTTAGATGCAAACAGTAATGGCACTTAAACGCCACATTATTTTGAGTGACATTGGCGGACTTAATATGCCTATGCTTGCCCTTTGTTCTTCTCTTATCAATTCGTGTAGTACAGTTAAAGCCTGGATGTAGAACAATTTCGCATCTGAAAAGAAGTCAAATGGTAGTTACAGTTGCTATACCTAATTTGAAAAGGTGGTAATGAATCTAAATAACCATTACAAGTAGCAAGTGAAGTTAAAATAGCTTAAGCAGCAACTCTGATTAGACGTTCGAACTAATGTATAAATCATCCGAAAAGTGTATAGATCATACATCAAGTTCCTTACATCCATCTCTAGTCAAAGAAGGACATGTTTTCTATTTATTTCATATGAATTTAGTTACATGACAATATTCCAAAAACAAAACACATGACTACATGTGATTGGAAGAGCATACCTTTCACAAGCAATTAGAGAAGGATCAGGTGGTAAGCCCATGGCCTCCTGGGCACTGGCAAACGTTTGCCCATAGAAAGCACCAAAAGATGGAATTGGAACCTCACAACCAGCCAATAGTGCCAGGTTTCTCAAGTGCTCAAGCTTCAGCATTGACTTGAAATTTGATCCAGCCTTCTTATGCCAATTCCCAGTGGCTTCTTCCCTCAATGATACTGATTTTTGAGGCCCGATTGTTGAATATGGTAATCTTTTTGCTCCTTTCTTACCCATTTTTAGTTTGAGATCTTACCTCTTATTTTAGAAATTTCACCAAGCACCTACCATGCAATCAAGAACAATTCAAGAACCAGTTTTTAAGAGATACTCCCTCCGGTCCTAAATATAAGACCTAATTGACTTTCTTGGAAAATCCTAAAAAAGCAAAATAAGTTAATTATAAATTGACGATTTACCTATTTTTTCCCTTAGACTAGTATATTTTACCTATAAATTAATGGATAATCTAAAAAAATATCAAATATGTCATAATTTAATAACCTATTTCGCAAACTTAATCTCTCCAAAAAAAGAGTCATCTAGATCTTATATTTAGGAACCAGAGTAGTATGTTGGTGAGTAGTTAACTTGACAGCTAAAGAAAAAAGTTTACAGAGGCGATAATACAATCACATTCAACAACTAAGAAGAGAAACAACAACCCATTTGTGATTAACAATGTCCTCTTCAAAATGATGCAAATATTTTTTTTGAAAAAAGAAACAGAAGATAATGCTTGAACTCAACAAGAACAAAAATGAGAATGCATTCATTAGTCCAAAATAGAAAGCGAAAACATTGAATGTAGGGTAAACAAACAGATAAAGCAGCTGATTCACATCAATTGTGGATATTTCAACAAATACTATCCAGCAAAAAACCCCCCAAATAAATATCTGAAATACCCCTCACATATGGCCTCAATCATATACTCCTTCTTTCTGGTTCTAAATATAAGAATTAGTTGACTTTTTTAGAAAATCATAAAAAAAATAAGTTAATTATAAAATGACCTAATTTTTCCTTTTTTTTATTTTACCTATAAACTAATGGATAATATAAAAATATATTAAATATGTCATGATTTAATAACTATTTCGTAACCTTATCTCTAAAAAAAAAGTCAAATATATTTAATAGCGGAGGTAGTACCATATAATAAACCACAAACATAACTTTTGACCAGGAAAAAACCAATATAACATTACTCATAAGTTATCATCACTATGTTGAAATGAATAACAACTTTACCGAACCCAAATGGTGACATAAGAAATCCATGAGTGTGCAAAGCAAGAGATTCAAGTGGGAACATGTGTTAGAGTTGAGGTCGCAGATTCCACAGCAAAAACGAAGCTTTAATAATAAAGAAAAGAAGAGACGATTGTTAGTGCATGCAAATTGCAATGGCCTGATTTGAGTTGTGTTGAAATGTTGGAGCTTCACGTACGTTGTTGTGGAATCCTGCCACGTCAGCCCTAAAACATGTTCATATGCAGTACACTCAGTGAAAAGAGGAAAGGAGGTATTTATAGATGGGCTAAATACCAAATCAACCCTGGAAGTTTTCATAGAGGAGCAAGTCCCCCCTGGAAGTTTTTTTAGGGGCAATTTAGCCCCTGAAATTATTTTTAGGGGCAATTAAGCCCCTGAAGTTATTTTTAGGAGCAAAGTTACTATGTGGCAAATATTTATGCTGACATGGAATTTTTTCTTGCACTATATATGCTGACATGACATGGACTGCTTTTATAAAAACAATAAATTTTTAACAATTTTAAACGGTGCAAACATTCCTCTGAACCATTTTCTCCATTTGGAACCACACACAGTCACACACACACACACTCTGCAACTTCCATTATATCTTGATCAGTTCAAAAAAAAAACTTCCATTATATCTGATTCAAGCTTCCATTATTTGATTCCTCACCTCCATTAAAATGCTGAGGCTTGGGATTATTGGAAATTCAGTATGAGAAGGATTCAAGCTTCCATTATTTGATTCCTCACCTCCACTAAAAAATTATTGTTTTTATAAAAAGCAGTCCATGTCATGTCAGCATATACAGTGAAAGAAAAAATTTCATGTCAACATAAATATTTGCCATATATTAACTTTGCTCCTAAAAATAACTTCAGGGGTTTAATTGCCCCTAAAAATAACTTCAGGGGCTAAATTGCCCCTAAAAAACTTCCAGGGGGACTTGCTCCTCTATGAAAACTTCCAGGGTTGATTTGCTATTTAACCCTTTATAGATTGTAGAGAGACTATAAAACATGCTTTCCATTCATTTGCTAAATAAATAGTCACTCTATAAGAACACAAAATTTGAATATTTTGTTCCTTAATATAATAGCAAATCTCATATTCTCTCATTGTTTAATGCGTTTTTTTTCAACTTTGCCCCTAGTTCTCTTTCATATTTATTAATGTTTATATATTTCTCTTTCTTAAAAAGTATCACAATAAATATGGGTAATATTGGAAAAGAAACATTAACCTCAAACACTCAACTAACATTTACATGTTTTATTAAGAAACCTTTATTAATTTTTTTTGTGGTTGACTCTTATATTAGAGAGGAAGTAGTCAATGATATCTATAAAATGTCATCAATTCTTTCCATATCAGTTTCTTTGTGAAAAAAAAAATCATTGATTGTCCTTCCATATTAGCTTATTTTTGAAAAAAAATCATTGATTGTCTTTCCATATTAGCTTATTTTGATCTTTCCATATTACCTTATTTTTGAAAAAAAAAATCATTGATTGTCCTTCCATATTAGCAGCTTCCATGTGAGAGAAAAAGGGTGAATGATATCAGTAGCCAACGAGGTGAATGCAACATTTTATGCGAATTTCTCCTTGCTGATATGAAATTTTCGCATTGTTATCGTGTTTATGACTAGATCATTTTTAAGTAAATACCTCCTTCCAGATCATTTGCGAATACCTCCCTCAATTTCATTTTCTGGTTCAGTGTAAAATTTCCACAACTTTTTGCGCATACATCCTATTCCTATCCACACATACGTTTTCATTTGTATTTAATTTATAGATGTCATTTTGCTATTGCTTGCGTGCATCACTACAAAAAAAAGAGGTCCTTATCGGCGTTTTAAAACCCTACGTTTCGACGTTTTTTACCGGCGAAACAGCTCTACGGCGTTTTGCACAAACGCCGCTGATTTAATGTGGAAAAGTTATTTTTCGGCGTTTCCTGACACGCCGTAGAGAGCCTACGAACGCCGCAAAGCAGGTTCCATATATTAATATAATATTCACGCACACCGGCGTTTGTGAGACGCGCCAGTGTGCAAAAATAATATAATATTCACGCTTACCGGCGTTTGCACCACACGGTAGCCAACGCCGGTATGTTATTCGTAAAGGCAAAAGCATACCGGCGTTGAGCATAAACGCCGGAATGCGATAATAAAATATAATAACACACACCGGCATTTACGCCCAACGCCGGTGTGTTTTATTATATTTTATTATCTTACCGGCGTGTGGTAAAACGCCGGAAAGCAAATTTAATTGATTAAAAAAAAGCGCCCCAATTTGAAATCAAATTGGGACGGAAATTTAATATTATGGATAGATAATAAATAAAAAATATTGTTATGCAGAGAAAAAAATAATATGATTAAAACAAATTTAATATTATCACACATTAACAGAAAATCACAAGAATGATAATTTAGAGCATCTAAATGATTGATAAATAAAGTAAACAGAGAGAATAACCATAGATCAAAATTGTATTATATTGAATATGAAATAAACTGTATTACAATGAATAATTAAATAACTGGACTGAAGCAAAAAAAAAATATAAACAAAGAAAAAAAGAATAACAAGAAACCAAGGAAGAAACGATGAAGAAGAAAGAATTAGTGAGAAGGCAGAACGAGTGGGAAGACAAAGTGGGGGGAGTACCGCTATTTATAGGAGTATGGGAACACACCGGCGTTTCGGAGCCACTCGCTGGTAAGTATAATAAAATAATGCATACCGGCGATACCGACGAAACGCCCGTATGTGATTTTATTATTTTTATGCATATCGGCGTTTTTCGAAACGCCGATATGCATAAAAAACAATAATTGTACATATCGGCGTTTCTATATGTATATTAACTTATATAATATTGCACACCGGCGTTTCATGGACACGCCGATATGCGATATTTTATTATTACTTTAATTAGAGGCGATTCCCAAAACGCCGGTAAGCCTAAACATCTAACAAAAAACTTTCTGGGCAGTGTTGGCTTTGGTAAACGCGTAAAGGTTAGGGGCAGTGGCTATAAATATGCATATATGTAGAATATGTGAGACATGGTAATCTTTCTCAAATCTCTCCCTTCTTATTTCATATTTTCTGTCGTTTTGTTGTGAAACACCTATATCAATAATATAATGGTGGATAAATCGTGGATCTCTTTACCTAGATCGTCACCGCAATACATGGCGGGGTTGAATCAGTTTTTGGAGTTTGCTTTCTTGCACGGTAGTGATGTTCGGGGTAAGATACGGTGTCCGTGTGAAAAGTGTAAGTTCGACAAATGGAAGACTCGAGAGGAGGTATTTGCCCATTGTATGGATAAGCAGTTTCCCAGGTATTACCTCAATTGGGCGTTTCATGGAGAGGGCGAACTACACGACAACGCCAGTGATCTAGAAGTCGGTTCGAGTTCGCACATTGGTATGCAAGTCGAAAGCAGTGACGATGAAGCCGACGGCGGCGAACATGCAAATAATCCGGGTAATAACACTGTGATGGAAGCATTTAGGCAGCATGAAGCAGGAGATGGCGGGGATGTAGTGGTCGATGGACCAGTCGCTGACTACTTACGCCTTGAGGTGGTTAGAGATTTCTTTGAGCTCATGACGGAAGGTGACAAACCGCTGTACCCAGGTATAAATAATGCATTAACCATTCTAACTGTTTAAGCGACTGAATAATTATAATTAATATATATGCGATGAAATACATATATTATATATGTACGTGGCATGACAAAATATATATACATGTGTTTGGGCAGGGAATGAAAGATACTCTAAACTGTCATTTCTGACCAAACTGTATAGTATAAAGTGTAAACGTGGCGCCTCCGATGCGACTATGTCAGACGTGATTGAGCTGCTGTCAGACGCCTTCTACAATATTGGAGCCGAGCTACCGTCATCATTCTACGAAGCGAAGAAAACAATCTCAAAGATGGGGTTAGGGTACATAAAAATCGATGCATGCCTGTATGATTGTATGTTGTTTTGGGGCTCTGACGCTGCGTTAGATAAATGTAGACGATGTGGCACTGACCGATACAAGGTGGAGGGTGAGGGGCATAATAATAAGAAGAAGAGACGACAAGCAGTTAAGAGCATGAGATATTTTCCACTCCGTCCAAGGCTCCAAAGACTATTCATGTCCCCGAAGATGGCTGAGCAAATGCGGTGGCACGCGACAGAAGCTAACCCAGATGGCAAGATGAGGCATCCTCGAGACGGTGATGCATGGAAAGCTTTTGACGGCGAATTCCCCGATTTTGCCTCGGACCCAAGAAATGTCAGGCTAGGGCTCGCTTCTGATGGTTTTAACCCATTCGGCTCCTTCAACCAACATTACAGCGTTTGGCCAGTTGTGTTGATACCATATAACCTTCCCCCGTGGTTGTGCATGAAATCGACCTCCTTCATTCTATCGACAATTGTTCCGGGGCCTACATCACCTGGAAACGATATCGATGTGTACCTTCAACCGCTGTTACAGGAGCTCAATGAGTTATGGAGCGATGGGGTCGAGACGTTTGACGCCGAATCTAAGACGTTGTTCAGATTGCGCGCCGCTGTGATGTGGACTGTGAGTGATTTTCCCGGACTCGGCATGTTATCCGGCTGGAATACTTATACAGCGATGGCATGTCCGTTCTGCAACCTCGACCAAGAGCCCCGTAGATTGCCGCACAACAGGAAGTCGTGTTTCATGGGTCATCGACGGTTCCTTCCACTTGATCACCAATTCAGGCGGCAGAAGAGCAAATTTGACGGTACACAAGAACGCAGAGATCCCCCTCGACGGGTGTCTGGGTTTGAGATCTTTGACCAGATCTGTGATGTGCAATGTGAATTTGGCAAGGATCCGCCGCTGCCGGATGAAGAGGTCCCTATCTCAAGCCGCGGTGGCAGGCAGGCTCGGCGGAGGCCGCCGCCGGTGGCCCGTAGAACTGGCCCAGCACCTCAATGGAAAAAGAGAAGCATATTTTTTTGTCTGCCATACTGGAAGCACAACTTAATGCGACACTGTTTGGACGTCATGCACATTGAAAAGAACGTCGGGGAGAATGTCTTATACACCATTCTGAATGAGCCAGGAAAGTCAAAGGATCATCTTGGAGCGAGGAAAGATCTAAAGGCCATGGGAATACGTCAAGATGCCTGGCCTGACGTGAACAATAAGTTTGCCCCGGCTCGGTTTGCTTTGACAAAAAAGAATAAGGAAGTGTTCCTGACCACGCTAAAAGGTATCAAGGTTCCTGACGGATATGCAAGTAATATCTCGCGTTGCGTTGACCTATCTTCGAGAGAGCCAAAGATTTCTGGGTTGAAAAGTCATGACTATCATGTTTTGCTACAGCAATTCCTTCCTCTAGCTGTAAAATACACCCTTCCCGAAGATGTTTCTATGGTTTTGGCCGAACTCAGTTTTATACTTAGGCAGTTGTGCGCAAAGGTGTTGGATAGGCAAGAGCTAGACAACCTGCAGAGTAGAGTTGTTCTGATGCTATGTCGCATGGAGATGATATTTCCTCCATCATTTTTCACCTCACAGGTCCATCTCATTGTCCACCTTGTTGAAGAAGCAAAGATGGGTGGGCCGGTGCACTACCGTTGGATGTATCCCATAGAAAGGTACCTGGGGAAAATGAAGTCGTTCGTTAGGAATAGAGCCGCGTCAGAGGGCTGCATTGCTGAGTGTTACGTGGGGGACGAGGTAGTTGCATTTGTTGAAAGATATTATGGTCAGAACATTCGTAATGAGCGAATACCCCGAGTTGAAGATAACTCGAATTATGTCAATCCCATCTCTGACACGTTGTTTCCCCCCATTGGAAAGCCAGTAGGAGCAGTGCACTTCCACCAGCTGAGTCCCGCCGAGATGTTGCAAGCACACAGACATGTCCTTACACGCTGCACTGCCGTGGACTCCTATCGCGAGTGCGTTTATATTTATTACATTACATTCTAATTAAATATATATTTACCTATAATTTGTGTTTTTAGGGATTATCGGAGATATGTCAAGTGGGAGAATCGAGGACGCTCGGGGATCACTGCAGCTGTGATTGATACAATGGTCCACCGGGGCTTCGCTGATTGGTTCACGAAAAGAATACGCAACGAACCAAATCCGCCACCATCACTAGTGAATCTAGCACATGGGCCTTTTGAGTATGCGCAGAGATACTCTGCCTACAATGTCAACGGCTTTCACTTCCGCACTGTTGCGCGCGATGGCTCTCGTCTAACGCAAAACTCGGGTGTGTTTGGTTCATTTGGAACAAGGAGTTATGTTAGTAGAGACGATCCTCAAGCGCGTTTAGGGGAGGTTCAATATTATGGGAAACTTGTTGATATACTTGTGCTCAACTACAACGGTGCATTTCCCGTTCCGCTATTCAAGTGCGATTGGGCAGACACTAGGGGAAAAAAAGGCAAGAAAGTTGACGTTCTCGGTATTACCTCCGTGAATTTCTCGAGACTCTTCCACACAGGGGCATTACCTGACGACGAGCCATACATCATTGCTGACGAAGCGCAGCAGGTTTATTATGTTCCTGATCCTAAAAACAAAGATTGGCACATGGTGATTCAGGTAAAACCTCGCGATGTATACGATATGGGGGACGAGAATTTAGACGCGACAACTGAAACTGTTCAACTGGTTGCTCCTAATAATTCCGACTACTTAATGCCCGAAGGAGATGAACCAGTACCTTCTGTTAGAGACCGTGAAGATGGTGATGATGAATGAAACGATTGTTTTGTTGTTTGTAAGGAATGAAGCAAATGTATGTATATATAAATAAATATTCCCAGTTTTTATCGTATTTAGTTCAATTTTCTTGTAATATTTAGTTAGTAATATATAAATATTAAGTAATTAAATATTTAGTTCAATATAATTACATATAAAACGGTTGGCAATAATAAAATTGTATTTACAAAAATATAAAAACGTACAATGATTAAAATAAAAGTACAAAACAAAAGTACAATAAACAAAGTCCAAACAAATAAAAAAAACTAATCTACACGATCCTCATCCTCATCCTCATCCTCATCCTCATCCTCTGCAGAGCGTCGGCGTCGGCGACGAACACGTGATGAGGAGGCTTGACCACGTTCCTCCCACCTCCGCTCCTGCGCCCTAAAGAACTCCTCTTGTTGGCGCTTAAACTCCGCGCGCCAGTTAGCGACCTCTTGCTCATGCGCCTGCCGCCGGGCTTCATACTCGCGGGCCAACCTATCCTCATCTGCCTTCACCCGGGCTTCACGCTCTGCGACCTCCAGCTCGCGCGCCCGCAGCCTGTCCTCTTGCTGCCGCGCATGTTGAGTCGCCCCAGAGGATGCAGGTGAGTAGCCCTGGGTCCCGCGACTTCCGGAAGAAGTGAAGAGCTGAGTGGGTCTGGGTCCAAAGCCAAGACCTGGCACGCGTCCGGCAGGATCCGAAGTCCCAATCTCCGCGTGGATAGCAACGACCTCGGCAAAGGGACTCGGGCTCACGCTCTCCCCCTCTTGAGAATCGGGGGTCGCCCTGGCTTCCACGCTCGCCTGTGCCTTCGCGACTTTCTTGATATGTGTAACAATGTGTTACTAATTCCCTAATTAATTCAATAATACCCTGACTAACTATGATAGAAAAATGATTTCCATAATATTAATAAATCTATCATAGTTAGAAAAAGGATTTCCTAATAATGATCATTATCCATGATAGAAAAGAATAAACTAATACAACCTGAATACTATCATGGATAATTAGTAGCTAACCATGTTAGAAAAGAATCACCTAACATGGTTAGAAAAAAAATAAACAACCTAATGTTCAATAATATCAAATACATATAAATATATGCGGAAACGAATGCAGGCCCTATACAAATTGGCAATATACAACTCTAAATAAATTATATAACCTCTACTACCTAATTCCCTTTCCTGATGCTTGCGCCTGTGCATGAATACCTGCAAAAATGTCAGTAATCGTGGGATGAGACAATTTGTCCCAGTAATCACCGCTTAACTCACTATAACAGTGAGATGTGCGGTAGTAAGGGCGTCTAAAGGGTACCACAGTTCAAAAATCAATAATACATATATACATGTCAAGTCTTTCATTCATCGTTCAAGTTCCCTCCATCCAAATCAATTCAAATTCATCATCTCTACATTTCACATATCATTCAAATTCCTCAGTCTCCAATCTAATGCTACTACCACCACAACTCTCACACTCACCTATAGATGCATTGTGCCATCCCGGGGCATTCAAGCATCTAATCTTCACTATATGATTTGACACTGTGTTCCTCTCCATAATGAGGGAACAATTTCCTTCTCTGGCAATCTCCAGAGAGGGAACCCCAATTCTGTTTCCATTACAGAACGGGAACGGTTGGACTCTTCAATGCCAAACAACCGTAGGGGCGGTTGGGCTCTTCAATGCCAAACAACCGTAGGTCACTTCTCTCAATAAGTCGACCTATGAACCCCGATCCAATCAATCCGAAAAGGATCATCAGTACAAATAACTGTCGATTGGCCTATCGACAGTTATCATCGCGCGATGGTACGTATGTATATCAGTGTCATGCAAACCTCACAGTATTCATATCCATCAATTTCAATCTCATCATCAATATCATGAACCATTATCAATCCCTTCACTATCTCAATCTCAACTATTCAACTTATTCTCTCAACCTAACTATCAACATCTCTCACATAATATCATCTGAACCTCACATATCATACCAGAATAAACATCAGCCAGGATAATATGTATAATATTTCAAATTCCTTTTATATGAAAATAATCGCATTTGAAAGGCACCCGATAGCCTGTTTTGTATAAAAATACCATTTTAAAGATAATATATATATAGAGGGTGAAAAGGGATTTTACAAAATCCCTAACTAACGTCACCCTCAATGTTATAGCAAGGTTAAGTGTGATTACCTGTCGCCCTTTAGCACTCTGACGTTCTTCCTTACCATTTCTTGTAGATTTTCTCCAAATACATTAGTTCCTCCTATGATAATAGGATACAAATGATAAATTAATATCATTTCCACTTTATAATACTTTGACGTCTCTCTCGTATTCCATATTACTACCCAATCTCATTCTTCTTTTACATTCTCTTATGAAATATTTTCATTATTGTTTAGACTAAGTATCTTTAACCATAACAATCAAAATCAAGTAGTTATTATAAAGCAAACCAACGATGACCAAAATCCAACAACCAACATAAGGAATCATAAATCAAAGCAATCCACATCCAAGGCAATCAAAAGAAAACAAGTTCAACAAGCACTATACTCCATCCTTAACATGTTTTGTATTAGTAAACTATGAAATTCTCACGTAAGTTTATATAAATCAACACCAAGCCTCAATTAGATTCTCTCACATGCATACAACCATTATCAATATTTCACTTATAAAGCGTAACCACAACCTTCAACACCCTTCTTTTAGAACAATGAAAGCGACCTATGAAAGAGGAAAAGTACCAAGAGTTGCACACAACGATAATGATAACTAAAACACAATAAGGGAGAGGATAAACTGGAATAAAAGAAAGAATATGACATTAACTTAATTCATTTAGTGTACATCATCTCAGGAAAATATATGCCAAAATTAGAATCTAAACAAACCAGCACTCTTCAGAATCAAGCAGTAAGATGCAAAAGATAGACAACCGGGGGAAGGAGGGCAATAAGAAAAGCATAACCAGACTATGGGATCTGAATGGGGACTCTTTAAGGCAATGTTTTGAAAACGAAATCTTGGATGACTGCTTACGGAAATACATAGGAGTAATGTGGCAACATAGGGGGATTCAACAGGATTTTGTTAGATAATTAGAGATAAGAAAGGGATCTATTTAGCGCCAGAACACATTTATCTTTCTCCTGCATTCATCATAGCATCAACTGTAACATCAGATGAACACCATGGTTTCCATCAATTTAAATCTACTAAACTAATAAAAAAAAGAAGGAATTGCCAGTGAAGACTTCTTGCAAACTTCATGCTTCCTACACCAATTTCAGATGAGACCCCAGGACTTTCATCACACACACAAACATGCTTGTCAACTTATCCATTTCAAGTCACTTCTAAGACACATTCAGTCCTTAGTTAATATCTTACATCATAAAGTAAAGTTTCATGCTCATGACACCTCATGACCATCTGCCCAAAATACCAACAAGCAAGGTGAAATTCAAGCAAAAGATCCCATAAGCTAACAAACATGCTTCCAAGTTCCACCACCATTTAACACTAGCTTATTTGAAACAACAACTGTGTACAACCCTAGAAAGAGATTACCATCAATCACTAACATATAACGCCTAACTAAAAATTCCTGGGTTTTAAATCTCAAAACTCCATTCTATAACTAATCAATTACTAACATATAATGCCTAATTAAAATTTCCAGCTTTGCCCCTCATAAAAATTGTCAAATTCACAACTAAGGAATAAAAATGAACTCACTTGCCTCACCACCATTTACTTCTCTTCACAAACAATAATACACTAATACATTAATCATCATTAATAAGTCACAAATTCTTATTTCACTTTCTTAAATTATAAAACAAATGAATCCCACAATTAGAATAAGTCATGCTCGTCCCAAAACCCATCAAAACAGTTAACACAAAAGCAAGGAAACAAAACAGAAAAGTTCTGCCACAAGAATAAAGTAACACCACATTTGAAACCCAAGGATCAACAACACCTTTCTTGGTGCCTAACCAAACCACAAAAATCCAACAAATCACACAAGAAATATCCTAATATCATTCAAACAACCTCATACAACAACAAATTACAGATTTCGAACCCAAACCTAAAACCAATTCGGTCCTCAATCCTATATATATGCACATACACACGCAGCCAAAGAGAAGAAATTTTGGAGAAATCAACATACAACTTTGAAAACATTATTCATGCTCAAATTGCTTTAGGAAACTCAAAATCCAAGACTAAGTTTTGATTTTTAATGATTATTGAATCAAATCTTTAAACCCCTTTCAAACCCTAAACACTCAAATCTCACCAAACCGCAGAAGGAGGGGTAAAACCGGAATAAATGAAACTACCTTATTCATTTTCGACCTCCCACTGCTTCGCCGGAGCTTCGCCGGAAAACAATGTTGTGGTGGTGGCCGAATGAACTCGCTGAACGGATGAGACAAAGAAGAACAAAGTGAAGACCAGAACTTTGGTTTAGAGGAAACAAAAAGGAAATCAATGAAAGAACTCACTTGAACTCGAAAATACACTTGCTTGTGGCGATTTAGGCCGTCGCTGCCGTGTTGTCTGCCGGAAGGATGAAAAACCCGACGGAGGAAGGGTGGAAGAATGAGAAACGAAGGGGAAGAAGGGTTTGAATGAAAAGGGTGGGAGGATTGGCCACGGTGGTCCGGCCAGCCTTGGCCGCCGCCGCGCCGATCGAGCAAAGGGGAGGGAGGAAGAAGACGGAGTCAGTGAAGAAGAGGAAGGACAACGATGAAGATGAATGATTTTGGAGGTGGGAGTCCGATGTTTTTATAGTAAAGGGGGAGGGGCGCGTTTGGTTTGCTGAAATAAGGAGGTTCTCTGATGATTTGTAGCCCAAACTTGCCATAGTGTACTCTTTTAATTTTAAAACCACTTAAACCAGCCTCCAATCTTTTTAAACTTCAAAATATTTTTAGCTTTACCACTCCCTCATATTTCAAACTCTTCATTTCTTAATTAATTATATGCACATTAATTACTCAAAATTTCCAAAAATATCCCAAAAATTCCTAAAAATTCCAAAATTTCCCAAAACACTCTCTAATCCTGAATTAAATTTTTCAGGATGTTACAATATGCTCGGCAGCCTTCTGGGAAACAGGTTTCCCATCCTTCCGGCTGCGCACCTGAACGATATAGTCGCGGTAGACGCCCTTCTTGACGCCCTTTTTCTTGGCCTCCTGCAACTGAAATATTTGAAACGTCAAAAAATAATCGTTATAATATATAGTTAATAATTAAAAATCAAAGACTAGTAGATATTAATATTACCATCTCATCATAGCTGACAATCATGGGTCTGCTCCCAGTCGTGTGAGCAACCTGTTGCTGTGCCCGCGCCTTCTTGCCCCGCTCTGACGTCGCCTGACCCAGGTCGGACATCCTCCAGCCGATGTACCGTCTCCACTGTTCAGGGTCGACTCCGTCGGGCACCATATTCTCCACCTCATCCCTAGACCTCGCCCCCCCTCGGCCCTATCTTTGTACAACTTGAGTCTCTCGTCCTTCCAAGAATCCCCGATCATAGATATCGTGAATTTCTTTAGCTTCCCGCTGTCGGGGATCCACCACTTCCTCTGCAATAGGAAATTTTGACAATTAATAACAGTAACACTAAATAAATATATTATTTCACGTAATTATAAAATTTGGAAATTCAAATTACCTTCATAATATCCCAGGCCTCTTCTTTCCGCGATCTCGGAACTTTCCTCCAGTCGAACGGGTCGATTGGGAAGCGCCGGAAATCCTTACCGAGCAGGCGGCAGTAGCGGTGATATAGGACGCCGACATCCTTGGTTGGCTGCCCAGTCTCCTCGAAATATGGCAGCTCAACCCTCTCATTCGCCGGAAGCGAATGCACCTGCTTCTGGTCCAGCCTCTTGGTGGTGACAATGCCATTGATATCTGTCAGGAAAAAAACATTTCAGATAATTGATATAAATATATTAATTACTACATGCATTAAATCAATATATCAAATTAATTACATACCTCTGACGTTTACCACAAATCCACTCCCAGAAGTGGACCTCCTCCCTCTCTTGAGTTCAATAAGAACCTGCGGCACAGGCATATCATCGTCCTCCTCGCCGCCGCCGCCGCCACCACCACCACCGTCACCGTCGCTACTGGAGCTCGAGCTCCCATCCCTCTCCTGCCTCTCCTCCCTCTCCTGCCTCTCCTGTCTTTCCTGCCTCTCCTCCCACTCCTGCCTCTCCTCCTCATTCAAAAACTGGTTCATTTCCTCGTAGCTGATATTGACGTCACTCCCCAAGTCTTCCCAGAGCTCGTCCTGCGTCACTCCTGGGTCCCCACCAAAGCCGAAAGGACTCCACGGTACGGTGATCAGAGGGGGACTGACGTACTGCAACACCGATTGGGGAATAGGTTCCTGCTCTTTCTCTTTCCGCAGAGCTTCTATACGCCTGGCTTCTTCCTCGTTGCGCAGTCGCTGCTGCTCTTCCTCGTCTATGGGATCTTTACCACTACGCCGAGACATATGTATAGGAGAAACACAATATATAAACCGGAACTGGCAGACAGAGATTCGGCGGGGCCCTCTGTCGCTTTTTAGAAACGCCCAAATGCAATCCGTCGGTGGTATATATGGACACAAACATTCCGGCGTTTTTGGGGGTGATTAGCGGCGTTTTAAATGAAGTGCCGAAGAATAATAATATTTTAATGCACATCGGCGTTTCCTTAAACGCCGATGTGTGTATTCATTTAATGTCATTAAATGAAAAACGCACAGCGGCGTTTTGCGAAAACGCCGATGTGCATTTATGATTTTTAAAAAAAAAAGATAAAATGCATATCGGCGCAAACCCAAAACGCCGATATGCATTTATGCTAAATTAAAAAAAAAAAAAGCCACGCCTCTTAAAAAAATATTAAAATATACATACCGGCGTTTTTGCCTCCCAAAACGCCGGTATGTAAACGCCATAAATAAAGGCGGGAAAAGCGCGCCAAAATTGGCGGCGTTTTCCATGGGCACTTTTATAAAACGCCGGAAAGTATGATGTTTCCGGCGATTTTCTAGAAAGCGCCGGAACGCATGCGCCGGAAAGTAGCGTTTTTTTTGTAGTGCATGTCCACGATTGCTCACAGTGCATTCTATTTCAAATATCTCCTGTGCAATATTTTCAACACCTAGAATAGTAATATACTTTGCTTGATGATTTGAAATGAATAATAATCTATAACAGGAAACTATTTTCTTGCCTCTTTGATGTGGTTGTATCAGAATTAGAAGAGATTTTGTTGATTTGCTCCTCTGGCCAATATAGCATAATAAAGAGGGACCTTTGCTCATGTTTGACATTAGGCTGATTTCATGAAATTTCTCCAAACATTAAAAATATACATATAAAAAATGGATGCTGATTCACGTCTGTGAACTGAAATGAGAAGACGAGAGACTTTTGCTTGACATTGGACTGATTTCTTGAGATTTTTTTTTTGAAATACGGAAAATGGACTTATGAAAAAATGACTTATTTTTAAGCTGTTGTTAAGTCAATTTGAAATAAGTTCTAAGTTAACTTATTTTTATGTTTAGATGAACTGTGAAAAAAAAAGACTTACTTTTTCATTTGACTTCAAAACGTGTCTGAATGATTTATTACATAAGTTGCTTATTTTTTTGATATTACCCCACCCATCACTCACTCTTGAGAAAATAAGCTCAAAAATTGGATTATGCTATGTATTATGCTTGTACAAGGAACTTGTCTTTGTAACATGTATATGCATTTGTGTTATATCATTTTGTATTGGTGTTATCTTTTGTGAGGGAATAAAAATAAGCCTTGTTGCCATCATTTTATTTATAGTGTGGAAACGAAATAAATTGATTTGTGTTTGTTGCCAATTGATTTTTTATTTGCAGTGGTGATATGAATGAAATTGATTTGTCCATGTAGTTTTCCACCTTGTTAGGAGCTGGTTTGCGCTCTTTGGATTGAAAATTATTATATAGAGTTTGCCTTCCCTCCTCTACCAAAAAATATATATATTTGGGGCCAAATTTTATTTGATTAATTTTATCATTAAATTCTATATAAAGTTAGTGACATTTTGATATGTTATCCAAAAAATTGTCCAGGTTTCTATTTTTTTTATGATTTTTTTAAACATTCAATTGTTTAACGTGAAAGAATACAGAACTTTTTTGAGTATGTAATTGTTTGTGATAATATTTATATGTTTTTATACCACTAAGAATGTGAAATTAACATGTCAATTGGTTAATAATAATAGGAATTTGATGTCATTTCGTGTTGAGTCTAAGGAGTTAATTGTATTTTAATGATAATTTGAACATATTAGGCAACTAACTGACGCATTTTATATTTTATGGGCTTGATATATACTTCACATATTTCCTAATTTCCTATTTTAAGAGTAAAGGAGGAAAATCATATTGAAGAACACAAGATCTAGACACATTTTTGAGAAGTCCTATTTCAATTAGGACTAATTATTTCAATGATTGACCCTTCTTCAATTGTTTCATAATCTTTCATAGATAACTTCCCCAAGCAAATCATGGTCCTAAAAGGAGTGTAAAAAACGTGCTAATCACTAGTTAGTCCCTTCATAATTTCCTATTTTGAAAGTGATTCCCTTATTTTTAGGAAGTTTTTGTGCCCAAACCTTTCCTATATGCTTTGAGCATTCAATTTTGGAAATCCTACGACAATTAGAATGGTTTTAAGTCATATTTTATGCTATATAAAGGGTTGCACGAAAATAACCTTGATCACCCCTCTCCAAGCATTTCACTACACCCAACTGCCTAATTCTCTTCATTTTTCTTCCACCCTTCATCCACCACCCAATTCTTTGATCCCGAAAGGCCTGCCGCGAAATTTCATCACTTCCTCCAATGTTTATCACCACTTTGAATTTTTAACCATCAATTCCATGACATCCACATTCATTTATCGTGTGTTCGTGCTTTGTTCGATGAACGACTAAACCATTGGTGGGGAGTTTGATGGATGAAGGCAATCGGTGCTTCTAGTTCTTCAAGGGGAGTTACTTAGTTTCGATTGTTCAATTCATATATGTATTTCAATTATATTGTTGTATGTTTGTGTATTGGAACAATTTGGTACTATTGATTTTGTTGGTCAATTATTTAATTTAGAGATTTCAATTATGTGATTGAACCTTTGCTATTGTTTTCATGACTTAATGTTATAAATGTTCTTCATTTTAAATTTCCTTTGGATTTGTAGTATATGTCAATATTATATGTTTGATTTTATATGCAGTTGGACACTAGGTCTATAGGAGTTTTCTTAACTAGAGTCTTTATGCATGTTTGTATTGAATCGGTACTACCAAGTTGGTTATTAATGCTTGCCATGTTAATTGATTGAATGACCGATGCGTCACGTTAGTTAATTGATTTGGTAAGTAGATTAGATATGATTGCTCTATGTCTCATATTAGAATTCGATTAATTACTCCCACATCATAAGTGAAGTTAGGAAGGTTGATAAATTCATTGAACAACCCACTTTCATCCCATATAATTCACCTCATTATTTTTACTTACTTTCTTATAAATAAAAAATACCAAAAACATAGTAGATTAGCTTAGTAACCTAGGTAATCATAAAAATTCCATCTTTATTGCTTTCATGCATTCACTTAGTTAATTTAGGTAGTTAGTTAAATAATCCATAGAGAGACGGCACAAGATAGTACACTTGCTATAATTCTTGGTAAATAATTATATTTGCATTTAAATCCCAAGGCGTAAAGACTAAGGCATAAAGATTTATCTAAAAATCAATGGCGTCGTTGCCGGGGATTCGAGCCTTTGTTCTTACACCTTGGGATTTAAATGCAAATATAATTATTTACCAAGGATTGTAGTACGTGTACTATTTCGGATCATCTCTCTACGAAGTCTTCAACTAACTAACTAAATTAACTAAGTGAATGCATTCACAAAAAAGATTGAGATTTTATGATTACCTAGGTTACTAAGCTAAGCTATTATGTTTTTAGTATTTTGATTTAGTATTTTGATTTATAAGAAAGCGAATAAAAATAATGAGGTGAACTATATGAGATGAAAGTGGGTCATTCAATGGATTTAACAACCTTCCTAACTTCACTTATGATGTGGAAGTAATTAATCCATGTTTTAATAAGAAACCTAGAGCAACCACATCTAGTCTACTTACCAAATTAATTAACTAACGTGACACATTGCTCATCCAATCAATTAACATGACAAGCATTAATAACCAAATTGGTAGAACTGATTCAAGACAAATATGCATAGAAACTCTAGTTAGCAAAACTCTCTAACTATGGACCTAGTGTCCAACTACACATACAATCACACATATAATTGGAATATACTACAAATCCAACGGAGATTTAGAATGGAAAACATCTATAGCATTAAGTCATGAAAACAATACCAAGGTTCAAACACATAATAGAAATCTCTAAATTACTTGATTGACCAACAAATCAATAGTATCAAATTGTTCCAATACACACATACAAAAATATAAATTGAAATACATATATGAATTGAATAATTGAAACTATGTAACTCCCCCTTGAAGAACTAGAAGCCCCGGTTGCCTTCATACATCAAACTCCCCACCAATGGTTTAGTCACTCATCGAACAAAGCACGAACACACGATAAATGGATGTGGATGCATGAATTGATGCTTGAAGGTTCAAAGTGGTGATGAACAATGGAGGAAGGGATGAAATTCCGTGGCAGGCCTTTCAGGATGAAAGAATTGGGTGGTGGATGAAGGGTGAAAGAAAGATGAAGAGAATTAGGTGCTTGGGGGTAGTGAAATTGCATGGAGAGTGGTAGTCAAGGTTATTTTCGTGCAACCCCCTTATATAGAATAAAAGATGACTCAAAATCATCCTAATTGCCTTAGAATTTCCAAAATTGAATGCTCAAAGCATAGCAAAGGTTTGGGCACAAAAACTTTTTAAAAATAAGGAAATCACTCTCAAAATAGGAAATAATGAAGGGACTAGTGATTAGCACGTTTTTTACACTCCTTTTAAGATTAGAATTGCATGGGAAAGTCATCCATGAAGATTAGGAAACCATTGGAGAAGAGTCAATAATTGAAATAACTAGTCCTAATTGAAATATGACTTTCCAAAAAAAATTATGTCTAGATCTTGTGTTCTTCAATATGATCTTACTCCTTTGATCATAAAATAGTAAATTAGGAAATGTGTGTAGTATATCAAGTCAAAAAAAATATAAAATGCATTAGTTAGTTGGTTAATATGCTCAAATTATAGTTAAAATGTAACTAACTCCATAAACTTATATTCAACACGAAATGACATCTAATTCCACATTTTTAGTGGTATAAAAACATATAATATAAATATTATGTACAATCTGTAATATTGAAAAAATCATACAAAACTGAAAACTTAACCATTTCTTCGATAACTCATCAAATGTCTCTAACATTATGTAGGATAATGACAAAATCAAAAAAAAAAAATTGACCCAAAAATGAATTTTTTTGTTAGGGGACGGGTAGGGCAGAGGAGGGAAAGCAACCCAATGATTTTGTGGTAGAGCAATACTTCTTATCAGTGATTCCGCGCATCTTTTAAACAAAATAATACATGACTTTTAGATTTCAAATTTGAAAATTCGCTTTAAAAAGGGTTTAGGAATAAAAAAAACAGTTTAGGAGGTACACAAATTATGATTTTTTTGTCTTTTAATTAATGACATTTATAATTTTACAATTCCCACATAGGAATGGATCAATCATCCCTTTCTTTTGGTTTAGTTTGGATTTTTCTTAATATCTCTCTAATAATCTTCCTTTAAGTGTTTCCATATATTTTAGGGTTAAATACTATTTACCAAGTATTTGATGGGTAATACTTTTGCTTTGAAGTTTGGAGATCAATGTTGATGACCTAAAGGTATGAAAAATATAGTAATTTTACATTTTGCTTGTTAGTTGGGCAAGGGCGACCGTCGAAAGAGGCAGAGAAGGGCCGATGGAGAGTTTAGGGGGGTAGTGATGGGAAGAAGAGGGGAAGGGGAGAGAGAAGGGACAGGGTGGGTGGGGATTTTTTTATTAAAACGAGTCACACTTCTTCAGGATTTATATTGGTGAAATCCCAATGGATTGTATTTTAATTTCTCCAATTAGTGAGACTTCTTTTATATTATAATCCTTGCAAGGAACCTGTGATTAATTTCCCTTAACACCTTTAAAATTGATATTATTTGCGAAAAAAAGACTTATGACATGTATTGAACCGTAATTTTATTTATTATTGTCATAATTGAAAACCCTAATAAATAACATGCAAGTTAAATATTTATACGAATAGGTATTCAGGATTAAAGAAGTGAACAAAATGAATATCAAGCCTAAAATAATTCTTTAGCCAAGTAGATTCCGAGCGTTATCAGCAACAGCATAAAGAAAGGACATAATGTTTTCCAAAAATATTTTTTTCGCACAAGAGAAATCCGCAGAAGAGATTAATAAAAGACAAATATATTCAAATTTGACAACGCAGAATACATTACAAGTAAATTTACATATGATTTCCATTATGACAAAAAACTATTTAAAAAGTACTCCTATCAATTTAGCCAACGAACAATAAAAGATCTCATTTTGACCAATGAATAAAAAAAATAACAAATTTTGGACAATAAACTACTGTAGAATAATGAAATACCTTTCTCTCCCATGGACTACATGATTCTTAAGCCACACACAACCACAAGTACAAAGAAAAGTATTACTCCCTCCGTTCCTAAATATAGGACCTAGATGACTTTTTTGAAAAATCCTAAAAGAAGCAAAAAATAAGTTAATTATAAATTGATTTACCTATTTTTTTCTCTTAAACTAGTTTATTTTACCTATAAGCTAATGGATAATATAAAAAGATATCAAATATGTCATCGTTTAATAACCTATTTCGTAACCTTAATCTTTCCAAGAAAAAGTTATCTAGGTCTTATATTTAGGAACGGAGGGAGTATAATATTTTCCAGTAGTCTATTTGGTCAAAATGGGTCATTTTTTTCATTGGCTAGAATGAAACATTTTATTGTTAGTTGACCAAATTGATACTTTCGAAATAATTCATTGTCTAGAATGATAAATAATGAATCACAACAGTATGTGGCTTTTGACGCAGTCATTAATCTCAGGAATGCTCATGTGAATTAAACTTTAAAAAGCATGGAAGGATTCTTGTGAAGTTTTACCAAAACGCATTTTTCCATATTGCGATTTTCACATCATAAGTAGCTCATGTTGTGAATCATATTCCAAGGAAATAAAACAGCAAAAACACTGCAGCATCAGCATCAAAATAACCTGATCGCAGTTTGATAATTGATGATAACTTTCAGTGAGAAGCATTGCTTTAATCCGGAAGGGGGAGGAGGGGGGGGAATCAATTGAGCTCTCATTATCCGTAAATTTTTATTTAGCTTTCAGCATATTTCTCCCATACAGAATTCGAGAACTTCCAAGCAAACAATTCAGTCAGACAGCATACCTGACAAGAGACAATACACAAACTCACAAAAGCTCATCTAACTTTCACAGTTAGAGGCAGCTTTCTTCTTTCTTCTCTTGTTCTTGGGCTTTACTGCATCTTTCAGTGTCATCCCTTCAATCTTTTGCACGGAACCTATTGTGTTTACCATTGGAGTATCAGGTTTACCATCTTGTGGTTGTTCCTGTAGCTTAGCTTCAATTGACATGGATTCACTACTTGTCTCCTTTTGCTTGCTAGCAGCAGACTGTCCTGCTCATTTTTAAAAGATTTAGCATGGTAATGAACTTATATGATTATTTCATTTCCAAGCATATGCTATGCACGTGCTGATTTGATTCTATTTCCTTTAGTGCATAAGCTGATATTAATATCATCTCCACAAGTTCATTAAGAGAAACAATGTTTAGCAATAGTTCATCAAATACCAGGTGCTTGCCTAGGCACTAAATATGAAGCAACATAGCAGAAGGGGTTATTGCCTCTTATACATCAAGGAGTGTCCATTCAGTTTAGTTCTGATGAATTCCTCAACAATTTCACTATGAATTCAACAAAGTATTGCTTTCACAGTGATGAATCACTACGAAAGATTACAGAGAAAAGCCAAAGAAAATGTACACACTAGTGCATTCGAGAGCACCACCCTCCCAAGATCACTCAACTATCGCATAACCCCTGCCCTCTGTCTTATTTTCTATTTATACTCTCCTAACTACTGCTGATGTGTAATAACAGAACGCCACATCAGCTCTGACTTCTAACAGAATTATCATTGTACTACCCATTCTACCCTTAAGCTACTTAATGCCCACGTCACTCTTCTTCCTCCTAACATATGTAATAACAGGATCCTTCCCATCAAGTTCCTAGATAAGTTCTTCAAGAATATTATGATTCTCATTTATTTGGTTACATCAATAAGATTTGACACTTAGATGTTCAAAGCGTATTTATCAAACTATTCTCAAAATACCATTAACCTTACAACACCTTAAAGGCAATATAGACAATTTATTTATTTAAAATTTTTATCAACAGTAAACCAAGAATGTCACCAGATAATTTGAAGACCCAGCAATATTATTCGATGAAACATATGTGAAACTCAATCTAATATCGATTTCCACAGTTGCAGATGAACAACCCCCCAAGTGTGAGAATGTACCAAATGATAAGGCATATGTCAATCAAATCACGATGGCTGATAGAAAATGTGAAGTACAAACTCAAGTCACAAGCATGTTGAGAAAAAGTAATTACCACGTGATGCCAGAGAAGCTCTAAGATCATCAAAATTGACTCCATCAGAGTATGGATCCCTGGACAAAGAAACATATTTGGTTATAAGAAGAATAACTTTTATTAAATCCAACACCAACACAACTTCTTTCTTGGTATAGACAGAACTAAGGATGATATGACCTCCAAGTGTCCTTATTCATAGGCTTGAGTATATTAAAGTTACTTCTATCAAACTATTCCACTACTCTCTTTTTTCACCATTACAATCATACTAGTCTTCTGTATAAATTGGATATGATATTTCTCATGATCTTATCAACTAATTTTCTTCTTACACTTTAAAATTTAGTGAGAAAAACTGCAACTTAAGGATTTTTTTTTTTTTTTTGCTTTTCCTGGAAAGAACATTTTGAATGATTGAATATGTTGATTGTTTTGTTAATTTCTCTCAACATGCATAAAAGGACAAGTTTAGTATTAAATGGAAAATATTTGAAATGAATTTGCTGACAAATTATTATCTAAAACTAATACAAAAGGAACTCATCAGTGTTTAAACAAGATGACATGATACCAGCTTGATGGACCACCAGTAAACTTTTGTGAGGCTTTATCCTTAATGCTACTTCGTACTTTTGATGATGTGGTATCACATTCCATGAAACTGCACTCATCCTTTGGCTTCAATCGATCAAAACTGCCACCATTCTTCTTACCATCTGACTGACTTTGTTTTTCCTCCAAAACAACGGCAGAACCACTTATATTTAAGGCATCAGAAGTGTGGCACTTGATCTTCCGAAGGGCCCTTTCCGTGTTGTACGATTTAACCTACATCAGTTTCATTTATGACAAAAAGATGAGCTGAAATCTACATGATAGAGATCATAAGACGATAAAAATGGAAGGGCTGCATGGAAATCATTTTCATTCGGCATGAAGACATAGTACATAGGATGTTAGTGGACAGTGTTCATTCAATCGTTCCTAAGGGCAAACATAGCAAAAGCCTCACCGTACTTCTCAATGTTCATGCATAACTAAATGTTCACATTAATTTTAGCAATCTCTACTCCGAAAAATCAAAAAAACATTCATTCATTTCCTTATAGTTAGGCACTTCAAAAGAAATTTTACATAACATCACCATGTATTCAACAATCACCCCAGCAAAACTTAGCATGGACATACCAGAATTACGCAAATAAACTTCAAGATCATAAGATGTATTTTAAGACCATGTTGGATTAAAATCACAAAAATTTCATAAAATTTGACTTCATTGGGGTTACACAATTAACAGAACATTGGCCATAACTTCATAACCAACTCTCAAATCTTAAAAAGCCATGCAGCATACAAGAAAAACTTACAGCACTTTCTATCTTGGTTGTAATATCACCAGCTTTCACATGAGCAAGTCGCAAACAATGCATGATCACCCGCTGAAACATTCCTTCCCCTCCAGCCTTTTGAACAGCACAAACATCACCATTAGCATTTAGTGTAGCAGTCATTCGCCCAGTCATCACAGACTCTTCATGGTGGGTCGGGTCTATCACCTAGAAAGCACCCTCAAAATTATATGAACATTGTAAATTAAATTCGCCTTGTGAGATACATACATAACTGAAAATACATATATACACCATACCATAATATTCTCATTACTGAAAAATCCAAAGGTCACAGCAATAGGAAGATGATGTACAATCAAAGGAAGCGGCTCCCGCACCTGTCAATTAACGCTAATTAATGCAGTAAGATGATCATCGAGGGAAATATAACTGGTAATTATTCATGACACATTGACCTCCTTAAACAAACATGCAATGCTTTATTAGAATCCAACGCCAATTAATTATTACGGGGCATAAAAAGAAAAGAAAATACGATATTAATTATTGGGAGGGTAGAAACCATAGATAAGTGGAGATGATAGGGTACTGAAGAAAATCATGACCAAGTAGGATTAAAATTAAATTAGTTTGGCAGATATTTTATTTAAACTTTTTTTTTTTATTTTCAAGGAATTTATAATTTGTTAACATTAGGAATAAAATATTGTTAATGTTTCTCTTCTTTTACATTTTAAAAATTGATGCTTGAGACTCTATCATTACTAGATTTATATCGGTTCTCCATATTCTCTACCACCTTATTTCTTCTTCTCTTTCAGCTTTTTTATGCATGCCACTGTCCTACATCAACAAGCTCTATGTTTCTATTGTAAATGAGAACTATATATGAAAGAATAGGAAAAAAATTGCAAAATTAGGAGACAACGTAACAAATTATAAAAAAAAACATCATCGAGATATAAAAAAAAGTGTACTTCAAAAAGAAAAATCAACTAAAGTCCTATTCTACCAGTATAAATATCAATGGAACTTAACTAAACAACACTTGAACCCATGGATAGATGCAAGATCATAATACACTTCCATGGAGAAACTTTCCCACACGCTGGGTATATTTCACAATATCTCCCATCAAAATTAAAACGACAAGAAAAAAGAGAAACGGAAGGTTGTTAGACTTTCCAAATTCCAAGTAGTACACGTTTATTCTTAAAGCTCACCTCTGGTGGATGCATAACTACTTGCTGACCATCCTCTCCTTCTAATGTGCATTCAGGCCTTCGAAATGTCAAGAGAGCAGTCAAAGCAGCAATGTTGGCAGCATCAACAAGATTTCTATTCCCAACAAAAGAATTGTACAAACTAATCAGTAATATCTCCAAAATGTTGGAAATAAACTCAGTTGAGCTGCTTCAGTTTAACTATAAGCATGCAAAATAAGAAAAAGGGGAGAAAATAAAGCGGACAACATACAAAGAAAAGTAACTACAGCTCACCCTCCATTGTCTAGAATATGGATATCAATCCGAACAGCCCACACCAGCTTTCCAGAAAGTACGCACAACGATTCAGTGTCTACTGCTCTGCTTTCCCTGTATATTCACTTTGAATCTTCAGAAAAATTTATGTAAACAATAAGATACAATGACCTATAATATAAAGAGAAGATGAGTTTATTTTCTCCACATAAGCTCCCACATCACTAAAATTAGACCTAAACACCATCTTACTCCATTGCAATAATACCATATAAACTAATTAATTCCTCCTTACAAAAATTTTAATTACTACGTTCAAAAATATAAAGTCCAATTGACTTTTTTTTGGAGAAATTAAGGAAGCCAAATGAGCCGCTTAATCATAACGAATTTTATACATTATTACATTACATGCTAATTTCTAAGTCAAATAAACTAATTCAAGAGAAAATATTCAAGAGATTCAATTTGAAGAACTCCATCTGTTCCTAAAATCTATTCAGGGAGGTGAACTTATTCCTATATAAGGGACCTCTTTCTAATTTTCCTCAAATTTTGAAACGGATGCTCCTCAATGATAAACAATGTGGGATGAGAATAAACGTAAATGGTTAGAATGTTTTGTGTGACATTATGTGAATATAACTAACTGAACTAACTTCCTTAATTTAATCAAATTAGATACTCCCCCTGTACCTAAATATAAGAGCTAGTTGATTTTTTTGGAGTTTATATACTCTTATTATTAAGCAGTATAATAACTAACAAGTCTAATAAACTACTCCCTCCGTTCTTAAATATAAGATCACGTTAGCTAATTTGGAGAGATTAAGGAAGACATTCCAATGAGATAGGATTATATGAAATTTCCAAAACACCTCTCACCTAATTTTTAAAAATATCTTCTCACCTTCTTCAACCCACTATTTTTTGGGTGAAGGGAGTATAGGGGTAATTTGGGAAAAACTTGAGTCAAATTAGAAAGTGATCTTATATTTAGGAACAAACTCTCCTCCTCCCTAAAGTGATCTTATATTTAGGAACAGAGGGAGTAGTTTAGAGAATAATCTAGAAAAACCAATTTTTATCACCTCATTATTTAACTTTATACTCCCTCCGGTCCTAAATATAAGACCTAATTGACTTTTTTGAAAAATCCTAAAAAAGCATATAAAATTGATTTACCTGATTTTTTCCCTTAAACTAGTTTATTTTACTTATAAATTAATGGATAATCTAAAAATATATCAAATATGTCATGATTTAATAGAATATTTTGCAACCTTAATCTCTCCAAAAAAAATCATGTAGGTCAACAACTACCTCTTCCAATTTAGTGCATTAAGCTGCACAAAAGTCAAAAGCGATGTTATATTTATTCAAATAACAAAAGATAGAAAGAACCTTAAACCGCGGTCAATAATTCGGCCCAACTCAACAGCTTGTTCCCCAGGACGACCGGGCTCAAAGGAAGGATCAGCCATGGGAGAGAACTCAACGAAGATTGAAAGCGAGCCTTCATTGGGCCTATCTCTGTAGGGCTGCACTAGCTGAGCTGTCACGAAGCCCATCACACGTGTCTGCCCTAATTGCACCTCACAGCAACCATCCTCTCTGCAACAAACAAACAAAAATTACAAGCATGAGAAACAAAAATCAAAACGTTTTTTATTTTTTGTGGAGAAATTGAATTGCCTGGCGAAGTCGACGGTGAGATTGCGGTAGTCGAAAGGACGGCGACCGTCGACACGAAGCTCCGAGAGCAAAGCGGTTTCGATGAATTTCTTTTCATTGATAGTGAAATGCAAAGAGTTCGCCAACCTTTGCTCCATTTCAGTAACACTTTCAATAATTTATGTCAATACGAAAATTCAGATAAACACAAAGCTCAGTGCGTGAAAGTCAATGAAAGCGAAAATTGAAGAAGAAGAAGAAGAAGAGCGGCGAGGGGAGAGCTGAAGGTGTTTGGAATGAACTTTGGGGGGTTTTGAAAGGACTTTGGGGTTTTACTTTTATATGTGTTTTTTTAGAAATTAAGGTATCACTTTAAATACTTAAATTTTTATTTGGGAAAATGAGAAAAAAATGACACTTGAATTTGAATTGGATAAAATGGGGTCTTCAATTCCAACTTGAACAAATAAGGGATAGTCCTCAATCTGTCCTAAATAAAATTTGTGACTTTGTGCTAAAAAGGTAGTGAATGACGATTCTGAAGTAGTTAATAGCGATACTTGAGTATTAACTACTCAAGTATCTCTGTTAACTACTCAAGTATCACTATTAACTACTTTAGAATCGCCATTCACTGCTTTTTTGACACAAAGTCACAAATTTCATTTAGGACAAATGGGAGACTATCCCTCATTTGTCCAAGTTGGAATTGGAGACCCCATTTTGTCCAACTCAAATTCAAGTGACATTTTTTTGTCATTATCCTTTTTTAGAGGAATTAAGGATGTAAATTGTAAAATTAATCACTTTATTATACAAAATTTTAGAAAAGTGGTTTAAATCATCCATGATTTAATGACATAACTTTTATTTATACATCGGAGATAAATTTAATGGCATAACTTTAAGTCATGATCTAACGGGGTTGTACGTGGTGCAGTCCCACCCGCGTGTCAAGTGGGACTAATCCTTCGCTATTCTGAAGTCCCATATAGGGGGTAGACAGCTGGCCTGTGAATTTGCTCCATTCGCAAGGGCTAGGGATCGAACCCCCAACCACTTGTTTAAGGGACGAGAGTACTTACCACTCACGCCAACCCGCCAGGTTGGTGCAATCCTACAAATTAAACACATGCAAAGGTGGTCAAGTGTTCAATAATTTCTCCAGCTAAACACCCATGGAGGAGGGGTCAAAATTAATCACAAATTGTCTATGATTTCTGCTATCTCAAATTAATTTATTTTTATGTATAAACTAATCTATAATATATTTACATGTAGCAAATTGATTTTATATTAAAGGCAAAGGTGCACCCTATAGAATAATAATTTGTAATAAGTGCACCTAGTAATGTAATAATTTTGAAGGTGCAAATTTAGCAATTTTAACTTAATACATTATAAATTTGTTTTTATATCCATTGAAATTTGTTTTTCTTTTCACAACATTCTCTCAGTGTCATCCTCATTGAATTCTATCTCATCTACTCTTTGTTTGAAATTAGAATGATTGAATATTATGTAGAAATTATGTTTCAAATAGGGTAAAAGTGTTTAAATACCCATAATCTTATATCGGTGGAGCTCTCATAGTCATACCCATAGACTTTCATTTGGAGGCGGTCTTATGCATTTTTTACGGTCAAAACTTAACAATTGTTATGAAAATCCCCTAAATGTGGATGTCAATGTTCATTCCCCTCTATTCCTCCTTGTGTTTGGGCTATTCCATATTGATGCATAATGTAACCCTAATGTTGTCCTCTATAAATATGGGACTCACCATTGTATATAACCAACCCATTTGAATAAGATATTCTCTCACTCTCTTCTTGTCTCTCTTATATTCTCTTCTCATGTTTATATTCATAACACGTTATCAGCACGAAGCTCTAACCGAGCACGAGACTCACGAAGGTAATATTGGTAATAATATTATTTTCTTCATCTTGTTCTTATCTCTTATATTTTGTTTTTTTTTGTGGAACCTACCGTTCCAATACAATGATGACCTGAAGTCATCTCTACGGAATCTGTAGTTCCAATTTTTATTTACTGCCCGAAGCCGTATTTGATTTTGATGGAACCTGAAGTTCCATGTAGTAAAAAAATTTCAATTTTTATGGCCTGAAGCCATATTTGGTGGACCTGAAGTTCCACATAATAAAGATTTGGCCTGAAGCCATGTTTGATAGAACCTGAAGTTTTATCTCATAAAAATTTCATTTTTTACTACCTTAAGCCGTATTTGATTTTGATGGAACCTGAAGTTCCATCTACTAAATATTTCATTTTTTTACGACTTGAAACCGTATTTGATTTTGATGGGTCCTAGAGCTCCATCTTCTAAGAATTTCATTCTTGTATGAATTGAAATGAACATTTGTAAACCTCTAGAAAATTGTTTGGGGCTAGAGATGATATGAAAATTGAGTTTTAACTCAAAGAGATATCTGGACAAAGTGACCTTGGTGGTAGAAAATCCCAATCATGGGTGACGTGCAATTATGAAGAAATGATTGACACAATATTATGATGCATCTTTGGATGGAAAATCCCAATCATGGGTGACGTGCAATTATGAAGAAATAATTGACACAATAATATGATGCTTTGATTACCATGAGATACATTGGCAAAAAAAAAAAGAAGAGATTACCATGAGATACAAATGCTACAGAAAATGTGAAGAGAATTTATAGGGCTTACACATCACTGCCTACATAATTGAGATAAAATCATTGTATGACACCAACAGGTATATTTTAAGAAAAATTTATATTGCGATTAGACACATATTCTCATGCTATTCTAATTATACATGAATTGGTGTTCTAAATTTTTTATGCCAAATGGGTTAATGTTTAAATGTGTCAGTTTGAAAATCAATAATTCATGATTATAGTAGTAATACATATGACAAGAGAAAGCTAAGGAAGTGGCTTAATAAAAAGAGACTATGCAATTTAAATTGTAACTTTGAAATATTTTTGAGGCTAATATTTGTTTATTTCTCTAATCTTGGTTGTAGACAACAAGCTTGTTTATAATTTTTAGAGTTTTCTCCTATTCATTTTAGAATGAAAATGAAGATGTTACACAATGAAACTTTGTTTCCCTTGCGTTTACAGTAATTAAGTTATCAGAAATCAATCACATTATGGATCAAATGATTGAATATTATGGTTTCAAATACATGCTTATTATTTTGTAACTGATTTATTATTTTGTAATTGATCCAATGCCTTTATCATTTCACAATGCCATAAAAATTATATTAAACATTGATGTCTTTAAATACTCGATTATTTCAAAAATTAATGCTGGAGATTTATTATTTTGGTGTTAATGAGTTTTAAACATATTTATGTATCTATGTATGGTAATGGATAATTTCATATTGCTCACATTTATGAATGGTTTGAATAGATTTATTTGTGAAATAAAGTTTGAAATTTTGTAATTTTATCATAAATGATATTACACGGTGAGATTCTAATTCAATTAGAATTGTAATTGCTAAATATAATTGAGATATTTAGTATTATGATTTGCCTAAAATATAGTTGTAATTTGAAAATAAAATCATTTGTTAATAACGGCGTGAAGCCTATATGATAAAACCTGAAGTTTTATCACATAATAGCCTGAAGAAATACTTGATAGAACCTGAAGTTCCATTACATAAATATATCAATTTTATGTTTAGAGCTAACGACCCGAAACAATAAATATTATATTTTTATGACCTGTCGTCATATAACATTTTTGTTTAAAATGGCTAGAGCACCATGGCCTGAAGCCATGAAGATCTTATTTTTATGACTTGTAGTCATAAAAGTTATGTTTTGTATTTAATTATTAAATACTTAGAGTCTAACCACTATAAAGATTGTATTATTATGACCTGTAGTCATAAAAAGTAAGTTTTTACATGATCGAGTGGTCAAATCCTCACGGCATGAAACTATAAAAGTTCGATTTTATGACCAGAAGTCATATAAATTTTATAAATGTTCTGCTTAATTGTTAAATGTGCAAAGCTCAATAGCCCGAAGCAATAAAGATTTTATTTTCATGGCCAGAAGTCACATAAAATAATTTCATAATTAAGTATTAAGTGGTCAGAGCACAATGATCTATAGTCATCATATATTGACCTGAAGCAATGACACTTTTATTTTTTTTATGACCAAAAGTCATATAAAGTGGCAAGAAGCTAAATACAGAATTTAACTTTATGGCCTGAAGCCATAAAAACTTTATGTTTATGACTAATAGTTATAAACACTTATATTCTACTCAAGCATACAATGACATGAAGCCATATAAATTTATGTGCATAGAAAGCAATGAAATTGGTTCCTGAAGAACTATATACATTAGATACAATGATATTAGTTCCTGAAGAACTATATGCAACGGTATTAATTCCTGAAGAATTGATAATGTATTTGTGAGTGGAAAGTATTTTACATGACTCACTTGAGAGGAAATTATTGGAATACAAGTATGAGTCATATTGTATAGAGTTTTTACCCTTATATAACCAGAAGTTAGTTTGATAATGAGAATAATATTGCAACAAACCTGAAGTTTGTGCATCTAATTTTTGGCAATGACCGGTTGGATCATTCCGGATCATAATGATGCAAAACAATACCAATACTCACTAATGAACCAGAAGATTCAGTTACTTGTTCTCAAAAGAATGAAATATGAAACATCACTAGTTTTGATTGAGATTATACACATGTAGATGTGTATTGTATGAATTATATATGGGCTCATTCAGATATCATATGAACTAAATGATACTTTATGAATATTAGATGCATCTATTAAATGGTCACATTAGTGGTGTCTATGTTACATGATCAACTTGCAACCTGAAGTTTGCAAATTTGTTCAGTTAAGTACATTAGTCATATGATTTTCATTGAAATCACTAGTGATTGTTAATTTTGTTTTTAATGTTTATATACTATGTGAGAGCATATATATCTAGCAAAGCCTCCTTGAATAGCTAGATCAATATTCGTGAGAACAAAATTTTCAGTTTTAGATTTGGGTAAAATGTACTACAACTATAATTGCATCATGCCAATAAAAGAGAATGAATTCTCCCATTGGCTCTTGGTCAGTAGCCAAGTATTTTCCATCTGATGTTTTGAAATATTGATTCATATTGTTCCGCCACAATAATACACAGATGGATATTAAATGAAATTTGGGATAAATATTGGAGTTCCCAATATGAGGGGAGGAATGAATAATTAGAAGAGATATATGATGTATGCAACAAATATAGATCCTCAAATATTAAATAATGTGAACTCGAAGTTCATCAAATGTTGCAAAATATTTGTCAGACACTATCACTGACCAAATAAGGATTTTTATATCTCATGATCCAGTTGAAGAATGCTCCAATAATTGTATATGAGAATGAAACATGCTTGAAGCATGAGAAATGATTGGTTCCAAATGAAAATAAAAATGGAGCAAATAATTATGATGATCATTTTGAGGAGGTTTTACTTGAGACATAACTATTTGTAAGACCCCAGAAGTGGCTCAGGTACCTGAAAGAAATAAAAAGAGAGCTCAATATGTTATGTCATAAGGAAAAGGAACCGTGAAAGAATAAATTTGTCGACAATAATATCACGTGATAAATGAGGATCCGGTATATATAAATGTCATGAGCAGACATAAAATGACTAGTTAGTAGAAAACAAAAGACGCTATATGAAATGTGACAACATGAATCTATGCACCTGAAGTGCTATTTGAATTTTAAAAATGAGAACACTTATGCGAAAAAGGGGGGAGAAGTATGGTTAGAATGATTTTCGCAGTAGTTCAATATAATAATGATAAATGTTGTCTCGTGGTGGAATGAGCATTCATGTTTTGATTTGGTAGTCTGGCAATATATGAAATTTTGATGTGCGTCTAGAGAATATGATTATAAACCATGGGTGGATATTGTGAGTTGAATCATAGAAAGATTTCAAATACTAGAAGTATTATGAAAAATGATTACATATATGTATAGATTTATATATAAACATATGAAAATCTCTTAAGGATTCCAGCTGCCAGAAGCATGCACTTTGAATTCACGAGAACAATACTCGATAAGGCTAAAGTCCTTTCTATAGATTAAAGCAATCTAGGCGTATGTGTTACAATTGACTTAATAGAATATAAAAATGATCCAATATGCCCATGTATATTCATGAAAAGATATGGAAATGAGTTTGCTATAATTTCTGCATATGTTGATAATATAAATATCATCGAAACTCCTGAAGAGTTAGATAAGGCAATAAATTGTCTAAAGAAATAATTCAAAATGAAATGAAATGAAACAAGTCAAGAGTGTTTCTGGTTGAGATCATTGATACGATGTAGTTGTGGTTTATCTTATAGTAAAATGACCCCCACGGTCATATACGAGGATAATATTGCATGTAACTCCCAACTCAAAGAAGGCTACATCAAAGGAGATAGAACTAAGCACATTTCACCAAAGTTCTTCTTCACTCGAGATCTCAAAAAAGATGGTGAAATTGATATCCACCAAATCCGGTCAAGTGAAAATCTAGCAGATATGTTCACAAAGTCACTTCCTGCTGCAACATTTGAGAAGCTTACTTATGGCATTGGACTTCGCCGACTTAGAGATATCAACTGAAGTGGTCAAGAGGGGGAGATGATACACGCTGTACTCTTTTTCCCTTGTCTATGGTTTTTTCCCACTGGGTTTTCCTAGCAAGGTTTTTAATGAGGCAGCACCAATAAGTGTATCACTAAGCATTGTACTCTTTTTTTCTTCCATTAAGTTTTTGTCCCATTGGGTTTTACTTAGTTGAAGTTTTTTTTTTACGAGACATATGTTTAGTCTTAGACATCCAAGGGGGAGTGTTATGAAAATCCCCTAAATGTGGATGTCAATGTCCATTCCCCTCTATTCCTCCTTGTGTTTGGGCTATTCCATATTGATGCATAATGTAACCCTAATGTTGTCCTCTATAAATATGAGACTCACCATTGTATATAACCAACCCATTTGAATAAGATATTCTCTCACTCTCTTCTTGTCTCTCTTATATTCTCTTCTCATGTTTATATTCATAACAACAATTAATCTTTTACTTAGCAACAAATAAGATTGGTTTAACAGGGTTAAGCTATGACTATTAGCAATGCACAAGATCACCCATAAATGAAAGTTGATGGCTATTTAAGAACCCAAAATAAGTCAACGGATACGGTAGCTCCTTTAATACAGTTTATGGTTATTCAAACATCTTTTTTCAATCAACGAGGAGGATGAGAAAAAAGAGGGAAAATGAGGAAATATAAGCCTAAAATGAGACGAAAAATTAGGGGTGAAAATAAGTCAGACCCTTAATAAAGGCCTTAGGCCTGGTTATTATAGGTATCTATAGATGCAGACTTTCTAGGCTATAAATCTAGACCTATGCTTTTTATCAAGCCTATTTAATTAAATAGGTCAACCAAACCTTTAAAAAAGTCTGTTAGGACTGATAGGTTGAGCTAGACCTTCAATATATTAAAAATATAAATCAGTAACATTATACTCTTTTTTTGACAGAGTTTTTCCACTTACTCTTAGTAGTGCCTCCATTCTCACTTTTTCAAAGTTATAAATGTTTCCCTTTCTCTCGTGCTTTACTTTGATATGATTATTGTAGTTAGTGATTCTACTTTAATATGATTATGTAGATTGATTTAATGTTGGATGATTATGGAAATGATATTTTTTTGTTGGTTGTATCAGATTATATTAGCTTTATTCCTTTGGACTTGCATTGTCTTTCAAGTTGTTCGTATTTGTATCGAATTTGTGTTCTTATATTGCCGTGATGTATCATACTCCCTTCGGTCCTAAATATAAGACCTAATTGATTTTTTTGAAAAATCCTAAAAAAAAGCAAAATAAGTTAATTATAAATTGATTTACCTAATTTTTTTCTTTAAATTAGTTTATTTTACTTATAAACTAATGGATAATCTAAAAATATATCAAATATGCCATGATTTAATAGACTATTTTGCAACCTTAATCTCTCCAAAAAAAAGTTATCTAGGTCCTATATTTAGGACCGGAGGTAGTATTATTGTTTATAGTAATAGATTTTTTACCATGCTTTAAAACAGTATTAATCTACGAGCAGGTCGGGCCCAAGTTTGAAAAATGTCTTTTGTAAACCATAAGCAAGCCTCGGGTCAATCAAATACACCACACATCTAGCCTATTTATGACCAAGCTAGGTCAAGCATGGACTGTTTCCACCCCTTAACGAAAATCAAATTTAATTCAATATGAAGCGTACAAAATCAAATCTATATATACAATTTCAACTAATCTTTAATAAAATAAGGAAATTTTATAAGGGATTTCAAATTCGGTTATTTTATTTGTATACTAATAGAATATAATTTGGTCTCTTATGTTTACATCAATTTTCAATTTAATCCTTTATGCTTGAAAAGTACCATTTTAGTCTCTTATCTTTACAACAAGTATTAATTTAGTCTTTTATGTTTGGAAAGTACACTTTTAGTCATTTTTTAATAACACCGTTAGTTTCACTTAACGAAAAATGTTAACTTAACAATTTTAAATGGTTATTAAGTAATGAAAAAAATGCCTAGATTAAATTATTTTAGTGTAATTATTCTTATAGTTTCAAAATCTATCATGTTTTGCCCTAATTAAATTATGATATAATCATTTATTGCATAGAAAATTATTAATCTATGTTTAGTAAGAAAAAATTTTACAACTTGAATAGATAGTGACACAATAAAAAAGTTATTAACTCCAACAATTTACTTTATCAACTCTTGCGTAGGGGCAATTCCATAGTCTTTCCTTCATCTAAAAATTAATTCAAACATATATCGGTGCAATCATATTAATTAGTGTAGAATTGTAATCAGTTATAGATTAATAATAAAATGAGGCAATTATCTTATAAAATTAGAGATTAGTAATGTGAATCAATCATCTCTTACAAGGGCAATTTTGAGATGATGTTAAAAAGACCCAAAAGCTGATGTGGTGGGAATTTCGATATGGAATTAATATCTGATTTTGTTATAACAATCAGTCACTGATTTTTTCCATTCGGTAGGATGTTGAATGTGGTCCAAATTTTTGTCACTATTGAGAGTCTATCATCTTAATTTGTGAAAAATATTGAAATGCTCGAATCTTTTTGTGAAACAATTATCATAAATTTAATAATGTGATTCAATCATCTCTTGTGTAGGGGCAATTCCATAGTATTCTGTTCATCTAAAAATTAATTCAAACATATAATGAGGCAATCATATTAAATAGTGTATATTTGAAATTGAATATTAATTCCATCATAAAATGAGGCAATTACCTTACAAAATCAAGTGATTAATAATGTGAATCAATTTCTTTCATAGGCAATTTGATGTTAAATTGATTTGAGAACTTTGATACGGAATTAATGTCTGATTTTGTAATAACTAAAGATTTAGTCAGAAGGAATACTTTTTATTTTACAAAGGGCATATTAGTATTTTTAAATAGTCTATTGGCCAAAGTGAGACCTATTTATCGTTCATTAGTTGAAATGAGATATTTTATTGTTCATTAGCCAAATTGAAACTTTGTAAATTTATTGTTGGCTAGAATAAATATTAACCCAAAAGACGAGCTATTCACAAATATTAGAGTATATATTAGAGTATAGTTAACAAAAGACACATATTAGAGTATAGTTAACATGCATTTTTACCCTAACCCTAAATTGATTAAGATAAAGTGAAACTTGATGCAAATATTTAATATTATTTAGGCATGTATGCACACTCTTGCTGTAGACTTTAAACATCCAGAAGCCAAGATTTGACAGGATATCATAGACATTTTTTTTACCAAAGATATCCTATTAGACTGATTGAGGCTATGTAGCACACTCTCGAGTCATCTTTGTAAGCCATCTTTATGAAATTATAATGACCAACAATCAACTTGTATCTCATTTCCATAATGCACTAATCAACCAAATACAGAGTCATAACCAAAGGCTCCCTTGTCCCTCAACTTTGTTACGTGAAGCAAAGGTAATCAATATAGTAGAGGTATGGGCCTGTTTCTATCATAACCAGCAAAGCAAGAGGGATGCTCATAAATAACAAGTTCTGAAGAAAACCGAAGTCACACAGAAATCAATCACACATACATGATACAACACATGTAAGAATATGAATGCCAATTAGAAAAGCACAGGTTACTGCGAGCACCCTTATTCATCATCACTTCTAGACAATATGTGATGTGAATAATATGCACAAAATTATCATTAGCTACTGATGATTTCCATAAACAACTTTAGGCAAGCAAGAATGAAAACAGCCCTTTAACAAGCAAGCTACAACATTTTGTACAAGGATGTAGGGTATAATATTGATGTAAAGAACATTAACAATACTTAAATCCAATCATATTTTCAGAGCCTAAACACTAGATGGTTTAGAGGACAAAATAAGCCACAACATCGGCAACATTTGAGTTCTACAAGTTCCTCAGGGTGGCAGTACTCTAGGTGAATCACAGAATAATATCATTTCATAAAAATATTTATACAAGATAATGAGGAGGAACTTACGCCAGCGTACAAGCAATGAAAACAAATTATATATTTTTCCATCTGCTATAAAAGCTAGGGCCAACTTAACATAATGTTTTACTCATTAGTCCAAACAAATATTTATAGACTAAACCCGGAATTTCACATGGGAAGTATATATCAAGTAGATGTTTGATAAAAATTATATGGGTTAAAGAACAATGTTATCAATAGACTATTGTTCAAGCTGAAGATATCACAATTGACAAAAAAAAGGGTTCGTATCACCAATACACCAGTTAACCTGAGGTGGATAGGCAATCACCAATTGTCCGTTATAAATTTAAGTGGGGCCCAAAATTTTGTATCCCAAAAGTAACACCCATTTACTTAATCAATGGTGTTGGTCAATCCGTCCACAGTTGAAAAGCCCATGAATGATACTAACCCTGCTTATTGTCTATTGTGTTTTCTGCAACCTGAATTGGATAACAGTCAATTGGCAATATTGCTCTTTAAAACTAATGATAAATGTCTTGCTAATCAGTTAACGGCTGATATGACCCACTATAATTAGATACACATTTTGTCACATTTTCTAATAGACACTTCAATAAATTTGCAACACATAAATATTATTTTCAAAACCAAATACCGTGATCTGAGCATTAAAATCATATACTCACATGCTATTAATATTCTCTACTTCAAATTGATAAAATGGAAGTACATAAGTTACTGCATATATGTTTTTTTGTAATATGAAAATATAGTCCAAAGCATGCATCTCGAAAAGAAATTTACTTCTTTAACACTAGAGGCTACAAAATTTGAAAACTGGCTACATGGTACTAACAATACAATGTCAGTGGCTGTTTATTCCCTCTCATCTTCATCTGATAATTCTGTTTCCTTTGCTTCTGCAGAATGGCTCCAAATGAAACTAGTCCCTGCAAACCAAAGTATAACATATTATCCTTTATAAATACCAGCCATTTACACATTCTGGAGTTAGTTGGTAAAATATAAGCATTCATCTATCAAATCTATTAATGCTATATAATCATATAACCATAAATAATGATTTTTAAATATATATATATATATATATATATATATATATTGAAATTTATCACACATCCAGAATGTTGAAATTTATCCATCTAATGGCTTCATAGTTAACATCCTTCCAACTTAAACTCTGATCTACCAACAATTCAAAGAACCAAGAGAATGCAACAGAGCTAGATAAATACCTATCCTAATTCAAGCCATGTATATAAGTAGATACATACATACATACATATATATTCTCAGCATAGCTACTATCAATGGACAGCTGTTACTTGTCAGTAGCCTCAAAATCAAACCCTAAATGTTATAAAATAAAAGGCTATATTAGAACCTAAGGAGCTCAGATAACTTTATCCTAATGAAATCAAATAGAAGCTCACTGTGGCGCATGACTGCATCCTACAAATGCTCCCAAAATTTAGTGAAATCTTGAGAGGATGTAGGTAATTTTATAATAATCATGATTCCAGGATTGTTGTGTAATGCTTGGCGAAAGAGGGATATAGCTCTCATGTTTTAAGGACATAACTATTTCTAGACTTCATTCATCTCAGAATGGGAAAAAGCTATCATGCAAAACTTATCTTTAACGATAAAAAGAGAACAAGGACAATGCACTTAGCAAGGCTCCACGTTAATATCCCTTCAACAAAGAGGTCCTAGTCAACTTTCACAATATTATCCCTTTCTTGGCCCTCTAAAGAGCATTGAGTATGTAAAAAGTAAACTAAGAAAAAGGGGATTATAGAACATTAATCCTAGGTCTCATCCTCACCACAAACTTCCGTTTACACTATCTTCAAATGACATTGAAAACATGAACTTAATATAAAGATATTATCAAAGGTGCTGAGGACAGATGTGATGAACTCCCATGAAAAAGATACAGTAAAACATTGAATCGAGAAAATAATTACATCTATGAAAAATGCATCAACTTGGCCAAAGTAACTGGCACATCATCAAATCAGTTCAGCAAACAAGGTATAATAACATAGCATAAATGGAAATACCTTAGATACACTTCTTAAATCAAATACGGATAAGATAGAAAATTTACGTACCAATATTTTATCAATCCATCCCAGCCACATGTTGCTACCTTACTTTGTTCCAATGGGTGCCACTCACATCCAATGCAAACACCTTCATGACACTTGAGAGTCCTGAATACTTTGCAACTTTTCCAATCCCAGAACCAACACTTACCCTCCCCATCGCCAGATATGACAAAGCGCCCATCTGGGGAAAAATTCACCTGACACGCATATCCAGCAACAATGTGGCCAGCAAACCTTTTTTTCTTGTTTAGTTGGAACTTCTCCCTAGTACCATAGATAAGTATCTGATTGTCCAAGCTTTGTGCAGCAAGCCAATTGGAATTAGGATGAAGGGAAATGGATGGCATAGAGTGCATATGTGGTTCGCTAATGTACTTAATAACCACAGGAATACCGAATTCCCATACTCGGAGAGATTTATCATCACTGGAAGTAACAAATCTTCTGTTGTTATCAACAAATGTGATGGTATTCACAGCCCCCAAATGCTGATCATACTCTTGTGTTATTTGCCCAGTATTCATATCCCACTGAACAATCTTTTTATCACTCATACCAGCCAACAAAACATTCTGCTTATCTTCATCAGGATTAAGCTTAACCACATAAGGAATTTTCCCAGTTGAGAAAGTTGATATCACTTGACCTGTCTCTGTATCCCAATATTTGATATTTTTATCATAGCCAGCACTCAAAAACTTTGTCCCATCATTAGTAAAACAAATATCTCTAACTGCTTTGGAATGGCCCATATATGTCCTCATACATTTACCAGAATTGAACACATCCCAAATCTTCACCTTAGTATCCATACTTGCGGACAAAATCAAATGCCCATACTTAGGGAAGAACCGAATAGCAGATACACCCATGGTGTGCCCACTCCATGTATGTACAAGTCTTTTGGGAATATAACAATGATCATTACTAGCCTTTGCATCCTTGGGGGGTGCAATCCAAGACCTACCCTGGTAATCTCTTTCCTCCTTCCCATGGAAAGTACTCTTATCTTTGACAACCTCTCCTTTGTCACCTCCAAACCCACTCTTTTCTTCTCCTTTCTTCTTAGCATACTCTTCTGCATATTTCTTCTGCTCCTCAGTTAGTTCACCTTGCAATCCTTCCTTTTTACCTGCCCATGGGCTCTTCTTATTCTTCAGTAACCATGTATCAGTGGCTGGGTTATCTACCTCAGTCGTGTCAACATCATCGTTCTCTCCATCCTCATTGTCTGCTGATTCTTTTTTCTTTTCAAGCTTCCTCCTCTTCTGTTCATGCTGTGGTATGTTGTAAACTGAAACCCCGTCATTCTTCTGTAGTGACTCCAAATCCCCAACATAGTTATATCCAGCAGAGGCTGAGGGGTCAGCAGCATAGCCAAACTTGTAGAACGTGTTATATTGCTCATCAAAGACAAAGGGCTCAATGGAGGCATCTTCAACAAAACCAAGCTTGTGATTACGCATACCTTGAGCAATGCCATCCTTGGCATAAGGATGTGCAGGGCCATGAAGAGGTGCCCATAGCTGGTCATAAGTAGGGTTGAAAGGAACGACATGCTGGGTGGGGTCAATGGGTTTTGAAAGAGTTCGGTTGGTTTGACCAATGGAGAGGGCAAGCATAGTGTCGTCAACCTTAGGGGCAGCAGATTTGGCTGGAAGAAGGCGGGGTGGAGAGGATTCTGGGGACGAATTAGGTTTATGTTGATCATGATTATCAGATTCAGCAGAAACGTGATCAGTTTGATCTGTATAGCTCTGAAGAAGATCCATTTAGGTGTTGGTAATAGAGGAATGGGTGGAACAAATCCGGTAAGGTGAAATGACCTGAATTATAATAGGAGCGAGAAGCTCCGGCTTCTGACGAGTCCCTCTAGCGAGATCTGCTTCCTCTCTTGTTATTTTTGATTTCTGCTTATCCTTCTCATGCTTCTTCTGGTTTCCTCAACTGCTGCATCAAAATCTTCAGTACTGCTCAAAGATTTCCAAATAAAACTCTGATCTTCCTGCTTCAAAGAAAGAAGATCCCATTAACAAAATGTTGAAAAGCTAAATGATAGAGTTCAATTGTAACACCTAGATATTTTCTTACTTTATAATAGTGATTTAATCAATTTCTAACCACAATTATGTTATTGGAAACCCAAAAATACGAATAAATTAAAAATTTTTTCTTTGAAAGATAAATAAATAATTTTTCTCATTCAAAACTATCAATGAAAGCATTCAATCATCCCACCACCTATATGAAATTCTTCCATTTCAACAAAACAAAAGAAAGAACTACTTTACTCAAGCATAAGAATGAAATCCAATCAGATTAGAGCAACATAAACACAATTATTACTCAAGAACTAAATAAAGCAATCAGCCTCCATTTACACAATATCATAACCCATTACACTTTTAAAATCCATCGCAAACACCTTACAATCATCATACCTTCAACATGTAATTATATAGATTCACAAATCAGGCATAAGAGAAACTTATTCTAAACAATATACCAATTTCAGCATTAAAACACCATATTAAGCAGCCAACTAATATTATCAATAATCAATTAGGCATCATTACAACTGATTCTGAATATTGCAGCTCAAGAACATTAACTTCAAAAATTTTAATCTAGATAATCTTAAACTTTAAGTACTTACACACATTACAAAATGATGTCACAATTTCTGACCTTCCTACCACAACTTTAAACCTTTGAAATCCTCTATAATATTTGAAAATATTTCTAAATAATAATAACCACCCTTTCTTTTTAGTTCCCTTCAAATCATGAACTTTTGTTAATGTCACCTGAAACTAAAGTATTCATTCTTCCAAAATTCCAGCTAACACTGATCAACAAGCAAAACACCAAGTACTAGCCAAAACAAAGAACTCACTCTCCAAGCAAGAGGAAAAGGTAAATCACAACAAAAACAAATCAGTTCTCAAACAGAATAATTTTAATGCTTCATAATATGATTATAATGGCCTAAGTGATTAATATCCTTATTATTAATAATTTCAGAATAAATCCCATGACCATTCTTACTCCAAAATCATTTCTTTCTGCATAAAACAGTAAGCATATTTTCATGCATTCACAATACAAATTTTAAAATGCATTCGTGCATAGCTAAGTACAAAAGCAACAGCCCAGAGGAACTCTTTACTCTAATTTACCTTTCATATTAAGATAGTAAACAAGATGCATTCATAGTAATCAAGTGTCAAACATAAACCAAACAAACTCAACCACTTCAACAATCAAGCAAACAAAGATACTACCACATTAAAAATGCCAATTAGACACCTTCCAGCCACAACAAACCAATGTTCAATCAAAACAGAATATAATTCACCACGTACAGAAAACCTAAAGATCCTAACAATTTCACTACTTTGAAACCATTAATCAAACTTCAATTACAATCTGCCACCATGCCAACATTCATTAAACTTTAATTACACACCTACTTACCTAGTTCAACCGAAAAACTAAACATACCATTCATCAAGCAAACATTATGCTCTTATTGAAATCATGATCAATACCCAAACTTGCACTAAAGACCACAAATAAATTGTTCTCATAAGCCTAATTCCAAAATCAGCATACAATAATAAATATATCCTACATAAATCCTTCTTCTTAAACCAACAATCCAGAAAATTGAAACAAAACCAAGGTAGAAAAGACGCTAAGATCAACCAGAACAAACAATCAAAACAAAACAAAGGAAACATGCATCGTAAGGTTTCTTAAGTTTCCAAACATGCTGGACTAAAATCCTATTTCAATATACCTTCATTAGTATTCAATTCATTGGCCCACTTTTGACCTGAATTCAAAGAAACATGACCTATCTTCAATTAGTACAGGTATAACAGGTAAATTTAAAAGAATTATAATTACATGACCTAATAAACCCAAAAGTAGAGTAAAAGAATGACATCACCACCAACACCTTTAATTCTTGAAAATCACAATTCCATAAATCGAACATCACAACAAAACAAAGTTTAGAATATTCCCAAATAAAAAATCAATAGGGTCAGAATTTAGAATCACATGTATTAGCAAGAAATTAAACATGCATCTAAATTCCTATAAACAACCACATGCAAAGAATACTAATATACATAAACAAATTTATGAATCCTATAGAATCTACACAAATCAAACATGCATTTTACATATTCTTTCAATGAACTCCAGCAATAATAACAATTAAAAGCTTTGAGCTTCAAATTTTATAGCAATCCATTCGGCCATATATGAGAAGAAAGAGAATTTTGCAAAACTGTTTCGAATTTCAAATAATCTGACTTCCAGCACCATAATAGCATTCGAATAAACTCCTACAACCACAATTTTAAAAGTTTGAACCCAAAGTACCCGTGGATTTGAAACCCCCAATTTCTAGGGTTTTGCATAAACTTTACAAAACCTTAATTAATGTTCAAATCATCCCTCAAGTTATCCTAAATCAAAGTTTTAAGATGTTCTATAAATGATTCATAAACCCAAGCTTGAACCCATTTCGATTTTCCCTTCTCAAACTCGCCCAAAAATTGCAGAGAAAGGCAAGAAAGAAGTAGAAAATACTTACGAAGTTCTAAGATGAAAGAAAGAAGCATAACCACCGCCGACCGTCGCCATCTCGCCGGAAAAACGAAGCCGCCGACGGAGAAGAGATGAAGCACGACGAACACAATAAGAAACAGTGAGGATGAAGCTATTCACGCGAGTTGCAAGTTTGGGAGAAGGAGAAGAATGAATGAGAGGAGAGTTGAGAGTGACGAACGAAGGTGTGTGTGTGTGTGTGAAGAGGAAGAGAGCATGAAGAAGATGGGAAGGAAGATGATGAAGATGTTGATTTTGGGGGTGGGACTTGACGGGTTATGAATGGGAGGGGAAGGGTTTTTTTTAGAGTAAATTATAATTAGTTACTCTATTGTTTATTCTTAATTATATTTCTAGCCCAAAAGATCATATATATTATTGCACCAATTTCTTTCCATCATAATATTATTTAGATTCCAAAATACTTTTCATGTAAGTTTCTAATTCCAAATGACTCCTTTAACTATATTTTTCTTTAAAATCTAAGATAAGTATGATTAAATATCAATAAATTATCCCAAATATCATAATTTCTTCCTTAAAACTTTAAATTTTCTTATTAACACCTCAATAATTGCATATTATTTTTAATTTGAAAATTGGGATGTTACAACTTCCAAGCAGTGCTAATATTCAGCTAAACAGTATGCAAGCAAAGGATTTCAACAAATTTCACAATATGCACTATTTAGCCGAATACACACAATGAACAACAACAAGTTAAAATGTGACAACTACAACCTAAAACTAGCAAGAGGAACCGAAATCGGCAACATCGCCAATTGATTTGACCTTTATGTCACCCTAAAGATCTAATCAATAATTCTTAACTCAACTACTAGGTAGTAGTGGTGAGCTAGGTCTTTCTCAATTCAAGTTCAATTCTTACAAGTTAAAGGTTCATAAGTCACGCAAATTAAGCAAGGTTTTGAGAGGGATTTTTATACTAAGTAACAACAATTAACAACTAAAAATAGCAATAAAACCGAAATATAAAGTGATGAAAATGTCAAGAATGAGGATTACCTCCATCTCCAAAGTACTTATGTGCTTATTGGTGAATTGGACCTCATGTACTTGCAATACTTGATATAACCTAACTAAATCCTTAAGATCTCTTAAATCTAAGAAATTTAGAAGAATTTAATTAGGTTAACCAAACTTAATGCTCTTTCAAGCTTAGCTCATACCTTAGCAACATTAAATTCTAGATCAAGAATTTAAGAAAATCAATCATTCCATAAACAGAAGAGGAGTTAATCACACAAACATGTATCTATGAAACTACACACATATAAGCTTTATGTTTTCATGAGCTAAACCTAAAAAGAGAGGTTGTAAGCCAAAATGAAGTAGAACATCTAAAAGAAGAATGTCCTAACCTAATGAAACCTAGATCTAGGAAAACATTAGGCAAAAAGTTAAGTCTAGCTTACAAACCTAAAAGATTACATCAATCAATTACATGAGGCCAAATTTGTTGATGATCTACAAGCACATTCCTTTGGAGAGAGAGATGAGGAAGTCTAGCCACTCATGGAGGAGGTGGAGATGAAGAAATTTCGTGAAGATGCCATGGAGGATGTGGAGATTTTCCTGAAGATGGAGGAAGGAGATGAGAGAAGTTGAGAGGATTTGGGAGAAGAGAGAGAAAGTAGTGGAAGTGAAGAATGAATTAATTATTAGCTTAGGGTTTTATTTAATGAAGTGGAGTTTGGTTAATGATGTGGATTATGGAGTTGATGAGGTGTCAAGAGAGGTTTATGGGTTGTCAAAAAGATATTTTATGGTGTATGGAGGGAGGTTAGGCCATGAGGTTGGTGATGAAGAAAGGGAAGGGTATTTTCGGTATTAGGGTAAAAATGGGGATGAATGTGGTCTCCATGTGGCCTAGGTGCATTCCCAAAGATTCCTCCTTTTTCTCCTCTCCATTGTGCTTCCCTTTTTGCCCTTAATGAGGCCTCCAAATTTGAATTTGAAGTTGGAGCCAATTTTGCCTCTTTAGGAAAGATGCTCCAAATGTCACTTTTCCTTCTTTTTACCAAAAGTGATAAGTTTGTTTTATGCCCACATGTGATGCCAACTAGCCTTATCCTTGCCACCTAAGCTCCACCAAAGCTCCACCAAGAGTATATGGGGCCCACGTGGGACCCCCCTACCAATAAAATAGCACACATAGTAAAAAATGACCAAAATACCCTTGGTTTCTTAAAATGCAAGTAATAAGGCTAATATTCTCCAATTAATAACACATAAGCATGCACACAAAATATCTCAAATAATGATCAAATAAAGCAAATTAATCACACTAATTAAGCTCAATTGCATATGCTTAATCATATAAAAATAGGTTCAATCAATGAGTTAGGTTTTAGAGGAGATTTGTATGAGAATTTGTATTCCATGTGGTAAGCCATCACTCACTGTGCAGTGAGTGACACTTGTCAGGGCCCTCTCTTCTATGTTTTCCTTTGTAAGAGATTGCATAGAAGTATGGGACATGTTAAGTTTAACAGGACATGATTGAGCCATACTTCTATTCCATGTCGACGTCGATCATCCCATACTTCTATGCACAGTGAGTGACACTTGTCAGGGCCCTCTCAACGTGGCAGGCGACGTGCCTAACTGGGTGACGTGGCATGATCGAATCAAACTTAACAGTCAAACCTATTAAAATTGACAGAAATGCTAGATTTGACCTGTTTTGTAATAGATGAGTGCTACATTTGAGCATCAAAATCTTGTTTATGTTTGGTGAACTTTTGACAATAGTATAGTGCTAGATTTGACCCTTAACCCTATTATAAATGATTTGAATATATAATTATTTCAGTTGGTAGTGAAGATTATTATATAATTATTATAAGTCTTAACCAATTTGTATTGAAAATCATGTATTAATAAAGGTAAAATTATTATTATTTATTTTTTTGGTGATAAATAAAGGTACAATTATTTGACAAATCAGTTAGTTTATATGATCTAGAATATCTTATGTACTTTCAATTATTCTTCAAATCAAACATTAAGAATTGCAAGATGTTTAGTTAATTTATTGATTTTTTCGGTGCATTAAAAAGCCTGATCATCAGGATAACTAAATATGCTTTAATTAAAGGAGGGGCAATCATGATTCAATATTTAAGGAATTCTTCATATTTTCTGGAATCAAAATTAAATATTTATGGGGAATTATAAATAGTTGATTATAAAAGAGGCTCATTTGGACAACCGAATCTTCTATATCTCGACATTAATTGGAATTGAAATTCATTATTTGTGGAATTATTCATATTAATGTATGAGTAGTCAGAAAATCAATAACCTCCTATTATTAGTCATTTAATTTGAAATATTTTAATTCAGATGTCATACAATTAAGGCTAACTAAATTTGACAAAAAAGTGTACCTATGAGACATTTGTTACTGTTAATAATGGTTGATGCTGCCCTGTGCTGCTTAACAATACTATTATGCTTATCTAGCGATGCTTTAATAGTCCTTACAATCTCAGGATCTAAAGAACCAGCCCCATCATGGTGGCTGAAAAACGGAAATGCAATAACAATACTCAATTTATGAAATCATCATTTTATGTTAATATATATGAATTATGCATTTCATAGAATATACCTTACTGCAGAAATTCAGTTTGTGATCTCATTGTCTGTGTCATATATATATATAACTGCGAGTACATAGGTGGGTCACCAATAGATGGAAGTAAAGTTCCAATCAAATGATGATTTTGACCCGACATCACAAATGAGTATGGTCCTCCTCCATTTTTATTCATACTATGATCAACTTTACCTCCTATTGATGTAAAACAAAATATATTGTTGTAACTTCTAATATATTTGAGGAAATTTTTAGATTGTGATGTTTCTTTAATTTGTTAAAGAATAGCTGGCGTATCCCATAGGTGGTGGCTTCATGTAAGGGACTTATACCTTTCCTTGAGAGCAACACATTGAGAATTTTGGTCTATCATCCTTGTCACTGCTTTTTAGCCTCTCATTTAACCACATTAGAGAAGAGAAGGAGGGGAGGAGGGGAGAGAGATATGGTGTGGTGGGTGTAGGAAAATTTACACATGTGTCAAATTTTGATTGGCAACTGGAGGTAGTAGACATAAAGTACTGGACCTAAGTTTTTTCCTATTTTTTTAACAATTAGACATCAATATGTGATTGATGCCAATTGATTTGATTGAGAATCAAATCAATCATTATTGTTAATTGGCTACACAAGAATCAACATTTATGATTGTGACATTTCTGCCTATTCTTGGTGACACTCCTGTCACTATAAATAGGGATGTCCCTCATAGTTGTTGACACACCTCAGCCTACAAATTCTCTGGCTTTCCTTCTCACTGTCTTTCTGAGAGGGTGATTCATTGTGCGAATCAAACCCGGGTTCTAGTAACTCGGTCTTTGCGTGGGTAGAATCATACGAGATTCTTGCTCCGAGTTCGAGGTCTTATCACGGTTCGTTGTTCTGCCGGGAAGTCGGTTCGGGTCGGGTTCGTGATCGGTTCGAAGCTCTGGGATCCGGGAACGCTCGTGGCCGGGTAATTCCTTCATTGGCATCAGAGCTAGAATTTTTCTGAGGCTGGAGTAGAGGTAGGTCCTCCAAATTATTTCCGCTGCGTGGCATAAAAATAATATGTTCTCTGTTTATTATTTTAATATGCTAATATGAATAAACATGCTTGCTTTATGAATCTGTATGAACGTATGTATGTGTGAACACGTGAATAACACTGTGTATGTTTTTTATCAAGAGATCCTGTTTATACAATTCATAATTTTGTCTGAAGTTATAACACTGTGTATGTATATATATATATCAGATAAGCATGTGTTCTTCATGTATGTAGTTGTTCAACATGTGTTATTGAAACAACATGTACATAGATATGAATCTGTGATTTTCAATTTCCTGTTAAAATCTGATAATGAAAGCATGCTCTTTATACTATGTAGTAAAATATTCTTATTCTCTCAGAATTAATATGAACATGTTTTCAAGCTATCTTATGTTTTATTTAATCTGGCCGTAGATTTTCACTCTGTTAGTTTAAGAACCTGTCTTAGCCCGATAAATTAACAAGTGAAACCAGAAAATAATACTCATAAGACACAAACAAATCGAAATCGAAAACCATAGATCGCTCTCTCTCCGATTCGCGTCAAGCTAAAATATGGAATCCCTAATTTTAGAGTTTTAGGAATACCCATATAGATAAACGCGTAGATCTCGTCGAAACGGTTCCAACGGCGTATAGAACGTGTAAATCGGAGGTCGGATGAGAGAGTTATGACCCTCCAAAGTTTCGGGGGGCCGGCGGCGGCGGCGGTGTGCCAGCCGGAGAAGTCGCCGGAGATCAGAGGTTGAAGAAGGAGGGAGAGGGCAAAACGGTAATTACGCATGGCATAAGTGAAACGGTGCGTTTCACGGGTCGGAGCAGGGTCTTCGTGAACCAGCACGAACCGGACCGGGCGGCTCAAACCGGTCCGGCTTTCTTTTTCCTTTTTTAAGTTAATATATAAAAAATTTTTTTTTTTGGGCTGTGGCCCGGAGTATAAAAAAAAATTAAACGTTTTTGGACTGGGCCAATGTGTTCGGGCCCAGTTTGTTTTTCTATTAATTATTTAAAATTGTTTGGGCTGTGGCCCATCATTTTTTTAATAATTAAAAACTTTTAGGAACTGGGCCGATGTGTTCGAGCCCAATCCGTTTTTTGCAGATTTTTTTAATTTGTTTTGGGCCGTGGTTCACTAAAAAAAATAAAGAATTTTTTTTTTCGTGACTTTTTTTTCTTATTTAATTAAATGATTTAAAAAAAATCCTTATTTTTCCTTTTTTTATAAGGCATGTGTAAATTTCTTTAAACACATAATTTTGATTGTGTATCAAATGTGATTTGAGATATGTGATCTCTATCTAAAAAGAATTGATTTTGTATCAATTATATGACATGTGGTCTATACATAAATCATGAATTAAAGCTTATATATGTGTGATATAGGTTAATTAACTTTTGGGATTCTATGTGAGTCCTTCAAATTTTTTTTCATGATTATTACATGTGTTTTATTTTTATTCTTGGACCAACATTTTTTTATTATTTATTTTTAGGACTTATGGGTTCTTCAAATAATTCCGAATATGACCCTACATCAATGAGTGATGTCTTGAGTGATAACAAAAAATCTCCACCAACTTCAAAAGGATCAAACGTTCTAGAGGATGAAGTCTTTGTGTCTTCGGATTCTGAAAATGAAGTTGATGGGCCTGATATGTATGACGTAATAGTAACTAGGAGTATACGCGACGTGATGAAAGTAGAATACCCTCTTGACGTGTATGAGATCGTACAGTCCTATGTGGACGAAATCAAACATAAAAGTGATATTGAATTCTATGTGAATTTGATAATCCGTTTTTATCAAGAAGTTCAATTCGATCGAAAACAACGATATGCAACCCCTCTTACTCGTGACTTCTGGCAAGACGTTTTCGACACAATAATTAAAACAATTAAAGATGTAGAACTAAGATCAGCAGTTTGGTATAAGATGACCCAAATTGGGGGGTTTCAAACCTTCTACCTAATAGAAATTTAGAATTTTTTTTGAACGTGTTTCAATTTTAATTTTAATTTCTATCATTACGAAAGACCATTGTAGTGACTTTGGATTTATTTTTGTAATGAACTGCTTTTTCTGTTTTAATTCAGTGGGAGTTTATTTTTGAATTACATTTGTTGTTCTTCTTAAATTTAATACTCCAATTGAGTGGGAGTGAATTACATTGATCAAATTACATGTGTTGTTATTTTCTCATCAATGTTCTTCAACTTATAATAATAATGATAATAACTTATTAAATTATGAACACCCTCATAAAATTTAATAAGATTTAATTGAGTGGAATAAAAAAAATTAATAATTTGCATGTGTTGCTAGTAATTGTTAATTTATTAAACTTTCATAGTTCAGGGAATATAAGAAAAACTAAGTAATGAATAGTTAACTAGAATGAGTTGGATGGGGGTCAACCTAGTTGATTCATGAAAACAAAATTAGGGCTCTACCATTATTAAATTTTTCCAAGCATTCATAGAACTATTAAATCTCATGTGGGGATTATTTAATGCATACTTTACTGAAATATAATAATTTGTTTGTCTATAGATGGCTCAAAAGACATTCATTGCTGATCTCGTCAGAGGAGATAAGCTGAACGGAGAAAATTATGGCATGTGGCACCGTAAAATCTCCTATGTCCTGGAAGAGCAAGACGTCTTGGAAGTCTTGACTAATGTCATTCCACAGCCTGATGAAAATGCTCCAAGGAGGGAGCAAGATGCATATGCTGCCTGGAAGCGGAAAGACACCATCGCTCGAGTCACCATGCTTGCGGCTATGACCGACGATGTGATATGTCAATTTGAGGGACATGCCACTACATCTGCCATGTGGGCAGCTCTGAAAGCTGATTTTGACGGTACTTCTGAGGCACGCCTTAGAAGGATCACCGTGAAGCTTGATAACTTCAAACTGCTTCCCAATGTGACTATCAGACAGCATTTGAGAACAATGCAGAACATGATAAGGGAACTTATTGAAGCTGGTGGCACTCTTTCTGATGCACAACAGGTGCAAGTTGTGTTGAAATCACTTCCCCCAAGTTGGGATACTATGAAGCATACGATCACACACAATGATGGCATTAGGACTTTTGCTGATGTGGCTCGTCATGTCCAGCTTGAGGATGACCGAGTGGGTCACACAAAACCAAAGGGTCAAGCACTTTTAACTGAAGGAAAAGGCTCTTCTTCGTCGAAGAGTAAGTCTAAGAAAGGCAAGGGACCCCAAAAGAGCAATGGGAATCCCTCTGGCACAAAAGGAAAGAAGTCCTTTAAGAAAGGGAAGAAGCAAGCAAAGAAGCGGAATCTTTCCAAGATCAATGACCAGAGTTGAACGTGATTCATATATCAGTTTTGTGCGTGCTAAGTCTACGTGTAAGTTGTTAAAGAACATCGGAGAAGAAATTTCTACTTTGAATCATACCTCACTACATCAACAACCACTGATTGTTGATGAAGAATATTTCTATCCTTTTTGGGCCCTTCGAAAATGCTTTCGTTGCTTATCTATGTACTCTTTAATTTTCTATAAGTTTTTATTTTAGTCTTCAATTTTTTGCGTATGTACCAATCCTAGACATAAAATATATAACATCCATCATAAAATGAATAAGTAAAATATATAGTTCAAAAATTATAAAGGTGTGTACAATATCAATATTATATATTATTTAAGTAGTAATAGTAATATTTTACTATTAAATAAAATTTACTGAATATTTTTAATTAATTATTTTTTTAAATATGATTTGGCTAAATATTAAATTTACTATATATTTTTTTTTTGATAAAAAAATTTACTATATATTGATTGTTCCAAATTTCACTATTAAATTTACTATCCTTCGCTTAATTTGCAAAATATATATTAACTAATTACATACCAAGGTAAATTACTACCATAAAAAATAAATACTTGTAATAAAAATAATAATAAGGCAAAGAATATATTAATTTAATGACAAAAAATAAGATACCAATTTAAAACAAATGACAATAGGCTGGCTTCCTAGATTAAGTATTGATATTAATTTTAATGTTAACAAAAAATATTGGATGAATATTTGTAAGTATGACCAATTTATTAATCATAAATTAGCAAAACATTCAAATTACTATTTATTAAAATTTAATTCATAATAATGATTGCATAATCATGCACTTATTTCAGTTTAAAAAACGTACAATAATGAATGTCATAAATAGCATAATCATGACTTTTTAATCTCATTTACTTATCATTAAACACACCATGTCATAAAAGGTATTAATATGAATTCAATTTGTTTTCCTTTACAATGCCATTAGCAATTTTAGTCCTGAAAACTAATTTCCATCTGTTTCAAAACTCCCTTTCAAAATGAACAAACGTCAATTTCCAATCATACCTTCGTTTGCAATGACAATTAATAAAAGACAGGGTCAATCAATGAATAATGTTGGCTTATACCTGCCCAATCCAGTCTTCCCACATGGTCAACTCTATGTTGCATTATCAAGAGTCAAATCAATTGAGGGTTTGAAGGTTCTCATAATTGACAAAGACAAGCAAACAACAAATATAACCACAAATGTTGTATACACAGAAGCATTCCAAAATATTATTCATTCCAAGTATATTTACATATTATATTTAAATGCTTATCTCATAATAAATACAATATTTTCACAATTAAAAATAAAACATACATGCTAAATTATTCATGTTTGCAGGGAATATTGGAGTTGGAAAAAACAACAACCATATGGTGCAATATCCCAGGTCCACGTTCGTCAATGTGCACAACATCAGTCATTGGCTATTCCTTGGCAGTCTCATCAACACATAAAAAAACCATGTAATCAATTCGAGTTACACTACCCGTGCGTAGCAAGGGGTCATTTCCTAGTTTTAAAAATAGAGGGGGATAAAGGAAATAAAGAGGGACACTTGTCACTTAGTTAGACATGACAAATGTCAATCAGAGGGGCTGCTAGTGGTCCTATTATTATATATAGATAGATCAATATACAGAATGTAAGATACTAAAAATAGTAAAAATGATAGGCTTAAAAAACGATTTAGTTGATGCATTTTTTGAGGAAAAATATGTACGAATGAATTTTCTTATTATATGAATGAAAAGTAGATAGCCTAGAATTGCTTAACTCAAAATAAAAACTAACCAAACAGTAAAAGCCTTTTTTACACTATCATAAATGAATGTTCCTGATTTAAAAAAATAAATGAATGTTAAAAAGTTTGAAAGAGTAAAAACTACCATTTAAATAAAGGGTAAAGGTGCATTTTTGGTACTCCAGAATATAGCAAATAACATCAAACATAAAACACAATATTTTGGTTATTTTGTGGTAATCAAGAATTTATTTGGTAGCATATGTAATAACTCTGTTAATTAGGATAAGTTTGACCGTTAGATGTCAACTCTGACCGTTATATTGTGACATGGAAATAAAATAATAATCCCTTTCAATCCCAAAAAGCCACGTATCCATCTCCACGTCGGCCCCCCACCCCCTTCAAGAACTTCCCCCGCCACCTCACTCTCCCCCTCATCCACAACTTCCTCCCTGGCCACGAACAAGGTGTCATGGCATCTTTGTCGCCGTCGCCGGCTCCTCCCCATATCCATCGCTCAACCACCTCACCCCAGTCACCACAGTCGTCACCCCTCCTTCGTCATCACCTCAGATCCCTCTCTCCCAATGCTCGTCGTCATTCTTCAAAACCCCCAATCATTCTCAGATCCACCATAAACCACCAATCAAGCCACCACTTGTGTTGCTTTAAATCTATTGTTGTTGCCTGTTGTCCTTAGATCTGTGGCGTTTGCTTATGGGTTCACTGTATTTTTTATAGGATCTGTGTTTTGATTTTTTTTTATCAGATCTGTGTTTTGAAATATTTGGAATCAAATCGAAGGCATGGTAGAGGCTGTGAGTGGAGAAGAAACATATGAGAAGCAGTTTGATAAGAATCAATGGAATCAATGGATGAATTAGCTATATGAAAATTTTCGCTTTACTGTTTCTTTTTTCTTCTGATGAAGATCAGATAATTCTCTGATTTCATGAATTGTTTCTTAACCCAAAAATTTCTAGATGGGTAAATCTCAAGGCAATCCACCAATAGATAAATCATCATCAATCTTATATAAATAAAGTGTTCTTGATGTAACAAACCCATTAAAGGAAGATTGCTTCTTAGGTCATTTTGAACCCAGTTAATGAAGACCCAATCTCTAAACTCCTCAGCTTCTTCCTTGTGTTCAGTTAAAAAAAAAGCTTCTTCCTTGTGGAGTTCATATATGCGAAATAGAGTTGCTGCCAAATGCATATTCAATTTACTCAAGCTTTTATTTCATACAGATTTACTCAAGCTTTTTAAATATTAGGCAGTGAGAAATTTGGAAGATTGGTGAAAAGAAATCATGGAGATGAGAGTCGGAAGAGGAGAGGAGGCGAGGAGAAGGGAGATGAAACTTTAAGTGCCACATCATTTTTTATTTTATTGCCATGTCACCACTCCATTCATTGCCATGTCATTTAAAATTCCTGACCATGTCACCTTTTAACAGTCAAATATTACTCCCAACGGTCAAGGATGTTTTATTTAACGGAGTTATTGTATAGGCAACGAAAATTATTCTTGCTTACCACAAATGCCCCAAGAAATTGTGTATTATTGTGGGTGCACCTTGCTATATTGTGCAGTACTAAAAATGCACTTTAACCCTTAAATAAACGGCCAATATAGGAAACAACTATTTAGGAAAAAAACGAAAAATACATTTTTTTATCGAGATATATATATTAAATAGTTATAGAAAAAAATTTCTAAAAATATTAAAAACAAGATAAAATAAATACTTTTTTATAAAAATAAATTTTTTTGGTACAGAAACATACGATTGATTGAAGAAAAATAACAAAAGTGAAAAAAATCGCAATATTTTAAATAAAAATTCTGGAAATTTAAAACTATAAATTACCAATTAAATAATTGTTGTCGAATTGAGGAGACAAAATCTGAGTGAAAGAAGGAAATTAGAAGGCTTTGCGATCTATTTGACCGTCATCCTTGATAAGGCGAGCTGTAGTGGTGTGCACAAAATGGACTCTGTATGGATGAAACATTGTTCGATAGCTGCCTCCATTTTTTGTGACATTCAAGTTTGAAATCACAAATGTGTTGCCTTCTATCAAGTAATTTGTGTGTCGTTTAACAAACACCGATTTGATTGAAGCATGTATTTGATCACCCTGTCAAAATGTAAATGAAAGTGAAATTATAAAAAGCAAAACGTTTCACAAAATGATGGATATGATTTGGTAAAATATACCTCAGCATCCCATAAAATCATTTCAACCGGTGGATTATTTGTTGAATTTTGAGGAGCAGGAAGTTGCCACAAACGTATGATTCGTACTCGACATCGGCAATGGTGATTTGAGGGTGTGATTTCTCGAATTGCTAATTTGAGCAATACAATACAGAATATAGGTTTGTGTATGTGAAGTTGATAATGGTTAGTTGAATTTAACGTGAGGTAAAAATAAATTGTGGGATTAAAACTGAATTTTTTTATTGAGTAATTTTTTTTTAAATGAAGTAAGAAAGAGATCGTGGAAATGAAAAATATTGTGGGGGAGAGAGCAATTAAAGTGTGTGAATGTTAATTTTTTGGAAGATTCTTGCAGAAAATGTGGAGAGGATATATTTTGTGATTAAAGTAACTGAAAATATCTTTGATGGAAAATGAAACGAAATATAACGTGGGTTAGGGGGAGTAGTTTTTTAATTGTAAAAATAAAAAAGAATTAGTTCAAAAAATAAAAAGAAATTGTTGGCTATGAAATAGGTTAGGGGTTTTTTTTATTTTTTATAAAAAATAAATAAAGAAATAAAATAGTTATAAAGTTAGTGGGTTAGTGGGTTTGCAGAAACTGAAAAGATTTCGGATAAAAATAAACATAAAATTGTGGGTTAGGGGGATTTTTTTTATATTTAAAAAATAAATAAAGAAAAAAAATAGTTATGTAGTTAGTGGGTTTTTGCAGAAAATGAAAAGATTTCAGATAAAAATAAACTGAAAATCGTGGGTTGGGGGGAATGTTTTTATATTTAAAAATAAATAAAGAAATAAAATAGTTATGTAGTTAGTGGGTTAGTTGGGGTGAGGGAGAGAAGAGGAATCTTTACTTTCTAAAAGGAGGGCTGTTGACAGAACCACTGCTTGACACCTGTCCATTTTCCCTACTTTATTACCTGCCACGTGTCCCTTCTATCCCAACTATCAGTTTCTTTTCTTCGTAACTTATAACTCCCTCTTTCAGTAAGAAAAAAAGAACTGCCCTCCCTTGTCTCCTCCACCGAGAAAATGAAATCACCAACCCAAAAATTTGAGGCATAATATGAGGCAAAAAAACTGCCCTCCCTCTTTTCATCGCTGACGGTTTTCTGGCTAATCTGAGGCATAAGTGGTTAATTAAGACATCCACACTTGATTCATTCATTCTTCAATTACTACCATGATTTCCGTAATCGAATATGGGTGCGAAGATGTCAGATTATTCCACGGTTAACTTCGAACAGAGAAGGTCATCTTCCATGTCTTAAGCAGAGATCATTTAAAGGAAGATTGGTAATAATTTTTTTCTGATCTAAGATGGGATTATTTGCTTATTTTGATTTTCGTTGATTGGTAGTGTATTTAGCAAATTTATTGATTTAGTTGGTACACTTCACAGCCACAGCAACCCAAATACAAACAACATAAGGCTTTAATGCTTTTAACGAACATTTTTTTGCCAGGAACATCAAATTTGTTCACCAAATTCTCATAATGCCTTTATAGTTTTGACTCATCCAGTGTTGTTACTCAGATTCCAATATGATATACTTCAAAACATTAATTAACACCAATGATTACTGAAAACAAAAAATGATGATGAAACAACATAACACAATCACGTGAATATAGTCTCTTCTTTCTTGTGACCCAACAGGTTCTACAAATAGGTTTTATGATTATTAAAAGATCTAAATTTCATATATGAGTCCCTCCCTGCTTTTCTTTGATAATTATATAGAAAACGTATATGGTTTATCTTTTTACATATTGATCGTACTTTCAATTTCTCAATGATATTGGTTTACCATTGAATATAGGGTGATCTAGCGTGAGAACAATGGTCCATTTACTATCATGTGACCTTGAGAACACAAATTCAAATATCTTTGTTATTGAAATTTTTTCTGTATTATCCTACCCCATCAGCAAAACAGGTTCTCTCTTTAGGCCTAATAAAGAACCTCAATCAGAGTTAAACATTGTGATTCTTGGTCTTATTGTAACGCTTTGTTCTAAATATGGATGTTTAGTTGCTAACTATGTTAAAGCTTTCAATTTGTTTTTGCCAAATCTGATTTTTCAATGGCCATGACAAGTTTGTACTGAGTACACATGAAGCAGCCAAATAATATACATACCTGGATAATGAAGGTGATGATTCAGTTCACAGCATATGATTTGCTTGGGAATAGAGAGGAGAGGATTTATCTTTGGTTTGTGTTATGGAATAAGAATAAGAATTTAGTTCCTAGGTTATTAGGATAACAGTTTGATCCTACCAGAGACTTTCACACTTATTCTATGCTCTGGAATCTGCACCATATTGGTTGTTCTATGGGACTTTGTATCCAGCCTAATTGAGTGTTTCTGTTTTTTGTGTTATTGTTTCTGACATTTCATTTTTTTGAGATACCTTAACAAGATACCAAGCAGGGTTGCATTGATAAAAGATGACTTGTCTGTGGATATCTGGAGGTCTCAAATATCACTACTCGAAACAGTAGATGTGAATGAAACCAAGCTTCCTCATTGTTTGTCTATATTTGACTCTAGCAGATTGTCAAAGTGTTGCTGACACGAGGAATTCTATTTCCTCCTACAAAACCTGTCTCTCATCCATGGTTTCTTCTGACAGCTCAGTCACATTCAGCAGCAGTACAAAGCACTCATTTTCTTCATTTGAACATTTCTTCTCATCAGATTCTGGGTTGTCTTCTAAATCAGGTTTGAGAGCCTGTCTAACATTTTTTCCTTGGCATTTTTGTGCTTCCATCTTCAATATACCGTGGCAGGAACTGAACATTTATTACAGGCTTATCTTTGATGAATTAACTCAATGCACCAATTGTTTGCCAGGTTCCCTTGCTTCTCAGATTGTCATAAAGCAAAACATATATGGCTTTATACCAAAATCTTCACATACACTAATCCTATGTGTAATTTGTGGGATGAGGACTAAATTATATGCTATGGAGTCTATGAGGTTCAGCTATTCTGATATACAGATTGCAACCAATGATTTTTCAAGAGATAACTTACTAGGTGAAGGTGGTTATGGTCACGTATACAAGGGTGTTCTTAGAGATGGACAGCAAATTGCTGCAAAGGTGAGTAAAGAAGAAAGCGATGAGAGTTTTCTGAATTTCATTCTGAGGTTCAGCTCCTTTTTTTTCTTAAAATGACTTTTTGGTGCAACCATGGGTTATCACTTCATGTTTAGGATGACTTAAAACCATTTCTGTACATGACATAAGATGTGGTGAATTAAATCTTGGTGCAACCTTGGGTTAGCACTTCATTCTTGATATTCAGCAAAGAACAGGTATGTCTTATATTATAAATTTTCAACCCCTTTTGAAATCGTTTATGGTTTGCATTGGATTTTTCTAATCCCACATTTATGGACTTTGGAGATGGATATAGATTCAACATTTATGGACTCTGAAGCACATTTATGGACTCTGAAGCTGGTAGCACTTCCATTGTTGCTAGGAGTAACAAGAGTGTTAGCAAAGATGCTTGTGATAGTTGTGATATTCATGGTCGGGCTGCATGCAAAGCTTAAGTTTGTTGAGGAGAATTAGGATATATCATGTTTCATTTTATTACGAAATGAATATCTTATTTTATTTGTTGTTAATGTAGAACATCTTATTTAATTCATGCACATTTATTTTAAATAGTTATAAGAAAACAAATGCCAAGATTAAAGAATTTACTTTTACTATTTGATAGAAAATTACCATAATTGTTATTTTTTTTTTCAAATAGAAACTCATACAGATATTATTGAAAAAAAAAGTAACTCATACAGATTACACAATACTTACATTGGAAACATCTACTATAATCCCCACTAATCTATCTAATTTAATAATTTTTAATCAAAATACAAACCTAAATGCACCTTAATTATATAGAGTAAATCTTGTACAGATTAATTTGATGATACTAAAATTGTGCACTTACTTATCAGACACCACAGGTTAAATCATCATTGGAAATCCACATAATTTAAATGTTTAAACTCTTTATTGTGATATTTAGAATTGTATGATGCTCCAACATTTTTTTTTTGAAATTGTGTTGTAGATATTATAAATCGCAGCACGTCCTATGTGATAATTTTTACAAAAAACTGTTGTTAAAGGCTAAAGTTTAAAAAAGTAAAAAAACATTCATCAATCAATTTTAATTGGATTTATATTTTTTTTTAAGAAGAATTTAACTTGAATTCAAAAAAGTATTTGTCTCTAAACTTATCAAAGACTCCGTATGCTTTTTCTGGAAAAGTATAACTTTTTAGAATTTTGAGTTGATATCGTATAACTTATATTAATCCATTAGTTCAATTTTTTTTGGCTATTTGATATTTTACAATATACTTAGTATAAGCACAAAACTAATAAATTTGGTGATTTTAATTGACATCAAATGTGGACAAGAGTTCTAGCCAAAAAAATGTGGACAATAGTTTAAGACAAGATGCTTCAGCAAGTACATTGCTGCACGAAATATGCATTACATAAACTCAGTGTTACTTATACACTTATACTACTATTATCTAAATTAATCAATAATCCACACATCACCAATTAAACATTCTTCACAGGATATAGTATATTGACCTTGGAGATCAAACATATGCTTGCAGACATTGTTATGCCAAATAATGGTATAATAAAATTATAATTGAATTCTACAAACTAACATTGTGGCACATTTTTTCGGTGTTCGAGTTTATAGAATCATCAAGAGAAGGTTGACGTGACTTCTTTGTTCATTATACAATAATTGCCAATAACTGAAGTCATATTTTATCATTTATAAGTGAAATCTATTCATCCCGCGCATAGCGCGGGTTCTTTACTAGTAAATAATAGAGGGGAGAAGAGGAATTAAAAGGGACACTTGTCACTTAGTTAGACATGACAAATGTCAAATAGAGGGGCTGTCAGTGCTCCTGTTGTTATATATAGATAGATATATTATTTTTATGATAAAAAAACAAAAATTATTTAATTAATTAGTTACTATTTTATATAACTTATATAACCCAAAATATCTTTCTTAAATTTTGAATATAAAAATCCACGATAGCTATATATCTATAACGCGGTACAAAGAAACATCCTAATACAAATTATGAATTCTATTTCATGGTCAGAGAGAGAGAGAGATTAAAGTAGCCGAAAAAGAATATTTGGATTCAGTCTCTTTCTTCTATTACTATATTGTTTGCCTTTCAGGTTCCATTCTGATCTATTCTCTTTTATATTTGGAGCTTCTTCCTATAAATAGCGTGTAAGTTGTGTAATTTTTTGTTTAATTGATCTGTTTTGATTAAAGGGTTAACCAAGTTTTATCCCTATAGTTTCCTTAAGTTTGAGTTTTAATCTCTATAGTTTGAAAGCGGTGGTTTTGGTCCTACAAGTTTTGATTGTGGTAACATTGTTTTGGTCAACAGTTGAGATGCGACCGTCATATTTAGGCACATTTTTATGTTGTGATAGTTAGTCCCTGTAGTTTTAAAATAACCTAACACTACAAGAAAAAGGGGGCTAGTCGCACGCATTTTTAGAATCTAGTCGCGTTTTAAAATGTGACAAACTAAAGGTGGTATGTCGCATTTTGTGCATGCGCGATTTCCAGTGCCATATCAAACGCGTTTCGCGCATTTTTTGTCACGCTTCTTTCAAATAGAATGAACATGAGTTTTGTCTTCACCTGGAATGGGAAGTAAAAGGTCTTTTCTAGGCGTCATTTAGATTACATAGTTCCATTGAATTTTATAAAGGTTAGTTAATGAAAAAAGTGAAAAAGTTGCCAAAAGCTAAGTATTATTCATTCATTCTTTTTGCTATTTGATGCACTTTTGGATGACTAAACACTTGAAGGTTAGTCTGGGTAATGGCGTTAGACACGTAAACGTAAAAGCCTTAAAGCATAAACATAAACATAAACATAAAAATAAAAATAAACATAAACATAAACATAAATGTAAACATAAACATAACTAAAAATTGAGAAGGAACCTATATATAATTACATAAAGTTGAATGTAGTTATTAAAAAAATAACAAAAAATAAAACACGCATCATTGTAATAATATAATTATATTTGTTGAAAAATGAGGACCCTTAATGTATTAAAATTATAAGTTTGGTGTATAAATGAAGTTATTCAAACAATTGAGTTAATTATAAGTTTGATGTATGAATGTAGTTATTCAGACAATTGGTAATATTGTCTTAGTTTTCTACTAATGACTAAGTATACATACACAATCCAAGAATAATAAAAATATCTAAGTTTTAGGAGGATTTTTATCAATTATGGGATATTGCTTCACCAACGAGATCGTGTTTATATTCTCTCGCTCGATTTGGTTTCTCTTTCTTTCACCAACTACATAGAGTGTCGACTGGTGGGAAACTAACAGGATAGTATTAGTGTTTTAGTTATTACAAGGTAGTATTAAATAGGAGAAGTTATTGATGATGTACATGTGGATAAAAATTTTATACCTTTATTCACCTCATTATATTATTGAATACTCGGGGGATGTGGAAACCCAGATGAGGAAATTTGACGATGAGGTTAAACTTCAGCTATGTTAGTGGTGGCGCATTGAAAAAAGGGAAATTCAGTTATGTTGCTTTTTCTATTTAGGAAATTTGATTTCAATTACGACCAGGTATGTTCTTTCATTATTATTCATACATGATATGATTTCTTATTATCATATTTTTTATGTGATGTATCAGATTCTATTCTTCTAAGGTACTCTTTCTCACTCTTTAATTCTTCTTCTTCTTCTTACTCTGTCGGTGTCCTTTTTTTCATTCATTTTTTTTAGTTTTTACTTTTTGATTCCTGCTTTCGTATCCGCATTCTGTTTCATTCTTATGCTTTCATTCATTTTCATTCCTTTTTCTAATGTACTATCATTTACATGAACAATTACAAGTTTACAACCTCCTTTCTCTTCTTCTCTTATCCTCTTATTATTGTTAACTAGCAATGATCGCAAATAATTCTCATCACCAATCACTAATCTGATTCCCACCAATGGAACATAATTATCCATTTTATCTATATGCTTTTGCATTTTCTTTTTCCAATGCCTCTTTGTTTATTCCGCCTTCTCTATTTCCTACTCTTTCTTCTTTTCTCAAAGTTTATTGAATTCACTCACAACAAATGAGATACATAATCAGTTTATTGAAAAAAAAAATCACGGAATAAGCTACATAATCAGTTTCACCCTCCCTAGTTTAAGGAGTCTATTGGCATAGTGGTTAAGTTTTTTTCGGCATTTTCAATGTTTTTTTAACTTGCAGAAATTACAGTTTTTGCTCGTTAGCCTGCGAAAATTATGTTTTTGGTTGCGACAATTACGTTTTGCCCTTTTTTAAACCTGCGGAAATTACAGTTTTTGCCTGCTAGCCTGCGAAAATTATGTTTTTGGCTGCGAAAATTACGTTTTTGCCTTTTTTTACACATATATATCATTAAGGGTATCTCTCTTCTTTTATCCAGATTTGTTCTTTTCTCTTCTTCCTCTCAGTTCATACAATCTTCCTCTTCCTCAATCTTTCTGTGAATTTTAGTAATGTTTTTAGAGATCAAGAAAGTAAATTTTGTTGTAATATAAAGGAGAATAAGAGAGTATAGGAGAAACAAGAATTAAGGTTGTAGAATATTATTCAGAGGTGAGCCGTCTACAATATGAGTCCTCTATATATAGAGGAGAATTAGGGTTACAAGGATAGATACAATAGAGAAATATAAGGAGAGATACATGGAGAAGATGACTTGGTGATAGGAGACTTGACATCGACAGGATATTCATAACACCCCCCTTGGATGACCAAGACTAAACATAAGGTTTGTTTCATGGATCTCCATGAGATTGTTGTACCACCACAAGTAAAAAAATAACCTGTTTGTGATTTTACAACATGTGGATCATGTAACATCCTAGATTTTTTTTTAAATATAAAATAAGTTAGTAAATACCTGAAATTTAATCTTACAAATAAATTTAGAAAGTTTAACATTTTTTTAGGTGAAGGAAAATAGTTAGTATTTAATTTTTAGTACTAATTATGAATGTTCATTTTTTTGGAAATTTTGTTTAGAATGTTCTGAAATCCTTGAGTGTAAATTAAAATAAATCATGATAATGATAGATTCAAGGAAATAGAAACTAGGGAGAAATTTATATTTAATGCATTAAATTAGGAAATTATAAAGGTCTCATAATTAAATTTGCTAAGTAAGAAAATTCATCTAGAAATAAGAAGTTTAGAGTTTAAATTGAATGAGTATAATTCAATGTCCAAAAAAAAAATATATAGGAATAATAATGATGTGTACTCTTCCATAAAAGTAGAAAACTTTATAGGGCAGTTTTGTAATTTTCTTGTTGGGCCATTAACCCTAGATTTCCCTTTAATATATATATATATATATATATATATATATATATATATATATATATATATATATATATTTATTCATCACTCCTTCATTCCTTCCCTGCGCAGCCGAGCACACACATACTCCTCTCTTCTTCATCTCCCATATCTCTCTTTTTCCCTTCTTATCACCATTAACTCACCATCTTCCTAACATCATAGCAACACCACCATTACCAACTTCATTACTTCCTCTTTCCTACCCGTTCGAGCCTTCTCTCCATTACCGTACGAACCGCTGTTGTTCACCGTTCACAGCCGTCGATCACCGTCGAATTCGCCGGTGTTAAGATCCGGCCACCGTCTTATGTGTGTTCATCGGTGCTAGAATTCGACCGTCGAGTCGTCGTCGGAATACTGCCACCATCGTGGTAGTTACAGTCACCGCGTCGTTAACCATGTCTAAAACCGCTCACATAATCTTTACTTATTTCATTGGGTACGTTGTTCTTGTCTTCTTTTTGCTGTTTGAGTTCTTTGATAAGGTTCCATGATAATGGTCTCTTAGTTATTTTATTCATTGTGTCCAAATCTTGAGTCGGTCAAAATTAAGCTAAATGATGTTTGACACAGATTTAGGTGTATGAATCAATTATGCTCAAAGAAATCATTTTCTGGGGATCGATGTACTCTGTTCAATACTATGTAATATTAAGAGTAGGTAGTTATCATATGTCAAGAATCCCTATAACTTGTTGTATGGTATTTTAAAGTTCTTACTCATGAAATCTACTTAGACTTAAATGAATTAAATAATAATGCAACAAATGTTGTTCACTGTAACAATGAAAATAACAAAATAAATATATAAATTATAAATAAATAATAATAGCAATTATAATCATAACCAATAATATTAGTAATTAGTAATTAATAAAAATAATGAATATAGGAATATGTAGGAAAATGGGTAGTCAGGGAATTGCTTATATTTGTGTTTTAGTTTAGTGATTATACTATAAACGTTATAGGTAGCGTTTAACTATGCGGAGTGCCGTGCTTGGTTTGTGCTGTGGAAATAAATTCAAATTACTAGGTAACTACTTAAACTTGTTTGCGTGTGTGTGTATGTTTGTAAGCATATAGGTTAGTTTATGAATTTGTGTTGATTATTATATGCCTTGTGATTTATGATTTGTTTGGTGCACACCGGTTAATATAATTATAATTATGCCATTCCGGAATGAGGTTCTCTTGCCCGTACAGCAGGGACTAAAATAAATATAAAGAAAAACGTTATTGGGGAGAGCGCCCCCTGTTCAAGCGAGGGTTGTTAGTCCCTATTGAACTGTTCTATTTCCGGTGTGTTGTGTTTGATTTATTATGATTATTAATGTTTGAGTATGTGATGAGATATTATGTTTAATCGTGGAATGAATGTGGCTGTTGTGTTTTCGAGAAATGTTTTATTCGATTATCTGATGTGTTTGTAAATATGTATCTGTTCTGTTCTAATATGTTGTAGTTAATAAATATATGAAGTTAAAAGTTGATAACATGTTCATGCAACACCGTATGTAGCACACACCACTATACACATTAGCACACACCACCTTACGGCATGCACATGCACGTAGTGCAAAAATGTGCGTAAGCGAGTGGTAGTAGTTGCGATTTCTGGGTTTACCCCAATCGTTGTCATTTCAGGTATAGGAAGCAGAGTAGGAAATCAAGGGAAGGATACGGGAACTACTCACTAAAGTGAGATACCGACGCGAGTTATTGCCACATTAGGAACCTCATTAAATTTGATTTATCCATGCTTGATGTACTTTTTATTATTTAAAAGATATTGTTAGTTGATATTTCAGTAAAACTCATATACTTAGCTGGGTGGTTGAAATTTATTTGACATTCGGAATATGTACTGAATGGATTTTATCGTATTGAAGTTGTTTTTTTTTATTTTTAAATTTAGTTTACACCTTTCTAACCATGATAGTTATATATATAATTTAGGCATTTAATTTTTCTATCATGGTTAGTCAGCGGAAATTATTTTGAAATATAATATTAATCCTTTCTAACTATGTTAGTCTTTGATATAGGTAAATTGTTTTTCTAACATATTTAGCAATATAATTGCTTTAGTGAATTAAGTTAATTCTTTTTCTAACTATGTTAGTATTATTAATGAGTAAATTTCTTTTCTAACATAGTTAGTGTACATATAAAAACAAAAGTAATAAAAATGGTGTAAAATAGGTCATAGAATTTTTGGTTGTTATAGATCAAATATAAATCCAGCATCTGCATAGCCAATAAGATCTGTCTTGTTTTCATTCAGGTAAAATAGTCCCATGTCTAAAGTACCCTTGAGGTAACGAAGAATATGCTTAACACCATTCCAATGTCTTTGGGTTGGTGAAGAGCCGTATCTTGCTAACAAGTTAACAGCAAATGTTATATCTGGTCGTGTGTGATTAGCAAGATACATTAGTGCCCCAATTGCACTAAGATATGGTGCTTCTGGACCAAGTATTTCTTCATTATCTTCTTCCCTCATTTCTCGAGGTCTAAAAGGGTCTTTGTTCTTCCTAAGTCCTTCATCTCAAACTCTTTCTTCAAGCAATTTATTGTCTTATCTAACTCTTCAGGAGTTCCGATGATATTTATATCATCAACGTATACAGAAATTATAGCAAACTCATTTCCAGATCTTTTCATGAATATTCATGGGCATATTGGATCATTTTTATATCCCTCTTTCAGGAGATATTTACTAAGTCGATTGTACCACATTGGCCCGAATTGCTTTAATCCGTATAGGGACTTATTTAGCCTTATCGAGTATTGTTCTCGTGAATTTAAAGTGCATGCTTCTGGCAGCTTGAATCCTTCAGCGAGTTTCATATAAATTTCACTATCAAGTGAACCATACAAATAGGCCGAGACAACACCCATTAGATGTATGTTAAGTCTTTCATTAACAGCTAGACTAATCAAATATCGAAAAGTAGTTGCATCCAGTACTGGTGAATACGTTTCTTCAAAATCAATACCTGGTCTTTGTATGAAACCTTGTGCGACAAGTCGTGTCTTATATCTAGTGATATCACCCTTTTCATTTTTCTTTCTCAAAAAAACTCATTTGTGTCCAACTGGTTTCACATCTCGAGGTGTAAGGACTACAGGTCCAAATACTTTTCGACTTTCCAACGATTTTAATTCTACCTCGATTGTTTCTTTCCATTTTGGCCAATCACATCTTTGTTTACATTCTTTAATGGACTTTGGCTCATGATCCCCATTATCATTCATCACATTAATCGCTACATTGTAAGCGAAAACATCGTCAATATTGACTTCATTTCGGTCCCATCGTATTCCACTCATGGTATAATTTATTGAGATCTCATGATTTCACATATTTCAGGCACCTGAGTCTCTTTTGGAATTATGACATTTTCATTATCCAATGACTCTTCTGGAGTTCATAAAATTTCTTGGTTATCCTCGATTTGGCCATCTGTATTTTTAGCTCCTTTTCTCTTTCGAGGACTTTTATCTCTAGAACCGATGGACCTTCCACGTATCAAACGTGCCTTAGATTCATTTGCAATAGATTGCCCTACAAAGACATCAATTTTTATAGGAGCATTGACAGCTGGAACATGTGACTTTGTCACTTTCTTTGCGTCAGTAAATGCATTTGGCAATTGATTAGCCAAATTTTGCAAATGAATTATCTTTTGAACTTCAAGTTCACATTGTTTTGTACGAGGATCAAAATGAGACAATGATAACTCATTCCAACTGATTTTTTTTCTGACGGCTTATTTTCTCCCTCTAATGTTGGGAAAGATAATTCATCAAAATGACAATCGCCAAATCGTGCTGTAAATAAATCTCATGTTGATGGCTCAAGATATTTTATTATTGAAGGTGATTCATACCCAACATATATTCTCATCTTTCTTCGAGGATCCATCTTAGTATGTTGTGGTGGAGCAATTGAAGTATATATTGCACATCCAAAAATCCTTAAGTGGGAGATATTAGGTTCCTGACCAAGAACCAATTTCAAAGGGTCTACCTTTAGATTACTTGTTGGCCTGATGCGAATTAACATTGCTACATGCATAATTGCATATCCCCAAGCCGAAATTGGGAGATTTGATCTCACAAGTAGCGGTCTTGCAATTAATTGCAAACGCATAATCAATGATTCAGCAAGTCCATTTTGTATATGAACATGAGCTACAAGATGTTCAACATCAATTCCAATGGACATACAATATTCATTGAAGACTTGTGAAGTAAATTCACAAGCATTATCAAGTCGTATTTTCTTGATAGGATAATCAGGAAAATGTGCTCTCAATCTTATTAATTGAGCAAGTAATCTCGCAAACGCCAGGTTGCGAGAAGAGAGTAAGCAAACATGTGACCATCTAGTTGATGCATCAATTAAAACCATAAAGTACCTAAATGGTCCACATGGTGGGTGAATTGGCCCACATATATCTCCCTGTATGCGTTCTAAAAATGTGAGGGATTCACTCTCTATTTTCCTCTGCGATGGCCGAATAATTAATTTCCCTTTGGAACATGAACCACGTGAGAAATCTTTAGATTGTGGTATTTGTTGACATTTTAATGAATGTCCACATAAATTCTCAATTATTTTTCGCATCATATTTGTCCCGGGATGGCCTAACCGATCATGCCAAACATTAAATCTATCGTTGTTTGTAAACTTCTAGTTTATAACAACATTTATCTCAATTGTACTAATAAATGTATAGTACAATCCACTAGAAAGAGAGGATAATCTTTCTAGTATACACTTTTTGCCAGAAACTATGTTTGTGATATCAAGATATTCTTGATTCCCTTCAGTTTTTGTTTCTACATGGTATCCATTTCTGCGGATATCCTTGAAATCCAATAGGTTTCTTTTAGACTTTGTTGAATAGAGTGCATTATCAGTATATAACTTTGTTCCTCCAGGGAACAAAATATTAGCTCTTCCGGAGCCTTCAATCAAATTTATACTTCCAGATTTAGTCTGAACATATGACTCATATATGTATTTCAATAATTTCTATTCAAGTGAGTCATGTAAAATACTTTCCACTTGCAACTACATTATTACTTCTTAAATATTATTGTATCTAATGCATATAATTCTTCAGGAACTTATATTGTTGTATCTAATGCAAATAGTTCTTCAGGAACCAATATCATTACTTGCTATGCACATAAATTTATGTGGCTTGATGTCATTGAATGCTTAAGTAGAATATAAGTGTTTATGACTAATAGTCATAAAATAAAGTTTTATGGCTTCAGGCCATAAAAGTAAATTTTGTATTTGACTCCTTGCCACTTTATATGACTTTCGGTCATAAAAATAGTATCGTCATTGCTTCAGGTCAATATATGACGTCTACAGGTCTTGGGCTCTGACCACTTAATACTTAATTAGAAAATTATTTTATATGACTTTCGGTCATAAAAATAAAATCTTCATGGCTTCAGGCCATTGAGCTTGTACACTTAATACCTAAGTAGAAAATTTCATATGACTTTTGTTCATAAAAAAATAGAACTCTTATGATTTCATGCAGTTAGGATTTGACCACTCGATCATGTAGAAACTCACTTTTTATGACTATAAGTCATAATAATACAATCTTTATGACAGTTAGACTCTCAGTATTTAATAATTAAATACAAAAACTAACTTTTATGACTGCAGGTCATGAACTCTTCACGGCTTCAGGCCATGATGCTCTATCCATTTTAAAAAAAAAATGTTATATGACTACAGGTCATAAAAATATAATATTTTTTGTTTCGAGCCGTTAGCTCTGAACATAAAATTGGTATATTTATGAGATGTAACTTCAGGTTTCATCCATCAAGTATGACTTTAAGCCGTTAGGTTATGGAACTTCAGGTTCTATCAAATAAACTTTAGGCCGTTAGGTGATGGAACTTCGGGTTTCATTAAATAGGCTTCAAACCCTTTGGCAATGGAGCTTCAGGTTCCATCAAATATGATTTCGGGCCATAAAAACGAAATTTTCAGCACATAGAACTTTAGGTTCAATCAAAATACGGCTTCAGGCCATAAATACAAATTGGAATGAGGGGTTCCTCTATTCACATATGGCTTCAGGCTAAATCTATATTAAGTAGAACTTCTGGTTCTATCAAATATGGCTTCAGGCTAAATTTTTATCACATGGAACTTCAAGTTCCATTAAAGATGACTTTATGTCAAATCTTTATGAGATGGAACTTCAGGTTCCGTCAAAGATGGCTTAATGCCAAACTTTTAATCAGATAGAGCTTCAGGTCCAACAAATATGGCTTTAGGCCATAAAAATATGAAAATTTTTAGTAGACGGAACTTCAGGTTCTATCAAAATTAAATATGGCTTCAGGTCGTAAAAATTAAATTATATCTAAAAGTTTATAAGAGATGACTTCAGGTCATCATTACATGGAATAACACTTTCTACAAAATATGAGAGAATAAAAAAATGAACCTAAGTAAATTATTGATACAAAAGTAAATTTGGTATCAATATTAAACAAATGTTTCTAATCACCACATGATTCTCAAGCCAAAATCACCATCCATTTTTAACAAAGACATGCATCACGGCCTTTAAGTTGAAATTGATTACACAATCTATCAAAACCCAATAACTTTAACATCAACAAAGTTGAACGCTATACATATACGTATGTCTAATCATAACTCAACAAAAGGTGATTTTTCTTACTACAGTACAAACACATGCGATTTTTCTTACAACAGTACAAACACATTCAATGCCCATTTCAACTAAAATTTCAATACGAAATAGGTTGTATTACACACATATGTATATATATGAGAGCATAGTAAAAAAATGAACACATACCTGATTAGATTCTCGTGCTTGATTAAAGCTTTGTGCTTTTATTATATTCCCGTGTTCGGTTAGAGAATCGTGCTTTGGTTAGATTCTCGTGCTCGGTTAGAGGATCATGCTGATAACATGTTGTAAATATAAAGGAGAATAAGAGAGTATAGGAGAAACAAGAATTAGGGTTGTAGAATATTATTCAGAGGTGAGCCGTCAGAGGTGAGCCGTCTACAATATGAGTCCTCTATATATAGAGGAGAATTAGGGTTAAAGGATAGATACAATAGAAAAATATAAGGAGAGATACATGGAGAAGATGACTTGGTGATAGGAGACTTGACATCCATAGGATATTCATAACAAATTTAAGTTTTTTTAGTTCTCACGTTACAAATATTACTTGTGAGTTTCTCTCAGACAACCTACACACATCTTTTTCTAGTGGTAATTCATTCCATCCATCATCATAACCAGTTTTCTACACCCACAGTTCACATCACCAAAAATCTCTGGTTTGGCTTTTGAGTTCTTTTGCTTTGCTTTGCTTTTCTTTTAAGCCATTTGCATTGAAATTCCATAGTTTTCTTAATCTTTTGTTTTTCACACACATCTTGACCTTTGGATAAAGAAATTATTCACTAAAATATCATCATCATCATTATTATTTACCTCAAATTAAAGTGTCCTCTTTTATTCTTTCCCCCTTTATTTTGCCTATTATCATACTATTCTTTTATATATATTATTGTCTTCTTGTGTTAGTTTTATAGTTTTTATTTATTCTTAATTATTGTTTTATTTTATTGTTGGGATAAAGTTTTGTTGTTATTGTATTGTTTTATTGTTTATTATTTTATTGTTTTATTTTATGGTTTTATTGTATTGTTTTATTGTTTTATTGTATTATGTTCATTGTTTTATTGTTTTATCGTTTTATTTTATTGTTATTAGTTGTGACAATTTCATTATTACTATTGTTGGATTTATTTTATTGTTTTATTGTATTGTTTTATTGTTATACTGTAAGAAATACTCTACCTATATTTATAAAAATATTTATAACAAAAAGAGTTTGTTGCGTTAGGCTTCGGCAGCCAACATAAAAATTTGTCGAATTTATCGAGTATGGACACACACAATCTTTATAACAATATGTCATTGCCTGATATTTTACAAGGGTTATCAATCTCTCATGGGAAGGGACATATAAAGAAGCAAGTTCAAGAGAGTAATATTAGATTTAGTACGTGGAATATTGGAACCTTGAGAGGAAAATCTTGGGAAGTAATAGGAGTGATGAGAGATAGAAAGATAAACAGTCTATGTCTACAAGAAACTAAATGGGTCGGAGAAAAGACTAAGGACATTGGTGGTTATAAACTTTGGTACACTGGTAAAGTGAGTTTTAGGAATAGTGTTGGTATAATTGTGGATGAAGAATGGAAGAAGAATGTGGTAGAAGATTATAGGATTGGAGATAGAATAATATCGATAAAAATGGTAGTTGAGGAGGAAACAATTAATATTATCAGTGCCTATGCTCCTCAGATTGGGGCAGAATTGCACATTAAGGAACAGTTTTGGGACGAAATGGAGGAGATGATTCAAAGAATACCTACCATTAAAAAGGTTTTTATTGGTGGTTATTTTAATGAGCATTTTGGTAAAGATGCAGGACAATACACACAAGTTCATGGTGGTTTTGGTTTTGGTACGATTAATAATGAAGGACAATCTATTATGTTTCGCGAGATATTTATGGAAAAAAACATTGTGCTAGATATTTATGTTTCGCGAGGCATGACTTAGAAAACTGGGGAAAAGGCAACAAGTGCTAAAGGGCGACAGGTAATCACTCTTAACCTTACTATAACATTGAGGGTGACGTTAGTTGGGATTTTTAAAATCCTTTCTCACTCACTATATATATATATATATATATATATATATATTATCTTTGAAAAATTATTTTTATACAAAATAGGCTATCAGGTGCCTTTCAAACACGATTATTTTCATATAAAGGAATTTGATTGATTATATATATATTATCCTGCTTGGTGGTGATTATTGATCTGGAATGGTGGGGAAGGTATATAGGTATAGTGTTCGGGCTGTGGTTTGAGAAGTTGTGAGGATAGAAAAGGGAGATAGATGTTGGGTTGAGATGGTAGAGAATTATGTTGTGGAAAACACTGATATTGAATGAAGTTGAGATTGATGGATAGTTGTGAGCATTGCATGACACTGATTTTTATATGTACCATCGTGCGATGATAATTGTCGATAGGCCAATCGACAGTTATTTGTACTGATCCTTTTCATACTAGAGACCGGGATCATAGGTTTACTTACTAGAGATAGTGACCTACGGTTGTTTCGCATTAGAGAGCGCAACCATTCCCATTCCACAATGAAAACAGAATTCGGGTTCCCTCCCTGGAGATTGCCAAAGAGGGAAATTGCCCCCTCATTATAGAGAGGGGCACAATGTCAAATCATATACTGAAGATTAGATGTTTGAATGCCCCGTGATGGCACAATGCATCTGTAGGTGAGTGTGAGAGTTGTGGTGGTAGTATCATTAGATTGGAGACTGAGAAGATGATATTTAGTTAATGTGGAATTGACTGAGGGATTTGAGTGATATGTGTAAAGTAAAGATGGTGAATTTGAGTTGATTGGATGTGACGGAGGGACTTGAGTGGTGAATGGAAGAAGACTTGACAGATATATGTATATATTACTGATTTCAAAATGTGGTACCCTTTAGACGCACTCACTACAGCACATCTCACTATTATAGTGAGTTAAGCGGTGATTACTGGGACAAATTGTCTCATCCCACGATTACTGACATTTTTGCAGGTATTCATGCACAGGCGCGAGCATCAAGAAAGGGAATTAGGTAGTAGAAGTTATATAGTTTATTTAGAATTGTATATTGCCAATTTGTATAGATCTGCATTCGCTTCCGCATATTTTTGTTTGTATTTAATAGTACTGGTTAATCGAAACAATTTGTAACAGGTTGTTTCTTTTTCTAACCAAGTTAGGTGATTCTTTTCTAAGTTGGTTAGCTATTAATTATCCATGATAGTGTTCAAATTGTATCAGGAAATTCTTTTCTATCATGGATAGTATTTAACATTCGGTGCTCTCTTTTCTAACTATGTTAGGTGAATTTTTTCTAACATGGTTAGCTGTTAATTATCCATGATAGTATTCATATTATATTAAGCAATTCTTTTCTATCATGGATAATGTATAAAATGATTAGAAAATTCTTTTTTCTAACTATGATAGCGATATGGTTGATATGGATATTCCTTTTTCTATCATAGTTAGTAAAGAGATTAATGTACTAAAATAGATAATATTAGTTAATAAGGGAATAAGTAACAATATGTTATAGATACAAAGAAGAGGAAGAAGAAGAGACTCAGACATGTGAGAGCATTCGACTATTGGAGAAGAAATAGAACATGTAAGATGTGAATTGTGAAAGTTAAAATATATTATATTTATATTTATATTTCTAACGAGCAATAATTCCCCGTGCGTTGCATAGAAGAAATATAAAGTGCAAATTGATCAAGAAATTGATGAATAACCTAACAAAATAGGACAATTAATTTTATGAAAAAATTGGCTAAGTTAGTAGAGATATTTCACAAAGGTTACTCGCGCTTCCTATATTATGTTTATAATTATCTATAATCACAATAATTATAGTTTAATCTTAAACTAAAAACAAAAAATTCCTTGGCAACTTTGTAATAGAAGGAATTAATGAAAGACTAAGTATCATAAGCACAGACCATTAGAAAAGTATAATTTAGAAAGTGTGAGAGATTTATATAGTATGTTGTCAGGGATAGTGATAGTGGGTTGAGGGAAGAAGTTGAATTGTTGTGATGGAGATAGTGAATGAAATTGAGATATTGAAGAGAATTTGTGATTGAGTTATTGGATATTATGGATGAGATATTGACTAGGGTATTGTGAGCATTGCATGACACTGAGATTTATGTACCATCGCGCGATGATAATTGTCGATAGACCAATCGACAATTATTTGTACTGATCCTTTTCGGACTAGACACCGGGGATCATAGGTCCACTTACTAGAGAAAGTGACCTACAGTTGTTTCGCATTAGAGAGTGCAATTGTTCCCATTCTGCAATAGAAACAGAATTGGGGTTCCCTCCTTAGAGATTGCCAGAGAAGGAAATTGTTCCCTCATTATAGAGAGGGGCACAATGTCAAATCATATAGTGAAGATTAGATGCTTGGATAAATGCCCCGTGATGGCACAATGCATCTGATGAAGAGCATGACATGGACACTGTTAAAGGATGGAAGACCAACATTCTGAAAGATCCAAGAAAGGAAGCCACAATGTTAGAAGCCCAACAAGATGATGTTCAAGGCCCATGTGGTGTCCATATTTAAGAAATCACTCATTTAGAGGATATGCAAGAGTGACTTGTTGGCCAAGTCAATAAGCATCAAATATGACTACATTTAATTTTATTTGAGTCTTTTATTTTATTTCCATAAAATAAGGCATTAGGTCATTGAAATTATTAGATTTCTTTTTCATGTTTTTTTCCTATTTTGAAAAGCTGACTTTTCCTTCAAGAAAGAGTCATCTACTTTTAGGAAGGTGCAATTCAAAATATCAATTATCATTAATGCACCAATTATTAGTTTTTATAATTCTAGAGTATTCTATTGTTGCCTATAAATAGGCTTTACCTTGTATTACAATTTTCAGAGTTTAATGAACTGAGACTTTTGTTTCTCTTGTGTGAGCTTTGCGTGCATCTTTGTATTCTTTTGAGAATACTAGACTTATCAAGGATTAATTATCCTTGTGGCATCTTGTGGCTAGACTTATCAAGGGTTGATCATCCTTGTGGCTTCTTAGGGTTGTAAGAGACGGGTACTCTTCTTCTCATCGATTATCCGGTTCCTCTTCTTTTGTTTTCTAGCCGATCTGGTCACGTCAATTCCATCATTTGGTATCAGAGCAATAGGCTGCTAGATTTCAAGGTTGAAGATGAGTGGAGAAGCATATAACAAAGACGACTTCAATACTGATCTCAAGTTGTTTATAAAAGCCATGAGAGATGAGTTTCTCAAACTCAAGATGGAAATGGAGGAGTTGAAGGAATCTAAAGCATCCAGTAGTGATGAGGAGACACGTAGATCACGTTCTTCGTCCTCAAAGGGCAAAAGAAGAGATGTCAAATATAATGATGAATCCGATCCAAAGATAAAATATTCTACCTTCAAGGGTAATAGCAATCCAGATTTGTACCTTGATTGAGAGATATAATTTGAACAAATCTTCAGAATGAGCGATTGGTCTGAAGAAAAAAAAGGTAAAATTAGCTTCTTTTCAATTTTCTGACTTTCCTATTGTTTGGTGGGAAGATTTAGAGCTTAAGAGGCGACTTAAAGGCAAAGGACCACCTCGTACTTGGGAAAAGCTCAAGAGATTGATGCGAAAGAAGTATGTTCCCAGCTACTATTACCGAAACTCAATCGAAAGTTGCGAATGTTTAGCCAAGGATTTATGGTTGTGGATGAATATATGCATGAGCTTGACCTTCTTAAGATGCGTGCTGGAGTTAAAGAAGGCAAAGAAGCAAGCATGACCAGAATTATTGACGGATTACGGAGTGAAATTAGAGACAAAGTAGATATGTACAATTTTGTTGATAAGGAAGAGTTGGTTCACAAAGCCATCAAAGTGGAGAAGCGCTTAAAAGAAAAACGTTCCATGTTTTCTAGTTAGAGGGACTCTAAATCAACCTCAAGATGGAAGGATTCTATGGCTAAGAATGACACAAAACTTCCACATAAAGTCAAGGAGGAATCCAAGCCTAAAACTGATGGTGGTAAGACACATGTCTCTGAAATTTCATCTAATGATAAAACCACTTCTATTACATGTTTTAGGTGTCTTGGTAAGGGGCATATTGCTTCTCAATGTCCCAATAAGAAAGCCATGATTCTCAAAGATAATGGCGATTGTGAAAGTATTCACTCTAGTGAGAGTGATGATGACATGTCATCTTTGGTGACTGATTCTGAATTGGAGATTGATGAGGCTGAACCTGTTAAGGGAGAAATGTTGGTGGCTAAGAGGGCCCTCAACATGCAACAAAAGGAAGATCATGACCAAGAGCATCGAGAACTTATCTTCCATACTAGATGCTTTATAAAGAACAAGGTATGTAACATGGTTATTGATAGTGGTAGTGTCACCAATGTTGCTAGTACCTTACTTGTTGATAAGTTGGATTTGCCTACTATGAAGCATCCAAGGCCTTAAGTTGCAATGGTTAAATGATAGTGCTGAAGCTAAGGTCACTAAGCAGGTGTTGATTTCTTTTTCTATTGGAGACTATCATGCTGGAGTGTTATGTGATGTAGTTCCTATGCTTGCTGGACATATTTTGCTTGGAAGACCATGACAATATGATAGTAGAGCTCATTATGATTGTTATAAAAATTGTTACTCTATACCCTTTAATGGGAAATTCATTGTATTGAAACCTCTTGGGCCAAAAGAAGCTTATGAGGACCAAGTGAGGATTGAGCGAGATAGTGAAAAAAGAGATGATCTGAGTGAAAAAAAAGTTGTAGAGAAAAGAAAATAAAGAAAGAGAAAAGAAAATGAAAGAAAAATGAAAAAAGAAAGAGAGTTTATTTTCTATAAAAAGTGAAATTAAGCGAGTATTATTGAGTGTGCAAGTTTTCGGACTTGTATGTAAGGATGCTTATATTTCTACTAATGAACTTAACCCCTCTTTGCCCTCTAGTGTTGTGTCTTTATCGCAGAAAATTCATGAAAAAGTAAGGGCCAACATTGATAGAAAGAATGGACCATATGCAAGACAGACAAACAAAAGTCGCTGAAAGGTTGTCTTTGAGCCCGAAGATTTGGTTTGGGTACACTTGAGGAAGGAGAGAATCTCAATTCAACAAAAAACTAAGCTGCAACCAAGAGGGGATGGCTCTTTCCAAGTCTTAGAGCAATACAATGACAATGCTTGCAAGATACATCTTCTCAGCTCTTCTGGTAATGTTAGCGCTACTTTCAATGTGGCGAATCTATCACCTTTTGATATTGCAGATTCGAGGAGGAATCCTTTTGAGAAGGGAGGGAATGATGAAGAGCATGACGTGGACAATGTTAAAGGATGGAAGGCCAACATTCTAAAAGATCCAAGAAAGGAGGTCACAATGTTAGAAGCCCAACAAGATGATTTTCAAGGCCCATGTGGTGTCCATATTGAAGAAATCACTCATTTGGAGGATATGAAAGAGTGACTTGTTGGCCAAGTCAATAAGCATCAAATATGACTGCATTTAATTTTATTTGAGTCTCTTATTTTATTTCCATAAAATAAGGCATTAGGTCATTGAAATTATTAGATTTCTTTTCATGTTTTTTCCTAGTTTGAAAAGCTGACTTTTCCTTCAAGAAAGAGTCATCTACATTTAGGAAGGTGCAATTCAAAATATCAATTATCATTAATGCACCAATTATTAGGTTTTTTAATTCTAGAGTATTCTATTGTTGCCTATAAATAGGCTTTACCTTGTATTACAATTTTCGGAGTTTAATGAATTGAGAATTTTGTTTCTCTTGTGTGAGCTTTGCTTGCATCTTTTTATTCTTTTGAGAATACTGGACTTATCAAGGATTAATTATCCTTGTGGCGTCTTGTGGCTAGACTTATCAAGGGTTGATCATCCTTGTGGCGTATTAGGGTTGTAAGAGACGGGTACTCTTCTTCCCATCGATCATCCAGTTCCTATTCTCTTGTTTTCTAGCCGATTCGGTCACGTCAATTCTGCATGTATATATATATTTAGTTATTGCTTAATATCAGTTAAATTTGTTTATTAACCATGTTAGGCAAATCTTTTCTAACATGGTTAGTAATTAATTATCCATGATGGCATATATGTTGAATTTGTATATTCCTAGGATACTTCTTTTTCTAACCATGTTAGGTGAACCTTTTCTAACATGGTTAGCTATTAATTATTTATGATAGTGTGCAGGTTGTATCAAGGACTTCTTTTCTATCATGGATAATATTCAACCATTAGGAAATTCCTTTTCTAACTATGATAGGACATTGTTATTAGGGGAATCCTTTTTCTATCATAGTTAGTAAAGAGATTATTGAATTAAAATGAATATATTAGGTTAATTAGGGAATTAGTAACAGTATTGTGGACAATGGACAGAGAATTTGAGTGAATGAATATTTCTCATTATATTGATTTATATCACAATATACAAGTGTGTTTATATAGGTTAAGAGAGGAGACAAGCTACTAATGACTAATTAATGTAAATAAAATCTAATGATACAAAGAATAATATAATGATTACAAGATATTCCCACACTCCCCCTCAAGTTGGATCATATATACTGATCATGTCCAACTTGTTTATACAACTTTCAAATGCAGGCTTGAGCAATGCCTTTGTCAACACATCTCCAACTTGAAGGTTTGTTGGCAGATAGGTCAAACATATGATTCCTTCTTCAACCTTTTCTTTGATTAAATGTCTGTCTATCTCCACGTGTTTTGATCTTTCATGCTGAACAGGATTCAAGACCATGCTTATAGCTGCCTTATTGTCACAGTAGAGTTTGAGTGGCAATTCCACTTTGACATGTATCTCAGAGAGGACACATTTAAGCCACAATTCCTCCATTATTCCTTGAGCTAATGCCCTTAATTAAGCTTCGGCACTACTTTTGGATACAACTCTTTGTTTTTACTCTTCCAAGGTACCAAATTCTCCCATACAAAGGAGCAATAACCAAAGGTAGATCTTTGGTCATGATGTGTTCCTCCCCAACTCGCATCCGTATAAACTTCAATCGTTCTTCTATCTTATTTCCGAAAGAACAAAATCTTCCCTGGAGTACCTTTTAGGTATCTCAAGATCCTATACGCAGCATCCATATGCTTCTTCCTTGGATCACTCATATATTGACTAGCAACACTTACTGTAAATGCCATGTCAGGTCTTGTGTGAGAGAGATATATTAGCTTCCCAACAAGTCTTTGATATCTTTCTTTATCAGCCGACTCTTCTTGCCCTTTATCTTCCTCTTCAGCTTCAGTATCATCATCAAGATCATCCTTTTCTAACTCCCCCTCCTTTCTAGGCTTCTTCTTCTTCTTCTTAGGAGGTATGATAGGAGTTAGTTCAGGACTACACCCCAACATGTCTATCTCTTCAAGGAGATCCACAATATACTTCCTTTGAGACACATGGATCCCTTTTTTCGACCTTGCAACTTCCATTCCCAGAAAGTATTTCAAATACCCTAGATCTTTGACTTCAAATTCCTTACCAAGTGCAACCTTTATCCTTGATATTTCATCAACATGATCACCTATAAGGATAATATCATCAATGTACACAATAAGGATGCACCTTATTCTTCCCTTTGTTTTGAAAAACATTGTATGTTCTGACAATCCTTGCTTTCCTTCTGATTTCAAGACCTCTGAAAACCTGTCAAACCAAGCTCTAGGAGATTGTTTAAGGCCATAAAGAGATTTCTTCAATTTACATACCCTATTACTCTTTCCCTTCTGAGGGAGACCAAAGAGAACTCTTAACGAAGTTATTCAAAGAGATCTTTTAGTGAAAGGTTTATCACCAGGTATGACTATTGATCGTGCAAAATGGCTCCGTGTGATCCATGTAGCCGACCCTACTTAAGTGGGATAAGGCTTTGTTGTTGTTGTATTACTCTTTCCCTTCTCAAAACCAGGAGGAAGAGTCATGTAACCTTCTTCTTTAAGCTCTCCGTTCAGAAAAGCATTCTTAATATTCAACAGCTGCAATGGCCAATCAAGGTAAGCTGCTATAGACAATAAGACACAGATAGTGTTCAATTTTGCTACTGGTACAAATGTCTCTTGGTAGTCTAGACCATACGTCTGAGTAAAGCCTCTTGCCACAAGTCGTGCTTTCAACTTGTCAAGAGTACCATTAGCCATATACTTAGGGGTGAAAACCCATTTGCAACTAACAAATTTCTTGCCTCTTGGTCTTTCAACAACAGCCCATGTTCCATTCTTCTCTAGAGCCCTCATCTTCTCCATAACTGCAGCTCTCCATTCAGGTATCTCAAGTGCTTCGTGAATGTTTTTAGGAATCTGCACTCGATCCAGACTGGTGACCAATGCCCGATAGCTAGAGGACAGGGCATTATAGGACATATACTTCTGAATTGGATGTAAGGTGCATGATCAAGGTTGTTTCCTGTGAGCAATAAGCAGATCAAGGTCATTATGTTCATTAATATTTACAGGAATTTCCTGATGTACCTCTAGATCAATCTCCTCAGGGACAACCACCACTTCGGCCTCCTTTGGTTCTTCAGGAGTTATCACTGGTTCTGACTTCTTGGGTGCTTTAGATGCAAGTTCCCTTCCTCCCTTAGACTTTTGCCTTCGTGAGTACACCATCATATATTTGTTCCCTGCATTCGAACTTTCATTTGTGATTGGCACAAGAGATGGTTGGGCTAAGGGAGGTTCTATTTGTGATGATTCTATCTGTGGTGGGGGTATTTTTAATGGCTCTATCTGTGGTGGAGGTATTTGTGGTGGTTCTGTCTAAGGTGGAGGTGATGGCTTTATCTGAGGTAATGACTCAGTCTGTGGTAAAGTTATCCATTCTTCAAGGTAACATATTCTTGTTCAGACACCAAAGTCTGAGATTCACTCGTTCTCTCCCCCTGAATTGAAGGACTTGGGATAGAAAGGAGTATCTTCATGAAAGCTAACATCAAAACTTACAAAGTGGTGTTTAGAGACAGGATCAAAACATTTATACCCCTTTTCAGTCGAAGAATATCAACGGAAAATGCATTTCACTCACTGCACAGGGATCAAGTTTGATGTTTGGATCACTACAAAAGAAACGGCGATTAGCCGCGCAAGCGTGCCAGAGGATACGGAAAAACCGCCCCTGGCAAAACGCGTGTCGGCGGTTAAGCACCCTCCGCGGCCATGCTACGTGGCAAATTTTGTTTTTGTTTTTTAGTACACGTACCAGCGGATATATCCGCCCCTACGTGTATTTTACAAACAAAACAATTGAAAAATAAAAAAACATTTGTTTGAAAAAATATATTTAATACACGTAGGTATCTGCCCCTATGTGTGTTTTACAAACATAAAAAAATTGAAAAGAAAAAAAAAATTTCAAAAAAATATATTTAATACACGTAGGGGCGGCTCTGTTTCCACCCCTACGTGTGTTTTACAAAAAAAAATAATTGTAAAGTAAAAAAAACTTTTTTTTTAAAAAAACATATATTTAATACACGTAGGGGCCTCTACGTGTGTTTTACAAAAAAATAATTGAAAAGTAAAAAAAAACATTTTTCTAAAAATATATATTTAATACACGTAGGGGCGGATCCCTATCCGCCCCTACTTGTGTTTTACAAAAAAAATAATTGAAAAGTAAAAAAAACTTTTTTTTTAAAAAAACATATATTTAATACACGTAGGGGCTACGTGTATTTTACAAACAAAAAAAGTTGAAAATTAAAAAAAAACTTTTTTAAAAAATATATATTTAATAAACGATCTGCCCCCACGTGTTTGAAATTAATTAAGAAATGTGGGGGTGGATGTTATCCGCGGCTACGTTGGGATGACTCCCTATAAATACTGTCCCTCCCCGTGTGCTCTTCGCCCATTTCATTCTCTCTTCCCTTCTCCCCTTCTCTCTAGTTAGTGTTATGTGTTGCGGCACAATGGAGTCCTGCTAGGATCTTTTTCTCTTATCATAAATTTTCTCTTTATTATATATCAAACTTAAGCTTGTGTTTATTTTGATTTTGAATTTTTTTGCATCAAACTTCTGTTTTTAAATATATATTGCATCAAACTTATCGATATGCATGAACAAAGACAGTACAACCAAAGACACGAAATGGAAGATTTTGATTCATGGTGGGTGGTAGGAAAGACACTTTGCAACATTTTAAGTGGAGTTTCAAAAGATATTACCTTATTAGGCATTCGGTTGATGAGGTGGGTTGAAGTTAAGACAGCATCTCCCCAATAGAACTTTGGTACATTACAAGTAATCATTAGAGACCTAGTGACTTCCAGAATGTGTCTATTTTTCCTTTCAGCAATCTCATTTTGTTGGGGGGTATACACAAGAGCTTTTATGAATAATACCATGAGTTTGGAGAAAATTACTCAAAGTTTGGTTGAAATACTCAGTGTCATTGTTGGAATGTAAGACTTTGATCATGTATTGAACTGATTTTTAATCATGACAAAGAAGTTCATGAAAGCAGTTGGTGCCTCAGACTTGTCTTTTAAGAGATAAACCCAACAGAAACGAGTGTCCCCATACTTGACTTTGATCATCTATGAATGTAATAAACCCTCTTGCTTTAGTACAGTTTGGGTTATGAGAAGGTCCCCATACTATGGATGTTAGTGAAGGGCTTGTTGGGTATATATGGAGCTCTAGGATATGATGATCGGTGGTGTTTGGCTAATTCACAGACTTCACATTTCATATCAAGGTTTGATGATGGGCAAAGATTTGAAAACATACGGGATAAATAATGGAACTTAGGATGACTCTTTATCTTGTGCTATAATATAGTATCTTCATTTTTAGAGATTGAATTACATACCTTTGTAATAGGTTGGTGACTCAATTTGGCGTTCTCAAGGAAGTAAAGTCTCTCACATTCCTTAGCATGACCAATCACCATCCCCGATGATAGCTCGTGAAAGACACAATAAGTAGGCAAAAAATTAGCAGAACAATTTGATTGCTGCATCAACTGACTAACAGATAGTAAGTTGCATGCTAATTTCGGCACATGCAAAACAAATTCCAGAGTGATACTCTCTGAAATTTTAATACTCCCTTTCCCAGCAATAGAAGCGAGTGAACCATCAGCAATTTTCACTTTCATGTTGCCGACACACGAGATGTAAGTAGTGAATAACTTGTGATTGTCAGTCATGTGATCAAACGCACCAGAATCAACAATCCACACTTGCCGATCCTGAAAAGTTTTTAAGGCTTGAAGAAAGTTACCCTATTTTGCCACAAACGTTAACGATACAATTTCCACTACAACACTTGTTTCGGTCGATGAATGAATTGCCCTCCTTACTACCAAACTCAGGAAACACATGGCAGCAATGACTAAGAGGTTTGCAATCACCATCTTCATCGTTTCTGAAACTCCAATTGCAAATAAGCCTCCAAAGTAGGAACTAATCAAGAACCAAAGCATATGGACAGCAAGATTCTCAATCATGAAGACACTAACCATTCTGGAAAACAATGCACCCGACCTCGGATCTTCCATTTGACACCAGAGATTTGCTGGAAATGAAGCGGCGAACACGGCGGACGAAACCGCCTAAAAAACGGCCGCCGCACACGCCCCCACGTGCCGCCGCACTCGCGCTGCCGACGAGAAGTTCGCCGACGCGTGGGGATCACACTCGCCGCCGGAGATGGCGAAAATTTTGGGTTTTGCCGCGTGGACCTTCCTCTCTCCGATGGGCCTGGCGGTGAGATCCAAAACGGCTTCGATCAACTCGCACAATTTTAGCTTAAAATTTGAAAGGAATGTTCCATGGCTATGAAACCCTAATCACTAATTTGACTAATTTTGAGCACATGCTCTGATACCACGTGGACAATGGATAAAGAATTTGAGTGAATGAATATTTCTCATTGATTCAAATCACAATATACAAGTGTGCTTATATAGGCCAAGAGATGAGACAAGCTACTAATGACTAATTAATGTAAATAAAGCCTAATGATACAGAGAATAATATAATGATTACAAGATATTCCCACAGTATGTTACACTTTGTTGGCTAAACAAATTTTTATATATATGTATCGATTTTTACCATGTTTAAATAATATGAAGGCCAATATAAATTCATACACAATAAACCATTAATTGTGTAACATCCCAAATTTTTATTAAGGATAATTTGAAATTATTGAGGTGTTATTTAGGAAATTTGAGTTTTATGGAGGAATTTATGGAGATGATTTATGGTTATTAAATCTTAATTTTCGGAAATTGATGAAATATAGCTAAAAGAATTATTTGGAGTTAGAGACCTTCATGAACAAATAATTTGGAAACCTAAATAATATTGTGATGGAAAGAAAAAGGTTAAGTAATATATACAAGCTCCTAGGCTAGAAATATAATTAAGAATGAACATTAGGGTAGTTAATGGGAATTTTCTCTAAATATATATGTATATATACTTAAACAAACCCACCCCTCCATTTTGAAGAAAACCCTAGCCTCCTTTACCCAAAATTGTCGGCCACCCTCTTCCAAACCCTAACTCCTTTCTTCTTCATCCTTCTTCACGGCGGCGGCGGCCTAAGGCGTGATGGCGCCAGCCCCTCACCATCAGCATCATCATCCTATTCTACCTTCCTCCCTTTCAGACCTCGCGTTCTTCATCTTCGTTCAGCTCCTTCGTCCCTTTCGTTTTCCGGTGAGCTCGACGGTGGACGGTGGCGGGTGAGAGGTGAGCTTAGTTATTTTTCTTGGTTCTTCGACTTACTTCTCCTTCCACCTACGTTTTTCTCACTGTTTCCTCTGTTCTCGTCGTTCTTCACTTCTCTTTGTCGGCCTTCTCGTGCTCCGGCGATTTCCGGCGAGAAGACGCTGATTCCGGCGACGACAAACTTGGGAAAGACTTGGAACACCGGATTCCAACTCCGGTGAGTCTCTTGGAACTATTCTCACTCTTTTTCTTTAATTTTGCGTGAGTTTTGTGAGAGGCCACGAGTGGGTTTGTGTTTTTGGCTTAAGATAACACATCAAAATTGAAGTTAAGCTTTGATTTGTAGTATTTGAGAAGTGATTTAATGATTAATTTGAAGTTTTATTGAGTTTTGATCAAAACCTTAAATTTGGGTGCTTAAATGTCGATTGCTCTTTGGAGGAATCTGTTTCATGTTGTTATATGCCCTTTTAATCCAGTCTGGCCGATTTCCTTTGATGTGGGTGCTCTTTTCAGTCTACTTCAAGATGAAATATATATTTATTAACATGTTTAGTTTATGTTTGGAGTCTGAAATTTCACTGCTAAATTGTTGGGTTGAAATTATGAAAGTAGTATTCTGTTTTAATGTAAGTTTCTGCTGTGTTGTATGTGTATGTGAGTGTTGAATGTTTAGATCTAGCTAAAATGGTGTATAGCATGTATGTTTGCAAAATTCTGTTATTGCTACTGTTATAACTTAATTGATTTTCGAAAGAATGAAGGGATTCTTGGTTGCTTTGAGTGCCAATTTAATGCTTATAAAGATTTCATAAAATCCTAAAAATTGGGAGCTTCCACGGCTGATGGGTTTTAAGTTGATTTTGGATTCAAAAATCATTAACTTATTTGGGAGAAGGGTAATGGAGTGTAAAGATTTTGTGTGCTGCATGATTGATTGGTGAAGTTTTGTTATTTACTAAATTTCAACCATCCTTTCCTTTCTCTCATCAAATTGGTATTTATATGGGGGAATGTTTCCACCATAAGCAAAGCTTTACAAAAGTAGGATAGTAATTACGGTCACTATTACATATCAGATTTTGGAAGTTGCATGTTTTGGAGGTGTAAGTTTTGATGTTCTTGTCTCTTCCTTTGTCCGAATGGATTTTTGGCATGTGTATAAACCATGGTATAGCTGAACGGTGTTGTGCACTTTTCAATTGGATTATGCTCTGTTGTTACAGTATTTTCTTAACTTGAACCTTGTTTAGTCACTAGATTTAAATCTGATTTAAGGGGACTTAATCTAGGAATTTAATTAGTTGTGGAGAGTGTTTTGTGAAATGCGTGGCTGTCACCCAAGAGGGGGGGGTGAATTGGGTGGCAGAATAAAAATTAAAATTCTTTTTGAAAAACTGACTACTTGTGCTTAATGAGAGTGACGATGTATTACCCCAAGCACAAGTGAGTATCTAGTGGTGTGGTGCTTGATGAATAGATTAAATAAACAGAATAAGCACACACAGATTTATCCTGGTTCGGTCACTTCCAGACCTACATCCAGTCCCCAGGCTCCACCTGAGATTTTCAATCTACTAAACTTCTTGTTTGAACCAGGCACAAGAAAGCCTTTACACTTTAGGTTTTACGAGCACGGGTTCACCTAACAACCCACAGGTTTTGCAACGGGCTCACCTGCAAACCTTACAACCACAGGTTTTACAACGGGATCACCTGCAACCTTTCAACCACAAGTTTTGAGGGCTAACTTGCAACCTATGGAGATTTAGAAAAGCCTCTAAATGCTCCCCCTCACTTTGGTAAGATAATAAATCTGTTCTTCAAGCACAAGCTTTAGAACAGCCTCTATCAATTAGAGGATTTGATAATATGTTCACTCTATGAACTGATTGTGATAAACACTTAAGTACAAATGATTCTCTCTAAGAATAGATGATATTACTCACTTAAGTACAAATGAATTACTCTCTAAGAATGTTACAACTCTAAGATCAGAGAGTAGAAGATGAGAGGAATGTAGAATATAATATCTCAGACAATATGCTCTGTTCGTCCAACTTATCTTCTGAATGTCGATGTTCCTTTTATACTCGACCTCAAAACATTCAGGCTTGGGCGGCTGGTTGAATATGTCCGTTTGAATATAGCCGTTAATCCCATGTTACCGTTGAGAAGTACATCTTCATTAATGCTTAGCAGGGTTGACTTGCTTTATCTCTGAAAAGCAACTCTGACAACTCTGCTCTGACAAAAGCATTCTGAGTATGTGACGTTGACTCTCGTACTCTTGCTGGCGGATGATCATCGTTCATCCGGAAGCGGCAATCTTGCTCTGCAAGTGTTAGTCTCTGAATCCCAGTGCCAAGAGTATTTGCATTCAGAAGCTCATTTGCATCCGGAAGCAAGATTAAGTTCTGCACATACTTGTTAGTCCAACAGAGTAGTATATATAATCAAGTATAGTAAGAGCTATACATGCTGTGGGAAGCTTGTTTGCTATGGGAAGCATTCTTACTTAGACTATGTTCTGACTTAGTGTATTGTCTACTGACGCTAGGGGATGTCTATTCCAATAGTCAGCGTAAGTCTTGTTATTTTGCTCTAACTCTTCCTAAGTGACTTAGTGTGTCATTTACTCATGCTATGGGATGTGAAGTATAACAACACATAATCACATGCAGTGGGAGTTCACTTAGTCTAAGGGTGCTCTTTTACATCCGGAAGCAATTCCACATCCGGAAGCACTTCCACTGGACGTTGGGTTATGTTCACATTTTACTCACTGACGCTCAGTGTTATTCATACCAACAGCCAGCGCTAGTCACTAAGCAATCGGAAGCTAATCCACTGGACGTTGGGTTATGTTTACTGGCGCTCAGTGTTATCCATACCAACAGCCAGTGCTAGCCTTAAGACAATCGGAAGCAAATCCACATCCGGTTGCATCTTAACTTAGTCTCAAGGGTTTTGTACATCTAATGCTCCTAGACTGAGTTATGACTTAGTGAAACACTTGCTGCCGCTGGGGGATGAGTGGTTCATCCTCGAGCGCTAGTCCTAGTACATCCGGAAGTAAATCCACATCCGGTTGTACTCTTATTTGTGATTTTATTTTAACCTAACTTTGTCTAAGTGTTTAACTTGTTCTTTCATATTTTAGTCTTCATCAAAACTTAAGATTCTAACATTCTCCCCCTTTTTGATGATGACAAACCAAGTGATACAATTAAGTCCATATGGAAGAATTAAAAGTAATAATCAGATAAGGCACAAAGAACTAAAGACAAATATCATTGATGAGCAAAAGATTACAAGTCAGATATGTATAACAGCAGTTAAAATTTACAAGTAATCAAAGCTGTGTAAGTTGAGCTATGCATGGAAAATATGAAGAAAAATTATCATAGTAAGCAAATTTACAAAGTGCATAATAACAAAACAAAGATGAGATGCTATGCTATGATAAATGCATGAGTGTATGGGGGTTAAGGCTTGCGTTTGTTATTTTTCCCTCTCTGATTCTTTTGATACTCTTCTTCCACTCTGGCTCATGCTTCGTCCATTTCCTGCTGATCAATCTGAGCAAGGATCTCTTGGAGTTCTCTAGCCTCTTTTTCCTTTCTAAACCTTTCTAGCTCCAAGGACTCCACAATTGCTCTTCTCAGATCATCGACCTTACTTAGCCCAGAAGAGGAAGAACCAAGTGATGTCTCGTTGATGGGGATGACACCATGAGGAAGATGTATGTTGGAGATCTTTACATTCCAGACCGGAAAGTCAGGGTCCTGGGCCAAGCTTGCCTTGCCTTTCCCTTTCGCTTTCTCTTTAGCCAAAGCGTTAGCCCTATCAGCATCCAGAACTGTGAATTGCTCGAAGGTGAGTTTGTTGTTTCCATTAAACCTCTCAAGTTCCTCAGGGGTGAGATCTTCCACCTCAAGCTTTACCACTACTTCTGGTGGGATATCATCCATCACTTTCTGAGCTTGTTCTCTGACGGAGGACTGAAACGCTGAAGCTTGATTCTCAGGCTCTTCCTCACTGTCTGCAGGCTCAGAGATGCCTGTCCCCTTTTTGACAGCACGCTTCACTCTAGTTTTGCTGGATTTAACCACTGGAGAAGCAGGAGTAGAAGTTGGCGCTGAAGGAGGAATAGGAACGACTCTCACTCTCACAGGTGGCTCAGACCTTGTGTACCCATATTTCAACATAATCTCCTCAAGTACAGTGAGTGCAGGTGCAGAGGGAGAAGGCTCAGAAGAAGGAATCTCAGGCTCAGGTTCAGACTCAGGCTGTGGGAGTTCACCAGGTTGCTCAACCAACACCATTGCCCATTTCGACCTTTGCTCGTCCAGGCGTTGCTGTTGCATATATCCCACTGCTTCCTTCCTGAGCAGATACTCAGCATTACCTATCTGCCTCAGATCATTTGCACGCCGTGGAGCAGCAGTTATGTCCTCTTCCAGCCACAAGGAAGGTTGAGACCTTATTTGCTCCAAATCATATGCCCGACGGAGGGCAGCAGCTGGTAGAGTTTCTCTCCCCCTTTTGGCATCATCAAAAGGGACGAGGGCCAGGGAGGGAGGATTGGGTGAAGAGGAAGGTGGAGGATCTGGGCCAAATGGTCTGGGGGGCGAGGATTCAGGCGAGGATGTGGGTGAGGTATGTTCTGGTGAATTAGGAGGGTTGGGGAAGAGGGCTGTGTTTCTTTCGAAGAATGAGGGGTTGGTGAATAGCCCGTCGAAGGGGTAGGTAGAGTAGTAGACAAGGTGTTGTTTAACTTTCCATGGAATAGGGGGTTGGGCTTTGAGGTAGTAGGTGTGAAGTGGGTGATCAGGAGAGTGAAATCCTAGAGATTGGGCTATGGTGAGGTTAGTGTTAGGAGGAGGATTGGGGGCCCCTATGGGGTTTGGTGGTGGTGAATGATTTGGGGAGTTATGTGGAGATGGAGAGTTATTAGGATTAAGGGGTGATTGGCGAGGGGAGTGTTGGGGTGAGTTTTGAGTGGAGTGTCGAGGTGATGGTTGATGGTCATTGCTGGGTGATGTTTGGGGTTGTTGGTTATTCTGAGGAGGAGGCTGTTGTGACTGTTGATTGTTAGGGGGAGGAGGAGGAGGTAGTAGTGGTTGATTAGGTGGAGGAGGTGGAGGTGGGTTAGGAGGAGGAGGTGGTGGTAAGTTAACTTGTGGTTGAGGGATCTGAAGATGATTTAGGATGAGATCTAACTTGGCATCTACCCTTGCAAGTTGAACCTCGACCTGACCAACTCAGTCCTCGAGCCTCTAGATTCTTTCCCTCTGCTGTTGGAAGCCAGCGTCGCTCTCATTACGGAGGGGAGCTACCAAAGAATCAGTCAGCCTAAAGAGGATCTCCTCCTTGACTTCCTCAGCGAAGGCCCGTACTCCGACTGTTACCCTTGGAGCACGGCTTGGACCAGGATGAGAGTCAACCTCTTGATCCCCTGCACCAGATACAGAGGGGGCTGAGGTATGGGAAGCACTGCCTGCCTGAGAGCCCGAGCGAGTGGCTTTGGACTTCTTGATATATTTTATCCCCATCTTGCCAATGTTAATTGCGCTGACAGGTGCGCACTTAACATTTTCGTCTTCCTCAGTAGATGTGGACTTAATCAAATACTTCTCCAGAAGGAAGGCAATGATTGTGGGGTAGGGGAGACTTCCAGACTTGTTATTGTCAATCCACCTGAGCAACTCTAGACTGATCAACTGCCCAGGGTTGATTGGCTGCTGGGAGAGGAGTCTTGGGAACCAAGGGTTGTCCAAGAGAGTGAACTCATTGAAGTTAGCCCCTTTGTGTGTCATCAAGCGGGAATAGAAATAGTAAAGGAGCCTGTTGGTGTCAGACATCCCAGACACCTTCTTCCCCTTGGTGTCATAAATCTTTTCAAGTTCCTCCTTGCCGAGTTTGAGTGTCTCAGGGTACAGCCACTCATTCATTTCTTCTTCAGTGACCCCCATTAGGCGGTTGATGTCTCTCCAAGTGAAATTGAAGGTTCTCCCCCTTACTGTGGCCATGAAGGTGACTCTTCGAATCTCATCCTTCCCATTGACCTTTTTATGCTTGGCCTTGGCAGTGAGGGACTGGCAGAATACCCGCAGGACGTTCACATTGTACTCCTGGTTGATCCCCAGCCAGGGCATGTATTTTTCCAGAAACGGCCTCAAGTGTGGAAACCCTAGTTCATCTATCTTGTTCAGATCTAAGAACATCCCGGTGTTGAAGTAGGGCTTCACAGTCTCAAACTTGGAGGAAACAGCCTCCAATGGCCCATCTCTATATACAAGAGGATCATCCTCCTCTACTCTTTGTCTTTTCGAAGGAGATTCCTCTCTGAATTGAACCCTCTTCTTACCCTTCTTCTGCAACCTTCTTCGCTGTTGCCCAGATTCCCCAGAGTGTTCTTGCTGGGGTTTCTCAACATGCTCAGGCTGTTCAGGCTGTTATTGGACTCGCTCACTTTGGTCTTGGCTTTGCCCAGATTTCCCAGAAATTGTATGAACTTGCCCAGATTGTTCTTGATGTTTTCTGGATTTCCCAGATTTCGAGTGCCCCGATTTCCCACCTTTGGACTTGGATTTCTTGGATGTGGTTGGAATCTCAATGTTTTGGTTAGATTCGTGTGAACCGGCCATTTTGTGTAGGTTTAGTGTTTGTATGAGATGAAATGCGAAGAGAAAGATGAAGAAGATGAAGAACAAGATGAAGAACAGATGAATGTATGCAGAGAGTTTGGGTGAGAAAGTGAAAAGTGAAAAGGCAAAGTGACTGTTGGTTATTTATATAGAGTTACAATGGATGCAATGCTCAGAATGGCTCTTCATGAAAGCATGTGTTTGTTCATTGGGTAACGTAAACATTTAATTGGAACGGCGCACCTTTTGACATGTGTCACTTTGCTTTGTCAGAGGAGGCACAATTTTTGATGAGAAGATGAAACGTTTTCTGAAGTGACGTGTCCCTTTGTTCAGGCACTGGCGCTCCAGCTCACTTTGACTCAACACTCAGCGCCAGCAAACGATCATCCGGAAGTGGTTTTGTTTCCGGTTGCACTTGCTTAAGATTTAACATTGGGGACCTGCAAAAACAAGGATTGGCACTCCGATGCCCAAGTTAGCACAGTTTGCAGGTTTTAACAATTAAGCACAGATGTTTTCTGAAGATGAAACTTCATTTTAACATTCCCAAATTTCCCTTTATAAGGATAAATTGATCAACCCTCAGTGGTTGTTTGGTAGCTATGTCTGTAGTTGAGAACCCTTTCTTGCACATGCTTCCGGAAGTGTGTCCGCTTCCGGATGTGAGGGTCTTTAAATTTAACATTAGTATACATGCTGAGGACATTCCAAGTCACAAACTTATGTTAATCAGCTCAATATAATAATCTTAAGAAAAACTTGCTTGCTGATTGGTTTGGCAAAACAGGAATAACAATAAGGTGAGAACAGAATTTGAAAACTTAGTTCACAATTTCACATGATTTCACTATCGAGTCATGAACTTTACTCATCATACTCTTTTGGATAAATACTAACATGATAGTGCAGCGAGTATCGAATAGATTGCATATTTTCAGAGTTTCATAAACAGGTATAGCTCGATAAATATGCCTTAAGAGTGTTCATGTCAGATTATGAGGGCATGTGAATTGTCAACACAATGAAGTTCTAAAACTTTAATGTCCATAATCAAGTTTCCAAACCATCCAGATTCTCAGCATGTGATCACAAGAATAATTTTCAAATCTTAGCTCAAGTTCTTTCAAATATGCTTAATATGATCTCATTATTCTTAGGATATCAACAAGCTTTAACTTAATCCAGATTGTACTAGGCTTGTGATAATGTGCCAGGATATAAGGCTTTCAGTGGGTAGAGATTCTTAAGAGTTCTTTCCAGCCTAGTTATCTACACTCACTTAGACTTCTATCCTATTGGCACTTGCTCTTGGATTTATCAAATTTTGCAGTAATTAATTCAAGGCATTTCCTAAGATTCCTAATGTATGTCCGACAAGGGAGACTATCCATTAAAATGCATAACAGAAGGAGTAATGGAAAGAAATGCTCATATAAGATTGGCGAGATTTCCTCAAGATTTAATTCAGAACAGCCATTTCTTCTCATCTTGATAAATAGCATACTCGTTGACGCTCTCTCTTGTACCTCCACATTGTTCAAGCTTTTATAATCTGTCAACATACTTAACCACAGACTTGAACTGAGATCATTAGTAAATGGAACCTTAAGGTGTGATTAAAGATTATTGCTCGAGTTCACAGCCAGTCAGTTTATAGCTAAGAATATTTAAGATCAGTTTGTAAAGAAGAACTTTCACAAATGACAATGAATGCATAAGCTATTTTCTTTTGTGAATGAGCCTTTTCAAAGAGAAATGATTTGATATGCACGAATATTATAAACTCCACAAAAAAAATTTGATATGATTTGATCATTTTAAAAAAAAAAAAAGATCACCACAGGTTGAATATCATACCAGTATTACTATATTTTTCTCATTCATTCCATAGAACAATTTGAAGTTTGTCTTTAGATACATAAATGTCAATTGCCGATGAAATGAGTAAACATGCATTCATTACCCAATTAATCATTCAAATAAGAGAAAGGGTAAGAATGACATCACCAAGGCTACATTTGTGTCAAGTAGTAGCTTGCTTGATTTTGACAGGCGGTGCTTGATCTTTTCTATTTCAAGAGCAGTAGCACCAGGTGCCTAGCATGAAGAACATCTTATTCAGATTTGACTCATTGCCCAGACCAGGTACGGTCTTGAATATTGTTGTTCTTTTGGATCTCCTTTCCTACAAAATACCAAGTAATTCCCTTTTCCATTTCTCAGTCTCCAAACTTGGATCTGACAGGTCAGTTTGTAGTAAGTGTAAAGTCCACATGCACTTGAGTCATTAATCATGCTTATGCCATTCAGAATCAACTATGACTATATGCACATGGTTTTGATCATGACAGCCAGACAACATGTAGGTTATGAACATTGTAAATTTCTTTGAGCTTTCTTCTCTTAAGAGAATAACGTTCATGTCTATGATGCTTGATGTAAAACCTCAATAATCCCATCTAACACTTGCATAAGAGATTTTACTTTCGCATGCTTTGACTCTAAGTGATTCCTTGCTTACCCAAGGAGATCTTCTATACTTATCCTTGGCCTGAAGCACTTTCTTATGAGAGACAGAATTCATAGGCTCTCTCCAAGTTGATCGAGAGATCCTCTCTCTCTTGTTCTTCTCAGGATAGTTGAGTGGAACTCTGTGATAGCTCATCCTTGAGACAGAACCTTTGTTCCTTGTGGTAGTGCACTGCTTCTTATGATTGGACCAGGTGGTTGCAACAGTGACATCACCACGAGTTCTCTTCCTTGGGGCAAGAGGAACTTTTGATCTTTCCTGCACAAGTAAGGCACTGGAAGGAAGTTTTGGTACCCATTTGTACTTGGGTCCTACAAGGTTAGTGCTGGACCTTACTTGTCCTTTAGAGATCCATACAAATTTATTTCTCACATGTAAATTTTTTCTAAGACTGCATGTGTGAGAAATATGACCTGATCTACCACAATAATGACAGATAGTGGAATGATATTCAGAATGGGATTTTCTATCATTATCTTGTTGGTCAATTTTGTTTTCAAAGACTCTCTGTTCTTTTAAATCAACTTTTGAAGTTTCAGGGCCTTTTGAAAACTTTTCTTTTTCTTTCAACAGGGATTCACAATTGGAACAATCTTCAGTACATGTTGAAGCTTCCGCTCTCGATAGCTGTTTTTCTATGGGGGAAACTTTGGAAACCTTGGATGTAGAAGAAATAATGAGTTCCTCAAGTTTCCTATTCTTTTTCCTTAATCCTAGAACTTCTTTTGCAAGTTTACAGAATTCAATATGTAACTCATTATACATGTCTTGCAATTCAGAAGGTTCAAGTTCAGATACCTCATTTTCTTCAGTTTCTGAATCTTCTAGGTAGATATCGACACTCTCTTCACTGGTGGTAGCTTCCTCAATATCAGCTCACGGTCTGTCGATCCACAAGTGGCACGAGATGAGCTTTGGACAGCTTTACTTTCAAGAGAGTGGTTAGAAGCATACATAGCATCAAGAGTGTTCCAAATATCTCTAGCATTAGAGCAATGTTTAATTTTCTGGAAATCACAGTCAGTTAAGCTTTTGTACAAAATTTGCATTGCTCTAATGTTTAAGTAAAATAAATTTTTCTCCTCTTCAGTCCAGTTTACTTTTGGTTTGAAATCAGAATCATTTACAAACACATCCCACATTTTGAAATTTGAGGATAACATAAAACTTTTCATCCTTGCCTTCCATAAGTAAAAATCAGTATTTTCTAACAAGGGTGGGATAGTATGATCAAAACCTTCAAAAGACATTTTATATCCCAAGTCAGCCTAGGTCTTTGCACTTGAGATCGTTGGATCCTTTAAACAAGTGACCTCGCTCTGATACCAAATGAAATGTGTGGCTGTCACCCAAGAGGGGGGGGGTGAATTGGGTGGCAGAATAAAAATTAAAATTCTTTTTGAAAAACTGACTACTTGTGCTTAATGAGAGTGACGATGTATTACCCCAAGCACAAGTGAGTATCTAGTGGTGTGGTGCTTGATGAATAGATTAAATAAACAGAATAAGCACACACAGATTTATCCTGGTTCGGTCACTTCCAGACCTACATCCAGTCCCCAGGCTCCACCTGAGATTTTCAATCTACTAAACTTCTTGTTTGAACCAGGCACAAGAAAGCCTTTACACTTTAGGTTTTACGAGCACGGGTTCACCTAACAACCCACAGGTTTTGCAACGGGCTCACCTGCAAACCTTACAACCACAGGTTTTACAACGGGATCACCTGCAACCTTTCAACCACAAGTTTTGCGGGCTAACTTGCAACCTATGGAGATTTAGAAAAGCCTCTAAATGCTCCCCCTCACTTTGGTAAGATAATAAATCTGCTCTTCAAGCACAAGCTTTAGAACAGCCTCTATCAATTAGAGGATTTGATAATATGTTCACTCTATGAACTGATTGTGATAAACACTTAAGTACAAATGATTCTCTCTAAGAATAGATGATGTTACTCACTTAAGTACAAATGAATTACTCTCTAAGAATGTTACAACTCTAAGATCAGAGAGTAGAAGATGAGAGGAATGTAGAATATAATATCTCAGACAATATGCTCTGTTCGTCCAACTTATCTTCTGAATGTCGATGTTCCTTTTATACTCGACCTCAAAACATTCAGGCTTGGGCGGCTGGTTGAATATGTCCATTTGAATATAGCCGTTAATCCCATGTTACCGTTGAGAAGTACATCTTCATTAATGCTTAGCAGGGTTGACTTGCTTTATCTCTGAAAAGCAACTCTGACAACTCTGCTCTGACAAAAGCATTCTGAGTATGTGACGTTGACTCTCGTACTCTTGCTGACGGATGATCATCGTTCATCTGGAAGCGGCAATCTTGCTCTGCAAGTGTTAGTCTCTGAATCCCAGTGCCAAGAGTATTTGCATTCGGAAGCTCATTTGCATCCGGAAGCAAGATTAAGTTCTGTACATACTTGTTAGTCCAACAGAGTAGTATATATAATCAAGTATAGTAAGAGCTATACATGCTGTGGGAAGCTTGTTTGCTATGGGAAGCATTCTTACTTAGACTATGTTCTGACTTAGTGTATTGTCTACTGACGCTAGGGGATGTCTATTCCAATAGTCAGCGTAAGTCTTGTTATTTTGGTCTAACTCTTCCTAAGTGACTTAGTGTGTCATTTACTCATGCTATGGGATGTGAAGTATAACAACACATAATCACATGCAGTGGGAGTTCACTTAGTCTAAGGGTGCTCTTTTACATCCGGAAGCAATTCCACATCCGGAAGCACTTCCACTGGACGTTGGGTTATGTTCACATTTTACTCACTGACGCTCAGTGTTATTCATACCAACAGCCAGCGCTAGTCACTAAGCAATCGGAAGCTAATCCACTGGACGTTGGGTTATGTTTACTGGCGCTCAGTGTTATCCATACCAACAACCAGTGCTAACCTTAAGACAATCGGAAGCAAATCCACATCCGGTTGCATCTTAACTTAGTCTCAAGGGTTTTGTACATCTAATGCTCCTAGACTGAGTTATGACTTAGTGAAACACTTGCTGCCGCTGGGGGATGAGTGGTTCATCCGCGAGCGGTAGTCCTAGTACATCCGGAAGTAAATCCACATCCGGTTGTACTCTTATTTGTGATTCTATTTTAACCTAACTTTGTCTAAGTGTTTAACTTGTTCTTTCATATTTTAGTCTTCATCAAAACTTAAGATTCTAACATTTTGCAGGCTTTGAGAGGGTTAATCTAAAGCTAATATATGGCGAATGAAATACTGAATTTTTAATGAAGTTGGGTGTATTGGTTTGGTTCAAATGTGATGCATCATGTCAAATTATGTCCCCTTTATTTTTCTCTTTAATAGTTGACTATGAATATTGCAATGAAGTGAAGTTTAAAGCTGAAATTAGTTTATTCTATGTACTGCCAATTGACAAGATAGTCATTGATAAATGAAAGTGTTGATAAGTTAGGTTTGTTTTATGGATTTCAAATGTTCCCTTGATTCCTTGAGCTTTGGTACACCTATATGGTTTCTAAGTGTTAATGGATCATTCTATATGGATTAGTTGAGAGGAATCATGAACCAAATTGTTGACTTGTGTGTGTATGTACTGAGGAATCCACATAACTTTCTAAAATAATATAACTAAGAAGAAGGGGGAAATAGGTATTAATATGAGATACGAGAGAGACGTTATTTAATCTATATTAAATGGTTATTAACTACTATTATTACATGATGTAATAATAGGAAAGGATGTGAATTGCATATATTTCTCGAGGCATGGTAAAGTGAAGGGAAAAGGCAACAGAGTGCTAAAAAGGGCGACAGGTAATCACTCTTGAACTTGCTATAACATTGAAGGTGACGTTAGTTGGGATTTACAAAATCCTTTATCACCCTCTATATACATATACTATTTTTGAAAACCTATTTTTATACAAAATAGGCTATCGGGTGCCTTTCATACACGATTACTTTCATATAAAGAAATTTGAAATATTATATATATATTATTCTGGCTGGTGGATGATATTGATCTGGAATAGTTGTGAAAAGTATATAGATATAGTGTTCAGATATTGACTTGAGAGGTTACGAGGATAGAATATAAAGATAGGTGTTGAGTTTAAGATTTTGGAATGTTAAATTGAGGAATAGTGATGTGGATTAGAAGAATTGCATATTGTGGTTGAGATTGGAAAGATGTGTTGCAGGAAAATATTATAGTGGTGGTTAATTTATTGAAAGGTATGATGAGCCTTGCATGACACTGTTATATATGTGTACCATCGCGCGATGATAACTGTAAATTGGTCAATCGACAGTCATTTGTACTGATCCTTTTCGGATTGATTAGACCGGGGATCATAGGTCGACTTATTGAGAGAAAGTGACCTACGGTTGTTTGGCATTGGAGAGCCCAACCATTCCCGTTCTGCAATGGAAACAGAATTGGGGTTCCTTCTCTTGGGATTGCAAGAGAGGGAAATTGCCCCCTCATTATAGAGAGGAGCACAGTGTCAAATCATATAGTGAAGATTGGATTCTGGAGATGAATGCCCCTTGATGGCACAATGCATCTATAGGTGAGTGTGAGTGTTGGCGTAGTAGTACTGATGGATTGGAGATAGAGATGTTGACGTTATTGTTTGGAAAGTGACAGAGAAATGTGAATGATTTATGGAGAGAAAATCTGGAATATATGTATTATTGATTTTTAAATTGTGGTACCCTTTAGACGCCCTCACTACCGCACATCTCACTGTTATAGTGAGTTAAGTGGTGATTACTGGGACAAATTGTCTCATCCCATGATTACTGACATTTTTGCAGGTATTCATGCACAGGCGCAAGCATCAGGAAAAGGAATTAGGTAGTAGAAGTTATATAGACTATTTTGAATTGTATATAGCTAATCTGTATAGGCCTACATCTGCATATTTTATTTTGAAACGGAATATTAGAATCAGAGATGTTGATTTTGGATTGTAATATAAGGAAAGTACTTTTCTAACTATGATAGGTTTCTTTTAATAATGAAAGTCTTTTCTATCATAGTTAGGTGGTAATAATGATTATATTTTATAATATTGGTTAATCGGTGAGGTTGGCAGGTTATTACAATTTAACATTAGGTGGCTTCTTTTTCTAACCATGTTAAGTGAATCTTTCTTAACATGGTTAGCTGTTGATTATCCATGATAGTATTGTATTGTATTAGGAAATTCTTTTCTAACATGGATAATACATAAACTATTAGAAAGTCCATTTTCTAACTATGATAGATTTATTTTTCTATCATAGTTAGCAAGCAATTGTTTAACTAAAACTTATAATAATGGAAATTAGGGAATTAGTAACAATATGTTACAAATTGAAACTTCACTGTACATCTTTCTTATCTTTCTTATATAAAAGGAGGGCATCTGACAGAACCAATGGAAGCCACCTGTCCTTTTTCTCTTATTTAAATGGACCTTACTTACGTCATGTTCTTTTCTCCAGGTTCTCAAGTTCTTTTAATATGGGAGTGACATGTGTCCTTTTATAACAATCATCTATTCAATCTAATGGCCTATATTAAAAGAACTTGAGAACCTGGAGAAAGGAACATGATGTAAGTTTTTCCCTATTTAAATTATGCCACATGTTTCTATGGTAAAACTACACATGTCCCTTATCTTTATTATAGACCAACCACCTGTCCACCTTTCCTTTCCTTTACAGCAAACCATCGTCCATTTAACTTCCACAACTCATCTTCCAAACTTCAAAAAAAAAAAACTGACTATCGAACCTACAGAGTATAGATTAGAGCTGGGATTTCGGGTCAGCCCGCTTTAAACGGGCTGGCCCAACCCGACCCGAGTGCAAGCGGGCTGAGCCCGCTTCCAGCCCGCCACAATTCGGGCTGGGATTTTTCAACCCAACCCGAATTTGGGGTGAATTCGGGCCAGCCCGCCAGCCCGAATTCGAATTGTTTTTTTTTAAATCTTTTAGTTTCCTAAAATCTATTGGATCATGGTTATTGGAAATAATGGATATACTTTTTTTATCAACAAAATAATGGATATACTCAAAGCAATATGATAGGTTCATATATACCCACCCAGAATGCCTTGAAAGCTATAAATTTGCAACACTATGTATGCACTGTTGTTTGCTGTTACAACAAATGGAATGAGTAGGGAGGGGGAAAGAATGAATAAATGGATTCGCAAAAATGAGGGAAAACATACTCATTCATTTGATTTAATTAATTTGGAGTGGCCACCGAAATGAAAAGGCAAGAAAAATGAAAACTTGAGAGGCAAAATTAGAAAGAAAAGATGAGAAACAAAAAAAAGGTATTTAATTAATTTGTTCCGTTTTTCTCCATGTACTCTTTGAGCTTGGTGTCTTCTTCTCGTGACCAAGGTCCTTTCTTCACATTTGCTTTGTCACAGCATGGAGCTCTTCCCATCTCTCTTCTTCAGATCTTCTTCTTCTTATCCTCTATATCTCTTTTTCTCTCTTTCTGTGATACGGTGCGTGTGGGAGGCCGTGGGTCCTATAGAGTGAAGAGTGAAGAGAAGGACATGGACAGATGGTGATGGGATGTGGTTGTGGAGGGTAGACTGCGTATGTGGATGGATTAGGTTTTAGGTTAAAATTTTTTTTTTCAAATATTTTTATATATTCGGGCCAGCCCGTTTGAAAATCCGGCTGGCCCGAATATAGCCCATATATTCGGGCTGAGAACCCGTTTTCAGCCCGAACTAAACGGGCTCAAAATTTCCAGCCCGACTCTCTTTTTTGAAGGGCGGGTCGGGTTGAGCCCGCCAAACCGGGCTGAAAGTCCCAGCTATAGTACAGATGCATCTCTCTAAAAAATTCATGCACATACATATACTGCCTATCTGTTCATTTGCTATGAATATCCTTTAAGCATTGTGTCAATAAAGAACCACGCAAGAAGAAGTCAAGAAGAAGAACAAAAATGGAATCCTCTCTTTAATTCCTAAAAGAGCGAATCATATAGATTTACATCTCCATACCTCCTCCCACGAAGTTCAAAAACGTGGTCCAGTATATCACCCACGACTTCCATGGCTGGACCTGGTCTTTATTCGCAGAGATCTGAAACCGCTACAATTGTAACTTCTACCCCAATCAAATTTCTATGGTATCACTTTTTTTACATTTTAATTATTATTTTTTTATGCATATTTTTTTATTATTTGACTGTACTTTCATATCATTGCTGCTGCCGTTCGCAAATTTCTTTCTTTTTCCCATGAATTTCTTGCTTCATTCGTTTAAAAAACCATCTTTAATTTTAATTTCATGTTTAATAATTTTTTATTGATTTAATGTTCATTAATATTGAAAAGACCACTCAACCGCTTCGCACGTCCCCATGACTTACCACAAATGTCGAGAACTTCTCTGCCTTTCCCTAACTTTGAGTCTTTGGCTGCATAAAAAGCCTTCATCTTTCGTTAATCTAACAGTTAAAATTTCTTTAAAAAACTTTTTTCTGAAACGCTCACATTTCAATATGAATTCCTCATCCTTTGATGCAGTGCGAGTATAAATTCTTCCAAAATACAATGGAGAATTCGAGTCCGTATCATCCGTATGTGGACTTGCAATGGTTATGGAGGAGTGCCATCTTCTTACGAGATGATCATTCGCGATCAAGAGGCAAGTATGCTGAAATTCTGATTCAAATAACTTTAAATTTTGTCATAAATTCTATTCACAGCCTTTTTAAAAATTATTTCAATCTTTAGGGAGACAACATACATGCTTCTGTACGGTCATGCTTCTTCAAAAAACACACCCATCTTTTATTAGAGGGCAAAACATGTGTAATAATCTCATCATTCAATGTTGGACAAAACAATGGTTCATACAGGACTACACCCCATCCATACAGGATATACTTCTTATATTCCACCACAGTTCGTCCAATCCGTGACGAAGGAATAATACATCGTTTCGGGTTTGATTTCCGTTCATTCACATCAGTTCTTTCACCCCAATTTGATGACCGATACTTATTTGGTGAGTTATCATTATTTCTCTTTCATTCATTCCTTATATACAAGGTCTTTCTACTCATTTACACCTATTTCTTACTCTGTTCATATATTTATTTTACAAAAAATCACATTAATTAGGAAATTACTGAAATTAATCTGTTCCAATGAAAATGTTATGTCTTTAATATTTGCAATTATTGTGATTGAGTCGCATGATCTCCTATGTATTGATTAGTGGGATTACATTAAATATCTAATAATGAGAATTATATGATCAACAAAAAAACTCGCTTGAATGAGACTATATCACAAATTATTCAAAATTATACTGGAGATAAGACTACTAATTTTTGTGATTAATTACTCCTAATACCTGTGGCAGCAGAAATAAAAGGCAAGGTATCTTCTAAAATCAAAATGAAATGCAATTTTCAATCTGCTGTTAAATTCTAATGTTCCTTATTAATTGAAGTTAATCAAAATTTCAAAAAAAATTTGGAATATAACAACTAAAATTGTGTAAGTGTGAAAGTGTGTCATTGTGTGTGTGTAGGTGTGAGAGTGTGTGAGAGACTGTGTGACACTCTGTTACTAATTCCCTAAATAACCTGTGACATCTCTTTTAGTTCAATAATATCTTTATCAGTATTTGGTATACGATAACCTAGGACTGTGCTGCATTACATATAGATTGACAATATACATTCTTAGTATTCCCTTCCTTCTGTGCATGAATATCTGGCCTTTTGGGAGGACTATCACTCATCCCGTGGTGGGGAGAGAGTGATAAGAGAAATTGAATAGGTATTGTGGAGAGATTGAGATGAACATAGAAAGAATAACGAAATAATGTTAATATGTATAAGAATTTAGGAAGAATGACGAAATAAGGATACTTCTCTGGGGTCTCGAATATAGTTATGTGCCGGTCATAATCATAGTCGAGGCATCATGAGATCCCTTATTGGGTTAAGGGATTAAGGAAATTGGAAAATAACAATTGATAAACAATGTGATATGAAATAAGTTTGGTTGACCATGCTTAAATGTTTAGTTTATTTGTTAGATTGTTGGCTTAATTGATGGATCGATTTGTCATATTTGGATGGTTTTTGAATGAAATCTTATTAAAATTCTTCGTGTTTTTATTATTTGTGTGTGTGTTTTAATCAAAGGATGTTTGATGTGAAAAGAATCCAAACTTGACGCTTTTATACCAGCTTCTAATACTGATTTTAATCTGTAATTTGGTTACAGGCTGCAGAATTTCTTACATTTGTTTGGTTCAAATTTCACTAGATGTAGACATAAATTTATCTTGATTATTGTGAATCTCTGCTGATTAAGCTTGGCCATTTGGTTTGATATTTGCTTCTTCAGCAGTTGGTATATTTTGTTTCCAATGTTGCTAATTTAATCTTTGTCCCTGCCGATCCTTATTGGTACAATAAATTTCAAGAGTTACATACCGATGAAAGAATGAATATGCTTTAAAATTCTTGTAGAGATTTAGTGATAAATAAAAAGGGGTTTGGTTGAGCTTCGCAAACGAATCTTGAATCATTAGGTGCTTTGAACCCGACAAGTTTAGGAAGATATGGAGTTGAAAACTCCAAATTGGCGTAAGAACTAAAAATTTATGTTATGACTTTGTTTAAAATACTTAAGGTGATGATGATGAGGCTAAAATGAAGAATTTGTTTACGTGTACTATTTTTAAGCTTAGAGATGGATGCTATTATATGTAGATGTGTTTTGTTTTGGTGCATGTAATGATCTTTGAATAAGGGAGTTATTGATTCTATGTGTTAAGCTTAGAAAAATTTAAGCAGGGATAAAACATATGTAATAGAGGGTTTGTGTAGATTTAATCAATTAGATTGTGTTGAAGGAAGATTGATTTGAATGCTTAGATGATTGAGTGCTTAGAAACGCAGTAACAGGACTTCTTTTGTGTTAAGTGTTGGAATGTATTGGCAAATGGATTAGTTCATTATTGTTTTGAAGAGATCCACTGTAATCATCTTAAAGTGATGTCAATGTGATTTTAGATGTAAGTAAGGAAAGAGGAGGTAAAAGGATGTGAAATATTAGTGATTAAATGAAGTTTTGACATTTTGAATACTACTTAAGTGTGTACTACTTAGTTGAGGTTGTGTGTGAATTGTAAACTTGCTAATAGATATTATTGATTGGAGGATCAAATAGTTGTAAAATTCTGTAGAAGAGAATAATAACAAGGTATAGTTTCTGATTTGGAAAATTGAAGCAATATTTTGTATTACATGAATTGAAAGAGATGATAGATTTTGTGTAAGGGGATTTTAATTGGTGAAGTCTTGAGTTGACTTGTTGGATAAATACCTATACGATGAAGGGTAAATTAACAATGTTGTTTGATGTTGGAAGTTGCTCTTGCATATACAAATATACATGAGGAGATGAGTTGTAATCTTGATTATTGAACTGCACCATAATGACAATGAATTGATTCGACATATGCAAAAAATACATTAGAAGAGTTGTGATCTTAATGATTAGATTATACAATAATTGACTATGAGAGGATGTTTGATTAAAGAAGTTTAGGTTTAGATTAAAGTTGTTTAAGGTAAATAGTTGGAATTTAAACTGTATCATGATGACTTAGAATAGTATTTTGGTTATGTAGGGAAGACTAAGAAGAATTAATTGTTAAATTCAAGATTCTTAATGTGATAGTAAGGGATATACCTTGTTAATTATAGTTAAGTTTAATGATGTATGTTAAAGCTCTAGCTGACATTTTAAAGGATCATAGGAATTGAATACAGCTAGGAGTGATGTTGTTAATGAGATTGATCTGGTTGGACAAGTGTTGATTTAGAGTCATAAGTTTTTGGTGAGGAATAAAATTAAATATTCTAGGGAAGTGACATTTGATAGTTAAAAAGTGAGAATCTTGAAATAGGACTGACGTAGACGGTTAAAGTTGGAAGATGTTAATAGGAAATTGATCCAATTAAGAGTAGTTTTGGGATGAGTAATGCTTGTTTGGAAAGAGGTAAAGGATGATTAGTATACTTAAAGTGTGGTTATTATTGATAGTAAATTGAGAGAAACTACTTGTTATAGGAATGAGGGAAATTTTCAATAGTTTATGGAGTGACATTTCATAGGTTAAAGACTTACTTTCATATTTATAGAAAGTGGTATGAGGATTTGGCAAAGTATATGTATTTGGGAAGAAATATTGTTGGTAGGTGATTAAAGAATGATTCTCATTGTCTTATAAGTCAAGGAAATTAAATGATTTAGATGTAACAAGGTTAGAATATGACTAGGAATTCTGGAAGCTAGGGGAATATTGGGATTGTGCTATGGTTGGATGACTTGGAGTGATATTTTGATTATGAAATGAAAACTAGGTTGGGAGGTATTGGAAGTTGAGATTCTTAACGTTATCGAAGAGTAAATAGACTTTATGGAACATGAAATAGGGGATTTTGGTCATGGATATCATTTGGCCTTAGTAATGTAACCAAAGTAGTTAAGGAATTAGATAATTTAGGTGTAGCAAAGTTTAATATGATTCGAAAATTCAAAAGCTAAAGGAACGGTGTAGAATAGTTTGGCTAGAATTTGTAGTTTTTCTTCTCTAATTCAAGATCTTAGAGATGTATTGAGTGGGATAGACTATGTATCAGTTCATAGTGAAGTTTGACATACTGAATTTTGTGGACAAAATTCTTAAAAGGTGGGTGGAATTGTAACATCCTGAAAAATTTAATTCAGGATTAGTGAGTGTTTTGGGAAATTTTGGAATTTTTAGGAATTTTTGTGATATTTTTGGAAATTTTGAGTAATTAATGTGCATATGATAGGGATATTGATATTATTGAAATTCCTTTTCTATCATAGCATATGTAGAAAAAGAATATCCTAATGATTAAAATATTATCCATGATAGAAAAGAAAAACTAATACAGCACAGCTGCTATCATGGATAATTTATTGCTAACCATGTTAGAAAGGATTTGCCTAACATGGTTATTAAACAAATCTAACTGATATTAAACAATAAATACATATGTATACATGCGGAAGCAGATGCAGGCCTATACAAATTGGCAATATACACAACTAACTAACTAATCTAAATATCCTTTGAAACCTAATTCCCTTTCCTGATGCTTGCGCCTGTGCATGAATACCTGCAAAAATGTCAGTAATCGTGGGATGAGACAATTTGTCCCAGTAATCACCGCTTAACTCACTATAACAGTGAGATGTGCGGTAGTGAGGGCGTCTAAAGGGTACCACAGTTTAAAATTCAATACTACATATATACATGTCAAGTCTTTCATTCATCGTTCAAGTTTCCCTCCATCCAAATCAATTCAAATTCATCATCTCTACATTTCACATATCACTCAAATTCCTCAGTCAATTCCACATAACCAAATATCACCTCCCCAGTCTCCAATCTAATGCTACTACCACCACAACTCTCACACTCACCTATAGATGCATTGTGCCATCCCGGGGCATTCAAGCATCTAATCTTCACTATATGATTTGACACTGTGTTCCTCTCCATAATGAGGGAACAATTTCCCTCTCTGGCAATCTCCAGAGAGGGAACCCCAATTCTGTTTTCCATTACAGAATGGGAACGGTTGGACTCTTCAATGCCAAACAACCGTAGGGGCGGTTGGGCTCTTCAATGCCAAACAACCGTAGGTCACTTCTCTCAATAAGTCGACCTACGAACCCCGATCCAATCAATCCGAAGAGGATCATCAGTACAAATAACTGTCGATTGGCCAATCGACAGTTATCATCGCGCGATGGTACGTATGTATATCAGTGTCATGCAAACCTCGCAATATTCATATCCATCAATTTCAATCTAATCATCAATATCATGAACCATTATCAATCCCTTCACTATCTCAATATCAACTATTCAACTTATTCTCTCGACCTAACTATCAACATTTCTCACATAATATCATCTGAACCTCACATATCATACCAGAATAAACATCAGCCAGGATAATATGTATAATATTTCAAATTCCTATTATATGAAAATAATCGCGTTTGAAAGGCACCCGATAGCCTGTTTTGTATAAAATACCATTTTAAAGATAATATATATATATATAGAGGGTGAAAAGGGATTTTACAAAATCCCTAACTAACGTCACCCTCAATGTTATAGCAAGGTTAAGTGTGATTACCTGTCGCCCTTTAGCACTTTACTACTCTTCCTTAGGCTTCCTTACTCGATTCACCTATTATTACATAAGAGTAATAATAAAGGTAAATAACTATACTCAAATCTGTATAATAAATAGCACGTCTCTCTCTTCGTATTACTACCCAATTTATTTTCTTATATGTTTTATTCAAAGGTAAGCATCTTCAACCAATCAAAGCCAAAGCCAATAACCAAATTCACATTCATGAACAAAAAGCCAAGGAACAACAAGCATACATTTCCATTTAACACTATACAAATCAACACAATTAAATTCACCTAAATACAACCATAACCAATCATTGAATTCAGAATTCAAAACCACTGTCATTTCTAACAGTCAATTTCTTCTACTCATATTCTAATGATCATATCTTCACAAGTCCTTATTCAAACTGAATTTTTTATCATTACCAATAATGAACACTAATCAAGCCAAAACAAAGAAAATAAACTCTCCTATCCCATTTACTTTAGACCTGAACCCTTATCAACATATCAACCAAAATCAGGATCATCACAAAAACATACTCTAGTACATAACAAAGACAACCCACCATCAAACTAATTCCTGCATACGATAAATATTCAAACACAAATTGTACATATAACAAAACATATATATGTCCTTTCCTTTTCTTATTTACATAGCAAGCATACAAGGAATCGAATAAAAACAGGGGAGTATATAGAATCTTCCGAAAGAATATATAAACCAGAATTTACCATCTATTAAATGCACATACATTCAGAAATTCATTCTCTATCTCAACACAAAGTGACAACACGCAATAAAACATAGAAATCACAATAAAACAATCCAAGCTCAAACTACCACCACTTACAAAGCCAAACTTCAGATTTTAATATATTACTAAAATCATAATTTCGAAAACATAAGCTTCAACCCTCCAAGAACATGTCAAATTTAAACTCCATAGTTAGTGTTTTTCCCCAAATCCACCAAATCTTCCAATTAATACTCCGTTCTCTAAAACTGAGCACAAACTGAGCATACACACCAGAAAAGAAACTAGATTTTCACTTATCATAATAAATTTCTCAAATACTGCATATACATGTAAAGAGGTAATCAAAGCTTCTCACCTTCATGGACTACATCTAATTTACACCACCGCCATAGTTCCAACAAACAAACAACAATAATCAACTTCACCTTCAAGATGCAAATTAGACATAATAACTTGAAGAATTTTAGTCCTTCATCCAAAGCTATGACCCACAATTTATTAAACACTAGAAGCAGAAAACCAAAGAGACAATATGCCTTAGAAAACTGAAAGTTGCAATAAGCAAGACTCAAACATGTTTCATTTAATTATAGATAGAAAACCAATTTGCAGCATCCAAAATCCAATTCAGTCAATGGAGAAAGGAAAGTGCAGAATCTAAAATCAAACAAAACTCACATATAGAACATGCAATACAACTCATCCATTTCATTATAATTTTTGCTTAAATTTACTTAAACATTTAACCCAAAATCTTTGCGCACAATTATTAAAATAGTATCTAAAATGGCAGATTCAATTGCCCAATGAAAACATCATACTGTCATCACTTTCAGCCACCCAAGCATAGAAATTTATCAAAGAAGCACAATGGATTATATTCAATATCATCAAAACATCACAAACAGAAAACCCAGGCACACATCAACAAATTTGAAGTTTTAAACATCCTATTTGTTAATGATTCAATCCAAATCATAAACCCTAACTTGATCACTCTCCCAAACTCGCAGACAAAAGAAGAAAATGGGTATAGGAATTACTTGCGAAGTTCTAAAATGAGAGAAACAATGACCACCGCCGCCGGCCGTCATGTAGCTCGCCGGAAATTGGTCAGCCGAGCTGAACAGAGAAAGGAGAGTTGAGAAAATGACTAGACGACGTTGGAAATGGAAGGACAACTCAAAATAACCAAGAAAAATCAAAGCTTTTTACCTCTCACCGCCCTCCAAGCCGGAAACAAAGTCGCCGGCGCCGGAAAAACTCGCCGGAAATCGGCCATCACCGAAGGTAGGGTGAAAAGAACTTGGAAAAAGAATGGAAACTATGAGAAATAACTCTAAAATGGAAGTTTAGTCTGATACGTACTAGAAAGGTCGGAGCTTTACCTTATTCCCGCCGTCGACCGCCGTGGCTCGTCGGAGAACGAAGAAGAAATGGAGAAGAGAAGACGCGAGGGAGTGAGGTTTCGGTGAGGAAGAAGAAGGAAAGAAGATGAAGATGGTGGGCTTGTGGGAGGGGTCGGCGCCGCCGCGCCTTGGCCACCGGAATTCGCAGAAGAAGAAGAACGAAGAAGAAGAAGGCGGAGGGAGGAGGGAGTCCGGTATTTAAAGTAAAGGGGGAGGGCGCGTTTGGTTTGCTGAAATAAGGGGGTTCTCTGATGATTTGTAGCTCAAACTTGCCATAGTGTACTCTTTTAATTCTAAAACCATTTAAACCAGCCTCCAATCTTTTTAAACTTCAAAATATTTTTAGCTTTACCACTCCCTCATATTTCAAACTCTTCATTTCTCAATTAATTATATGCACATTAATTACTCAAAATTTCCAAAAATATCACAAAAATTCCTAAAAATTCCAAAATTTCCCAAAACACTCACTAATCCTGAATTAAATTTTTCAGGATGTTACAGACTGTGCGAGCCCACTATGTGTAGAAGTGTAAGCATTCTTAACAAAGTATTAAGCATAGTTGTGATGTACATATTACTCTAATTTTATTCACATGAACTTTATAGTTATGTGTTTTTTAGTGTTGTTTGATGGAATTTTTAAATGCTGAGAATATGTGATTCATATATAGGTGAATGAGGGCAATGCTCAGCATTACAAAATTGAATGAGTTAATATTAAAAAATGATTCCCTTTCTCTCATGAAATAAAAAAACTTTATATATGTCTTAAGTGATAATATTATCTGTGGAGGTTGCAATGAACGGACAGTGTCTTTTAATACAAAATTTAATTGCACTATAACATGCTTCTAACCCCTATGTTCCTTTTAAATTGATTGTAAGCTAAGATGACAATAACACTAAGCATATGGAATATAAGAACTTATAAGCATGTGCTTTGTGAGACGTGTTATCATATAACAACAATTAACAATGATTCTATTTGTTTACATACATTTTTTTAGTATATTATGCTGTACATATTAATGCCTGACTTTTGAGTCCTTTATTGACTGCATTAGCTATTTCTTGTACTATCTTTATAAATGTTTCCTATAATTAAAATATAAAACAACAAGACCTATTTATTCTGACCAAATAACTTTTGTAGATGTCATTGGAAAGATATCTGCTATTGGAGGCATTGAACAATGTATAGTCAAAGGACAAAACCAACAACGCATTGAGCTAACTTTGTTGGACGAAGAGTAAGACATGAGGCCATATTTTGTATGTTTCATTTGCATCATTTAACTATTCAAATTGAGCCCGTGCTTTTTTATTTACAGATATGAAAGTATTGATTGCACTCTGTGGGGCTCCTTCGCTACTGAGTTGGCAGATTACACTTCCAAACATGACAATGGACCAATTATTGTTATTGTACAATCATGTAAAGCAAAAGAGTTTCAAGGTTATCGTTATTGTTATAGTTTTAACAGTTGCATCAAGTGGAATAGCGTCACTTCTTCTTCCTAATGGTAAGACTGCTCATTCTCAGTTTGCAATTCCTTTGACTATCACCGAGGATTCTGTGTGTAATATCAAGCAGGGCACACATCTTGCTGAACTTTTAGTGCATACTTCTTTAATCATTTGGGATGAAGCACCTATGGCAAATAAACTCTATTTTGAGGCATTGGATAGATCGTTACGTGATATCATGAAAAACTTTGACTCACAAGCTTCTACAAAACCATTTGGTGGCAAAGTTGTAGTGCTAGGAGGTGACTTTAGACAAATACTTCCTGTTGTTCCCCGTGGTGGACGTGAGGATATTGTTTTTTCAACCATTAATGCCTCTTCCTTATGGAAGGATTGCAAGATTTTTAAATTAACTCAAAATTTGAGGCTTTCCAGAAGTGCTAATGCTAATGATGATGTGGATTGTATCTCCGAATTTGGCAAGTGGATATTATCAATTGGAGATGGCACCATTCCCACAGTCAATGACACAGATGATTTGATAATTATTCCAAATGAATTTTTATTGCTACCAAACGATGACCATTTGGATTGTATTATCCATGTTACATATCCTGATCTGCACCAACATTTGAATGACAAAGAGTATTTTAGTGAACGTGTCATCCTAAGTGCTACATTGTCAGTTGTGGACGAGGTTAACACTCGCATGTTAGAGTTGCTTCCAGGTGAAGAAACAATTTATCTAAGTGCAGATAGTGTCTCAAAACAAGATGCACATATAAGTTGTTTTGATGACATGCATTCAGTTGAGTTCCTTAACAACATCACTATGTCAGGTTTGTCAAATCATATTCTCAAACTTAAAGTTGGTGCCCCTATAATGTTGATGAGAAATATTGACAAATCCATGGGGCTTTGCAATGGGACACGGCTAATTGTTACTAGATTGGAGCAGCGTGTTATAGTATGTGAGATGTTGACAGGTCAACATTCTTCCTCCCCAGTTATCATACCACGCATGACCATCACTCCTTCTGACACAACATATCCCTTCAAATTGTGTCGACGCCAATTCCCCTTGGTTCTTTCTTTTGCAATGACTATTAATAAAAGTTAAGGACAACGCTTGGTTAATGTTGGACTATTCCTCCCCCGTCCAGTGTTTACCCATGGTCAATTGTATGTAGCAGTTTCACGTGTCAAGCGGAAGGAGAGTTTAAAAATATTGATATTGGATGCTGATAGAAAACCAACCAACAAAACTTCCAATGTGGTGTACAAAGAAGTATTTTTTAATTTGTAAATCATGTATTATAAGAATTTATACATTGTACTTGTCATATTTTATCATATGCATATGTGAAATCGTTTAACCGTCTTTTGTTAATGCCTTATTTATCACTTTCTTAACTAAATAAGGAGAATCATATCAATATTATTTAATGTTAATAACTTATTTATCTTTTCCTTAACCTCATTCTCATTCCATTAACAATCCCAAAAATATTTAAGGATTAAGACCTATTTAATTTCACATTTTCAAATACATTCAACGTGTTATTCAACGTATTACTTTACTAATATATCCAAATTTAGTTATCTTGTGAAGTACAGTTTATCTTCATCTCATTGGTTGATTTGTAACCAAATTTGCAATAAAGAAAATTCTCATATTAGACGGTTAATTCTTTTAAGGGAAGACTTAATTTCAGGAAATGAGACAGTTTATTAATTAAAACTAGATTTGATTGCAATTATACCAGATTTGTTACACGTGGACCTATTCTCATTTCTCACAATCAACTACTATTTTTGATTGCAAATATATAAAAAATTCCCGAAAAGGTGAAACGAGCAGTGTCTTCATTGGGATCTGGATTTTCTAAGCTCCCATTTTCTAAGTCTCCCCTTATCCTCACCCTTCATTTCATCCAATGACCCACAATCTGACAAATACAACATTAATTAAGACTGCATCTGAACCGTCCAATTTTATTTTCATCTCATTGGCTCAGACTGAGAGATGAAAATCACAGCTGTAACAACAAATAAGGACAGGAAACTTCATGGGGCTTGATCAATTGTGATCGCCTCTAAGATCAATTGATAAAAAATGAAGTTAATTATGATTTGAGATCAACAAAGATTTCCGGTTGATTCTGAGATAAAAAAAAATATGTGATAGTGAGAATTACCTTAATATCAGAATCATAAGCATATGGAATGATTGTGAAAACTCATCATTACGGTCCCATACGTCCTCTATTTCAATGTAAATGGCAGCCTAAGTCAGTGGGATAAACGTATGTTAAGCACAATCTGCATTTATCTTCAACAAAAGTGTAACATTTTGTTACTGATTCCCTAATTAACCAATGATATCTATTTCATTTCATTAATCTCTTTTCTAACTATGATAGAAAAAGGAATTTCCATAATATCAATATCTCTATCATAGTTAGAAAAAGAACATTCTAGTGATGAAAACATTATCCATGTTAGAAAAGATTTTACTAATACAATATGAATAATATCATGGATAATTAAAAGCTAACAATGTTAGAAAGGATTTGTCTAACATGGTTAATAAACAAAACTAGTTGATGTTAAACAATAAATAAATGTATTTACATGCGGAAGCGAATGCAGACCTATACATTTTGGCAATATACATTTCCAAATAATCAATACAACCTTTAGAACCTAATTCCATTTCCTGATACTTGCGTTTGTACATGAATACCTGCAAAAATGTGAGTAATCGTGGGATGAGACAACTTGTCTCAATAATCACCGCTTAAATTAATGTGTTATGTAACATCCCTTTTCTTAGGTAGTTAAAACTTTTGGGTGATGTTAAATTCTTATTTTGAAGAATAGTGTGATTTATAAATTTGAAATGAATAAATAGTTTGTTTTGAAATTTAAAATTAAATAATATATGGTAATATAAAAAATTATTAAAATAGTAACAGCTAACTATAATTTTAAATTGGTAGATGAGTTCTATACTAGGAGAATAACTAAAGTATAATTAAAATGGAATTTAAATATATGCAAATGAGTTGTTGTATATGTGTTTTTAAAAATAAATAAATAAAGCCTAATCTATGAAGCCCAATTGTGAGAAAAACCCTAGACTCATTCCTAAATAATTACATTTTCTCTTTTCACCCTCATACTACTATGCCGCCTCATCTCACACACAAACAGGTTCTTCAACTTCTCTATTTTCCACTTCTTTTTGTAAGTCACTTTTCCTTGTCTTTTCCTCTTCCATTACCCTAACCTATTTTACACACTCAAAACTAACCTCCTCATTTCCACCATTTCTTTTTATATGCATCTGTAGTACTATATTTTTATTTGGGAAAATGACAGAAAAATGTCACTTGAATTTCATTTGGACAAAATGGGGATTCCAATTGCAACTTGGACAAATAAAGGTGCAACTTGGACAAATAAGGGTCAGTCCCTTATTTGTCCAAATGAAATTTAAGTCAAATGACAAAACAACCTTTCCCTTACATAAAACAAAACCATGCCTAACCCTTTCATAAAACATATTCTTCTTCTCCTTTTCTTCTTACTTGGCCGAGACAACCAAGCTTCATCTTCTTCTTGTTGCTTGCCAAGTTGAAACTTGAAAGGGGAAAAATGTGGGAACTTTGGGTATTATTGTGATCAAAATAACATACTTAAACACAAGTTGAAAGCTTTTCTACATTCTTTGCATGTCAGAGGGAGGGATGAAGCCATTTTAGCCAAGGTGAAGCTGGTGAAGGAGAAAAAGGTAGGAACTTATTATTTTGATCAAGATGATATTCTCCCTTTTAGTATGAGGTGAAAAATGATACTTTGGTTCATTATTTTGTTGGGTCTTCTTCAATGTTGATAAATGGTTTCAAGTTTGCTTTTTTCCTGATCATGGGTTAAAAAGTGATGATAATATAAAGTTGAATAGTTGATTTATGTGAGTTGTAACATACTGTTACTAATTCCCTAATTAAACTAAGATGTCCATTTTAATTCAATAATCTCTTTACTAACTATGATAGAAGGAATATTCATATCAACAATATCTCTCTCATAGTTAGAAAAGAATTTTCTAATCATTTCATACATTATCCATGATAAAAAAGAATTGCCTAATATAGTGATAATTAAAAGCTAATCATGTTAGAAAGGATTTGCCTAACATGGTTAATAAACAAAACTAATAAATATTAAACAATAAATAAATATATATACATGCGGAAGCGAATGAAGCCCTATAAATTGGCAATATACATTTCTAAACAAATAGAATAACCTCTACAACCTAATTCTCTTTCCTGATGCTCGCGTCTGTGCATGAATACCTGAAAAAATGTGAGTAATCGTGGGATGAGACAATTTGTCTCAGTAATCACCGCTTAACTCACTATAACAATGAGATGTGCGGTAGTGAGGGCGTCCAAAAGGTGCCACATTTTAAAAACCAATAATATATATACATGTCAAACCTTTTTCCATTCATCACTCAAGCCCTTCATTCACATCCAACTCAAAATCAACACCATCATCTCTATTACCATATACCACTCGAAATCCCTCAATCGATTCTACATCAACTAACACCATTCCTCCATCTCCAATCTAATGATATCCCCAATCCAACTCACTCTCACCTGTAGATGCATCGTGCCATCATGGGCCAAATATCCTCGCATCTAAAACTTCACTATATGAATTGACACTGTGCCTCTCTCTAACAATGAGGAGGCAAATTTCCCTCTCTGGCAATCTCCAGAGAGGGAACCCCAATTCTGTTTCCATTGCAGAATGGGAACGGTTGGACTCTCAAATGCCAAAACAACCGTAGGTCACCGGGAACGGTTGGGCTCTCAAATGCCAAAACAACCGTAGGTCACCGGGAACGGTTAGGCTCTCAAATGCTAAAACAACCGTAGGTCATTTTCTCTCAATGAGTCGACCTATGCTCCCTAGTCTAATCAATCCGAAAAGGATCAGTACAAATAACTGTCGATCGGCCAATCGACAGTTATCATCGCGCGATGGTACATATATATGTATCAGTGTCATGCAACGCTCACAATATCCATCAATCTCAATCACATTTAGTATCTAAATTTCAACATCAATAACATGCACTCTTACCATTCCCTTCAATATCTCAATTTCAACTATGCAACTTCTTTCCTCAACCTTCCTATCAACATCCCTAAAAGAATACTATCTAAACCTCTCACATCATACCCAGAACAAACACCAGCCAGGATAATATATATAATGATTCAAATTCCTTTTATACAAAAATAATCGTGGTTGAGAGGCATCCGATAGCCTGTTTTGTATGAAAATAATTTTTTAAAGATAATATATATATAGAGGGTGAGAAAGGAATTTAAGAAAATTCCAACTAACGTCGCCCTCATTGTTATTGCAAGATTAAGTATGATTATCTGTCGTCCTTTAGCATTCTGATGTTTTTCCTTACCATTTCTCGTAGATTTCCTCCAAATACTTTCTTTTAGTTCCTCCTATAATGATAGGATACAAAATGATAAATTAATATCATTTTCACTTTATAACACTTTGACGTCTCTCTCATATTCCATATTACTACCCAACCCAACCCCTTACTTTATTCACTGTTATATAGGGAGTCATTTCACCAAGAGAATTTAACAATCAATGCAATAATTCTCGACCATAATCAAGCAGAGTTAACAACCAAATTCCAACACCAACTTCACACTTCTTTTCATAATTTTACAATATTACCAAAACATTATTCCTGATTGATATCAAACATCATACCTATTAACTAAGAATTGAACTACAATCACTTTTATAACTCATGTCATCTTTATATTTACTATTTCATAGCATTACATCAACAAGTCATATTCTTCATACTATGTAGGACTTCAAAACAACGAATCAGCCCCTTAAAGTAGCATTTTAGGTTCAAGGATATCAAAATCAGCAAAGAAATGTTAACCAACTAAAAGAACTCACATGCTTGTCATGTTTGCTTCTTGAACTTCTTTAAACAAAGCACAAAGCACTACCACACATAACAGTAATAAGTACATATGTTTCAGCAATAGCGTAACAAAGGAAAATAATTTCTCACAAACTAATTTAACCAAAACAGAAAAACCCAATTGTTATTACTTCTTTAATTTTCTAAACATTCATACGCACTTTTAAATACACTTCATATTAGTTCAACTATTCATTTTCATTCAGCCATTTGGAAACAAAGAGTAGAATGATCATAGAGCACACATGCATTGACATTCTTTCGACAATCCTTTCATTACACCTAGGCCTTGTAAAATTTTCATTCTATATTATCCAACATGCAACATTGCACCAACATGGAAGATGAGGAAATTTTGACCAATAAGAAACCAATTATACATGTACATATCCTTCTTCAATTTTAAAGTTTAGTGACCATATATACTCCTCCTTCATGCATATAATTCAGCAAGGAAAAGGCCAAGAAACCAATCTGGACAAGAGGCCAAAAACATAAATCTTTAACCACAAATTCAAAGAAAACTATAACTGTTATTTGAACTACAACATGTGTGATTAAAGCAGATTTTATCATTCTTCTACCTAAATTTTCCCATCAAACTTAAAGCATTATCCCCTTTCTGCCATTTAGTTATTCAAGAAATAAGGGACAAAAACAATTTTAGCACAGATGCAAAATACATTACAGCCCATTCATAATTTAATAACACATGCATCACAACTTCCTTCTTCACTGGAATACACAAATAATGCAAGGGGATAAAAATACCAAGACCACATTAAAGGCATCAAATAACAAACAACAACATATATTGATTCCCATCATATGAAATCATCATTTCAAAAGTTTCAACAACCCCAAACAGTGTCCCACACGAACAGCAAAAATAGGGAAAATAGTAAGAATTTTTGTGAAGCATCAAAACTTCAAAAATTAAACATGTAGCACAATCTTTAAACTCCATTACACTTCTACTTTCTTTCAACTATTATAATTCTTTTCCAGCTTCAAGGTTAACACGAATTATAACTCAATAAATTGCACATCCAATTGTCTTCCAAACAAGAAATGCACACTTCCCATTTATAAAATTATCAGTAAGAATTATGTGTTATTTCAACAACTAGTAATGCACAATACTACCACATTCCAACTTGAATTTCAACATCTAACTTTTTCTTGAATTAACCGAATAACAAGAGAACCAACTTAAATCATTGAAACCAATTCTTTAAAACATAACAGATTTGAATCATCCTTACATAGTTCTTAAACAAACATCTTAATCACAATGGAAGAGTAAAAATAAGACATCACATATACCTTGATATCAATCACACAAAAATCATAAAAACAGCCCCAAAATCCTTGAAACTCGTGACTGGACAGTGTCTAAGAATGACAGATTCAATCACCGACTGAAAACATCATATATGCTCAAATTGCTTTAGGAAAACTTCAAAACTAACACTAAGCTTTGATTTTAGATGATTATTGAATCAAACCCTAAAATCAGCCCCTTCTCAATCTCGCCAAATCTGCAGAAAAGAAGGATAGAAATAGAAAAGGAAGCTTCACCTTGTCTTAAATCAGTGATGGCATGTTTAAACGGCGTCGGATTCCGCCGTGAATCGCCGGAAAATTCTTGGCTCTCACTCTCTTGCTCTCTTCACAGGTTTCATGTCAAAGAAAGAAAGGAAATGAGGTGGGTAAGCACGAATAGAGATCAGCTCCGCCATGAGGCGACCTTCTTCGCCGGAAATCGCCGTCGGTTCGTCGCCGACATCAAGAGACAGAGATGAATGCAAGAGAAAGAGGAAGGAAGGGTTTGGGTTGTTTTTTAGAGAGAGGAAGACGAGTAGAGAGTGATAGTGAGGAAGAAGTAAAGTGTGTTTAGTAATTCAGATTTGTAAAATGACCTATTTACCCTTCTGTCTTTATTTTATTTATTTTCCCATTATAATTCCTATCTTAAAACAAAGTATAAGACTAACCTATACACCAATTTTCATATTTTCTCCCATAATAGTATTACATATGTCTTAAAGTATGTTTCATAACATTTATAATTTAAAACTTAACATCTAACTATTTCTCTTTAATTTCTAAAGAAATAAGTGTGTTATCTTCTTAAAAATATATTTGTCTTCATTTAGTTATTTTTAATGACTTTTAATTAACTAGTGATCTCCTAATACCCTAATTAATCTATTATTATCTCTAATTTGAAATTTGGGATGTTACATGAATAATATAGATAAAAATTATATATCTCTTTTAGTTTGAACTCCTTTGGATGATGAAGATGATATGAGTGATATAAGGGAGTAGGAATGGTCTCTGTTGCATGGGAAAGATGATGATTGTGTTGTTTTTGTCATTTGACATTTGAGTTCCCGCTGAAAATGTATCACAGTAGGTGGACTCGAATTTGGTAGTAAATAACGTTAACGGAAGTAGTGAATCGTGATTCTGGAGTAGTTACCAGAACACGCCACACATTATAGTTAATAGTGATACTTGGATAGTTAATACATGTACCATAGTAGTTAACAAAACATGTGAATATGTTGGATCATCATTGAAGCTGCAGAAATATAAGTGTATAAGAACACACATTTTGATTAATCTTTGATTGTTCTTGTGTAGGTTAGCATGTAGGATGACACATTCAAAATCACTCATGTGTTATTTTCATGTTGAGGGGAATTTTGAAAAGAATGTTGAAGGTGGAGATAAATATTGTGGTGGCAATACCAGGTCTAAAAGTTTACAACAAGGGGTTACATTTGAAGAATTGAAGGGTTTGGTAGGGGAATGGTTCAACATAGATGAGATGGTATGTGAGATGAAATATACGGTGAAGTTTGATGAAAAAGTGTTAGTGGACCTGATCAATGATGATGAACTGGAAAATTTGTTTCGATATAATGACAACTTTGCATAAACCTGGACACACTAGGAGGAGCTGCCAGAATCCAAACCCAAGATAAAGCAAGGCGTCATAATGGAGCAATGACTTTTTGAAGGTTGTTATTTTGTATTATGTGGATAGGAGCATACCCTTATATATTTTTTTGAATAAGGTTCAATATATATGCTCCTTATCCCTTTTTGTTAGTAATGTAAAGTGAAAGCATTATGCTTGGAGGTAGTCATGACAAGAAATCATTTGGAGGCTTGAAGAATCCTAATGTTCACTTGTCAAGAAAAATGCTATTATGTTCGTGAATGTATTGAAGTTGTGTGAATGTCATATCAAGTTCTTAATGTTGATAACCACTATATGATATCATACCTTTTTTATTGTTGTTGATAATTACTGCTGTTACAGTAACAGTTTTATTAATTGGGTTTTAAAATGGTTGCAAGCATGGGAAAAAGTGGCAATTAATTGCGATACTTTGGTAGTAAATGGCGATATGCAGGGTAGTGAATTGCGATTCTTGGGCAGTGAATAACCCTTTTGTTTTTCAGATAAGTAGTTAATCAAAAGTGGTAACCAAGGGAAAACGTGGCAGTTAATTGCGATACTTTGGTAGTAAATAGCGATATGCAGGATAGTTAATTGCGATTCTTGGGCAGTGAATAACACTTTTGTTTTTCAGACAAGTAGTTAATCAAATGTGGTAACCAAGGGAAAACGTGGCAGTTAATTGCGATACTTTGGTAGTAAATAGCGATATGCAAGATAGTGAATTGCGATTCTTGGGCAGTGAATAACACTTTTGTTTTTCAGGCAAGTAGTTAATCCAAGGGGAACCCTTGGGAAAACGTGGCAATTATTTGCGATACTGTGGTAGTAAATTGCGATATACAGGATAGTGAATTGCGATTCTTGGGCGGTGAATAACCCTTTTGTTTTTCAGGCAAGTAGCTACTCAAAGGTGCAAAATGGTCAAATGTATTACAACTAGCTTCATAAATTGTATTTCTAATCTACTTGTTTGCTTTATATAACTAAGAAGTTATCAACATATTCAATCATCCTTAAATACATAAAAGAGGAATGAAAAACATCCAAAACATCTATGAGCGTTGTCTTGTGCTGCGCCTCACATAGTGAATGTTCTTCGTAGCAGTATGCTTAATTCTTGGTCCTTTCGGCTTGTCCGGCGAAGCATCCTTCTCTGCCTCCGATGTAGCTACCACTTCTTCAACTCTGACATGTGGATGTATCAAAGATAGTGCATCAAGTTTATTTACATTGTGATCTTGATCGGCTTGTTCTTTTTTAAATAGCAAGTAGCTATTGTGATCTTGATCTTCCATCTGAAATGACCAGAACAAATCCTTAATATTATGCAACAAGTAAAACAAGACTATAACCAGAAAATGTAAGAACTCACAATAAGATTTGCCACTTAAACGAACACAAAACACTGCACTATCCATGAACTAATTTAAGGATATACATTTTCTTTCGGGGATACAAATGTATGATTACAAATTTAGTCTAAAGTTCAAACTTATATAAAATATCATTGACAAGCCTATATACCAGAATTTAAGTGTGATAGGCAGTGCACTTCAACATTTTTCTCTCATTACGATTAGCATATTACCAACATGCAGATCATTTTTTCTCAATTACATTGCAGTACATTACAACTTGTTGTGCACAGCAAAACTGAACTTTAACAAACCAAAGCATTTTTTCTCAATACTACTCACTGATTTTTTCGAAGAAAATATTTACAATGCCGAGTTGAAGACTTACCTCGTCCTCAAAGCGGCGGCAGGTAACGGCTTTCAAGTTGCACAAGCCAGCGAAGAACATCCAACTGCCGAGTCAAAGATTTGGTTGATGGAGAGTGCCCTCGAGTTCGTCGAAGAAGGAAGGACTTCTTTTGTTTGATTTCAAGTTGCAACAGCCGGTGTAAGCTAAAAGACGGTGAAGATGTTGATGAAGAAGGGGAAGAGCAAGTTTGTTTCGACGAGGAAGGGGTGGGGCTTCAACAGTGAGGGGGAAGAGTATGTCGGGATTTCTTTTCTAAATGAGAGAAGGGCAGAAAATACATTTCATTAACATTTCATTTGGACAAATAGGGGATTGACCCATATTTGTCCAAGTTGGAATTGGAGACCCCTATTTGTCTAAATGAAATTGAAGTGGCATTTTTCTGTCATATTCCCTATTCATTTCTTACCATTGTTATCATGTCAGTGATTTATAATTCCATATGAAAAAAAAGTCATTCACTCCACTGTTATGGTCAGGGGTATAGGATCTTCTTTTGTTTATTATTTTCATAAACCAATCCCACGTTTTTTTAGGTATTATATATATAAATGTATATTATTTTGTTCTCTCTCAACTATTCTTCGATTAATATGGGTGCAGATTTTGTACCTCCTCTTTTTATATCACTTTCGATATTTATGTGTATATTTTATTATAAAAAATTATTATTTAAATGATGGAATTTATTATTTAATAATATTTTACCCAAGATTTAAAGAGTACTGCGTGTGCGTATAATTAGGGCTAGCATTAGGTATGATTCTATTAGAATACCTTTAAATGGTATTAAGCCACATATTAATATATTTATATAGCTACATTGTAGAGTCTTATTAAGAGCTTTAGAGTGACTTTATTTGATTACCTGTGAGCTAAGGAGCACCAGGTAACTCTGAATGATTCTTTCGCATGCTTGTAAGTTATGTATAATTATAATCTGACTGATTACTGATTACCTCTTAATTTAAAAATGTGCCTGTTATGATTAGTTTGTTCTTTTTCAAGCATGCTTGTTGTTAAATTAGTTTGTTCCTTTTCAAGCATGCTTGTTGTTAAATTAGCTTGTTCCTTTTCAAGCATGCTTGTTGTTAACTAATTTGATATGTAATATGTGAATGATAAGTACTTTGATTCTTTTCAAGCATGCTTGCTTATATGATGATATTATATTGTGTTAGAGAGTGTATATATTATGGTAATTTAATTCAAGTAAATTTTAATTGTTGGTGAATGTATATATCTGTCATTGCATGAGCATCTGTGATGGGATAGGGATTAGAGGAGGATTATGTGATGATGAATTTTTATACCACCACTCGGTGCACAGTGGTAGTGGTACTTGTCAGGGCCCTTTCTTCTATGTCTTCCTTTGCCAGAGATTGCATAGAAGTTATGGGACATGTGACACCTCCTTATATTTGTTCTTTAAGGAGGGGAGTCATAGTCCATACTTGAGCTCTATACCTTGGCAGGGTATATCTCATGTATTGGTGAACTTGGAATAATCTAGTTGATTAGATTTATTTCTGTTTGGACTATATGGTAGCCTATGGCTCCTGTCAGCGGTATAAGGGTGGAGGTGATATAAGGGAGGCATACTGCATTTATGCATGATTAAAGAATTTTAATGTGAAGGAATCATTTTTGAATTAAGAGGTCAATTGAGATGGATAAAGAGTTTATTTGTACGGATCAATATGAGAATGACTTTTGTATTGTAATTACATGTAATTTGCTTGTGTATGTTAGGAGAGTTCAGTAGCTACTGAGATGTCGATCTCACCCCATTATTAACAATTTTTAGGTGAAGGATCTAATAATAAGCAAGAGAAGACACTTGAGGAGTAAACACTTTTATTTTATATTTATTTTGTCATTGACCTCAATCTTTAATGTTTTACTTTGTTTTTGTTTTAAAAATAGAGTGTAAATATAATTTTTATTATAAATTAGATACTCCCTCCAGTCCTAAATATAAAACCTAACTAGCAAGTAAACCCCGTGGCCAGCGCGGGTAGAATTATTCTAAAAAATAGTTCAATGCTTGATTAGTTTAATTAGCTTTGTATGTCAATTCAAACCGTGTTTAAGGATTGTTCATACATGCCGATATTAATTTAAAAAAAAGCATTTATCAAAATAAGAGGAAAAGAGAGATATTAGACAAATAAAATAAAAAAGTTGCCATCAAATTCAAATAAGTTGAAGTTTTGTGCATGTTGAAGTTAAGGATTTAAAGAGAGAATCACTAACCATACAACATTACAAACTACATAATAAGTTAATTTAAATCCTTCTCCAGGGGAGATTATGATATGAAAACAATATGTTGACATCTAAGTTTAGTTATTATGGCCAGCAATATTATCAAAAGATGCTAAGTATAGATAATGCTGAAACAACTACGTTGTGAGAACACACATGATGAACTAATGCAATTCTAGCTTGCCCTTGCACAAGATTACACACACAAAGAACACCCTTGTTGCATCATGGAAAGAATGAAGTCTGGGAATACCTACAACAAAAACCAATTTATTGAATAATCAAATCAATTTTTGATAAAAAAAGAACTTAATCAAATCAACGCTGTTATTTATGAACAAAATTTCTTGACCCTGTTCACTTTCATTCTATTTAACCAATTCTCACACATAACTATAGAAGCTCTATATTCATTTGATTTTCACAAACAACCATGTCAAAAACTTTCACAATCTATATATATGCAAGCAAAGTCACAAAATCTCTTTGGCCACCATCTAGCACGGCGTGTGGCAGAGGAGAACTGGATTCCCTAGCCCCACAAACACACACCAACACCACTATTACCATTCATCTTTATTTATAATTATAATTCTACTATAATTATGTTTATAGGCTATAAAATAAAAGAAACAAAAAGAATAATCATTAAACATAAGATAAGAACACTTACACATTTGAATCTATACGAAAGGAGATGAGGGGAGCTAAAACAAAAAAAAAACAAAAGATATCATACACAAAATTCCATTTTTTTTTTTAAAAAAAGAAAAAAGTTTAGAATGAATTTTTAAAGGGAAGAGACGAAAGGAGATGAATAAGCGTCTGTGCATGTCATTGGAGAGGCTTTTGTAACCTACATATAATCATCTTGGTCTCAAAGTTCTTGATGAAACCAACAATATCTCTCATGGTGGTGTCCATGTCATAAGGGGTTTTCTCAAATGTGACCTGTGTTGAATTCAGGAGTATAGTAAAGCCATAAAAATGCACGAAAAAGAAATATCCCTTCAGTATGGTCTTGGATTGGTAAAGGATAATGCATAACTTTCCTGATTCCATGTGTTCTACAAGTTATGGCCTATCATAATTAGCAAATATTCTGGTTTACATAGATCCAAGAAAAGAGACCGAGTTTGAAGTAAACGATTGTGTAATTAATATGCTTAATCATGGGATAAGGATGAAGTGTTGACTAAAGTTGCAAAAACCGTGTTGCATTAATAGATATGCAAAATGTTTACACCATAAAAGCTGGAAAAAATATTGACTAAATCTGTAAAAACCAACAACTTCAAAGCTTTACCCTGAAAATAAGGGATTTTACTGAACAAAATCTCCCTTTTCTATTCTTCTGATATCTTGCATTTCTACCTCATTGAGCCACACAAGTCCCACAGCTCCTGCAAGAAGATCATCATATATTGGGTATATGTCAGCATTCCCATAAAGCACAGAACTAAAGGATGAATCCATTGCATGGCATCTAAAATATAGAACTCAAAAGTTCTCCAAAACAAACGGTAGAATACTTTGTTGCTTTGCATGAATGAGAAAACAAAATTGGTAAAAGGTGTATAAAGTTCCTTAGTAAAGTAACTGTGTCCTTAGCATCAAACATCACCACATGATGAGTTATCAATGGCCGGTTGTTTTCTTCTAAACCCAGAGTCATTAAGATGATTCTGGCAGATATAAGTAGCAAAACTACAAAGAGCCATAAACATGGCAATTATCTTCACACCATTTTTTTTTGCTCAGAAATCTTCACACCATTCATTTTATCATGAAACTCTATCAGAGATGCAGTGAGAGCTACGACCAGAGAGAATACTGTGGTTTTGTAATATTAAGTCATACACATATACAAAAAGTACTGCCATTGAACGAAATGGAAAACAGGGAGATTAAGTTGTGGTAGAATGAAAGTAATTAAATTCAATAATCATTTTTGCCCATCTTAAGTCAGTAAGCATTCCTCACGAAAAAACTAACAATGTTATATCTTATAATTGAAGAACTAATGCATCATTAAATTATAAAACACTCGAGCTTGCTTGATTTTCTAGTTATTCTCGACCACAAACCATTTCAAGAATTAGTTTAACAGTAATCAAATTCTCAAGCCAGCACAAGTTTGCAAGAATCAAAGAATCAATTAACCTACCCATGAGGCCAAAATTTCTTATCCAGGTGGCCTTTCCGCTTCAATCATGGATGAACCAATTTTGAGCTCTAATAACATCACTCCAAAAGCATAGGCATCAGTTTTGTGAGGCACCTTCCCATGCTGAAAATATTCAGGATCCAAGTAACTAAATGGGAAAAAGGAAAAAAACAGAAGCACATAAAGAAACTGATTTAAGTAAATGAGAACACAAGAAAATAAAGGTAATAAATTTGAAAGAATACTTCAGAAGGAGTCAATTAGTAAACGATTAATACAAAACTAACAAACAAAAACGGGAGGAAAGAAATTGCACAGAAAGATGCCTAAAAAACACATACAATCTTATCAAACACCAAAAGTTCAAGTTGTTCGGTCTCTTGCATCGGTCCAAGCTTACAAAGCGAGTAACACTTAAGTTGCTTGAAGATAACTTTTCCAATCTTCACATGCAAGTAGTCAATACATACCCCTCCAATATATCAGGAATTGAGACAATGTTTTGCGAAGGAAATGCACCTCAAGACCGCCCTCCATCGCACGACATATTAGGCGCAAGAAAATAAGGAAGATAAGGGACATGCAGTTTCTGAACATGGGAATGAGGTATTTATTTATCACCAACTACTCAATGTGGGTTGTAACCAAAAGGTTTGCAAGTTATCCACTTGATAGAGTGCAAAAGCTGAAAAACACCAAGGGCCCGTTTGGTTCGTTTACGTGGAGGGAATACAATGTAATGGAATGTAATGTAATGATGATTACATGAATCTGTTTGGTTCATCATCAAGTAATCATCATGCATTTGTTTGGTTGGATTACATTATACATGGTAATAGACAAAAATTATATAGAATTAGACAAAAGTGTCCTTACATATATATGGACTGTGATATTTACTAATGTTGTTAAAATATATTAATGAATTAATTGACAAAATCATTATAGCATTGCTGGTTCAAATTGTTACATAAATTATATTATATTATATATTACTAATATATTCTGATCAAAAAAATATATTAATAATATATTGCATACTACCTAAGTCCTAAATATAAGACTTAGTTGACTTTGTTTGAAGAATGAGTTGATGCATTGAAATTATAGGAGAATAAAATGGGTTAGAAAAAAGTGTGAGTGAGAAGACGATGAAATAATATGAGAATTGAGAAAGTTTGTTCAAGGGCAATTTGGTCAATTTAAAAATCATAATGGGTAAATGGTCTTTTTACATGATTAAAACATACATGTAATACCTATGCATCACTTCTTTGGATGTAATCATGATTACATGATTACATGTAATCAGGATTACATCATGTAATCACAATTACATGATGGAAACGAACCAAACTTTGTAAATGGCCCTGATGCATCAGGATTACATGTAATACCATGAAATGTAATTGAACCAAACGGGCTGCAAGTTATCCGGAAGAAGTCTTTTATCTTGTCGAGTTGTCGTACACGCAAACAGCCCCACATTTAATTATTATACTACTTTTTTTTTATTAGTAATCAATTACTGTACTATTTTATTTTTATATAATAGCAAAAACATTTATATATATAACTGTATAAAGCTACACACACAACTATATATATAGTTGTGTGTGTGTATGTACACACACACATGCACAAGAAAATCAAAAGCAAGAATACACAATAATTTTTTGATTAATTAATGCAAATAAACAATTATGTAAACCATATGAAAAATACAACTGTGCAACATAAAAAGCAATATGTGTACACCTACATACACAATTATATTTTCTTAAACCTACTTAGTATTTAGTATTTTTGGTATTGAGTATTTTAATATTTAACATATAGTCACAATACTAATTTGAAAAACTAACTCTACATTAAAATATGTATGTCATAAATCTATAAATATTCGACAACACGCGGGACCTTTTGACTATAGTAAACACACACACAAACTTAATATATATATATATATATATATATATATATATATATATATATAAATAAAGTACTCAAAGAAAAAAGATAATCATACTTATGAATTATAGATTATAAATTACTCTCTTCGTTCCTAAATATAGGACCTAGATGACTTTTTTGAAAAATCCTAAAAAAAGCAAAAAATAAGTTAATTATAAATTGATTTACCTAATTTTTTCTCTTAAACCAGTTTATTTTACCTATAAGCTAATGAATAATCTAAAAAGATATCAAATATGTCATCATTTAATAACCTATTTCGCAACCTTAATCTTTCCAAAAAAAAAGTTATCTAAGTCTTATATTAAGGAACAGAGGGAGTATATTATAATAAACTATAAATACATAGAAAAAGCGGAATACACAAAACTTTATTTTTAATAGTGAGATTTATTCAATGCAAATAGATAAAACTTAATATTTAATAGTAAGATTTACTTATTGCGAACTTCCACCATGATCAGTCCATGTGGAAGCAATGCTGCAACGTGTCCAGCGTGGGGTCATCTCTGTCTACAGTGATCCAACTTTATTGAAGATAGAATTGTTTTTTTGAAAAATCCTAAAAAAAAGTAAAATAAGTTAATTATAAATTGATTTACATGATTTTTCTCTTAAACTAGTTTATTTTACTTATAAACTAATGGATAATCTAAAAATATACTCCCTCCGTTCCTAAATATAAGACCTAGATAACTTTTTTTTTTGGAAAGATTAAGGTTGCGAAATAGGTTATTAAATGATGACATATTTGATATCTTTTTAGATTATCCATTAACTTATAGGTAAAATAAACTAGTTTAAGAGAAAAAATTAAGTAAATCAATTTATAATTAACTTATTTTTTGTTTTTTTTAGGATTTTTCAAAAAGGTCATCTAGGTCCTATATTTAGGAACGGAGGGAGTATCAAATATGTCATGATTTAATAGACTATTTTGCAACCTTAACCTCTCCAAAAAAAAGTTATCTAGGTCTTATATTTAGGAGCGGAGGTAGTATTATTTTGTCGGGGTATTACATGTTACATATTCATGAGCGCACATGGCAAATAATGATTGGAAATTGGTTGAACTGGAGGTAAGTTTTTTCCATCTTCATAATATAGTTAAAGGATTACATATTTAATATAAATTTTATTTTCCTAAATTTTTTCATTAATACTCCCTGCGTTCCTAAATATAAGATCACTTTAGCTAATTGAGGAGATCAAAGAAGACATTTAAATTACATGGTCTTCCCAAAATACCCCTAACTTAAAATATAAAACTCAAACAAAAGTAAATTCTCCAGTATCAACAATTTCAACTTCGAAATCTCTGCCTCATCTCCTTATTCACCCTCAACAGCTCCCTCTCACTCCTCAACCATCGTCAACGTCCTAGTGTTCCCCTTCACCTCGGTCAACAACGCCTTCACCTCCATCACATGAGAAGAAGAGGTGGTGTTGTGGTTTAATTCAGAGGAGGAAGAAGGATCAGAGAAATGAGAGGAAGTTGCGGAAGAACGTGAATTGTAGGAACTGTAGTGAGAGGTTTTGTTGAGTTTGAAGCCATTGGAGATTGAGGCCTGAGGTTTTGTTGAGTTTGAAGTTTGAAGTGAGAGAGAAAACTTGAGAAATGAGAGGAAGTTGCTTGTGTAGGTGGTTGTGGGGAGTTTCCACTTCAAATCTGATGCAAAATGCGTGAAGATGGCTAGGTTTTGTAAAGAGAATTTTTTGCCTAAATCTGACCTCATCTTCGGCAAAGGAGGGTGGAGGGTATTCATTGAAAAAAAATGGAGTAATTTGCTTGTAAAAGGAATATAGGGTTAATTTGGGTAAAACTTGACAAAAATAGAACGTGATCTTGTATTTAGGAACTTATCCACTTCCCCAAAGTGATCTTATATTTAGGAACGGAGGGAGTAGATCATAAATACCACAATATTAATGGAAATTTAGGGGACAATAATTTTATGCATTATAAGATATATTTTGAGGGTGGGGTGTTGTTATAAGAAGATATAACTTGGAAGCGTGAGGGGTTTTTCATATTAGTTGAAATATTTTATGGAATGCAACTCATAATTTCTCCATCAACTTCTGCACCAAAGTCATCTTTCTCACTTTCTTTGACTTGCTTTAGCTTAGATTTCATCCTATTAAGCGTTTTATAGACAGTTTGAAGATTATATTCTTTGATTCTAACTAGAAGTCTTTAAATGTTACAAGCAATGTTGTAAACATAGAGACATTTCAAAATATACAAAACAAAATTGAATCACATACACACCTTGTACATGTTTGCATTTTGTACTTCAGAAGAAGCTCTTTGATTTTAATAAAAATTCAATTTTAATAAAAATTGAATCACATAAGCCAAGTTGTTGAGTCAGGTGTGAAAGTTTTTGTTGATGGTTGTGGAGGTGTGGTTCGTGACTTAGAGGGAAATGTTTTAGAAGCCTTCATGTATTCAGTTTATGGATCTTCAAGCGTGGAGGCAGAGTTATGGGGTTGCTTATGGAGGTTGAGGCGAGCATGAGATTCTGGATTTCGACACGTATCTTTATTTTGTGATGCTGTTTCAGTGGTGGAGGGGTTGGAGCATGGCGTATCTGACTTGCATGAGTATGCTGACTTGTTTGCTGAGGTGGGTGAATTACTGCGGCATCAGTGGATCGTAAAGCTTCGGGTGATTAGTCGGGAAGATAATGTAGCTGCCGATTTTTTAGCAAGGAATAGCTTCAACTATGACTTAGGCATTCATGTGGTGTCCAAAGCTGATGTGGTGCATCTTCTCAAGGATGTAGTTGGTTCTTAGTATTTTTTTTTTAGTCTTTTTTCTTTTTATATCAAAAAAAAAAGAATTTGTAGTGGTTAAATGTTTTTTAGAAAAAAAAAGTAAGTTTACTTCTACCTACAAATGAAAACTCATGACTCAAAAGTTCAAATCCAAATTTTAATGTTTATAATGAATGGATTATTCAATAAGTTAGTAATTACATAGAATACTTTAATAATCTAGTTCAGTCTAAAACACGTACCAAAAAATCCCTTTTGCTTTGCAGTCCAACCTCTCCCCAATTACAACAAGGAGATGCATAACACTTGGGCCTAAAAGCAAGAAGATGGACTCAGGATTTCCTAGCTAGTAATTCACAAGTTACAACATCATCCATTGATGAAGCAGACCTTCCAGCACCTATCACAGGAACTATGTTGAAGATTGGCTCCTCACCACTTATAACTTTCCGACTTATTTTGGATAATTCTGACAGTGCATTGTTGAACAAGGCTGCCAATTCCCCCATGGATACCTCAAGGCTTGATGGGATGTAGAATCTTAAATTCTGTACAAGCAAGGAGAATATGTTAGACTGTAAGAAGATTACTCAGATCTAACACGAGAGGAGGCAGCCGGAATAAAACAGATACTCCATTTCTAAATATAAGATATAGTTGACTTTTTTGAAAAGATTAAGGAAACAAAATAGATTAGTTAATATAAATATGTTTAGTTTACAGGTTAAAGAAAAAACAATCATATAAATCAATTTATAAATGACTTATTTTGTTTTCTTAGGATTTTTCAAAAAAGTCAATTAGGTCTTATATTTAGGACCAAAGAAATATTTCCTTGATGAAAGGATTGACTGCAAAGTTGTTAGCATGGATTTCAAACCACAATCAATCTCTGAACTCTAAATGACAAAATACTTCCTAAAGCAGTACTTTGTTGCATTTCAGTGAAATAATAATCACTATGAAGTATGTAATAACTTCGTCATTAAGCCCTCCTAGGGTTCAAGGGGTGAAATGTAATTTTTCCCATCATATATTCCTATAATTTATCAATGCTCTTCTGCTAAATCAACTATTCCCATGGATGTATATTCAAATTTTCATGTGAAGAATGCACCAGATTTTTAAAATTTAAAGTAATAACTTGTACCTGATAATTAAATTATCCATATATACTTACAATCACAAACATAAATAATATCTCAAGGAGAAAGTATAGTTCACCAAGTAAACAGAATGTTCAACTTTCAATCTGACCGAGATATATAAAGAATCAAGGTTTAGCAGGTATATTAGATTCTAACGAGGAGACTGACCATTATATCCTCCCATGAAAAAGCATTGTCTGTCATAGCTTTGTCAAGTAGACATATCAAGAACTTAGAAATTTTCTCCATATGCGCCTTCGAGATAGAAAATTGACCATCATTCACATGATCAAATGGGAGAATATCAGAAGATATCTTCACAGCCATCTCATTTGTAATAGACAATATAAGCACACAAATCTTTCCACGAACCACACATTTCTGAATGCAAGAATCATGCCACCCCTCATGCTTGAATCCCCAATAACTCTCTGTATTTAAATCAGGTCTTTCCCTTACATCATCAATCGTTGCTTCAGTGTCATCCTCAACATAAAGAATAGGCTTTACTTCTACATATGCTCTGCGAAACCAGAGAGTGAAACCAACTAAATGCATAAATTATGTGATTTTGATAGCACAAGAATTGAAAGGTGCAAGAGTTCAATGGATAGTCCATTCCCCAGACCCGCTCCGCATAAAAGGAATTGATGAGACCAGACACAACTATACTTTTCAAACTATAACAATCGATGCTACTGAAAACACCAAACTAGAACAAAACACCCAAAAAACCAAAATTACTAGCAGTTTCTTTTTGGTAAAATAATAGAACTCATCAAATTGGGTAAGAATCTTTCAACACAATTCATGAAAAGCTCAAAACAACATTGACAAAACTCCAAGGAGACGACCAGACTCTTTTTCAGACCTTCAATGACCAGCCTTTTTGCACAATGGATAATGGGATCTCACAAAAAGCACCCATATGCAAAATACCAAAGAGAAACCACATGGACACTTACATGTATAAAAATATGCATGCATTCCTCTCCAAACCAATAAAATCTAAAGGACCAAGTTGAGAGCAAAGGGATTATGTACCGCTTGGGAAGATCGGGAACAAGGATATAAAGGAAAATAGGATCTAATGCTTTATGTATATTTCCATCCCACGAAGTAAGAAACTTCATCTCCTTGAGGAAAGTTTCATGTTTCTCCATAATTTCATGTTTCTCCATTGATGAGATGCGTTTAGAACAGTAAACAACAAATGCAATTGCAGATGTCGAAATTGAGCATTTGAAGCAATTTGCCACTGCCTCACTGTTTTTAAGTGCTTGTTCCAATTCAGCACTTGGGCCTCCACTACAAAGATTCATTGTGGGAGGGTCAAGCCCTAGCTGCCCAGCCATTTGAAGTATACCCTCATGCAAGGTTGCCTGAGCAAAAGAATGAGAAAGAACTGAAGTTATTTCAGAAAACACTGACATGATGATATGAATTACACAAAAAATATGAAGAAACAAAATGAGCATAGTCATCACTTTCCAGCGCATTTAGGTTATTTGAATGAAATTGCAATTCAATGTCTTGTTTGATAACATAAATAAAAGCATCTAGAAATTAGTTTGCACATCCAAGGGAAGTCACCCTTAAAATAATCAAAGATGTTTTGTCCAAAAAAATTAATCAAAGATGCAGCCAAAAAAACATAAATCTATTCAACGATTTATACACCCCTTCTGTTCATAAATATCAGACAGAATTGTCTTTATTAGAAAATCCTGAAAAAGCTATATATGTCACTCATAAATGGGAGAGAGATGCTTTCAGGTCCCAAAGAAGAGAATTATCATCAAACAAGTCCCAAAACTTGTCAATGACAACTCAAAATGTCTTTGGGATGTGTTTGATATTGATTATCTTTCTCAGGACTTGAATGCAATTCGCCCCTTACCTTACAAATTAATTTGCCTGATTTATTTCTAAACTAGTTTATTTGATTTAAAAACTTACATAATTTAATAATACTTAAAATATGTTATGATTTAATAGCTTATTTAGCTTCCTTACTCTTTTTAAAAAAGTCAACTAGACGTTATATACAAAATGTAGAAAGTAAAAAACAAGGAAAACATTTACTTATTTAAAACTAAGCAGAGTCCAGCTAAATCAAAACTAGCAGTCCTAAGACGTGCCTGAGTGCAGAGAGAATTCTCTTATCTCTCCAAAACAAATGTGATGCTTCAGCAGTTTAGCCACTGGACAGAGAAATCATGAATTTAGGCCTGGTTTGATAACTGGTGCCATAATATTTTATATACTCAATTTTAACAGTAATATGCAACACTGAAATAAACAGATGCATTCTTGCTGTTTGTGTAATACACACTGAGCTCCTGGGAACAACTATTACCTGGCTGTAAGGCCCAATGCAACTAGGTGCCCAACGGGAGATGCTTTGCACATGTAAAACCTTTTTAGTTTGAGTTTTTGTCACTAAAACTTCAACAAATGCCCTGCCCAACCTCACTTGATGTAAAGGCATTTCAACTGTACTACGGGATGGAACACCAAAAGGGCAATTTTCATGTGTTATGAACTTCACATATGTATCATTTGCCACAGAAAACTGAGTCATGTCATCAATATATAGATGAACATAGAGGACATTCTCCCAGCCAAAACCAGAACTCCCTAATTCTGATTCAATTCTCCCCAAAACAGCCACAAGATCTTCCTGCAAACCTGCTCCAAGAAAATTACCCAACATTATATTTATTGGGAAAACATAATTAAGTGGATATGGATGAGGCAACTATCATCATTGAAAAATGAAAAGAAAAAGATTATGAATAATACCACAGCACGAATGTTGCAACCAGCAACACATGGAGAATGCACTCTTGTTTCTTGTTCTTGAAAACTGAAATTTATGCATTGAGCCATCAATTTGACCAGCAACATTGTCTACGGGCTTGCACGAGGTTGAGCATTTTTCTAGGGAATCAAGGACTTCAAATACTTCTCCTAGTTTCTCCATGTTGTTGCAAGGCTGAGCATCTGTCTTGTTTTCCAAATGGAATGCCAAGGGGTGAAGAATTCCAACTGGAGCAATGGAATCTGAAGAGTGCATCACAACTTGGTATTCATCAAGAAAAATGCGAGCTTTCTGAAATTTTAAAAATCATATTGCTGACAGAATAAATTAGCAGAAAAAAGTTAACATAAATTAAAAACAAAATATAGTTATAACTCAAAATTTGTTGAGGAAATAAAAAAAAATTAAATTCTCAAAACCACTCTGTTCAAATGCAAATAAAAATGAAGCTCCAACTAACAGCTAAATGAAACAATTAGATTAATAGCATCGACTCCGTAAATGTACAGTGAATTCCAATAGACGAAACAAGAAAATGGTAACAGAACCAGAAGCTCAACTATTCTCATTTAATCAAAAAAAGTTATGCTATAAACATACACTAATAAGTGGGAAATCAATTTTTAATGTGTCATACTTCCCTCCTTTGCCACAAACATAAATCACATACAATTCAAAATTTGTTGAGGAAATTTTGATAAAATGCACTTGGGAACAAAAGTGTAAATAAAAGCATTAGATTCATAACAAAGATTCCATAAATGTATGGTGGATTCCAATAGTCGAGACAAGAAAAAAGTAACAAACAGAGCCAGAAGCTCAACTACTCTCATTTAATCAAAAGAGCTATGCTGTAAACTTACAATGAAGAGTGGGCAATCAAGTGTTAACGTTTCATATTCCCCTCCTTCACCACATACATTAATTCCATACAATCTGCAACGGACAGAGAAATGAGGGTTGTAAAACAAAAACATAGAGACCTAGGAAGAAATTCACAATTAATTGGGAACTATGACATACTCTTTCAATTTATGCAAATATGAATTCAAGAAGTTTATTTCTTTGCCCAGATGCTTTGAAGGGTCCAAACCCATGGCAGCAACCTAATGATGTATATAAAGAGTTAAGGTCCAGAACAATAATAATGAAATAAAAAGGTTTAATAAAATTACTTAAAATAAAGATGGAAAGAGTTTTGTTTTTTTTTTCTTAATAGTATAAAATTGACAAAAGTGGCAGCCATATAATCAAAACCAAAACCAGTCTGGCTTTGATGTTACTATATGGTAGCATTACACTAGGAACATAGTCAATTGTTATTAGAAAAAATGTTCTGCAATATCCCAACAAAACAAATTTATATCTCCCTAAGTAGCAGGCAAGCACCAAAATGGCGAAAAAAGTAATTGCATCTCATTTAAGAAGGAACATTAAACTTAAAAAGCAAAAGACTAGTTACTTATACCTTCACTGTTATAGCCACAATTCCATTAGCCACCTGATCAAAACAAAAATATAATTACAGTTATATGAAAAATAAGACAAATTAATAACACAAAAATATAATTATAGTTATATTGTCATAACACAATTTACCATTTCCTGGAGAAGCAATGATTGATCTTGTTTCCACAAGTATGCCAGAGAAACAAGGCCTAACCTTGAACAAACACTTTCAACCCGCAACCTCTGATAGTCAGATGCAATAGCTCCAGAGCAAACAGCTGTAACTGAGGGTATCTGTCTTTTTACTTCCCTTAACAAAATATACATGTCTTCAACTTCATCACCTGGAGTTGGTCTGTATCCAAGTTCCTGATGCCTATCCAAAAAACATCATTTTTAGATTAAGCGTTACATGGTTACATAATACCAGAAATTTAAGAGACTTGGAGAATGCAATTCAAAGAATAATCTGCTCAAAGAAATGCAAGCAGATGAAGTGATGGAGAGAGATCTTTGATTTAAGAGTTATCAGCCCACCCACAAAAATACATGCTCCAAAATAGATGAGCTGACAATGTGTACAAAGTAGTAGCTTTTCTTTCCTCACTAATTTAAGGACCACTAAAAGATGAAATGCTCACTATTGTAGTTCAATGACTAATCTGGCTATTCAAAGTTTAAGGGAAAAAGTCTCTGTTGATATCTACTTATAAAATATAAACATGTAAAATTAAAAAGAAAAATCAAATGTCAAAAACTGAACAATTCAATCTTCAAAAAACAAGAATAACTCATTTTAACCACAATTTTTTTTTTAAAAAAAAATAGGCTTGCCTTGTGGATCCTTTTATTCTCCTTCGAAACAATGGCAATCTCATGCATTCTGCATAGCTGATGATTATTTGGTGGCCAACCTGAAGCAAACATTGAGTAGCCAGTCCTCATTGTCAAACGTACAAGGAAAATACACATAACAAGTAAACAATTATCCACAAGTTTTGAGATGATGCCATAATGACTTCCCTAATAATTGAATTCCCTATTTGAGTATTAATAGACCAAAGACTACATAACTCAAAAATAGAGTACAATTATATACATCAATCATCAATGTATTAATAACCAGTTTGAACTTGCTGGTAGAACTGGTAAGTTGGTCACCAATGACCAAACTGGTATAAATTACATGTATTCAAACATAGAATAGTTTTTTGTAGTAAGCTAATAGGAAAAAGCAAAAAAGGCTTACAGTTTGATACATGTAGCTATCTAGCTCGTCCACAGAACCATCATCAGGCATCAAATTTGCCAATGCAACAATCTATTGCAATACCAGCAAAAAACCAGGTGTCAAAAACAGGTAAAGATAATTAGGAGCAGAAACCAATTGAATACATTACAAAATTTACATGTCTAGCAGATATGTAAAAGTAAAACCTCATGGCCATATTTAATACACTCCATCATGGCATAACAACTGTCCTTTCCACCGCTAATAAGTGCAACCACCTTCATCTTTGCAACCAATTTCCTGTTGCAACCAATAAATATGTGGCTCTAATCAGTGGCAAGATGTGAAATGCACTGAATATGTTGGGTTTATGTGTTGTGGAAGAATATAGTGAACTACTAAAACCATGAAATGGTATTTAAATTTAAAAAGCATAGCATAATCATTCAACTGAACATGTTACCCATTACATAATTCTACAGAAGCCATAAAAGTTGAGTCAGAATACATGTAATTTGCATATAACAGATACAAATTGTCACTAAAAAAATTACTGAGCAAGAAACAAGCCTCAAAGTTGCGAGTCAGTAAACTTATTCCACAGGATGTTGATCGAAATACAAGTATAATAATATACTCCCTCCATTTCTAAATATAAGATATAAGATCACTTTCAAATTTCAATTTGTTCCTAAATATAAAACTTTATAATTTTTCTCAATTTTTTCACAAGTAAAGCCTAATAATGCTTATCTATAACAAACAAGAGAGAGGAGGGTGAGAATTAAAGTATATGTTTAGGCTAGATTAATAATATCATGTGCTAATAAATACCTTAATTAGCATCTTAATCTAATCAAAAATAGAATGAGTTAATATCCACTCCACTAACATTGGCTTGTCTTTATGGGATACATAAAACTAATCTCAAATCGGTGATAAAGCTACAAACTGGGCAGAGCCAGGGCCACCCATAACAACAACAATAAGATCTATGATAAACAGCATACCAAATTGAAAACCTGTCCACAAAGAACTATAAAATCTTCTTCCCAATTCCCAAACGGCCAAACCTCTTCCCTTTGCAGTAGCATTAATAACACGTATGAAATCAGACAAAACAAAAGAAAATTGAAGCACCACCACAGGGATTCATGCCCACAATATTTACATCCCCAAAAACAAGTAAACTAGGTAAAATAAATTAGAGCTAACAATAATTAAACTCTTAACTGAAACCATTTCAACATATATGCCAAAACAATGTCAATGATTTGATATGCAGATTTTCTCACAGACACAGCCAAAATATAGCATAAGCATACAATAGATATAAAAATAATGGTAAAGAGCAGACACCAAAGAAGCAATATGATAGCATAAGCATACAGAGGTGAAATGAACAGAGGTTGTTGCTCAGAATTTATTTCCTCAATGGACAAAAAGTCTCCTCAATTAAACACTCTTGGATTAGACGAATTTAATGCTAACCTCTCAGCTTCCACAAATAATGCTCATGGACCAAGATAGGGAACCATATAGTCAATTCTAACAACCCAAAATCGATGCATAAATAAAAATCAGAGCTTGACATTAAAAACACCAAGAAAACTGCACAATAAGTCAATAACCATGAAGAGCTTCAAGAAACTTATCATGTTCCTGCTCAGTCCAGCTCTCCCTAGACTTAGTAATGGTATGCGCACTAATTGATACTCCCTCCATTCCTAAATATAAGATCACTTTGGGAAGGTAGGTTTGTTCCTAAATATAAGATCACTTTTAAATTTGTCTCAATTCTTTCCTAAATTGCCCCCTATATAATATGTCCAATGTGTCCCCTCCTCCCTTCACTATTTCTGCATCTCCTCCCATTTTCCCTCATGCCTCCGCCATACTCCATGCTACACTGAATTCGCCATGGCGGATTAAGCAAAGCTTCATCTCTTCCTTCCTTATTTTGTTTCCCATGGCGTCAATCTCATGAATATGCGTGCTCATCCTCTGCACCTCGAAATAATGCTTCTCTACCTTCTAATTCCAGCTTTAGGTTGCTGTTAGATTGAGACTAAACATTAAAAATGCATGCTCATCTTCTGATTTGTGCTCATCTTCCTTATTTCGTTTCTCATGGCGGATTGCTATTCCCACAATAAAGCTTCAAATTTCTCTTTGAAGAAAATGTTCTGGAATTAGAAGGGAGAGAAACAATGTCCATATTTGTCTTTTAAATTTAATTGAAGGGTAGTTTTGGAAGATTACATGATTCTAACTAATTCAACTACCATCCTAATCTCTCCAAATTACCTAACGGAGGGAGTATATGATTATCCAAATATCGAAGCCCAATTTTGTTTTGAAAATCAAGCCATAAACTCCTTTTTATTTGTAATCTGATGTAAATAACGTATTATTAATACATACCACACTTACTCGAGCAAAAAACAAATCAAGCCATAAACCAATGTTGTTTTAATTAGCGTTAAATCCACTCAGCTTGCTCAGAATCACAAGAAACAAGTAAAACAGAACGAAAAGGAGAGAGAGGAGAGGAAATTAAGCATACCTTTCTGCTCAGATTAAATTCAATGATTTTTACTCGATGAGTTCGATGGAGGAGAAGAAGAACAGTTCGAAACTGTGAGTTTTGGTTTGCTGAGAAAGAAGGAGAGAAAGGGTTTCGTTTTGTTTTGAGTGGATGCATTTGTTTTGTGAAGGGTTATTTTGTCATTTGACTTGCATTTCATTTTTGACAAATTGGTGTCTATAAATGAGTGATTAACAATTTCGTCCTTTTTTATTGTTTCGAAATTGAAGGAGGAGATACCAATCTGATCATACCACTGCAGAAGAAGAAGGAACAGCGGCCAATAGGCAATATGAGTCATAACTCATAAGGGGTGGCTTCCATATTCACTCATAATTAGGGTTTTTTCGTTTGGGATTGGGTTGTTTTAACAAGTTAGGCTCTTTTTAATCATTGAATAGATTGCAAATGCCACATTTTTTTAAACTGAAAGACACAAATACCGTTAAAAAACTTCACAAGTAATAATGATTAAGGGGTTAGGGCATTTGAGGAGTAATAATGTTTTACTTGTCAAGCTTTTTAAGGGCATTTGAGTCTTTTCTCATATTTTGGTAATGTGAGTTAAGTGTCAATGACTCAAGTTGTTATTTTATACATTGACAAAACTTTATTTGTCTTTTTCCCAAAAAAAACCATGTCATATTTAGGTCTAAATATTTAAAAAAATTGTACTAAGTGAAATGTTTTAAAAATTAGAAATAATATATACACACTTATATAAATATATATTAACTCTTATATAATACTTTATCCACTTGTATGTTGGCAATAAAATATTATTTAGTTTTAATGTGTCCCCAAATATGATCTTTTGAGTCTGAAAGTCCTTTCAATAAAAAGAAACTCACATCACCCTTCATTGTAAGTGCATTTCAACTTTAATTGAAATATATATCTATAGTTAAATTTAAACATTCTCAATTAAATTATATTATTTAAATATGGTCAGTTCGACCCGATTTAAACCCAAGTTAAACCTTTAAACCTTGAATTAATGTCTCGATCAGTGTCAGATCCAGTTTTTTGAACCTTGCGTCAAACCTCAATAATTCTTATAAGATGATTATTCCCATATAATCCAATCTAAAATCTAATGATAAGTGAGTAACTCAATGTGTCTGTGTATAAATATATGTGTGTGCGCGCGCGCCAAAAAAAACTCAATATATATATTTAACATTGTTAATAGCAAATTTTCTGTTTTATAGCATGGAAACTTGATGGACAAAAGCCAAGTTGAAATAAACTATAAATATGAACTAAAGTTTATTTAACTCTCGAAAATAAAATGGTCATAACTGATTGTAATATCAACAGAAATCTCTTCAACATATTTTACAAAACCTGAGTTCTTTTCATCTTTTTGCCATTAGATTTTGACATTTTCGTTTACCTTTTTGCCTAGCCTGAGTGAAGCAGAATTGACAAAGTTATGTATTTGTTATATTTATATTTTTTTCTATTGAAACATATGTTAATATTCCTCATATTTCTCTTTTATTTTCATAAGGGCTAAAGTGTAAAAATTTCATGTAATTGTCAGAAAGGTGCAAAAATATCCATGTAAACAATTTTTGGAGTAAAATTAAACTATCTATGAAATTTCAAAAGTGGGACAAAATTGCCCATTCTGTTATATAATTTAACTTCCGTTAGTGATTTTAAGGCTAAAGTGCAAAAATGCACATGTAATTGTCACGAATGTACAAAAATACCCATGTAAAATTTTTCCTTTTGAGCAAAACTACCCATGAAATTTCAAAAGTGGGTCAAAAGTATCTATCCCGTTAAATAATTTAACTTTCATTTTTCATATTATATTGATAACACTTTCCTTCCTTTTCTTCTCACCCAACAATTCTCGATTATCCAGCCCTTCATCTCCGATTTCCCAAGTTCATAACACTTCGTGTAGCCGCTTAACCATCACAAAATGGATTATCATAATGCTTCATGTAATTCTACTATGCCACTATTTCAGCTGACAGTTTTCTCATAACATAGTCCAACTTCAAGTTTAGATTAGGTGTTGGTGGGTCCCCACGACGTTCTTCAATAGAGACACACCTTCATTTCCCTCAAGATTATGAATCTCAATTGTCCATTTCTCTAGGGATGCTGTTGAATTCCTTTGTATATGTTCTTCCTCTACCATGTCTGGCTTCTCAATCTCGTCTATTACTACTATTGCAAAAAATTAAAATCTCAAACATGTAGTCACAATGCGTAGAAAGTAAAAATAAGACTGTGAAATAATGAACTACTATTAGTATATGAAAAGAGAATAATATATAATGGTCATCAAAAAGTTGAAGACTTTAGAGGGAAATGGAGGGGAAGTCTTTGTTGTTTTAGGTTGTGTGAGGCCAGATTTTGGTGGGGGTAAGGCGGCGATTACCATTGCTCGAGATGAAGTTGGAGATGATGAACGAGATTTGGTGTGTTGATGCATGATGGGTCACTGGAGAATTGGAATTCAGTGGGTGGGAAGAAAAGAAAGGAGAGTGTGACCCAATATAATATGACATACAGAAGTTACATTATTTAATGGGATGGACACTTTTGCCTCACTTTTGAAATTCCATGGGTAGTTTTGCTCTAAAAAGTTTTATTATGGGTATTTTTGCACCTATGTGACAATTGTATGGATATTTTACACTTTAGCCCTAAAATCACCAACGGACGTTAGATTATTTAATGGTATGGGCATTTTTGCCCCACTTTTGAAATTCCATGGGTACTTTTGCTCTAAAAAATTTAAATGGGTAATTTTATTTGCACCATTGTGACAATTATATGGATTTTTTTGCACTTTAGCCTTTTTTAAATATCACATTATCAATTAATGTGATAATAAAATAATAATATAATAAAGACAAATATAACTTCTCAAATTCCTATATAAAACAATGTATATTTGAAATTAATAGAGTTAATCATGTGTGCCTTGGTATACCTCCAAGTTGTTTATCTGTTTTCCTATATATTGGTGTGTTCAAAGTTTAACAAAATTCATAACTCACCGACTATAATCAGAGCTGGCTGTTCGGCAAAAACACCTCCTCGTCTGAAATGTAAAACATACATGATTATGATTTATGTGAAGGTTAGTAAAAAATGTACTCAATTCATTAGTAAATTAAATTTTACGTTACCCAAATATGTTATAATTCATCGATAACTTTTGTTTATATTTTATATTTCCCACCCGTGTTCAAAGATTACGCTACTATCAATCTTAAGAATTTTATTAGTCATCATGTTTCCTTCCCATAAGAAGAAAAAGTGTACCACTTTGCAACTGTGGAGGTCTAGTCGAACTGGATGGAGTATAAAGTCACTTTTAATCGAACAAACTTGTGTTCCATTATAGAGAGAGTTTGTTTGTTCTTGCAAAGTACGAAATAAAAAAAGTTAGATAGAGAAAGAGAGGAAAAATCAGAGTGTGAGAGGTGAGTCAATGGATCATCGTGAACACGACCCAAGTGAGAAACCCTCTGATCAGTCAGAGACTAATCAGGTGGAATCTCTTCCAAGCACAAATATGAATGTAGGAGTAAAGGAAGCTGAGCTAAAGACCTCGTGTGGGGATGGAGAGAAAGGAGGGGGTAGCCTTCATGGGCCCTCTGGAAAGCTGTAGAAAAGGGACGACATCTTCACTGGTGAGGTGTCGCTAAAGGCTAGGGAGGAAGACTGGATGTCCAACCAAGAGGAGACACAAGGGGATAACTCGAAAAAGTCATATAGAGAGGCAGTTAAACCCACAAGTCATGTCTCGTACAGTGATGAAGAGGACTTTTTGAATGATGATTGGGACGGATGCTTACCTATCAGGAATGAGGAGGAAATGAAAAGAGGTTTGAGTATATTAGAGACAGACAAAGGGCCCCATATCTGCCTCTCAGACAAGGAAAAACGAAGATTGAAAAGAGGTGGGGCAGGTCACTCATTGTGAAGCTAGTGGGGGTAACATTGGTTTCATGCAACTCTCTAAGCGACTGAAGGCGCTCTGGGCTAAGAGTGGCAAGGTGGACTTGCTAGCCATTGACAATGGTTTCTTCCTGGTAAATTTCCAGGCTATGGATGACTATTTCTTTGCTTTAGAAGGTAGCCCATGGGTGATTCAAAACCATTACCTGAGTATGCAAACATGGAAGCGCAATTTCAACCCTTGGAAGGAAACCATCCAGAAACTAGCTGTATGGGTGAGACTCCTAGGGTTACCGGTGGACTATTATGACAAGAAATTCTTCTTCAACCTAGGAAACAAGATAGGGAAAGCTATAAAAATTGATGAGATGACCCTACTCTGAGCTAGAACACTATATGCAAGAATGTGTGTGGTAGTTGAACTTGGGAAGCTGTTGCTACCAGCATACATTGTGGATGGTAATTTCCTGAAAATTGAATATGAGGGTTTGCACCTCATATGCTTCCGATGTGGCAGATTTGGACATGATAACGAAAGGTGTAGTATGAGGAATTCCCAAGGAGAAACAGAAAAATCCAAAGAGAACAAAGGGGAGGAGATGCGAGTAGAGAGCCCCACCGCCGGCGGTCAAACCATCCAGTGATCGAAGAAGTATGGGGAATGGATGAAGGTGAAAGACCAGAGGAAGGGTAAAAAGGTCTTCTCAAAAATGGGAAACAATGGAGTAGGGCAAAATAAGGACAATAAAGCTGAGAAAAAGTCAGGGGATAGCTTCAGGTTCGCCGTCCTAGACACAGAAGATGATGTGGTTGATATTGACATGGAGGGAGAAGGGGAGAGAATACCGTTGCAAGAGATCTCATAACGCTCCAAAATGCGAATAGACAAGAAAAAAGGAAAAGGTCAGGGGCAAAGAGAAAACAGAAAAAGTAAGGAGGGGATGGCAGAGAGAAACAATGGAAATAAAGAGGTCAAAGGGGCCTCAAGTGGACCCCACGAGCAGAAAGTGGAAAGAAGAGAAATAAGCAGATCAAGAGAGAGGTAAGGAGAAAAAGGCTCATGTGAGGACCTGGGCCAAGGAGAACTGTCGGGAAGTGAGGAGGAACCAAGGCAGCACCCAAGATTGGGCCGAGCCCGACTAACTACGCTTGATCTCAGTTGTGGGGATCATAAAGCAAGCCTAATGAAGGAAGGCTCGTCAAACTATCAGCATAAGCCCCTTTCCAGCAACATTGTGGATTTGGGCCTGTCAAGTGGGAAACCTCCAGACCCAAGTGGGCTGAAATCTCTCATGGGACTGTCTGAGATAGAAGAACTTATGGGAATTGAGAAGGAGGAGGTAACCTCTATGGCGGAAACTCCCTTGGAGCACCTTGAGTGCCGACAGTATGCTGGGACCCAGTAAGTGTTTTGGCCCCTCTTTTCTCTTTGTTTTTATGATTAGTGTATGGAATGTGAGATGAGCAGCCGAAAAAGCTTTCGGGCATGCTGTTAAGGAATTGAATAGGAGATTTTTTTTTGAAAATCTTAGTGTTAGTAGAAACTAGATGTAGTGGGGATGTTGCCCAGAAAGCTATAAAGAGAATGAGATTCAAAAATCAAATTCTTGTTGAAGCTAAGGGTATTTCTGGCGGGATTCGGCTACTGTGGAACAATCAGGACATCATTAAAGAAATAAAAGCACATAAACAATTTTTGCATTGTGAGATCTCTGGAATTGGTAAAGAGCCGTGGTTTTTCACTGCTATCTACGCTAGTCCAAGAGAGAGCGAACAAAAGAGTTGTGGGTGGAATTGGCGCAGATTAGCAAGCATATGAAAAAACCTTGGCTGCTTGCTGGGGATTTTAATGATATCAAATTGGCCGAGGAGCGGCGAGGTGGGACTGAGGTGGATGAAAGGAAATGTCGGAGGTTTCATAACAATATTGTAACCTGCAAATTAATTGACCTCAAGACCGAGGGACCGAAGTTCACGTGGAGGGGCCTGTCTTGAGCTATGCCAATAGGCTCTACAAGAAGCTGGACAGGGTCCTTTGTAATGGTGAATGGCATCAAATTTTTGGTGACACGGTGATTAAAATTGGCCCACACACTCAATCCGACCATCACCCTCTCTTGATTGATCCCATCCCTCACCAAAAGCGATTGGGCGAAAGGCCATTCCGATTTGAGGCAGCCTGGATTCACCATGCAGAGTTTAAGCCTTTCATTCAGTCCAAGTGGGATGCATCTTCTGATGCATGGTAGGCATTGGCAAAATTGGAGAGTGATCTTAGTTACTGGAACACTCACTCCTTTGGGCATATCACTATGAAAAGAAGGAGCTTCTGAGAAGGATAGATGGCATTCAGCGATCCCTACAATAAAGGAAGAATCCCCTCCTTGAAAAACTCGAAGGGGAATTCCAAGAGGAACGCAAACATGTTTTGTGGCAGGAGGAAGTTGTGGTTTCAAAAGGCTAGAACGAAATGGCTTAATGACGGCGACCAAAATACTTTTTACTATCACTTGAAGACTAAGGTTAGGAGAAGTAGAAACAGAGTGACCACGCTGAAAATGAACACAATGCTTGGGTAAAAGGCAAGGAATTGGGCAATTAGTGCGAAAATACTTTGAGAATTTATTTCATGAAGACAAAGTTGTGAGGGGATGGGTGGAGACCAAACATTGTTGGCCAAAGCTTGACTTGACCGAGCTGAGTCTCTTGAAAGACCTATTTCTAAAGAGGAAATTAAAGAGGCCATTTTCTCTATAGGAGCCCTCAAAGCCCCAGGGGCAGACGGCTTCCAAGCCATTTTGTTCCAAAAATGTTGGGCGGAGGTTGGTGAGAGTGTTTGTCGATCTGTGATGGAATTATGGAACAATCCAGCTCGGTTAAGGGAAGTGAATAGAACTCTTGTCACGCTTATCCTGAAGGTGGAGTGCCCGGAAAAAGTTCAACAATTTCGGCCTATATCCTAGGTGTGAGCAAACTAAACCGAAAACCGACGACCAAACCGAACCGAACAAATTTCAGTTTTTCGGTTCGGTTTTGTTCGGTTATAGGGTGCAATTCGGTTTTCCATTTCGGTTTGTTCGGTTAATCGGTTTCGGTTCAGTTAATAAAAATTAAATTCGGTTAAAACCGAAAAACCGAAATATATATATATATATATATTATTTTTTTCTTACCTTTATATATAGTATTATATAATATAATACTATTACATGTATTTTTTTATATATATGATATAATACAATAATACACCCAAAATCTCACCAAAATCAGGTCAAAAAATATCTCACGACTCATTTCACACTTCACGCAATGACACAATCACACCTAAAATCTCAAATTTCTTCTTCATCTTCACGCACAACGGCACATGCACACCATTGATTCTTCATCAATCATCAGTTCTTCATCTTCACCCTCTCAAGGTTTCCTTCATCTGTCCCATCTGCGTCGGCCGTCGGCTCTTCTTCTCAAGGTTTCCTTCTTTTTTTTCTAATGCGTGTGTGTTTGTGATTGTTAAAAGCCTGAAGTTCTGTGAGAAAATCAAAAGGAGAATGGGAAATTGAATTGAAATTAGGGCTATTAAGAGTAAGAGAGGTTTTGAAATGTAAGAGAGGGATTGTTAAAAAAAGTTAGGGCTTTTCTGCTGTAGCTGTCAAACATGAACTCGCAAAGGAATAAACTTTGACCATTCCCACGTGATTGCCCCAAGAAATCACCAAACCTCAAACATGAACTCCCAAAGGAAGAAACTTTGACCATGCCCATGATTTATTGTCGTTGTGGGTATGGTTTCTGTGAGATAAGAAAGGCTAAGAGTGATCTGAAATTTGGGAAAAGCTATTATGTTTGCCCCATCAAAAGGGTACTTTAAAGATATCCCAAGTTTCAAAATATTTTTTTTTGTTTACTGAGTTTTGAACTTGGCTGCTTGTTGTTTCAGGGGAAGAAATGTCGAGACTACTTTATAGGATTTTGTGGTAGTAATGTTGATGAGAGTTATTTAAATCCTCCAAATTATAAGTACCCAATGTGTCCTTGTGCTGTGGGTTAATTAAATGAAAGGGAACATGGATTAATTTGATGGTCTCTAAAGATTGAAATTCTGTTTGAACATGTTGTGTATTTGTTTTAAGAATTCGAACATGTTATCTCAAGAATTTGATTTTAATCTCCAATTCTAATGTGCCTAACTCATTTTTCAAATTTGACATTATGGATGATCAACAAACTGGAGAAGAAGGAATTACTCAATCAAGTGCAGAGAATAAGCAGCCTCCAAAACAAACTGGAAAAAGGAAGGTTATTAAGCCGAGATCAAAAGCATGGGAACATTTCACTAAGTATATAAATGATGCTGGTGAAGTTAAAGCTAAATGTAACTATTGTGGAAAAGATCTTGCTGGTGATTCAAAAAACAATGGAACCGCATCACTTATCAACCATGCGAAGATTTGCACTGAGAAGCCCCCTCCTGAAGACCTTAAACAATCTCAATTATGTTTTGATGCAGATGGTAAAACAGGTCTTGGAACTTGGAAATTTGAGCAAGATGTTGTTAGGAAATACTTGTCATATATGATTATTATGGATGAGTTGCCTTTCAAGTTTGTTGAAGGGAATGGGTTCAAGTTATTCATGTCTAAATCGCAACCAAGATTCGCCATTCCATCAAGATGGACGGTAGCCCGTGATTGTTTTCAAGTTTATTTTGATGAGAAGATGAAAATAAAAGAATATTTCCACGATAGAAAACAAAGGGTATGTCTCACAACTGATACTTGAACTTCAATTCAGAGAATAAATTACATGTGTGTTACTGCTCATTTTATTGATGATTTGTGGACTTTGAGAAAAAAGATTTTAAATTTTGTTCCTATTTTTAGTCATAAGGGGATGAATATTGGAATGGAAGCTGAAAAATGTTTACAGGAATAGGGAATTGATAAAGTGTTAACAGTTACATTTGATAATGCAAGCTCTAATGATGTTGCATGTAGATATTTGAAAGATACGATTATAAAATGGGGATAGTTGTTTATGAAGTGTGAATATTTGCATGTTAGATGTGTTGCGCATATAGTTAATTTGATTGCTACTGATGGATTGAAAGAAATAGGGCATTCTGTGACCAAAGTTAGAGAGGCTGTTCGCTTCATAAGGCAATCACCTTATAGGATGAATGGTTTCAAAGAGTGTTGTGTGGATGAACTGATTTTGACCAAGAAGTTGCTTTCTTTAGATGTCTCTACTAGGTGGAATTCTACCTATTTAATGTTAGAGACAGCTGAAAAATTTGAGGGAGTCTTTAGAAGATATGAGCTTAAAGATCCTTACTTTCGAATTGATCTTGATGCTGAAGATGGTGTTCCTCAAAGTGAAGATTGGGAAAATGTTAGGAAATTAAACTTGATGTTGAGTCATTTTTATGAGCTTACTAAGCGTGTATCTGGCTCTTTATATGTGACATCCAATATTTTTTTTAAGAAGTTTATGGGTTATATCGGTTTTTGGATGAATGGACAAAAAGTGAAAACTTTGAATTGGCAAACATGGCAACAAAAATGAAAGAGAAATATGACAAGTATTGGGGAGATCCTTCCAAGATGAACAAGCTTTTGTATGTTGCTGCTGTTCTTGACCCTCGATATAAATTAGATTGGTTCAATTTGCTTTGTCAAATTTGTATGAGGGTGAAGTTAGTGAGAAGATGGCTATGGAGATTAGAAATGTTCTAACTTCTTTGTATAATGAATACAATAAAGGTACATGTGCTTCCTCAGCTCAAACTGAAAGGGAATCAGTGCATATCTCTCAAGTAGACCTTCATGGTGATGATGATGACCCTAAGCTCAGATTTAGAAAGGTACTTGATATGGAGAAGAAAGCGTATAAGAGTAGACGGTTAGGTGGAAAAACTACTAGAACAGAAGTTGATAAATATTTAAATGAGGATCAAGAGGAAGAGTCTGATGATTTTTCAATTTTAGATTGGTGGAAGGTGAATAGTGTGAGATTTCCCATCCTTTCTCTTATAGCTAAAGATGTCTTAGCTATGCCAATTTCCACGGTTGCTTCGGAGTCTACATTTAGCACTGGAGGTCGAGTTTTAGATCCATTTAGCAGCTCTCTAACTCCTAAAATTGTGCAATCCTTAATTTGTTCTCAAGATTGGTTAAGAGAATCGGCGTATTTTGTAGAAGAGGAGGAAGAAGATGTAAAAAAGATAGAGCTAGGTAATATTTTACTTATTCTTCATTTGTGATTATTTTCTTGGTTTTACTTCACAATGATAAAATGTGATTTGAAGCTTTGGCTTTGTTTTTAATTTGCAGATTTGCAGAAAATTGCATTGGAAACAAATGTTGATATTGTGTAGATGCAACATGGGAGAGATTGCAAGATTTGTAAGTTTTCAATGCTCGTTATATTATTTTGTTTTCAATGTGAGTCTAAAATGAAAGTCCCATTATTCACATTGGTGTGATGTGCGGTTCCTGACTTGTTATCAATATTCAGCTTTTATATTCAGTTTTGAATCTTAGATTCATTCATGCCACGTGCATTAATATTCCTGGATTGGTTCTAGAAGATGTTATTATATATTTATATATCATTGTTTCTGTTGTTGATTTATTGATTTATCCTAGTTATAGAAGATTTTAATGTCCCTTATTATGCTTTGTAATCACAGACAATTAGAAGAAATGGCTGAGGAAGGCAAGGCAGGAGGCTGAATCATTGAGACAAAGCTTGGACAAATATTTTGAAGAAAATTAATTTTAGTTTATTTGAACTTTGAATTATGTTTAAAGTGTTTTGTATTTGTCGTGCCTATTATGTAAATGTAATATTGTGTAATGTTACATTTATAAATGTGTAATGTTATCCTTGTGTAATGTTCTGCCCTACTATATCCTTGTGTAATGTTATCTATAAATGTGTTTCCAAAATGATAGTATCAAGAATCAAGAATATCCTGCCAGAGATTGTTTCCCCCTACAAGCCAGCTTCGTCCCCGAGAGGAATATACATGACAATATCATCATTGTTAATGAGATGCTTCACTCTATGAGAAGAAAGAAAGGCAAACAAGGATATATGGCAATTAAAGTAGACCTTGAAAAAGCATATGATAGAATCAATTGGAATTTCATGGAGAAATTTTAGAGGAGTTACACTGGCCTGATCAGTTCATTCAGAGAGTTATGAAATGTATAAACACCACATCGACCAGTATCCTGTGGCATGGAGAGAAATTGGAACCGTTTTCCCCCTCACGGGGGATACGACAAGGCGACCCTATCTCCTCGTACTTATTTGTGCTTGGAATAGAAAACTCACACACATGATCCTGGATAGAGTGAGAGACAAACAGTGGAGAGGAGTGAAAGCGGGTCGAAATGACCCTATAATTACTCATATGATGTTTGCTGACGACTTGGTACTATTTGCTGAAGCTAACATTAAAACTATAACTGTTGTGTTAAATTGTTTGTAGGTATTCGGAGAGATGTCAAGTCATAAGGTGAGCATGGAGAAAACAATCATCTATTTTCCCCCGAATGTGGAGGGCAGAGAGAGGAGAAGTATCTGCCAACATAGTGGATTTAGAGCAGTTGATGAATTAGGCAAATACATGGGAGCGAATGTGACATTTCCTAAGAGGCGAAGACAAAAGTTCCAACATGTGGTGGAGAGAACGAGGAGACGGCTCCAAGGTTGGGAAGCCTCGACTCTTTCATTGGCAGGCCGCTTAACTCTCACGCGATCAGTCACAAATGCCATGGCAAATTATCCTATGCAGCATGATAGTGTGCCTTTAGGCGTGATTGATGATCTGGAGCAGCTTCAACGGAAATTTGTGTGGGGAGATTCAAATGATTAGAGAATGTGGCATGCAGTAGCGTGGGGAACACTTTGCCAACCAAAAGAGCAAGGAGGGGTGGGTCTAAGTTCTCTAAGACTAACAAATGATGCTTTCCTAAGAAAAACTCTCTGGAGACTTCACACCAACCCCACTAACCTCTGGGCACAAGTGTTACTTGGCAAATACGACAAGGGATGGGACTTGAAAGACAAGCCACCGACTAAGAATATTGACTCACAGCTATGGAAAGGACTCGCAAGGGTCTGGGATAATTTCAATAGACAGGTCAGAAGAATCACAAATGAGCAAGGGGAGGATACCTTAGTTTGGAAGCTTACTCGTCATGGAGATTTCACTACAAAGAGTGCATACCAAGAGATGTTAGGAACATCAGGAAACCCCCACAAGCATACATGGTAGAGAATTTGGAAGCTTAAAACACCAGAGAGGATTTGGGTCTTCATGTGGAGACGTATGCATAATAGAATCCCGACTATGCAAATCACAAAGAGGTGGGAGAATAGATCAGGGATGTGCCCTATTTGCAACCAAAGCGAAGAAGATATTGCCCATGCCTTGAGAGACTGTCACGCAGCAACACTATTATGGAGGAAGTTGGTGCCACCTGAACAAAGAGTGGAGTTCTTTGGGACCAATGGCAAACAATGGCTTGGTGATAACATGAAAACGAGAGGCAAGGAGGAGGGCACGGTTTTGCCTGAATTCTTTGCAACATGCTGCTGGAAAATTTGGGGTTGGAGAAACCAATTCATGTTCACTGATAAAGGAGGAATTCCCAACTCAGCTAAAATTGAAGTTCGCAAATTTGTGGCATCCTACTTCCAAAGATGGAATTATGAGCAGGAACAAGAGCGAAGGGAGGAAGTAAGAATGATCCGATGGAATCCACCACAAGAGGGATGGTGCAAACTGAACTCAGATGGCAGCCTAGCAGTAGGAGGAGGAGCTGGATGTGGAGGAGTTATAAGGGGAGAAGAAGGAGAGTGGATATGGGGTTCTCTAGGAAGCTGCAGGAGGAGACTGTGCTAGCTGTGGAAGCATGGGGATTCCTGGAAGGGCTCAACGCGTGCTGGCAAATGGGTCTCAGGAGGATTGAAGTTAAATGTGATGCTAGTGAACTGGTCAAGCTCATACAGGACCAATGCTACAAAAATATCAGGGTTGAACCTTGGTTGGGCATAAAAACCATGCTAGAGAAGGAGTGGCAAATTCGCGTGAACCACATCCCTCGGGAAGGGAATAGATGCGCAGATAAGCTGGCAAGCCTTAGCAGGTGGCAATGCAAGGAATTTGTAGAATGGAGAGCACCACCGAAAGACATACTTGGGATCTTGCTAGAAGATTAACAAGGAGCTGCAACACCTAGGATACTTAGTACAGTAGTGTAATGGGCGTTTGCCCCTTTCTGTCACAAAAAAAAACTTGTATTCCATTTTTCCATCTCTTGTCAAGATTCCAATGTCAAAATGCTCAAGGATGTACCTTGAAATAGTTATTTATCATATTCTACCCTTAGCCAATAGTTATGTATTAAAATTGGGTCTTCACCCAATAATGTCAACACTACCTCCTTCAACTCTATTACAAATCATATTAATACTCATTACAAATGTAACTTTAACTCAAGATTTTTCAAGCAAGTTACAAAATATTTATAATCCTTGCACTTGCCATGTTTTAGTAACAACTTAAACATCCACAAGCCAAGAATCAGTTTGGTTCATGAGAAAGAAAATAAGGAAACATGGAAATTCGCATACATAAAGAGTTATTGATGTACAACCATTCATATCTTCTTTAACAATCTTGGATAGTACTAATATAATGATAGTTGCTTCATATATAAATCCGACTTGAAAAAGAACAAACAAAAACCAGTCAAATATAGCAATAAGGGAACATAAGAAGATGCTATTCACCAGAATTTTCAAAGTTTAGATTCAAGAATCTAACTACTTTATTATACATTTTTAGAATTAACAACTAGCTTGACAATATCCACCGCAATAGGCCATTGATATCCAAGTAAATGATAGTATGAACTACCCAAGCTTTAACATCTTATTGCAGGCAAAACAAAAAAAACCTTACCCAAATCACCCCCACATTTGTTAAAAATTAATTATTTAATTAACCAAATATCAGATTTAGTTTAACCCTCAATACATGCAAAAATACTCTCCATAACTGATAAAATTTCCAGATTAAGCTCCTATATACATTAATCATTCAATTTAATTCACAAAAACTATATCAAACAATTAACTTCATAACAACACAATAGTCACATTTAAAGTTATCCTTTTACAAAAACCAAGCAAGTCAAAAACTCAGAATCAAACAATCAAAGTAGAAATATCAAAGTCTGTATTTAAAGGAAGAGAAGGAAGCTTTCATTTAAGTACTACATCCCCAAAGCCCATAAATCAATTCGGCACTCACTCAAATCTCACCCAAAATCGCAGAAAAGTAGGGTTTAAACGGAATGGCTTGGCTGACCGGAGTTGGGTGTCGTTTCGCCTTCAGAGCCGTTGTGATACTCGCCAGTTGTCGCCAAAACTGGGATGCTGGAGAAGGACGAAAGGAGCCGGTGGATTTGAGATCCTATAACTAAGCTCTCCTCTAATTTCCTTCAAACAATTAACTACATAACAACACAATAGTCACATTTAAAGTTATCCTTTTACAAAAACCAAGCAAGTCAGATACTCAGAATCATACAATCAAAGTAGAAAGATCAAAATCTGTATTTAAAGGAAGAGAAGGAAGCTTTCATTTAAGTACTACATCCCCAAAGCCCATAAATCAATTCGGCCCTCACTCAAATCTCGCCCAAAATCGCATAAAAGTAGGGTTTGAACGGAATGGCTTGGCTCACAGGAGTTGGGTGTCGTTTTGCCGTCGGAGCCATTGTGATACTCGCCAGTTGTCGCCGGAAATGGGACGCTGGAGAAGGACGAAAGGAGCCGGTGGCTTTGAGATCCTATAACTAAGCTCTCCTCTAATCTCCTTCCAATTTTTGAAGCACGATTGTGTAATACTTTTATCCTTGAAAATACATCCGCTCCAACAATAGCTCCCAGATATCTAAAAGTCATTTCTCAGCTTTTGTTAACACATTCGGTCCATTGTAGCATCCTGAACCATTCTCCTACCATAATTCACTTTAGTTCATATTTTAGGATACCATAATAGAAGCTTTACTCAGAGTTACAAGAATTTAATTTATCAAACATCATCAAATCAAGCTCCTTGACTAAATCTGAAATTCCCCAGTTTTGTATACCAAATGAAACACATCAGCTCATTGCACAATCCAATGGGCCTCCATTCTCTATTGTAACATTGTTCTTATTAACAACTATTTACAGTATGAAACAGTCCACTACCTTAACTGTAAAACTGTACTAAATAAATCAAACCATTTACAGAAAGTAGCAACAGAAAAAGAAGCTAGGAAAAAGAACACACATTCATTCAAAATCATATATTACACAAAAGTTATTTCAAGCATAAATCGTTATCAATCAATATATAATATAAATCTCATCCCACAAACCCCTAGCTTATGTAGATGCTCACTATTCTGTAGCTCCTAAATATTTTGATTTTCTCAGTAGCTATCTTCATCACCTTTTCGCCATTCTCACTCTTTCAACCTTTATTGTTCCTCAGAAAACCCATTATAGTTTTGGTATTTGCAGACACTTAAAATGGATCAAATGATGTTTATAGAAGAAGAGTGACACGCCTTCATTCTTCATATGGCTTTCTCCGCTGCTTTTCTTTTCTTTCATCATTTTTTGTCCTTTTTTTACAGCACACATTTTCTTCAATATTTTTGCCTTCTACTTTCTCCTTCTTTTGTTTGGTGAGCCCCGTCATATGTTTTTCCTCTTTTTTTTCTGTTGCTTTGTTTTTGAAAGAGACGAAGTATATTAATTATCTTATATGTACATAGGGTGGTGGTCTACACATAAAACTGCAAGATAACATAGACTATCTCTCTTGCTTTTAATTTTACCACTGTCTTGTAATGCTTTTTCTTAAACTAAAATCATGTAAAATAAGTTCAGTATTTTTTCCCAAAAAACAGGCCTGGAAGATACAAATCAATATTTTAATATACTCATCTTTTTTCAGTGATATTTAACTTTTCTCAATAATTTTTTTACTAAAAGTTTCAGATCTAGTCCAATAGATTTTTTATATCATTAAAATATTTTATGATTCTTTAATAAAACATATTTATAATAGCCTGCAACTTGTATTCACTAATGAAAAGAGTTTGTCCCTAGGCTAACTATTTCAAAGTCCAAAACAGAAAAAGAAAATAAAGGATCTTTATTCAGACAGTTTGGCCAATAAAAAAACTGAAAACAATAACCCTGTAAAAATACAATTTGAGGAGAAGTTTTTCATGTTTTATGAAATGCAAATGAGATAAATAAAACTAGACCTCAGTTCAATCTTTTAAGTCAAAATTCAAAAGGACATTAGTTTTTATCACTTTCGATTTTCTAGAAATAGATTTCAACTTTCATTTGTTCAAAAAAAATTGTTTTCTTAGTTCAACTTTATTGAATTTACTTAGCCTTTTGTTTGGTTGAAAGTTTAGTGCCAATCTCCATGGGAACAATAATGTATATTATTTGTGATTCGTGTGTTCGTGTGTTTGCTGTCAATGCTATACGATGAACAATAATACTTAGGCAATAGTTAATTGATATTTTATTTAATCCTTCAATATATAGTACCAAGAACAATCATACAATTATTTCCATTTAAAATTAAAAGTGATTAGAAGTTACTTGAAGGCTTTAGGTACACTCGAGGATTATCAATGAACAATCATGTGCTTCTAGTCCTACTTGTATTTTATCATCTTTAAAAATTTCGTTATTAGGACGCCATAAATCAAAGCCTGATTCACAAGAGCTGAATGTTCTGCCAGGAAAACGAGATCCTAAGTGTGATATCTTGATCCACATGTTATACCACTCATCGCTTAGGTTGAAAATTGCAAAGTAGAATCGACTCACTGTTATTATTGCAAAAAAAAAAATGGTATGAGTATAATGATTATTTATGACAAGTATGATATAAAGAATGCTATATATAAAAATATAATAAAAACACTGGGTTAATTTATAGAGTATTGAGAAATTCATTTTAAATAAGTGACAAGGTCATAATATCATCGAAATGGAAGTTATGTTTCAGTGACTTCTTTTTTGAATATGAGCACTCACATCATAAAATAAATGAGTCATTTCTCGCAACTTAAATTCATCATTTAAAATTTGCGGGAAAATTAATTGGAATGACTGAATATGAGTGTGTAAAAATGGAATATGATTTTTATCAAAAAAAAAAAAAAATGGAATATGATAAACAATTAATGCATATAAATATTCCATATGAATAATTAAAACTGGAAGGATAAAAAATTTGAAGCATACCTCTGCTACCAGGTTTGGTACCAGTTTTGCCAGTTGCAACCCAGAGTCGAAGTGGATTAAGGTCTGGTGCTTCATACTGTCATCAAAAGCCGAAGTGATAAGATATATATATATTAAAACATTAAAGAATACATTATGTGTGTGTGCATATGTACGTATATATTCATTTTGCTATAGTCTATTAATTCTTTAATTAATTTCCTTTGTAAAAATATCATTTTGGTTTATTTAAATCCGCAAAGGCCTTAATTAATATATACCTGGTATATAGCTACATTATACACTTGAGTTTACATCCCAGTGAGTGAAATTTTGTTCGAAGTTTTCTAATGCGACTAACAATAGAAATACTTCCAACACATACACACATATATGTTTAATATACCTCAATGTTGTTTGAACTATGTGCGTTTACTTCTAGAATGCCAGGATGAGAAAGCAAATTTACTAAGTTGTCATCAATACTCCTCAAGTCCCCACCAATCATAAGAGGAGATTTTGCCATCGCAAACAAAGTTAGCTGTCAAAAGTAGGAATATAATTAAATATACACATGCACATGTCTGCTTTTATTCAATCGTAATTGAATGGTCAATGATAAAAATATAATTTAGAGCGAAACCTGAGTTCTTTGCTCTATAGGTGAAAGTTTACAATCCCGGTTTGGACCATGGTTCACGTCTACAAAGTGAAATAGCAGGGGGAGTTTTAAGATTATATGACACCCTCTAGTACACACGCACATATCAAACATTCTACGTACTTTTGCATAGCATTACAGTTTACAAAAATCTTTTGGTCATTTTCAGCAAAATTGTAACTTTTTTACATTGATTGGACTGTTTTATACTAGCGAAGCCTTATATAGGGTAACCAAATCAATTATATATTTGACGCATTGGCCATTAATTCCATACAAAAGTCTTTCAATAGTAGTTTTTATCTAAAGTACCTTTTAATTAAAACATGGCTCAATCCACATTATAATCTCTCCACGTACACACATTTATAGTATTGTAATACATACCGGCGTTTCGCGAGGCCAAAACGCCGGTATGTATATTTTAATATTTTTTAAAGAGGGGTGGCATTTTTTTTAAAATTAAAATAAATGCATAGCGGCGTTTCTGGCTTGCGCCGATATGCAATTTATCTTTTTTTTTTTAAATCATAAATGCACATCGGCGTTTTCAGAAACGCCGATATGCGTATTCATTTAATGACATTAAATGAATACACACATCGGTGTTTTGAGAAACGCCGATGTGTATTAAAATATTATTATTCTTCGGCGCTACATCAGAAACGCCGCTAAGCACCCCCAAAAACGCCGGAAAGTTTGTGTCTATATATACCACCGACAGATTGCATTTGGGCGTTTCTAAAAAGCGACAGAGGGGCCCACCGAATTTCTGTCTGCCAGTTACAGTTTATATATTGTGTTTCTCCTATACATATGTCTCGGTGTGGCGGTAAAGATCCCATAGACGAGGAAGAGCAGCAGCGACTGCGCAACGAGGAAGAAGCCAGGCGTATAGAAGCTCTTCGGAAAGAGAAAGAGCAGGAACCTATTCCCCCGTCAGTGTTGCAGTACGTCAGTCCCCCTCTTTCTACTGTACCGTGGAGTCCTTTCGGCTTTGGTGGGGACCCAGGAGTGTCGCAGGACAACCTCTGGGAAGACTTGGGGAGTGGCGTCAATATCAGCTAAGAGGAAATGAACCAGTTTATGAATGAGCAGGAGAGGGAGGAGAGGCAGGAGAGGGAGGGGAGCTCGAGCTCGAGTAGCGACGGTGACGGTGGTGGCGGCGAGGAGGACGATGATATGCCTGTGCCGCAGGTTCTTATTGCCCTGAAGAGAGGGAGGAGGTCCACTTCTGGGAGTGGATTTGTGGTGAATGTCAGAGGTATGTAATTAATTTGATATATTGATTTAATGCATGTAGTAACTAATATATTTATATCAATTATCTGAAATGTGTTTTTTCCTTACAGATATCAATGACGTTGTCACCAACAAGAGGCTGGACCAGAAGCAGGTGCATTCGCTTCCGGGGAATGAGAGGGTTGAGCTGCCATATTTCGAGGAGACTGGGCAGCCAACCAAGGATGTCGGCGTCCTATATAACCGCTACTGCCGCCTGCTCGGTAGGGATTTCCGGCGCTTCCCAATCGACCCAGTCGACTGGAGGAAAGTTCCGAAGGTAATTTGAATTTCCAAATTTTATAATTACGTGAAATAATATATTTATTTAGTTTTACTATTATTAATTGTCAAAATTTCCTATTGCAGAGGAAGTGGTGGATCCCCGACAGCGGGAAGCTAAAGAAATTCACGATATCTATGATCGGGGATTCTTGGAAGGACGAGAGACTCAAGCTGTACAAAGAAAGGGCCGAGGGGGGGGCGAGGTCTAGGGAGGAGGTGGAGAATATGGCGCCCGACGGAGTCGATCCTGAACAGTGGAGGCGGTACATCGGCTGGAGGATGTCCGACCTGGGTCAGGCGAGGTCAGAGCGGGGCAAGAAGGCAAAGGCACAGCAACAGGTTGCTCACACGACTGGGAGCAGACCCATGATTGTCGGCTATGACGAGATGGTAATTAATATGTACTAGTCTTTGATTTTTAATTATTAACTATATTATAACGATTATTTTTTGACGTTTCAAATATTTCAGTTGCAGGAGGCCAAGACAAAGGGCGTCAAGAAGGGCGTCTTCCGCGACTTTATCGTTCAGGCGCGCAGCCGCAAGGATGGGAAACCTGTTTCCCAGAAGGCTGCCGAGCATATCAAGAAAGTCGCGAAGGCACAGGCGAATGTGGAGGCCAGGGCGACCCCCGATTCTCAAGAGGGGGAGAGCGTGAGCCCGAGGCCCTTTGCCGAGGTCGCTGCTATCCACGCGGAGATTGGGACTCCGGATCCTGCCGGACGCGTGCCAGGTCTTGGCTTTGGTGCCAGACCCACTCAGCTCTTCACTTCTTCCGGAAGTCGCGGGACCCAGGGCTACTCACCTGCATCCTCTGGGGCGACTCAACATGCCCGGCAGCAAGAGGACAGGCTGCGGGCGAGCGAGCTGGAGCTCGAAGAGCGTGAAGCCAGGGTGAAGGCAGATGAGGATAGGCTGGCGCGCGAGTATGAAGCCTGGCGGCAGGCGCATGAGCAAGAGGTCGCTGATTGGCGCGCGGAGTTTAAGCGCCAACAAGAGGAGTTCTTTAGGGCGCAGGAGCGGAGGTGGGAGGAACGTGATCAAGCCTCCTCATCACGTGTTCGTCGCCGACGCCGACACTCTGCAGAGGATGAGGATGAGGATGAGGATCGTGTAGATTAGTTTTTTTTATTTGTTTGGACTTTGTTTATTGTAATTTTGTTTTGTACTTTTATTTTAATTATTGTACGTTTTTATATTTTTGTAAATACAAGTTTATTATTGGCAACCGTTATTGCATTTATATTTAATTACTAACTAAATATTACAAGAAAATTGAACTAAATACGATAAAAACTGCGAATATTTATTTATATATACATACATTCGGTTCATTCCTTACAAACAAAAAAATAATCGTTTCATTCATCACCATCTTCACGGTCTCTAACAGAAGGTACCGGTTCATCTCCTTCGGGCATTAGGTAGTCGGAATTATTAGGAGCAACCAGTTGAGCAGTTTCAGTTGTCGCGTCTAAATTCTCGTCCCCCATATCGTACACATCGCGAGTTTTCACCTGAATCACCATGTGCCAATCTTTGTTTTTAGGATCAGGAACATAATAAACCTGCTGCGCTTCGTCAGCAATGATGTATGGCTCGTCGTCAGGTAATGCCCCTGTGTGGAAGAGTCTCGAGAAATTCACGGAGGTAATACCGAGAACGTCAACTTTCTTGCCTCTTTTTCCCCTAGTGTCTGCCTGATTTAACCGGTTCCTAGTCGCCTTGGGGTTAAAATCACAATTTAAATCCAAGGATTGCAAATAGGGTGCAATCCCCGGGTCGTCTCACTTTGTGGAGTCCTTTAACTACCCTAATTAAGCTAAATGCAAATAAGAATTGATATAAAAGGGGTGTGATTTTTGGTGTTTTGAAACATTGATTAAATTTACTAAAATAAAGCAAAACTTGTTTTTGGTTGTTTTTAGTTTATGAAGAGATAAATTGCTTAGGTTTAAAATCAAATTAACGAAGGAGGGCTTTGGTGATGATCTTATGGTGCAAATGCTTCTTTTAAAGATATGGGAGTTCAAAAGGGTCACCAAGTTTTATATAAAAACCCCCAAGCAATCACTTGGGGTCATCCAACTACAATCAATAATCAACTAAGCAACCACTTGAAATTGATTATTGCTTGCAATTGGATTTAAGATCCCTTGGTGTGTATTAGAAACAAGTTTGTAAATCGAAATCCTCTTTAAGGAAGTGCAACCACAACAACCTAATTGAAGCACTAGCTATTCAAACCAAGCAACCACTTAAAGCATGAAAAGCATCATGAATCAATTCACATAGGAAATAAGGAAATCCATAACATTCAACATACAAACTTAGTATCCAATACATATGATATCAATCCATCACAAATAGAAAGATAAAGTCATGTCTCTATCCAAAATACATGAGGAATAGCAACCACATATCCCAAATATACAATGAAAGAGCATGAAACAAGAGAAACTCCCCTATGAAGCCCATGAAGCTTTGCACCATCTTCTCATCACCAAATACCCAAGAATGTTTAGCCACTCATAGTAGATGAAAGCCCAAATTCGCCCAAGGGTGCTGCCATGGAAGAAGATGGAGGTTGGAGAAGGTGGGTGGTAGAAATGGGGTGGAAATAGTAGTAGAAGAGAGGAATGATGAGAGGTTTGGAGTGGAATGAGGTGGATTTGAGTGGGGATTGAGAGGAATGATGAAAAACCTAAGAGATCTTGATATTTTCGACCTTGGGGAAGCTTAGGAATGGTTTGGGTCATGATAGGAAGCTTTTATAGGTCCAAGAAACCCTAAAAATCGCGTCTGATTTTTTTACAGAGTCAGGCTCGCCAGTGGCTCGCCAACTGGCGAGCGAGTGACGAGTTACCCGAATGTACTCGCCAGTGGCTCGCCAACTGGCGAGCGAGTGACGAGTTACCCGAATGTACTCGCCAGTGGCTCGCCAACTGGCGAGCAAGTGGCGAGTGGCTCGCCAGTGGCTTGCCAGTGGCTCGCCAGTTGGCCTGCCTCAGGACTAAAATGCAAACTTCATCCAGAAACGTTATTTTGACCCTTTTTCTTGAATCTTCACCTTCAACCTCCCAACCTACATATTCAAATGTCTCAAAGGTAGCATCAAAATGTTCTTGAAAACATGTAAAACATTATAGCATGCTAAAAAAGCCTAAATTGCCCTTAATTAGAACAAATTCCAACAACTAGTGCAATAGTTAGAATCTATGCAAATTAGGTGCAATTATCATCAAAACATGCATTAATTCAATGGATTTGGCCATGAAAATATATGCAAAAGTCTGGTGCAATCATTTCCCCCACACTTAGACCTTTGTACTCCTGGACAAAGGGTACATTGCCAAGAATACAAGATTTTAACAAATCAGTAGTCATCAAGTTAGCATGAATCAATAGGCAAGGATATGCATAATGAGAATTGGCAATGCAATTGGACATGACTTATGGCGATGAGAACTCTCAAGATAATAGTGTTTCACACTCCTCACCTAATGTGGAATTTGTCACTCTACTTGCTCAATAAACAATTTAACCATAGGCTTGTGACTACTCTAATATCTCCACTATGCATGCACTCATGAATGGATCAAGAGGACTTTGTGGGGTTAAAATGATGGAGAAGGCTAATAATGAATGATGAATAATGGAATAAAGTCAATGACCAATTATGCAAACAATTATCCACCACATATAAATGCAATACAACAAATGGTAACTCAAGTCATAACAATTCCATACTAGCATACTACATGCCACTGTTTTTTCTCAATTTTCTTTTCACAAGCACTTTGTGCTTCCTCTCATTTCTCTTCACACTATGCCTTTGACATACATTAGCACTTTGTGCTTTTACTCTTTTTTTCTTGGCCTTTGGCCACATTTTATTCTTTCTCTCTTTAGGCTCTCGGCCTCTTTTTTTTTTACTATGTAGCATGCTTTTTCAAATCATACAACAATACAAGAACAATGGAAATGCAAGTATATGCTATGGATGAATGTTTCCAAATTGGTCAAGGTGGAAGAAAAGAAAGTGATGGCCCAAAGGGGTGAAACAACGGATATATTTGTTGGTTAAGTGTTTGGGTCATAGGGTTTAGAAATGAATGCCTCAATCATATCCAAACATGAATACATAAGCTTTGACTAAGAGTAGAAACAAATTCTAGAAATTGAATAATTTACAAGTCACTCTTGAAATGAATTAAAGACTCAAAAATCCTCACAAGAAGGGCTACTCTCATGCCAACGATAAGTCTAATTGCAAGGCCAATTGACAAAATGCATATGCTTGGTATTGATTCAATACTAACTTGTTGAAAATTTGGTAGGTTCTAATCTTGCCCCATAGGTTTTCAAAAGTTTTTTTTTTTTCACATTAGGTTTGAAAGAAAAAAGTGAAAAATTCGAAGTTTGGAAGAAATTTTTTTTTTTTGAAAAATTGACACTAATGTGGAAATGGCACAAACCCAATGAATCAAACATGAGCACCACAAGTCTCTCCCCCACACTGAAATTTTGCATTGTCCCCAATGCAACATGGTGCAATAAGAGAATGACATCATAAGGGGTTCTTATTGAATTGAAATACAACTACATCTACTTTTATTAATAGGATGTCCCTCCCCCACACTTCTATGCAAACACAAGATAATATAATGACCACAATTAAGCTCAGATGCACAAAATAAAACAAGTTAAGGGAAAGGGACAACCTGGCCTCATGGAGGCTTCAATGAAGACTCATGGTAGGATCTGAGGAGGTGGCCATTGGAAACAAACTCTTTGCCGCTACTCTCCTCAACTAACTGCATCATTCCATACTTGTTGACCTTGATCACTTTGTATGGCCCAACCCAATTTGATGTGAGCTTTCCATGACCGTGGCGGAAACGGGTTTGGTACATAAGGACTCGGTCTCCAACATTGAAGTTTTGATTAAAGATCTTGCTATCATGAAGCAACTTGGTCTTTTCCTTATAAAGCCTTGAGCTCTCAAAGGCATGGAGGCGCAACTCATCCAGTTCTTGCATTTGGAGCATTCTTTCTTTCCCAGAAGCATCCAACTCCATGTTGCATTGTTTAATGGCCCAATAAGATTTATGTTCCAACTCCACCGGCAAGTGACAAGCTTTCCCAAAGACAATCCGGTAAGGAGACATACCCAAAGGGGTCTTAAATGTTGTCCGGTATGCCCACAATGCATCATCAAGCCTATCACTCCAGTCCTTCCTTGATGGCTTCACAATTTTTTCAAGAATGTGCTTTATATCCCTATTTGACACTTCTGCTTGGCCATTTGTTTGTGGATGATAAGGGCTGGACACTCTATGGGCAACTCCATACTTAGTAAGTAGGCTATCAAGAAGCTTGTTGCAGAAGTGGGTGCCTCTATCACTAATCAAACCTCTTGGTACACCAAATCTACTAAATATGTTGGACCTTAGGAACTTGGAGACTGTAGGTGCATCATCCTTACGTGTTGGAATAGCTTCTACCCATCTAGAGAGATAATCAACAGCAAGCAAAATGTAGATATAACCCGATGAAGGTGGAAAGGGTCCCATGAAGTCTATCCCCCAAACATCAAAAAGCTCACAAACTAAGATTGGCCTTTGTGACATCTCGTGTCTCTTTGTCACACTTCCCCCAAATTTCTGACACTTGTCACAAGATTTGCAGAACCCATAAGCATCTTTAAAAAGAGTTGGCCAATAAAATCCTGCTTCTAAGACTTTCCTTGCAGTCTTCCTAGAACTATAGTGTCCAGCACAAACCATTGAGTGGCAAGCAAAGAGTATATCATAGGACTCAGACTCTGGGACACACCTTCGAATGATCTGATCATTGCAAAGTCTCCACAGGTGAGGATCTTCCCAAAAATAATGGTGAGCTTCTTTCTTTAACTTTTGCACTTGGAATGGAGTCATATCCTCCGGAGTGAGTTCACAAACAAGATAATTAACAATAGGGGCATACCAAGGCTCCTCAACCTCAACCAAGCACAAGGAGGAATCAGGGAAATTGTCACAAACAATGTCAGAAAGATCTACTCCTCTAGTGTTCTCCGGAAGTCTACTCAAGTGGTCGGCTACCAAGTTGGCATTGCCGGCGCGATCCTTGATATGTAGATCAAACTCTTGCAACAAAAGTGTCCACCTCAGGAGCCTAGGCTTTGAGTGAGGCTTGGTGAACAAGAACTTGAGAGCTGCATGGTCAGTAAAGACAACAACCACAGAATGCAACAAATATTGTCTGAATTTATCTAATGCAAAGACAATGGCAAAAAGCTCTTTTTCAGTTGTGGTATAATTCCTTTGTGCACAATCCAAAGTCTTTGATGCATAGGCAATCACATGTGGTTTCCCATTGTGCCTTTGACCTAGCATGGCACCAACTGCATAGTTGGAGGCATCACATGCCAATTCAAAGGGCAATGACCAATTTGGAGCAATGAGAATAGGAGGCTCCAAGAGTGCTTGCTTCAAGGTTTCGAAAGCTTGTATACATTTTTCATCAAACACAAAATCAACATCTTTTTGAAGCAAATGAGAGAGAGGTAATGCAATATGGGAAAATCCCTTGATGAAGCGTCTATAAAAGCCTACATGTCCCAAGAAAGAGCGAAGCTCTTTGATGCAAGTGGGATAAGGCAAAGACGAAATCACCTCAGTTTTAGCTTTATCTACTTCTATGCCACGATGTGAAACTAAGTGTCCTAGAACAATACCATGTGTGACCATGAAATGACACTTTTCATAATTTAAGACCAAATTCTTTTCAACACACCGGGCCAAGACTCTCTCAAGACTATGCAAACAAGTATCAAATGAATCACCAAAGAGGGTAAAATCATCCATGAAGACTTCCAAGCAATCATCAAGCATATCAGAGAAAATGCTCATCATGCATCGTTGGAAGGTACCCGGCGCATTGCATAGACCAAAGGGCATGCGCCTATAGGCAAAAGTACCAAATGGACAAGTAAAGGTAGTCTTTTCTTGGTCCTCGGGAGCTATATGAATCTGAAAATACCCGGAATAGCCATCTAAGAAACAATAGTGACTGCGACCCGCCAACCGTTCCAACATTTGGTCAATGAATGGAAGGGGGAAATGGTCTTTTCTTGTGGCACCATTCAGTTTCCTATAGTCTATGCAAACCCTCCAACTATTTTGCACTCTTGTTGGAATTAACTCATTGTTTTCATTTTTTAAAACTGTGATTCCGGACTTCTTAGGCACCACTTGGACCGGCGAAACCCACTCACTATCCGATATCGGATATATAATGCCGGCACTAAGGAGTTTTGTGACCTCCTTTCGCACCACATCGAGAATGAGGGGGTTAAGCCTCCTTTGAGGTTGCCTAAGAGGTCTAGAATCCTCTTTCAATAAAATCCTGTGAGTGCAAATAGTTGGGTTTAAACCCGGAATATCAGCTAAAGTCCAACCTATAGCCTTACTATATCTTTTCAAAACATCAAGCAATCTAGCCTCCTCAATTACACTCAAAGTATTAGAAATAATAACCAGCAATTTGTCATTGGAAGCAAGAAAAGCATATTTAAGATTGCTTGGCAAAGGCTTAAGTTCCACAGTGGGGGGTTCCAAAACAGAGGGAACAAGAGTAGGGAGAGAAAGAGTTATAGAAGCACTCCCCTTTGTAGACCCACTAGGAATAGGTAGACTAGGTATCATAGACTTTGTAACTTGTCCATTGGTCTTCCCAAGGGCTGAAACAACACTAGGTTGATCTATAACATCAACTTGCCTTGGGGAACAATCATCCACAACACCTACATCACAACTTGAAACCAAGTCATTCAAGTATTGAAGTGTGTGGGTAGAAATCTTAGGTCTCAAATGCAAATCAAGAGGAGAGAGATTAGAAAGTGGCCCTTGTACCACATGGGACAATTGGGATATGGTTCTTGTTGGAGTGAGGGCTATCCCCTTTGAGCTCAAATCATCCAAATCTTGGCTTCCAACATCAAATTCATACTCCTTAATCAATTTGTGACCTGCATCATTTGAAAACATATCCTCTCCAATGGTATCATCACATAAAAGGGATAGAGTAGACGAGACAATGTCTACACTATCGGTTAGTGGACAAGAAGAAACCATGGAGATGGAAATCAAACAATCAATTGTCAAAGGATCGTGATCATGCACATCATTACTCATGGAAAAGAAGGAATGAACAGAGGGAAGAGAAGAGAAATAAGAATCATAAGCATCAAGGTCAGTAGAGTATCCATATGAATGCATGCTAAGCTCATGTTCCTCAATGGCATCTTCCAATGCAATATCAATCACATTTAAAGCAAGAAGAGAATAATCCTCATGAGGGTGCCTCATTGCCTCATACATGTTAAAGCTAATTTTGTGGTTCCCAACCTCCATTGTGATTTTCCCATCTTTCATATCAATCATAGCACCAGCGGTTCTCATGAATGGCCTACCCAAAATGAGTGTGGATTCACAAGCATCACTAGTCATGTCTAAAACATAAAAATCAGCTGGGAAGACCAAATCTTTAACTTTAACAAGTATGTCCTCAACAATGCCTTGTGGATATCGAAGCGTGCGATCGGCCAATTGTAAAACAACACTTGTACTTTTTAAACCAGTAATGCCCAAAGAAGTGAAAATCGCACTAGGCATCACATTGATAGCCGCTCCTAAATCCAACAATGCATTGGTGATGGTCATATTGCCAATAGTGCAAGGGACCGTGAAAGATCCGGGGTCTTGGCATTTGACTGGGAGGTGTGGCTTAAAGAGGGCCGACACACTTGGATTCAATTGAATTCTCTCATTAGGCCTAAACTTTCTTTTATTAGTGCACAAATCTTTTAAGAATTTGCAATAACTAGGCATAGACTTAACTAATTGAAAGAAAGGCACATTCACATGCAACTTGCTAAACAAATCAAGCATTTCTTTTTCAACATTTTCATCATGCTTGTTTTTACTTCTAAAATAAGATTTAGGAAAAGGGAGTTGAGAGATAGTTACCTCCTTGGCCGGAGGCTTGGCCAAGGTATCTTGGGTGTTGCTTGCCTCTCCTTTCTCATGGACACTTGGGAGCTTAACCCTTTTCAAGCCTTTGGGTGGTGTTGGGGGTTGTGCATCCATCGGTTCTTTCAAGGTGTACTTCTTTCTAGCAAAGAGTTCCATTTCTTTAGCACTTTCATAAGGATCAAATGACATGGGGCTCAAAGGAGGGCTTATGATTGGTGCTTGAGGGTCCTCAACCACTATCTCTTCATCAACCGGTTCCTCCTCACCTTCTTCCTCATCAACCACAAATTGAACACGCTTCTTTGGTGGGATTATTGGGTGGAGTGTCTTTCCACTTCTCAAGTTGATGGCGTTCAAGGACTTGGGATTTATCACCGTGTTAGAAGGAGTGGGGCCACTTGTTCTAGCTTGAAGTTCATTGAAGGAGTTGGAGAGCTTCATCACATACTCTTCCAAATTAGCATTCTTTATCTCCCATTGGGCCATCCGATTGTCTACTTTCTCAAGCTCGGATTTCATACAATCCCTTGTCTCATTAGCTTTGGAGGTGATCAAACTCTCCATGTTGCGAAACCCTATAGCAAGACTTTTGCTAACATCATCACCGTCACTTGGTGCCTTGTTTCTCCTCATTGGAACCATGCTTTGTGATGAATCTCCTTGCATGTTTCTTGGAGGATTGTCTCCTTGCCTCCATCTAAAGTTAGGATGTTGTCTCCATCCCTCATTGTAGGTATTTGAGTAGGGATCCCACCTTTGATTGGTCCCTTGCCTTTGTTGGTACATAGCATTGCATTCTTCAGTCTTATGTGGGCAATTGCTAGAGAGATGCAAAACCGAAGCACAAATCTCACATGAAGGGGCAACCAACTCATTACCTTTAGGGCTACATGGTGAAGGAGGGCTAGAGATCCTATCCAACCTTGAGTGAATGGCTTTGATTTCGGCCTCCAACCTATCAAACTGAGGCATATGGGATGAAGTGGTCTCAACTTTGTTCAAAATCCTTGTTGGTCGTCTTGAAGTGTGCTTTTGTTTGGCCAAAGCAAGTTTCTTAACCAAAGGCCATGCTTCCTCCGGGGTGAAGTCAATGAAAGAACCACCGGAAGCCGCATCTAACTTATCTTGATCCATCTCTTTCAACCCATCATAAAATGTTTGAGCCAACTGATCATCTGGGATTCTGTGATGAGGACACTTCTTTAGCAACTCTTGGAACCGTGTCCAATACTCATAAAGTGATTCATCCGGCTCTTGATTCATATTGTTGATCTCTTTCCTTCTTGCAGAGGTTTTGGTAGCCGGATAGAATTTCTCCAAGAATGCTTGTTTGAGGTTTTGCCATGAAGCTAGGGCATCGGGATCATAGATTGGCAAACTCATATACCATTGCTTGGCTTTGCCCTCCAAAGTCAAATGGAATACCCTCCACATAACATCGTCAACATGAGCTCGTGCAGGTTTCATTGTGTTACAGTGAAGGAAAATCTCATCTAAATGATCGGTGGGCTCATCATCTTGCAAACCATAAAACTTAGGTAAGGACTGGATCAATAAACCTTTAATCTCATAATCAGTGTTAACTGTGGGGAAAGCATTCATGAAGGGATTATGGTCAACCCTAGTGGAAGTGGCATCCCTAATGGTCCTACGTCTATATCTCTCACCCTCATTGAAAACTTGACCTCGTCCTTGGCCGCCACCATGATCGCCCTCTTCTTGCTCTTCCTCTTGTCTCTCATATTCCTCTTCCTCTTGTCTCTCAAACTCCTCTTCATCATTATTTTGTTTCATGTTTCTACTAGGTTCACTCTCAACAATAGTTTCCACGTCACTCTCAAAACTAGATCCTATTGAATAATGATGCTCAACTATTAGAGAAGGGGTAGAGGTTGTTGCTTTATGTTCTTTCCTTAATTTGGTGAGGTATCTCTCAAGTTCAGGTATATCTGGTATTGGTTCACCCTCTCTTGGTTTGTTTCTAGTCATACACAAGGAACAGACAGCGAGTGTAGACTGAGGCAAAGTGAGATGGACCTGCAAAATTTACAGAGCAACAACACAAAATCTAACAAGCAAGGTCAAGTAATATGTTGCAAGAAGCAAGTCAAACTATAAGTACAACCACAAGATAAGAACAATATATTTTTTTTTTCAAGTTTTATCAATGCAAACATGCAAACTATGATGACCCAAAACTATAAATGCAAACTATGATGAACTATATGCAACCTAAAGATTCCTAACCCCTTGTCAAACTTAATTGACACTTAGCTACCTTAGGGAGTCAAAAATGACTCCCCGGCAACGGCGCCATTGATTTAACCGGTTCCTAGTCGCCTTGGGGTTAAAATCACAATTTAAATCCAAGGATTGCAAATAGGGTGCAATCCCCGGGTCGTCTCACTTTGTGGAGTCCTTTAACTACCCTAATTAAGCTAAATGCAAATAAGAATTGATATAAAAGGGGTGTGATTTTTGGTGTTTTGAAACATTGATTAAATTTACTAAAATAAAGCAAAACTTGTTTTTGGTTGTTTTTAGTTTATGAAGAGATAAATTGCTTAGGTTTAAAATCAAATTAACGAAGGAGGGCTTTGGTGATGATCTTATGGTGCAAATGCTTCTTTTAAAGATATGGGAGTTCAAAAGGGTCACCAAGTTTTATATAAAAACCCCCAAGCAATCACTTGGGGTCATCCAACTACAATCAATAATCAACTAAGCAACCACTTGAAATTGATTATTGCTTGCAATTGGATTTAAGATCCCTTGGTGTGTATTAGAAACAAGTTTGTAAATCGAAATCCTCTTTAAGGAAGTGCAACCACAACAACCTAATTGAAGCACTAGCTATTCAAACCAAGCAACCACTTAAAGCATGAAAAGCATCATGAATCAATTCACATAGGAAATAAGGAAATCCATAACATTCAACATACAAACTTAGTATCCAATACATATGATATCAATCCATCACAAATAGAAAGATAAAGTCATGTCTCTATCCAAAATACATGAGGAATAGCAACCACATATCCCAAATATACAATGAAAGAGCATGAAACAAGAGAAACTCCCCTATGAAGCCCATGAAGCTTTGCACCATCTTCTCATCACCAAATACCCAAGAATGTTTAGCCACTCATAGTAGATGAAAGCCCAAATTCGCCCAAGGGTGCTGCCATGGAAGAAGATGGAGGTTGGAGAAGGTGGGTGGTAGAAATGGGGTGGAAATAGTAGTAGAAGAGAGGAATGATGAGAGGTTTGGAGTGGAATGAGGTGGATTTGAGTGGGGATTGAGAGGAATGATGAAAAACCTAAGAGATCTTGATATTTTCGACCTTGGGGAAGCTTAGGAATGGTTTGGGTCATGATAGGAAGCTTTTATAGGTCCAAGAAACCCTAAAAATCGCGTCTGATTTTTTTACAGAGTCAGGCTCGCCAGTGGCTCGCCAACTGGCGAGCGAGTGACGAGTTACCCGAATGTACTCGCCAGTGGCTCGCCAACTGGCGAGCGAGTGACGAGTTACCCGAATGTACTCGCCAGTGGCTCGCCAACTGGCGAGCAAGTGGCGAGTGGCTCGCCAGTGGCTCGCCAGTTGGCCTGCCTCAGGACTAAAATGCAAACTTCATCCAGAAACGTTATTTTGACCCTTTTTCTTGAATCTTCACCTTCAACCTCCCAACCTACATATTCAAATGTCTCAAAGGTAGCATCAAAATGTTCTTGAAAACATGTAAAACATTATAGCATACTAAAAAAGCCTAAATTGCCCTTAATTAGAACAAATTCCAACAACTAGTGCAATAGTTAGAATCTATGCAAATTAGGTGCAATTATCATCAAAACATGCATTAATTCAATGGATTTGGCCATGAAAATATATGCAAAAGTCTGGTGCAATCACTGCCCAATCGCACTTGAATAGCGGAACGGGAAATGCACCGTTGTAGTTGAGCACAAGTATATCAACAAGTTTCCCATAATATTGAACCTCCCCTAAACGCGCTTGAGGATCGTCTCTACTAACATAACTCCTTGTTCCAAATGAACCAAACACATCCGAGTTTTGCTTTAGATGAGAGCCATCGCGCGCAACAGTGCGGAAGTGAAAGCCGTTGACATTGTAGGCAAAGTATCTCTGTGCATACTCAAAAGGCCCATGTGCTAGATTCACTAGTGATGGTGGCGGATTTGGTTCGTTGCGTATTCTTTTCGTGAACCAATCAGCGAATCCCCGGTGGACCATTGTATCAATCACAGCTGCAGTGATCCCCGAGCATCCTCGATTCTCCCACTTGACATATCTCTGATAATCCCTAAAAACACAAATTATAGTTAAATATATATTTAAATAAAATGTAATATAATAAATATAAACGCACTCGCGATAGGAGTCCACGGCAGTGCAGCGTGTAAGGACATGTCTGTGTGCTTGCAACATCTCGGCGGGACTCAGCTGGTGGAAGTGTGCTGCTCCTACTGGCTTTCCAATGGGGGGAAACAACGTGTCAGAGATGGGATTGACATAGTTCGAGTTATCTTCAACTCGGGGTATTCGCTCATTACGAATGTTCTGACCATAATATCTTTCTACAAATGCAACTACCTCGTCCCCCACGTAACACTCAGCAATGCAGCCCTCTAACGCGGCTCTATTCCTAACGAATGACTTCATTTTCCCCAAGTACCTTTCTATGGGATACATCCAACGGTAGTGCACCGGCCCACCCATCTTTGCTTCTTCAACAAGGTGGACAATGAGATGGACCTGTGAGGTGAAAAATGATGGAGGAAATATCATCTCCATGCGACATAGCATCAGAACAACTCTAGTCTGCAGGTCGTCTAGCTCTTGCCTATCCAACACCTTTGCGCACAACTGCCTAAGTATAAAACTGAGTTCGGCCAAAACCATAGAAACATCTTCGGGAAGGTCGTATTGTAACATCCTAAAAAGAAATAAATGTAAAACAAAAACAATATGTTGAAAAGTTGTCCATAGAATGTATTTGATGAATTTATAAAATAGATATTTATAAATTCAAAAAAAAAACAAGAAATAAAATACCTATTATATATATATATATATATATATATATATATATAATTTAGATATGGTATTCCTGTGTATTTGGATGGACTAAATAGTATTATGGGAAGTAAATAAGTGTGAAGAATTACTCTAGCCTGAGTAAAAAAAAAAGGTCCAACAAAGAAATAAATTTCTATTAGTATACCTACCAAAAAGATTCACTGTATAAATATTACTATTTGTTACTACACACTCCTGGCCGCCGCCTCCTTGCATCTTCAACCATTAGGTATTTGTTTTTGCTGCATTTTCTTTCTAAAAAGCCCATGTTATGATTTCAAAGCAAATTATTTTTCTTCATCCAACTTCTTTATTATATTTTGCAAAGTAGTTGTATATTCAGAATTCCCATCACATCTTACCCATGTTGCACTCAAACTCATACACGTGTGCACACCTATATTGCTTTCACTTTCTCGGACTACCATCACTCAAGTTTTTATTTTACTTGTTCCTTTTTCTTTATCCCTGTACATTTTATTTTTAACTTGCTATTCGCCCTATTCAGTTTTTTTAAGAGTTGTAGTGACTGATTAAACGTGTTTATTTCTATATATGTATAAAGCAACAACCCATAATAATTTTTTTTCAGTCTATTTCTCTAGTGTATTAGTAAATAAATTATTAACAAACCACTTATTTCCTCCTTCCAAGCCACTTGTTAGATTTCTTTTGCTAATAATAATATATGTGTAACAACAATTTTTAGGTGTGGCCTCAAATTTTTGTTGAATATATATATCTATGACTATACATAAAAACGTTATTGAAGACAATACCCACGTGATAAACAAACTAGTTACTATTTTTATATTTCAATTAAGTCAACCTAGAATCATTAAGATTTTATAATAATTTAGGGTATTTTGGTGTATTTCCAGAGTGGGTTTTGAGTAAAATATTGATGCACACCTATACTTATGATGTTGTAGATGAGAGCTTCAAAGTGTATTTATGATAATCTTTAATGTATGGAGTCCAGGTAACTCTGAATGATTCTTTCGTATGCTTATAAGTTATGGATAATTATAATCTGACTGAAAACTGATTACCTCTTAATTTAAAAATGTGAATGATTGATTAGTTTGTTTCTTTTCAAGCATGCTTGTTGTTTATGCTTTTTATATGTAATATGTGAATGATATGTGGTTTGATTCTTTTCAAGCATGCTTGCTTATATGATAATATTATATTGTGTTAGATAGTGTATTATGGTAATTTAAATTCAAGGATATTTTAATTGTTGGTGAACGTATATATATCTGTCATTGCATGAGCATCTGTTATGGGATAGGGATTAGAGGAGGATTATGTGGTTATGGATTTTTATACCACCACTCGGTGCACAGTGGTAGTGGTACTTGTCAGGGCCCTTTCTTCTATGCCTTCCCTTGCCAGGATTGCATGGAAGTTATGGGACATGTGACACCTCCTTATATTCGTTCTTTAAGGAGGGGAGCCATAGTCCATACTTGAGCTCTATACCTCGGCAGGGTATATCTCATGTATTGGTGAGCTTGGGATAATCTATTTGATTAGATTTATTTCTGTTTGGACTATATGTTAGCCTATGGCTCCTGTCAGCGGTATAAGGGTGGAGGTGATATAAGGGAGGCATACTGCATTTATGCATGAGTTAAATCTTAATGTAAAGGAACCGTTTTTGAATTAAGAGGTGAATCGATATGGATAAAGAGATGATTTGTACGAACGAATATGTGAATGAACTTTGTATTGTAATTATATGTAACTTGCTTGTGTATGTTAGGAGATTTCGGTAGTTACTGAGATGTCGATCTCACCCCTTTATTAACAATTTTTAGGTGAAGGATCTAATAGCAAGTCGGGGAAGGCACTTGAGGTGCAAGCACACTTTTATTTTATATTTATTTTGTCATTGACCTCAGCTTTTAATGTTTTACTTTTTGTTTATTTTTTAAAAAAGGTGTATCATCAATTTTTTAAATTTGTCACTGACTTGAGAATTTTGGAGTATAAATATAATTTTAAATAAATTGTATATGATTTTGAAAGGGTGTTACACGTATTTTACAGCTAGAGGAAGGAATTGTTGTAGCAAAACGTGATAGTCATGACTTTTCAACCCAGAAATCTTTGGCTCTCTCAAAGATAGGTCAACGCAACGCGAGATATTACTTGAATATCCGTCAGGAACCTTGATACCTTTTAGCGTGGTCAGAAACACTTCCTTATTCTTTTTTGTCAAAGCAAACCGAGCCGGGGCAAACTTATCGTTCACGTCAGGCCAGACATCTTGACGTATTCCCATGACCTTTAGATCTTTCCTCTCTCCAAGATGATCCTTTGACTTTCCTGGCTCATTCAGAATGGTGTATAAGACATTCTCCCCGACGTTCTTTTCAATGTGCATGACGTCCAAACAGTGGCGCATTAAGTTGTGCTTCCAGTATGGCAGACAAAAAAATATGCTTCTCTTTTTCCATTGAGGTGCTGGGCCAGTTCTACGGGCCACCGGCGGCGGCCTCCGCCGAGCCTGCCTGCCACCGCGGCTTGAGATAGGGACCTCTTCATCCGGCAGCGGCGGGTCCTTGCCAAATTCACATTGCACATCACAGATCTGGTCAAAGATCTCAAACCCAGACACCCGTCGAGGGGGATCTCTGCGTTCTCGTATACCATCGAATTTGCTCTTCTGCCGCCTGAATTGGTGATCAGGTGGAAGGAACCGTCGATGACCCATGAAACACGACTTCCTGCTGTGCGGCAATCTACGGGGCTCTTGGTCGAGGTTGCTGAACGGACATGCCATCGCTGTATAAGTATTCCAGCCGGATAACATGTCGAGTCCGGGAAAATCACTCACAGTCCACATCACAGCGGCGCGCAGTCTGAACAACGTCTTAGATTCGGCGTCAAATGTCTCGACCCCATCGCTCCATAACTCGTTGAGCTCCTGTAACAGCGGTTGAAGGTACACATCGATATTGTTTCCAGGTGATGTATGTAACATCCTGAAATTTCTAATAATTAAATAATTAATATATAATATTTATGGTATAGAATATAAAATATAGAAAATTATAGTGTTTTTGAATAGTTGAGATTTTGTAGGAATGTTGTTATTGTTAATATTTAAATAGATATGTAGAGTTAGATTCGGCCAACCAAAAAAGGGGGGTTAGATTAACTAAATGCATGATTGTAGGATTGATTATAAAATAAGTATTTTTACAAATATTATAAGAAAAACATTTGAATAATATAAAATTGAATTAGTCAAAAGATATATTTTTTTAGGGTTCAGACTCATCTATATATAAATATATTAGAGGGCGTTCCTAACAGAAAGAAAAATTAGAATTAGAGAGGATTAGAGTTTTCTATTTTTCGTAGCTTCTTCGGAGTAGACGCATGGACTTGAGGTAACCAATATTAATTTACTTCATATGCTGTTTTGGAACATAAGTGTTTTAAATTGTATTTTTATCGTATAAACTTGATTTATGAAATGTTATTTTGATTGTATAAAATTCCGATGAAGTGGGAAGTATGTTAACTTGTTTTCTATTATAAAAACTCGCATGTACATGTGTATTTGTTACGTTTATAAATACGGCGATTTGTTATGACTATTGTATACGATGATTTGTTATGAATATTGTTGTGATGGAGATTTGGGTGGGTTGTGGAGAATTTTGTTTGGAAGCCCGCGCGGCACGCCTCTACTACTGATCCTAATAGTTGGCACCTTGTCAGGCCCATTCTCTATTCCTTACCCCTGATCAGGGTTTGGAAATAGGCGCTTGGGTAAGACACCTCTTGAACCTAGACCCAGGTGGGAGGTAAGAGAGGGGACCGACACCTGAAGTGAGTGGTATAATCTAAGTGGGGTTATACAGCATGAATGGTTCGGATCCACGTCTGGGAGTTATACGGAGGAGATCAGGTGGGGGTTATGAAATTGTTTGGAATTGTTTTGGTTTGGAAAGAAATTGTTTGGAATTGTTTTGGTTTGAAAATGGAAAGAAATTGTTTTGAATTGTTTTGGTTTGAAAATTTCTCTGTTAAATTTATAATGCACTGCTTCATTGGCTTATATTTCATACCTGCATATTTTGTAAAGTGATATTGGTTATAGTGGGTTACTGACCCCAAGTATACTTTTTCTTTGTTGTATTACTATTTGTTTTAGGTGAGTATTACTGTAGAGGTGATCGCGAAGGGAAGGAGCTAGAGCTATAGTTCTCCAAACGGTGTTATGTCGCAGGATTAATTATGTTGCCACATTAGTTGCATTTCATTTTTTTTTGTTTTTTTTGTTCATTCCTAGTTTGATTACTTATTTATTATTTTGATTTTATTTTTGTTATGAGGATTTTTAAATGATGTTTTCGTCAAGTTTTTGGATTGATTATTTTCCGTTTGGGAATTGATTTATTTTGATATTGTTATTGAGACTATGAAATTTATTTCATTTGTTTAAAATATTTTTTTTAAATTGAATTTCGTCGTCATTTATGAAACCTGTGACGGGCCTGTGGGTTGGGATTTGTCCTATTGTGTGTTTGTGCCCTGGGCAGCGTCTTATTTTTCTTGTTTTTGAGAGGAAAATATGTTGTGAAAACCGGGATGTTACAATTTGGTATCAGAGCAGTCGGTTCTTGGTGACCACGTTTTCCGTGTTGCATTGCATATAGTGATGAAGTGGCAATATAATTAATTTGTGCACATACCTTCCCTTCTGACTATTTATTTAAATAGTTATATTGTACAAAAGTTTAGTCTTTTATCTGGTGGGTTTCCTCCTTAGGTGGGGAGAAAGATGATAAATAGAGTTTAGATCTAAAATTTTTCGTAAAATGTGTGCATAGAGTAGCACTTTCCTGAATTTTGGGGACAAAATTCCTTTTTAGGTGGGGAGAATTGTAACATCCTGAAATTTCTAATAATTAAATAATTAATATATAATATTTATGGTATAGAATATAAAATATAGAAAATTATAGTGTTTTTGAATAGTTGAGATTTTGTAGGAATGTTGTTATTGTTAATATTTAAATAGATATGTAGAGTTAGATTCGGTCAACAAAAAAAGGGGGGGTTAGATTAACTAAATGCATGATTGTAGGATTGATTATAAAATAGGTATTTTTACAAATATTATAAGAAAAACATTTGAATAATATAAAATTGAATTAGTCAAAAGATATATTTTTTTAGGGTTCAGACCCATCTATATATAAATATATTAGAGGGCGTTCCTAACAGGAAGAAAAATTAGAATTAGAGAGGATTAGGGTTTTCTATTTTTCGTAGCTTCTTCGGAGTAGACGCGTGGACTTGAGGTAACCAATATTAATTTACTTCATATGCTGTTTTGGAACATAAGTGTTTTAAATTGTATTTTTATCGTATAAACTTGATTTATGAAATGTTATTTTGATTGTATAAAATTCCGATGAAGTGGGAAGTATGTTAACTTGTTTTCTATTATAAAAACTCCCATGTACATGTGTATTTGTTATGTTTATAAATACGGCGATTTGTTATGACTATTGTATACGATGATTTGTTATGAATATTGTTGTGATGGAGATTTGGGTGGGTTGTGGAGAATTTTGTTTGGAAGCCCGCGCGGCACGCCTCTACTATTGATCCTAGTAGTTGGCACCTTGTCAGACCCATTCTCTATTCCTTACCCCTGATCAGGGTTTGGAAATAGGCGCTTGGGTAAGACACCTCTTGAACCTAGACCCAGGTGGGAGGTAAGAGAGGGGACCGACACCTGAAGTGAGTGGTATAATCTAAGTGGGGTTATACAGCATGAATGGTTCGGATCCACGTCTGGGAGTTATACGGAGGAGATCAGGTGGGGGTTATGAAATTGTTTGGAATTGTTTTGGTTTGGAAAGAAATTGTTTGGAATTGTTTTGGTTTGAAAATGGAAAGAAATTGTTTTGAATTGTTTTGGTTTGAAAATTTCTCTATTAAATTTATAATGCACTGCTTCATTGGCTTATATTTCATACCTGCATATTTTGTAAAGTGATATTGGTTACAGTGGGTTACTGACCCCAAGTATACTTTTTCTTTGTTGTATTACTATTTGTTTTAGGTGAGTATTATTGTAGAGGTGATCGCGAAGGGAAGGAGCTAGAGCTATAGTTCTCCAAACGGTGTTATGTCGCAGGATTAATTATGTTGCCACATTAGTTGCATTTCATTTTTTTTTGTTTTTTTTGTTCATTCCTAGTTTGATTACTTATTTATTATTTTGATTTTATTTTTGTTATGAGGATTTTTAAATGATGTTTTCGTCAAGTTTTTGGATTGATTATTTTCCGTTTGGGAATTGATTTATTTTGATATTGTTATTGAGACTATGAAATTTATTTCATTTGTTTAAAACATTTTTTTTAAATTGAATTTCGTCGTCATTTATGAAACCTGTGACGGGCCTGTGGGTTGGGATTTGTCCTATTGTGTGTTTGTGCCCTGGGCAGCGTCTTATTTTTCTTGTTTTTGAGAGGAAAATATGTTGTGAAAACCGGAATGTTACAATGTAGGCCCTGGAACAATTGTCGATAGAATGAACGAGGTCGATTTCAAGCACAACCACGGGGGGAGGTTATATGGTATTAACACAATTGGCCAAACGTTGTAATGTTGATTCAAGGAGCCGAATGGGTTAAAACCATCAGAAGCGAGCCCTAGCCTGACATTGCTTGGGTCCGAGGCAAAATCGGGGAATTCGCCGTCAAAAGCTTTCCATGCATCACCGTCTCGAGGATGCCTCATCTTGCCATCTGGGTTAGCTTCAGCCATCTTTGGGGACATACATGAATAGTCTTTGGAGCCTTGGACCGAGTGGAAAATATCTCATGCTCTTAACTGCTCGTCGTCTCTTCTTCTTATTATTATGCCCCTCACCCTCCACCTTGTATCGGTCAGTGTCACATCGTCTGCATTTATCTAACGCAGCGTCAGAGCCCCAAAACAACATACAATCATACAGGCATGCATCGATTTTTATGTACCCTAACCCCATCTTTGAGATTGTTTTCTTCGCTTCGTAGAATGATGACGGTAGCTCGGCTCTAATATTGTAGAAGGCGTCTGACAGCAGCTCAATCAAGTCTGACATAGTCGCATCGGAGGCGCCACGTTTACACTTTATACTATACAGTTTGGTCAGAAATGACAGTTTAGAGTATCTTTCATTCCCTGCCCAAACACATGTATATATATATTGTCATCCCACATACATATATAATATATGTATTTCATCGCATATATATTAATTATAATTAATCAGTCGCTTAAACAGTTAGAATGGTTAATGCATTATTTATACTTGGGTACAACGGTTTGTCACCTTCCGTCATGAACGCAAAGAAATCTCTAACCACCTCAAGGCGTAAGTAGTCAGCGACTGGTCCATCGACCACTACATCCCCGCCATCTCCTGCTTCATGCTGCCCAAATGCTTCCATCACAGTGTTATTACCCAGATTATTTGCATGTTCGCCGCCGTCGGCTTCATCGTCACTGCTTTCGACTTGCATTCCAATGTGAGAACTCGAACTGACTTCTAGATCATCGGCGTTGTCGTGTAGTTCGCCCTCTCCATGAAACGCCCAATTGAGGTAATACCTGGGAAACTGCTTACCCATACAATGGGCAAATACCTCCTCTCGAGTCTTCCATTTGTCGAACTTACACTTTTCACACGGACACCGTATCTTACCCCGAACATCACTACCGCGCAAGAAAGCAAACTCCAAAAACTGATTCAACCCCGCCATGTATTGCGGTGACGATCTGGGTAAAGAGATCCACAATTTATCCACCATTATATTATTGATATAGTTGTTTCACAACAAAACGACAGAAAATATGAAATAAGAAGGGAGAGATTTGAGAAATATTATGACGACTCACATATTCTACATATATGCATATTTATAGCCAATGCCCCTAACCTTTACGTGTTTATCAAAGCCAACACTGTCCAGAAAGTTTTTCGTTAGATGTTTAGGCTTACCGGCATTTTGGGAATCCCTGCTAATTAAAGTAATAATAAAATATTGCATATCGGCGTTTCAAAGCAACGGCGGTGTGCAATATTATATTAGTTAATATGCATATCGGCGTTTCTACCCAACGCCGATATGCACAATTATTTTTTTAATCGCTTATCGGCGTTTTCCTTCAACGCTGATAAGCAATATATTTTATTTAATATGCATATCGGCGTTTCAAACAACGCCGATATGCATAAAAATAATAAAATAACATACCGGCGTTTGGGAGGTAACGCAGGTATGCATTATTTTATTATACTTACCGGCGTTTGGCTCCGAAACTCCGGTGTGCTCCCATACTCCTATAAATAGCGGTACTCCCCTCATTTTGTCTTCCCACTCGTTCTGCTTTCTCCCTAATTCTTTCTTCTTCCTCGTTTTTTCCTTGGTCTCTGGTTATTCTCTTTCTCATTGTTTATATTTTTTTTTTGCTTCATCCCAGTTTATTTAATTATTCATCAATCAATCAATCATCAATCAATCAATCAATCAAATATATATAGTAATTTTCCGTGGGGAATCTTCCTCGCGTTCACACACAGATGTAGTTTTACATTTGGTTCAATCTAAGTTTAATGTTAATGATTAATGAATTTTAATGTTTCTAAAGTTTTATTATCGTGTTGACACACGAATCTAAACCTTCTGCGTGTGTTCACACAGCTTGGTATTCCAATGAATTCCTACATTAAATCTCTCATCTAAATGCGTCGAATCTCTCATAGGTTCATTCAGTTTATGAGTTTTTGAGAGCAATCTGAAACCCTCTACATTCGTTCACACCGCTTGGTATTCCAATAAATTCCCGCATTGAATCTCTCATGCATTGAATCTCTCATCGCTTCTTTCACTTTTTGAGATCCCATGGGAATTCAGGAGGCCTTTGCTATTCCGAAAACAACAAACCCTCCCTCCACCAGTTGCCTCACCCAAAAATCGTGGTTCATACTCCATCCCATCGGCTGCTACCGCTGCAACTTCGTCTCACCTTCAATTTCACCACGACATTAATCTTCTTTGTTTAGTTAAACAATATTCTGATTGAATACATCAATCATAAATCATGCGTTACTATGGAGGACCTTGGCTTCAAATATTCTCCCCACGCTGAATTTTTCTTGGCTGAGGTAATTTCTTTTCATTTTGAATGAATTAGTTAATATATGAGGGCTATTAGAAATATTCATGTTAATATGAATATTTTTGGGCTTTGTGGTGCAATTTCTTTTTGTTTAGCTACAATTATATGGTTTGTTTCTTATGTTAATATGAATGTTTTTTATCCATTTGGATTCTTAATTTATGTCAGAATTTGTATATACCTATTGTTCAATTGGGGAATACATACTAGAAAATGTGAGAAAAATCTCTGTCTCAAGAGTTCTGTCAAGGGCTTGCTAAGAGTTTTAGGTGTGTTAATAAGTCATTTCCTATGTTCAAATTTCACAAAGATAATGATGTTATTTAGTGCCCCATACTTTTTTGAGATTTAGCTTATATTTTTGCAGTCCATCATCATTTCAAGCCGAGAAAAATCCTGTGCCCTGGGAAAATGTTGTTTGTTGATTGTTCCTTTATTTAGGACCTTTTGAATATTTGTTCATGACAAGTTTTTTGATTTTTTGTCTTTTTTAATCCTGAAATTCAGGTGCAAGATTGGTTTGAGCAGGGAAACTCGCTGAAAGTTGTTGGTTCTTATGTTGTATCCACTGTTATTGATGAACTTGAGACTTGTCCCAATTCAAAAGGTTATTTTTTTAAATGTTCCTACCATATTAAGTGTCTCCAATGCAGAAAAGGAAAAGAAATCTTTGGTTGAAATTTTTTTTTCCAGGTATGTTAATGGGGGCCCAAGAAGTTATACCGAAGAGGTAGAAAAATTCATGGAATCTTGCTTTTGATGAAATAATAATAAATTTATTGGAGAAATGCTCTCAGTGAAGGGCAAAAGGTAGGGGCCAAAAAAGTTTATGCCATTCATGCCTTACCTCAGGTTGCTCTGATCTATGCCTGGTATTATTTGATTTAGTCCTGAGGTTAAGCTAAAGCTCTAATAATTAACCACTTATTTAAAAATGGGCCTGATTAAAAGTAAAACAAATTTAAAATTATTAATATAGGCATTTGGGGTTTTCTTTTGGTTGAGTATTTTCAGTGTTGAAAATCTTTTGATTTTCTGCATATCTAGATTTAAGCCTTTTAAATTTCAATTTGGTTTAAATGAGAGCCAGTTGTGGAAATTTGCGTTTTGTCTGTAGAATTTAAACTACAACAAGGTTGAAGAAGACCATTTCTTAACTTCTCAATAGAACACTAGAACAGAATCTGTGTATGGTTGCATTCTGTTCATGCACTTATGTCTTAGGGATGTTTTAATATTTGGAAGAAAAGGGCAGTGAATGAAAGCGATAGTCATTTAATATTGCTCCTTTGCTTTTTTCAGAATTGTTTCGATTCTATTGTTTTCCCTTCCCCTTTTCCAATTGTACCTGGAATCAACAAGCAATTGTATCATGTTTATTTGAATTCACATTTACCGGTATGATGTTAATTCACATGTTTCTTACAGAGTTGTTAGCAGTGGTGAACTTGTAAGCTTTTCCCATTATAATCTTGATTATGGATCATCAACTGAACAAGTATTGGAGAATTGTTTCGATGAATTATCTGTTGCTTTTTCTTCCCCTTTTCCAATTATACCTGGAATCAACAAGCAACAGTATCTCTGAAATGCGTGGCTGTCACCCAAGGGGGGGGGTGAATTGGGTGGCAGAATAAAAATAAAAATTCTCTTTTGAAAAACTGACTACTTGTGCTTGATGAGAGTAACGATGTATTACCCCAAGCACAAGTGAGTATCTAGTGGTGTGGTGCTTGATGAATAGATTAAATAAACAGAATAAGCACACACAGATTTATCCTGGTTCGGTCACTTCCAGACCTACATCCAGTCCCCAGGCTCCACCTGAGATTTTCAATCCACTAAACTTCTTGTTTGAACCAGGCACAAGAAAGCCTTTACACTTTAGGTTTTACGAGCACGGGTTCACCTAACAACCCACAGGTTTTGCAACGGGCTCACCTGCAAACCTTACAACCACAGGTTTTACAACGGGATCACCTGCAACCTTTCAACCACAAGTTTTGCGGGCTAACTTGCAACCTATGGAGATTTAGAAAAACCTCTAAATGCTCCCCCTCACTTTTGTAAGATAATAATCCTGTTCTTCAAGCACAAGCTTTAGAACAGCCTCTATCAATTAGAGGATTTGATAATATGTTCACTCTATGAACTGATTGTGATAAACACTTAAGTACAAATGATTCTCTCTAAGAATAGATGATGTTACTCACTTAAGTACAAATAAATCACTCTCTAAGAATGTTACAGATCTAAGATCAGAGAGTAGAAGATGAGAAGAATGTAGATTACAATATCTCAGACAATGGACTCTGTTCTTCCAACCTCTCTTCTGAATGTAGATGTTCCTTTTATACTCGGCCTCCACATTCAGGCTTGGGCGGCAGATGGAATTTGTCCGTTTGAATATAGCTGTTAATCCCATGTTACCGTTGAGAGGTACATCTTCATTAATGCTTAGCAGGGTTGACTTGCTTTATCTCTGAAAAGCAACTCTGACAACTCTACTCTGACAAAAGCATTCTGACCTCTGAGTATGTGACGTTGGCTCTTGTACTCTTGCTGACGGATGATCATCGTTCATCCGGAAGTGGCAATCTTGCTCTGCATGTGTTAGTCTCTGAATCCCAGTGCCAAGAGTATTTGCATCCGGAAGCTCATTTGCATCCGGAAGTAGAATTAAGTTCTGCACATACTTGTTAGTCCAACAGAGTAGCATATATAATCAAGTGGAGTAAGAACTATACATGCTGTGGGAAGCTTGTTTGCTATGGGAAGCATTCTTACTTAGATTATGTTCTGACTTAGTGTATTGTCTACTGACGCTAGGGGATGTCTATTCCAATAGTCAGCGTAAGTCTCGTTATTTTAGTCTAACTCTTCCTAAGTGACTTAGTGTGTCATTTACTCATGCTATGGGATGTGTAGTATAACAACACATAATCACATGCAGTGGGAGTTCACTTAGTCTAAGGAAGCTTTCTTACATCCGGAAGCAATTCCACATCCGGAAGCACTTCCACTGAACGATGGGTTATGTTCACATTTTACTCACTGACGCTCAGTGTTATCCATTCCAACAGCCAGCGCTAGTCACTAAGCAATCGGAAGCAAATCTACTGGACGTTGGGTTATGTACACTGGCGCTCAGTGTTATCTATACCAACACCCAGTGCTAGTCACTAATCAATCGGAAGCAACTCTACATCCGGTTGCATCTTAACTTAGTCTCAAGGGTTTTGTACAACTAATGTTCCTAGACTGAGTTATGACTTAGTGAAGCACTTACTGCCGCTGGGGGATGAGACATTCATCCGCGAGCGCTAGTCCTAGTCTATCCGGAAGTAAATCCACATCTGGTTGTACTCTTATTTGTGGTTCTATTTTAACCTGACTTTGTCTAAGTGTTTACCTTGTTCTTTCATATTTTAGTCTTCATCAAAACTTAAGATTCTAACATTCTCCCCCTTTTTGATGATGACAAACTAAGTTATACAATTAAGTTCATATGAAAGAATTAAAAGTAATAATCAGATAAGGCACAAAGAACTGAAGATAAATATCATTGATGAACAAAAGATTACAAGTCAGATATGTATAACAGCAGTTAAAATTTACAAGTGATCAAAACTGTGCAAGTAGAGCTATGCATGAAAAATATGAAGAAAAATTATCATAGTAAGCAAATTTACAAAGTGCGTAATAACAACACAAAGATGAAATGCTATGTTATGATAAATGCATGAGTGTATGGGGGTTAAGGCTTGCGCTTGTTATTTTTCCCTCTCTGATTCTTTTGATACTCTTCTTCCACTCTGGCCCATGCTTCGTCCATTTCCTGCTGATCAATCTGAGCAAGGATCTCTTGGAGTTCTCTAGCCTCTTTTCCCTTTCTAATCCTTTCTAGCTCCAAAGACTCCACAATTGCTCTTCTCAGATCATCGGCCTCACTTAGCCCAGAAGAGAAAGAACCAAGTGATGTCTCGTTGATGGGGATGACACCATGAGGAAGATGAATGTTGGAGATCTTTACATTCCAGACCGGAAAGTCAGGGTCCTGGGCCAAGCTTGCCTTGCCTTTCCCTTTCGCTTTTTCTTTAGCCAAAGCGTTAGCCCTATCAGCATCCAGAACTGTGAATTGCTCGAAGGTGAGTTTGTTGTTTCCATTAAACCTCTCAAGTTCCTCAGGGGTAAGATCTTCCACCTCAAGCTTTACCACTACTTCTGGTGGGATATCATCCATCACTTTCTGAGCTTGTTCTCTGACGGAGGACTGAAACGCTGAAGCTTGATTCTCAGGCTCTTCCTCACTGTCTGCAGGCTCAGAGATGCCTGTCCCCTTTTTGACAGCACGCTTCACTCTTGTTTTGCTGGATTTAACCACTGGAGAAGCAGGAGTAGAAGTTGGCGCTGAAGGAGGAATAGGAACGGCTTTCACTCTCACAGGTGGCTCAGACCTTGTGTACCCATATTTCAACATAATCTCCTCAAGTACAGTGAGTGCAGGTGCAGAGGGAGAAGGCTCAGAAGAAGGAACCTCAGGCTCAGGTTCAGGCTCAAGCTGTGGGAGTTGACCAGGTTGCTCAACCAATACCATTGCCCATTTCGACCTTTGCTCGTCGAGGCGCTGCTGTTGCATATATCCCACTGCTTCCTTCCTGAGCAGATACTCAGCATTACCTATCTGCCTCAGATCATTTGCACGCCGTAGAGCAGCAGTTATGTCCTCTTCCAGCCACAAGGAAGTTTGAGACCTTATGTGCTCCAAATCATATGCCCGACGGAGGGCAGCAGCTGGTAGAGTTTCTCTCCCCCTTTTGGCATCATCAAAAGGAACGAGGGCCAGGGAGGGAGGATTGGGTGAAGAGGAAGGTGGAGGATCTGGGCCAAATGGTCTGGGGGACGAGGATTCGGGCGAGGATGTGGGTGAGGTATGTTCTGGTGAATTAGGAGGGTTGGGGAAGAGGGCTGTGTTTCTTTCGAAGAAGGAGGGGTTGGTGAATAGCCCGTCGAAGGGGTAGGTAGAGTAGTAGACAGGGTGTTGTTTAACTTTCCATGGAATAGGGGGTTGGGCTTTGAGGTAGTAGGTGTGAAGTGGGTGATCAGGAGAGTGAAATCCTAGAGATTGGGCTATGGTGAGGTTAGTGTTAGGAGGAGGATTGGAGGCCCCTATGGGGTTTGGTGGTGGTGAATGATTTGGGGAGTTATGTGGAGATGGAGAGTTATTGGGATTAAGGGGTGATTGGCGAGGGGAGTGTTGGGGTGAGTTTTGAGTAGAGTTTCGAGGTGATGGTTGATGGTCATTGCTGGGTGATGTTTGGGGTTGTTGGTTATTCTGAGGAGAAGGTTGCTGTGGTTGTAGAGTGTTAGGAGGAGGGAGTGATGGTTGATTAGGTGGAGGAGGTGGAGGTGGGTTAGGAGGAGGAGGAGGTGGTAAGGTACCTTGTGATTGAGGGATTTGAAGATGATTGAGGATGAGGTCTAACTTGGCGTCGACCCTCGCTAGTTGATTCTCGACTCGACCTACTCGATCCTCGAGCCTCTGGATTCTCTCCCCCTGCTGCTGGAACCCAGTGTCATACTCATTACGGAGGGGAGCTACCAAAGAATCAGTCAGCCTAAAGAGGATTTCCTCCTTGACTTCCTCAGCGAAGGCCCGTACTCCGGCTGTCACCCTTGGAACACGGCTTGGACCAGGATGAGAGTCAACCTCTTGATCTCCTGCACCAGATACAGAGGGGACTGAGGTATGGGAAGCACTGCCTGCCTGAGAGCCCGAGCGAGTGGCTTTGGACTTCTTGATATACTTTATCCCCATCTTGCCAATGTTAATTGCGCTGACAGGTGCGCACTTAACATTTTCGTCTTCCTCAGTAGCTGTGGACTTAATCAAATACTTCTCCAGGAGGAAGGCAATGATAGTGGGGTAGGGGAGACTTCCAGACTTGTTATTGTCAATCCACCTGAGCAACTCTAGACTGATCAACTGCCCAGGGTTGATTGGCTGCTGGGAGAGGAGTCTGGGAAACCAAGGATTATCAAGGAGTGTGAATTCGTTGAAGTTCCCCCTTTGTGTGTCATCAAGCGGGAGTAGACATAGTATAGGAGCCTGTTGGTGCCAGACATCCCAGACACCTTCTTCCCCTTGGTGTCATAAACCTTTTCAAGCTCCTCCTTGCTGAGTTTGTCAGGGAATAGCCATTCATTCATTTCTTCCTCAGTGACCCCCATCAGCCTGTTGATATCTCTCCAAGTGAAAGTAAATGTTCTCCCTCTTACTGTGGCAGTGAAAGTGACTCTGCGGACCTCATCCTTCCCTTTTACCTTCTTATACTTGGTCTTGGCAGTGAGGGACTGGCAGAATACCCGCAGGACGTTGACGTTGTATTCCTGGTTGATCCCCAGCCAGGACATGTATTTCTCCAGAAATGGCCTCAAGTGTGGAAACCCTAGTTCATCTATCTTGTCCAGATCTATGAACATTCCGATGTTGAAGTAGGGCTTGACAGTCTCAAATTTGGGGGAAACAGCCTCCAATGGCCCTTCTCTGTACACAAGAGGATCATCCTCCTCTACTCGCTGTCTTTTGGATGAGGGCTCTTCGCTAAATTGAACCCTCTTTTTGCCTTTCCTCTTGGATTGTTCATCTTGTTGCCCAGAATGCTCAGGCTGTTCTTGCTGTTCTTGAGTCTGCCCAGATTGTTCATGCTGTTTTCTGGATTTCCCAGATTTGGACTTCGATTTCTTGGAGGCAGTGGCTGTCTCAGTGGTGGGGTTTGTCTCATGTGATTCGGCCATTTTGTGTGGATTTAAGGTTTAAATGCGAAGAAATTTAGATGAAGAAGATGAAGAAGATGAAGAAAAGTATGATGACTCGATGAATAAGTTCAGAGAGTTTTGTGGGTAAGAGGTTTGTGCAAGTGAAAAAGTAAAAGTGAAAATGACTTCCTATTTATATGCAAAGTTATAGCAGGTAAAATGCTCATAATGACTCTTCCTGAAGGCATGCGTTTGATCATTGGGTAACGTAAACATTTAATTGGAACGGCGCACCTTTCAACACGTGTCTCTTCACATTGTCAAAGGAGGCACAATTTTTGGTGTGAGAAGATGAAACGTTTTCTGAAGTGACGTGTCCCTTTGTTCAGGCACTGGCGCTCCCACTCACTTTGATTCAACACTCAGCGCCAGCAAATGATCATCCGGAAGTGATTTTGCTTCCGGTTGCACTTGCTTAAGATTTAACATTGGGGACCTGCAAAACTAAAGATTGGCACTCCAATGCCTAAGTTAGTAAATATAGTTGCAGGTTTTAATCAATTAAGCACGAGTTTATTTTGAAGATTGAACTTCATTTGAACATTCCCAAATTTCCCTTTATAAGGATAAATTGATCAACCCTCAGTGGTTGTTTGGTAGCTATGTCTGTAGTTGAGAAACCTTTCTTGCACATGCTTCCGGAAGTGTGTCCGCTTCCGGATGTGAGGGTCTTTAAATTTGACATTGACAGCCCTTATCTTCCATACTAGGGGGCATTTTCACTAGGGGACCTGCAGGTGCTAGCGGAAGCATATGCGCTTGCGGATGGTCAGTGGAAAAACTTAAGATTTAACATTAGTCTACATGCTGAGGACATTCCAAGTCACAACCTTATGTTAATCAGCTCAATATAATAATCTTAAGAAAGACTTGCTTGCTGATTGGTTTGGCAAAACATGAATAACAATAAGGTGAGAACAAAATTTGAAAAACTTAGTTCACAATTTCACATGATTTCACTATCGAGTCATGAACTTTACTCATCATACTCTCTTGGATAAATACTAATGTGATAGTGCTGCGAGTATCAAATAGATTGCATATTTTCAGAGTTTCATAAACAGGTATAGTTCGATAAATATGCCTTAAGAGTGTTCATGTCAGATTATGAGGGCATGTGAATTGTCAACACAATGAAGTTCTAAAACTTTAATGTCCATAATCAAGTTTCCAAAACATCCAAATTCTCAGCATGTGATCACAAGAATAATTTTCAAATCTTAGCTCAAGTTCTTTCAAATATGCTTAATATGATCTCATTATTCTTAGGATATCAACAAGCTTTAACTTAATCCAGATTGTACTAGGCTTGTGATAATGTGCCAGGATATAAGGCTTTCAGTGGGTAGAGATTCTTAAGAGTTCTTTCCAGCCTAGTTATCTACACTCACTTAGACTTCTATCCTGTTGGCACTTGCTCTTGGATTTATCAAATTTTGCAGTAATTAATTTAAGGCTTTTCCTAAGATTCCTAATGTATGTCCGACAAGGGAGACTATCCATTAAAATGCACAACAGAAGGAGTAATGGAAAGAAATGCTCATATAAGATTGGCGAGATTTCCTCAAGATTTAATTCAGAACAGCCATTTCTTCTCATCTTGATAAATAGCATACTCGTTGACGCTCTCTCTTGTACCTCCACATTGTTCAAGCTTTTATAATTTGTCAACATACTTAACCACAGACTTGAACTGAGATCATTAGTAAATGGAACCTTAAGGTGTGATTAAAAATTATTGCTCGAGTTCACAGCCAGTCAGTTTATAGCTAAGAATATTTAAGATCAGTTTGTAAAGAAAAACTTTCAAAAATCACAATGGATGCATAAGCTATTTTTTTTTTTTTGTGAATGAGCCTTTTCAAGGGACATGATTTGATATGCACGAATATTATAAACCCCACAAAAAAAAGAATTTGATATGATTTGATCATTTTCAAAAAAAAAAGATCACCACAGGTTGAAAATCATACCAGTATTACTATATTTTTCTCATTCATTCCATAGAGCAATTTGAAGTTTGTCTTTAGATACAAAAATGTTAATTGCCGATGAAATGAGTAAGCATGCATTCATTACCCAATTAATCATTCAAATAAGAGAAAGGGTAAGAATGACATCACCAAGGCTACGTTTGTGTCAAGTAGTAGCTTGCTTGATTTTGACAGGAGGTGCTTGATCTTTTCTATTTCAAGAGCAGTAGCACCAGGTGCCTAGCATGAAGAACATCTTATTCAGATTTGACTCATTGCCCAGACCAGGTACGGTCTTGAATATTGTTGTTCTTTTGGATCTCCTTTCCTACAAAATACCAAGTAATTCCCTTTTCCATTTCTCAGTCTCCAAACTTGGATCTGACAGGTCAGTTTGTAGGAAGTGTAAAGTCCACATGCACTTGAGTCATTAATTATGCTTATGCCATTCAGAATCAACTATGACTATGTGCACATGGTTTTGATCATGACAGCCAGACAGCATGTAGGTTATGAACATTGTGAATTTCTTTGAGCTTTCTTCTCTTAAGAGAATAATGTTCATATCTATGATGCTTGATGTAAAACCTCAATAATCCCATCTAACATTTGCATAAGAGATTTTACTTTCGCATGCTTTGACTCTAAGTGATTCCTTGCTTACCCAAGGAGATCTTCTATACTTAACCTTGGCCTGAAGCACTTTCTTATGAGAGACAGAATTCATAGGCTCTCTCCAAGTTGATCGAGAAATCCTCTCTCTCTTGTTCTTCTCAGGATAGTTGAGTGGAACTCTGTGATAGCTCATCCTTGAGACAGAACCTTTGTTCCTTGTGGTAGTGTACTGCTTCTTATGATTGGACCAGGTGGTTGCAGTAGTGACATCACCACGAGTTCTCTTCTTTGGGGCAAGAGGAACTCTTGATCTTTCCTGCACAAGTAAGGCACTAGAAGGAAGTTTTGGTACCCATTTGTACTTGGGTCCTACATGGTTAGTGCTGGACCTTACTTGTCCTTTCGAGATCCATACAAATTTATTTCTCACATGTAAATTTTTCTTAAGACTGCATGTGTGAGAAATATGACCTGATCTACCACAATAATGACAGATAATGGAATGATATTCAGAATGGAATTTTCTATCATTATCTTGTTGGTCAATTTTGTTTTCAAAGACTCTCTGTTCTTTTAAATCAACTTTAGAAGTTTCTGGGCCTTTTGAAAACTTTTCTTTTTCCTTCAACAGGGATTCACAATTGGAACAATTTTCAGTACATGTTGAAGCTTCCGCTCTCGATAGCTGTTTTTCTATGGGGGGAACTTTGGAAACCTTGGATGTAGAAGAAACAATGAGTTCCTCAAGTTTCCTATTCTTTTTCCTTAATCCTAGAACTTCTTTTGCAAGTTTACAGAATTCAATATGTAACTCATTATACATGTCTTGCAATTCAGAAGGTTCAAGTTCAGATACCTCATTTTCTTCAGTTTCTGAATCTTCTTGGTAGATATCGACACTCTCTTCACTGGTGCTAGCTTCCTCAATATCAGCTTCCTGTAGCTCACCGTCTGTCGATCCACAAGTGGCACGAGATGAGCTTTGGACAGCTTTACTTTCAAGAGAGTGGTTAGAAGCATACATAGCATCAAGAGTGTTCCAAATATTTCTAGCATTACAGCAATGTTTAATTTTCTGGAAATCACAGTCAGTCAAGCTTTTGTACAAAATTTGCATTGCTCTAATGTTTAAGTAAAATAAATTTTTCTCCTCTTCAGTCCAGTTTACTTTTGGTTTGAAATCAGAATCATTTACAAACACATCCCACATTTTGAAATTTGAGGATAACATAAAACTTTTCATCCTTGCCTTCCATAAGTAAAAATCAGTATTTTCTAACAAGGGTGGGATAGTATGATCAAAACCTTCAAAAGACATTTTATATCCCAAGTCAGCCTAGGTCTTTGCACTTGAGATCGTTGGATCCTTTAAACAAGTGACCTTGCTCTGATACCAAATGAAATGCGTGGCTGTCACCCAAGAGGGGGGTGAATTGGGTGGCAGAATAAAAATTAAAATTCTCTTTTGAAAAACTGACTACTTGTGCTTGATGAGAGTGACGATGTATTACCCCAAGCACAAGTGAGTATCTAGTGGTGTGGTGCTTGATGAATAGATTAAATAAACAGAATAAGCACACACAGATTTATCCTGGTTCGGTCACTTCCAGACCTACATCCAGTCCCCAGGCTCCACCTGGGATTTTCAATCCACTAAACTTCTTGTTTGAACCAGGCACAAGAAAGCCTTTACACTTTAGGTTTTACGAGCACGGGTTCACCTAACAACCCACAGGTTTTGCAACGGGCTCACCTGCAAACCTTACAGCCACAGCTTTTACAACGGGATCACCTGCAACCTTTCAACCACAAGTTTTGCGGGCTAACTTGCAACCTATGGAGATTTAGAAAAACCTCTAAATGCTCCCCCTCACTTTTGTAAGATAATAATCCTGTTCTTCAAGCACAAGCTTTAGAACAGCCTCTATCAATTAGAGGATTTGATAATATGTTCACTCTATGAACTGATTGTGATAAACACTTAAGTACAAATGATTCTCTCTAAGAATAGATGATGTTACTCACTTAAGTACAAATAAATCACTCTCTAAGAATGTTACAGATCTAAGATCAGAGAGTAGAAGATGAGAAGAATGTAGATTACAATATCTCAGACAATGGACTCTGTTCTTCCAACCTCTCTTCTGAATGTAGATGTTCCTTTTATACTCGGCCTCCACATTCAGGCTTGGGCGGCAGATGGAATTTGTCCGTTTGAATATAGCCGTTAATCCCATGTTACCGTTGAGAGGTACATCTTCATTAATGCTTAGCAGGGTTGACTTGCTTTATCTCTGAAAAGCAACTCTGACAACTCTGCTCTGGCATTCTGACCTCTGAGTATGTGACGTTGGCTCTTGTACTCTTGCTGACGGATGATCATCGTTCATCTGGAAGTGGCAATCTTGCTCTGCAAGTGTTAGTCTCTGAATCCCAGTGCCAAGAGTATTTGCATCCGGAAGCTCATTTGCATCCGGAAGTAGAATTAAGTTCTGCACATACTTGTTAGTCCAACAGAGTAGCATATATAATCAAGTGGAGTAAGAACTATACATGCTGTGGGAAGCTTGTTTGCTATGGGAAGCATTCTTACTTAGACTATGTTCTGACTTAGTGTATTGTCTACTGACGCTAGGGGATGTCTATTCCAATAGTCAGCGTAAGTCTCGTTATTTTAGTCTAACTCTTCCTAAGTGACATAGTGTGTCATTTACTCATGCTATGGGATGTGTAGTATAACAACACATAATCACATGCAGTGGGAGTTCACTTAGTCTAAGGAAGCTTTCTTACATCCGGAAGCAATTCCACATCCGGAAGCACTTCCACTGGACGATGGGTTATGTTCACATTTTACTCACTGACGCTCAGTGTTATCCATTCCAACAGCCAGCGCTAGTCACTAAGCAATCGGAAGCAAATCTACTGGACGTTGGGTTATGTACACTGGCGCTCAGTGTTATCTATACCAACACCCAGTGCTAGTCACTAATCAATCGGAACCAACTCTACATCCAGTTGCATCTTAACTTAGTCTCAAGGGTTTTGTACAACTAATGTTCCTAGACTGAGTTATGACTTAGTGAAGCACTTACTGCCGCTGGGGGATGAGACATTCATCCGCGAGCGCTAGTCCTAGTCTATCCGGAAGTAAATCCACATCCGGTTGTACTCTTATTTGTGGTTCTATTTTAACCTGACTTTGTCTAAGTGTTTACCTTGTTCTTTCATATTTTAGTCTTCATCAAAACTTAAGATTCTAACAATCTCATGTTTATTTGAATTTAATTTACATGTATGATGTTGAGTCATTTGTTTCTTACAGAGTTGTCAGCACCGGTGAACTTGTATGCTTTTCCCATTACAATCTTGATTATGGATCATCAACTGAACATTAAGTGTGTTTTAATTTCCTATGTAAGTGTGTTAGTGTAACTTTCTTTAATATTTAATATATTTGATCATTTTTCAAAAAAAAAATGGATCATCAACTGAATAAGTATTTTTCCAACTTAGAATTTAGATTTCCATTTACAGGTAATATATATTGAGTCGTAGTTGAGTTGCATTGGAGCCTGAACTCTTTTGTCTATCTTTCCTTGCTTTATCAGTTGTAAACTCCTAGATAGGCATATTTCATTCCTAGAATAAACCATTCTTATTCCATTCATTTATAATGCGAAAGCCAATACATGCTGCTTCCAACTTATTGATGGAATAGTTGTTTTTTAATTAGTTTGTTGTGGCACAAGTGATTTAAATATCATACATTAGTCCATGATGATATCAATAATATTTGGTATAGTTGCTTATATGAATGTGATGAAACTCAAGGTAAAAAGATACTGATATTAATGGAAAATCAAGAACTCCACAGAGTATGATCTAATGGAGATGAAGATACAAAGGTAAAATGTAAAGAAACAATGCAATAGCCCTAAAGCTATGCCCTAGGAATGTGTTTGAGAGACATCCCCAACTCTCCCAATTCTCACTACACTCTTTCATACCTCTCTTTCTAATAGGGCCTTTCTTATATAGGCATTCTCTCTCCCTAACTGTCCCTTACAAAATTACCCTAATACCCTTGTTCACTCAACATACACATGACTCACGCCCACACTGCTCTACTTTTATTTTCCTATTTTATTCTCCTATCTGTTTCCATCATTACCCCCCTCATGAAGAGCCACCTTGTCCTCAAGGTGATGAGCAAATGTGAGGGTCAGTTTTTGTGTCTTGACATAGAAGTTCTTGATCCAAGTCCCCAACCAATCCGTCATGGCATTGCTCACAAATTTGCTTGCCTGTACAATTGTTATCATCTCTTGAAATATAAGCACAAGGCAGCTGGTCATTCCTAGCCAAAACTTCCTGCTCCGAGTTGCAGTAAGTGGTATCTCGGCACTTGTGGTTATGAGGGCTCTAGATAAGCATAAGAGAATGTAAGAGCCAACAATAAATTGTCTAGGTTCCACAAACAGAATCTGGAGTCGCTTGAAAAGTGTCGGCACATTAATGATAACGCAATAATACCATGCTTTCCATCCAGAATATATGATACCTATATGAAACCATGTAACACCCAAAGGTCCAGTAGCATCAAACCACCTCTTCTCCCTTGCCATTGCAGTTGAAACACAAACATGAGCAAAATGAATAACTCTTATGACTGAATTATCTTGCTCAGTCAGTGGTAATACTACAAGTAGGAGCAGAATCCTAAACACCATGCAGTAATACCAATGAATATTTGTCATATTAAACAATTCAACTACAAGAAATCCCATGGCAGGAAATGACCCCTTCTCAATTGCCATTGCAAGTAGAACAATATATTGAACATCACAAAAATTCTCAACAAGAGAAAGATGAGAAACAACAGGGAAAAACCAAACCAATGAATTATTTGGCTTACTCGCTGCTACGAGTAAAAGTAAAATCAGTCCCTTCCTATTTATCAAGACAATTCCTGGGGCATCCATTTGCAATAAAGCTCTAGCTATTTTATTTCCAAAGAACATTTGTCCATCTTTTTCAACTTGAGTCACTAAAAGAGATAATGCTTCCTGATTATGCCTCAATAGGCATAGCAACTTCAAGACTTCAACAACAAAAGACCATAATCTCACACCAACAAAAAATGAATACGCAAACAAGACCTTCCAATTCACCCCATCTTTTTCAGCAAGATAAGAATGCACGGTGAGCCACAAGATATACATCCCAATATCAGCTGTCATCTCACTATCCTCTGGTTTGTCCCAGAAAATTAATTTCTCCATCTCTAATTTTTCCACCTTACTCATATCCAAGAATAGAAATTTCCAGAAATTATAGGTGGTTGAAGACATACCAGAAAATTCGAATCCAGTAGGGTTGAGCACCAAACAATCAAAGAAATTGAATATGAGTACCCCATACCAAGCTTTGTAGGGTTCATCACTAGAGTAATAATCGGCCACTGCTTCTGCATCCTCATCTTGTGCGATTTTCCAAGCTCTAGCCTCAGATTTTGCAAACTCTCGGTTGAAGGATGTATTTTCAAGCCACGTATGTAAGTGTAGGTTAGGGTTTTGCAACAACTGTATGAAGCTATAGGCCTTTTGCTCACCATAACCAAGCTCGATCAATTTGCCTCTCCAATTATTAAGAATAGGGCTTCTCCCACAATGGGCCTTGTAAACCCTAATTAAGATCCACTTACTGTTGGAGCTGTCTACAACCTTCTCTATCTTTGCGTTCGTGAAAAACAGAGGCGAATACCACTGCTTGGCTTCAAATGCGAAGCCTCCATGGAAAAATTGCTCCCATGTATAGTCACCATTAATTTCCTCTTTTGATGATCCAAGCACATGAGCGGACTTCACTTGATTTTTCAATTCGGTTTTGTTTGCTTGAGATTTCTGTTCTTCCATAATCTCAGCTTCAACGCACAAAACCTTATTAGCAACTTCAACTTCCCATTTCATTACCGCTTCTCCATTCGTAATCTCTCCGACTTCAGTTTCATCTTCGACTTCATCTGGCTCATCTGAATCGCCATCCTCAAATTCCTCTTGATCGACATCCTTTCTAGTTGAATCCAGTTCGGAATTCCTCTGTTTATCAACAAATTTCTCCAATATCTCTAACATGTGGTTTAACTTCGTGTTTATCCGCTCTGATATAGATTCAATAGCTTCAAATCTATTCTCCATCATCTTCTTAGAATTCAACATCCCTAATCGAACTGCTCTAATACCTTTGATGAAACTCAAGGTAAAAAGATACTGATATTAATGGAAAAACAAGAACTCCACAGAGTATGATCTAATGGAGATGAAGATACAAAGGTAAAATGTAAAGAAACAATGCAATAGCCCTAAAGCTATGCCCTAGGAATGTGTTTGAGAGACATCCCCAACTCTCCCAATTCTCACTACACTCTTTCATACCTCTCTTTCTAATAGGGCCTTTCTTATATAGGCATTCTCTCTCCCTAACTGTCCCTTACAAAATTACCCTAATAGCCTTGTTCACTCAACATACACATGACTCACGCCCACACTGCTCTACTTTTATTTTCCTATTTTATTCTCCTATCCGTTTCCATCAGAATGTTGTGACCTGTGCTATATGTTAATTAAAATGGTGCTCCTATACATTAGTTTGCACCCTACATACAATTTAAATGATGGAATGATTGCTGAAATAAAAAAGAGATACTGGAGAAAAACTCTCATGAAGCACTTGGGAATGACCCTGACATTGTGAAAGCCAATACATGCTGCTTCCAACCTATTAATGGAATAGTTGCTTTTGGAATCAGTTTATTGTGGCACAAGTGATTTAATTATCATACATTAGTCCATGTTGTTATCACTAATATTTGATATAGTTGCTTATATGAATGTTGTCAGTTGTGTTATATGTTAATTAATATGGTACTCCTATACATTAGTTTGCACGATACATACAATTTAAATGATGGAATGATTGCTGAAATAAAAAAGAGATCCTGGAGAAAAACTCGCATGAAGCACTTAGGAATGACCCTGACATTCACAGCTTTAAGTGATTGATTATTACTGATTGTGTTTGTGAGTTAAATAGCTAGAATACTGTTAATGATATATAACACTCAACAATCTGTTTCTTCTTTTGCTGCTACAGGTGTACAAGTAAAAGTTCTAATTTGAATGAAGTAACCTACAACAAAGTAGTGCCGGCTTCTCCAAAGCAAAATGTTTCAGTGCCTACACATTCCTCAGAAAATGGGGCCGCGAAGATTCTAAATTTTAACCAAAAAACACTGCATAGTAACAAGCAATCAGATGTTGATGTAATCCAAAATGTTTCTTCTAATCAACCAAAGAAGTCGAGCTGGCTAAGAAAACATCAATACTGTTGTTTTATGCCCTCACTAAGAGCGGATGCTATGAAAATATGGAAATTTCCCATTGCTTTTTAAGCAATTATTTGATGCAGAAATTGTGCCGTCATGGCCGTGGTTATATATGTCATTCAGGTTCTTCCCATTGCTTTCCTTGAATAATACTATCCGTTCAATATGTCATTTGCCATATATGTAACATTAGCCTTTTCTTTTGTGGATCATATCTGTAATATACATGAATGTTGCTCAGAAGAAGAATTACAACATTCGTTGCAATCAAACTGAAATATATAAAATGGGTAATAATATTGTTGAAACTTTTTCTTAAGTTACTCTGTATTAGAGTAAGCAAAGTCCCACATTGAAAAGATTTGAGTTGGATTAAGGGTATATAATGATGGGTTGAGTACCATCACATTGGCTTAAGCGTTTGTGATGGATTGACTCTCCCTCATTATGTGTCATTGATCCAAAAAACTCTAAATCTTAACACTCTGTCCATAGTTATATATTTATTTTATTGGTGTAGCTATTTATTTACATTCCTAGCGAGTAACTATAGATTAATTCATCAAGTTTACAAAGCTCCTTCATGTTTGATATCTGGTGTTCCAAATATACCTTCTCAGATACCCTCCGGAGCCAAAAAGTCTATTGGCGGAACATAGAAAAGTTCTTTAGTTGAAAAATAAAGAGGATTAAATTGATTTGGTTCAGGCATGAGATTTAGTTGAAAAATAAAGAGGATTAAATTTGCTGTTCTTTAGTAGTATTATTATTCTTAACTATTAGTCCTTCAATTAGTACACAATATGATTGCTGATCTAAAAGCATTCAGTTGTGACAACAGGTAATTGCAATTGTATGAATTAGTCTATACACTCCAAACAAAATAAATTTGTATCTCACCCCATTTGTTTCAAATACACATATCTAGATTTATTCACAAGCATCTTTTAATCAGAGATATCATGATCCAATCAATTGTGAATGATTGTTTGACTATACAGTTTAATTTATTCTTCTGCAAGGAAACTTAAGATAGTGTATGATTTCTGTTTTTTTTGTTCGGGGAGGGCATTATTTTCTTATGCTCTTCTCTATAGTTTCCCAAGTTTTCTGAGTTATAATTACTTCTAAAGCATGTTTAGTAGTTATAACAAGTCAATTGTCACTATAATGATTGTGATTGTCTCCTATGATAAATGACTTTTGAATATATGAGTATGTGCTTTGGCTTGAATCACTTGGCAGTTTTAAGACTAACAAGGTATGGCTAATGGGCACAGCAAGTTATCATACATACATGAGGTGCCAAGTGCCAAATGAAGCAGGTCTCTGGAAACTCATTGGTCTCTTCAAGTTGTCTCTATTCCATCATCAAATGGAATACGAAAAAGGGAGAGTGAGAAAAGTTTATTTTGAAGATGATGTCCTTTATTTCATTCTCAATTAATATTCAACGGTGTTTTTCTTTAAAAAATTTGATTCACATTTGTTTTTGGGGGGGTGGGGGATTGGATAGGGAGGTTGAGATGAAGTTCAATTCTTATTTTATTTTTATGGTAGTCTGATTGCAATACATAGTATAATTTCAATTTTTAATAACAATTTATTTTACTAAGTAAATTATTTTTGCCATCACATATAAGATTTCTATTAATTTGGAGCATATAAATATCTTCTTATTAGGACAATGTGTGATATTTTATCAAAATAAAGAGGCAGGTCATACCCTAAAATGCTGAAATAGTCAATTAGGAACAGCAAATTATTACATTCAAAATGAATAGAAGACAATTCTCAATCATCATATCTTTTACAATGACTATTAACAAGAGTCAGAATCAATCATTACAAAATGTTGGAATCTATTTGCCAAGTCCAATGTTTATTCTTCGAATAATTTGAGGCAAAATAATTTTATCTTAACAAATAGGTCCCGTGCATCGCACGGGGTCTGCCACTAGTTGTAATACAGTTATGCTTATCTCTGGTTATTTAATTATTCATTGTAATACAGTTTATTTCATTATTCATTATAATACAGTTTTCATCTATGGTTATTCTCTCTCAGTTTACTTTATTTATCAATCATTTAGATGCTCTAAATTATCATTCTTGTTATTTTCTTTTCATGTGTGATAATATTACATTTGTTTTAATCCTATTATTTTTTTTCTTCACATAGCAATATTTTTCATTTATTATCTATCCATAATATTAAATTTCCATCCCAATTTAATCAATTTTATTTGCTTTCTGGCGTTTTACCAAACGCCGGTAAGATAATAAAATATAATAAAACACACCGGCGTTGGACGCAAACGCCGGTTTGTTTTATTATATTTTATTATCGCTTAGCGGCGCGATTGGAAACGCCGCTAAGGTGGGTGTTGTTTATATATGTTGATTTGAGCATACCGTCGTGTACCCGAAACGCTGGTATGTTTTTACCTTAAATAATAACATACCGGCGTTTGCTGGCGTGTGCAACAAACGCCGGTAAGCGTGAATATTTTATTATTTTCGCACACCGGCGCGCCCCACAAACGCCGGTGTGCTTGAATATTATATGAATATCTGGAACCTGCTTTGCGGCATTTTAAGGCTCTCTACGGCGTGTCTGGAAATGCCGAAAAATATCTTTTCCACATTAAATCTTCGGCGATTGTGGAAAACGCCGTAGAGCGTTTTCGCCGGTAAAAAAAGCCGAAATGTAGGGAATAAAAACGCCGATAAGGGCCTCTTTTTTTGTAGTGTAAAAATACAATTTGAGGAGAAGTTTTTCATGTTTTATGAAATGCAAATGAGATAAATAAAACTAGACCTCAGTTCAATCTTTTAAGTCAAAATTCTAAAGGACATTAGTTTATATCACTTCCGAGTTTCTAGCAATAGATTTCAACTTTCATTTGTTCATAAAAAATTGTTTTCTTAGTTCATGTTTATTGAATTTACTTAGCCTTTTGTTTGGTTGAAAGTTTAGTGTCAATCTCCATGGGAACAATAATTTATGTTATTTGTGATTCGTGTGTTTGCTGTCAATGCTATGCGATGAACAATAACACTTAGGCAATAGTTAATTGATACTACCTCCGGTCCTAAATATAAGACCTAGATAACTTTTTTTTGGAAGATTAAGGTTGCGAAATAGGTTATTAAATCATGACATATTTGATATCTTTAAAGATTATCCATTAGCTTATAGGTAAAATAAACTAGTCTAAGAGAAAATATTAGGTAAATCAATTTATAATTAACTTATTTTTTGCTTTTTTTAGGATTTTTCAAAAAAAATCATTTAGGTCCTATATTTAGGACCGGAGGGAGTATTTTATTTAACCCTTCAATATATAGTACCAAGAACAATCATACAATTATTTCCATTTAAAATTAAAAGTGAAGAGAAGCTACTTGAAGGCTTTAGGTACACTCGAGGATTATCAATGAACAATCATGTGCTTCTAGTCCTACTTGGATTTTATCATCTTTAAAAATTTTTTTATCAGGATGCCATATATCAACGCCTGTTTGACAAGAGCTGAATGTTCTGCCAGGAAAACGAGATCCTAAGTGTGGTATCTTGATCCACATGTTATACCACACATCGCTTAGGTTGAAAATTGCAAAGTAGAATCGATTCACTGTTATTATTGCAAAAACAAATAGTATGAGTATAATGATTAGTTAAGTATGATATAAAGAATGCTATATATAAAAAGTATAATAAAAAGAATGGGTTAATTTGTAGAGTATTGAGAAATTCATTTTAAAAAAGTGAAAAGGTCATAATATCATCAAAATGGAAGTTATGTTTGAGTGACTTCCTTTTTGAATATGAGCACTCACATCGTAAAAGAAATGAGTCATTTCTTGTAACATAAATTCATCATTTAAAATGGCGGGAAAATTAATTGGAATGACTGAATGAGTGTGTAAAAATGGAATATAATAAATAATTAATGCATACAAATGTTCCATATGAATAATTAAAACTGGAAGGATAAAAAATTTGAAGCATACCTCTGCTCCCATCAGTTGCAACCCATAATCGAAGTGGATTAAGGTCTGGTGCTTCATACTGTCATCAAAAGCCGAAGTGATAAGATATATAAATTAAAAAAATTTAAGAAAACATTATGCGCGGGCATATGTACTTATAAATTCATTTTGCTATAGTCTATTAATTCTTTAATTTCCTATGTAAAAATATCCTTTTGGTTATTTCAATTCGCAAAGGCCTTCATATATATACCTGGTATATAGCTACATATACACTTGAATTTACATCCCAGTGAGTGAAATTTGTTCAAAGTTTCTAATGCGACTATCAATAGAAATACAATCAACACACACACACATATATGTTTAACATACCTCCATGTTGTTTGTACTATGTGCGTTTACTTCTAGAATGGTAGGATCAGAGAGCAGATTTAATAAGTCGTCATCAATTTTCCTCAAGTCCCCACCAATCATAAGAGGAGATTTTGCCATCGCAAACAAAGTTAGCTGTCAAAAATAGTGGAATATAATTAAATACACACATGCACATGTCTGCTTTTATTCAATCGTAATTGAAGGGTCAATGATGAAAATATAATTTAGAGCAAAACCTGAGTTCTTTGCTCTATAGGTGAAAGTTTACAATCCCGGTTTGGACCATGGTTCACGTCTGCAAAGTGAAATAGCAGGGGGAGTGTCAAGATTATATGACACCCTCTAGTGCACACATATATCAAACATTCTACGTACTTTAGCATAGCATTACAGTTTACAAAAATCTTTTGGTCATTTTTACATTGGATTGTTTCATACTAGGGAAGCCTTATATAGGGTAACCAAATCAATTATATATTTGACGCATTGGCCATTAATTCCATACAAAAGTGTTTCAATAGTAGTTTTTATCTAAAGTACCTTTCAATTAAAATATTACTCAATCCACATTATAATCTCTCTATGTACACACATTTATAGTATTGTAGTATACAAAGGAACCAAACATGTGTTAAAAACATATTGGTTTAATGTTTATTTAAGATAGATGGTGTCTTGTAACAAAAATAGGAATATTATTCTTAAAACGATTCTATTTAGGTTAAATATCATATTTTACAATTAACAATTAATGAATTATCATATTTCTCAAAGAACAATAAATAATTTCATTTTGGCAATAAACTATAAAAAGCCTCTAATAGGCCAATACCCATAATTCACATTTTGCTCTGTTTAAAACTTTGTGTTGCTTGATTCTAACACAGTAATAGGCCAACTGATGATATTGTAGTATATAAAAATCATTTATTGATCATTTGGAAATTTGATACTTCGTTAATTATTCGTTGTAAAATATAACATTCAACAAATTTAATTTTATTTTGTAGTGGATATCAGTAAGGCGATTTTCAGAAACCCATAACTTGTCTATAAAAGAAAATCTACTTGAGAAATTTTAATATTTTATTGTTTTCTCCAGTGTCACTATATCACCAAATTATTTTTAACATGGATGATATTTTCTTAAATTCTCTTATCTATAGCCTCCTATCAATAATATAATCGAGTAAAAGAGAAGGGATGGAGCATGAATATAATAATATCTTAAAATTATATTTTATATTCATTATTTTAACTATTATATACTACTTGAAAAACCATTGATTGTAATTGACCTGGATCGGTCAGCCGTCCGAATGGCAACATATCCAAATCTGGCCATGACTTCCCATTCAAACCAACACTTCCAATCATAGAAGCAAAATTCCTGAAACAAAAGAAGGAATTAGACAAAATTTAATGTCATCAAAATGGAAAAGTAATTTACTATAACATTATATAATGTTAAATAGTAATTAAAATAAATCTCATTCATACCAGGCGTTTTCAAAACGTTGTTTTACAATGTCCCATAAGTCCCAGTTGTTGCCACCTACGCGATACATATTAACAACTCCACTAACTTGTCTAGCCATAGATTCTGTAACACTGACTCCTGGAGATACTGATAGTACCACAGATTGTTGATCATTCTCTTTTAAAACCTAGTCATTTTACGAATGTGGTTATTGGTTCATTATGGAAATAGTCTGTGTCTCTACATAATTTTTTTGGTCAACATCTATATAAATTTTTTAATCTCTATTATTTTTTAAGATTTTTAATTTATGTATTATAAAAAAGTAAAGTTAATCTTGATTTTCAACTATTTGTTAAAAAAGGTAAACTAGTGGGTTTGCTAGAATAAAAGAGTTTTATGCAGATAAAAAAGAATAAAAGAGTTTCGGGTTTTTTGTGATACAAAATATTAAGAAAAATATGTCATGAATATTTATAAAAAATTTTAACTAATTAATTTTGTCACTTGACATGTCTTAGTTTTCAAACTTTTTTACATTGATAGCTTGATCTGAGTTGCACAATTTCTAACATATAAAATATTCAACTTGTTTATAAATATGCCGGACTCATTATACTGGCATTAAATATAGTTGAATGAATTTTTTTAGTTTTGTTTTATTCAAAGATGATATAAGTTAGCATTTTCATCATTAGTTAATAACTAGCCCATTAGTAATGATGAATATGAAATGGTTCCAATATTAGTAATGATGAATATGAAACCATTTTAGTGTATGTACCTCTGATACTGTCGTAATAGTATCTAAATTCAAGTTTTCACCAAACACGCAATCAAGTTTCACTGCCAAAAAGCATAAATCCCATGTAAGTCAAAGGCATACCGGGCTAGATTCATCACACACATATGTGTAACCATTACTTTTATTATCACAAACACACACACGACCTCCAATCCAAATTATAAGATCACATTGTTTTATATGAAGAAATTTAATATGTAAAATATTTTTTTGATGAGTGGATGCAAAGATTGTACTTGGTTATATTAGTCTTGTTTTTCCTGAGAAAATAATTTATTTTACATATAAACTAACACATAATCTATTTATTTGAAATGTACGTGAATTTTGTAGTCAATCTTGCTCTTATAATCTTAAAAAAAGGTTTATTATCTTTAAACTAGAACTTGAGGGAGAACATTATATAATGTGCTTGTGAAAAAATTATGGTATATTTTTAGCAAATAATTCGGGTTAATATTATTGTTACTCTTTATATAGTTTCATTGGAATTTGGTTTAGGTTCATTTACTTTCAAATGGTTGGTTTTTGGTTTGTATGTTTTCATATAATTTTTTTTTGCATAGTTAAACAATTATTGGTACTTATACATAACAAATTTTGGTTTAAGAATCTCTACATATATATTAGATTCTTATGAAATTATAAAGACTAAAATCAACGATTTGAAAGTACATGTGGATCAAAGCCAAAATTCAATTAATGTGTAAGGACCAATAATGATATTATCCAAAATAAATTAATGAAATTTAAACGTTAATTAAGGAGAGGAATTTAAGTACCAAAATCAACACCCCATGAAACGTATAAATCAATTAGAGATTTCAAAAAGACTCTTCCAGCTTCAACGGATGTATTGACCATCTTGAAAGTTGGAGCATATGGACAAGGACCTGCATGTATTTGATCTGCAGTCCATTCTTGACCTCCCACACTGTATGGTGTATCCTATGAGAAAAAAAATACTTGCCATAAAAGATGCTATTGAGGCTAAAAACTTATGTACATTAAATAATAAAAAACTTGAGAAAGAACCTTATAATTAAGTGTCAGAATTTAATAATTAGAAAATTGTTTTTTTCACTTATAAGAAAGTGAGATATATATATATATACCGTAGATGTATCTAGAATCAGAGTTTTTTGATCAATTGCTTGTTGGCTTATCCCTCCCAAAATATGGATCCCTAACTTTAGACCCAAATTATGAACCTGATCAGCCACAGATTTAAAGCCTACTCCATTCGCAGAAGAAGGCCACCTCTTTAGGTCAGGCAAAGGTCTTCCAAATTTGTCAATTGTATCAGTTCCAAATTCAATACTTCTAAACCAAAATGTATCCACCACAGCATACTGCAAAACGTAAAAAGATATTGGTGTGTATATTTGAAGTAGTTAAAGTAGTGTTTCAATGTGTCAAAGATGGTGAATATTTTATTTCAAGTTTATAAGTTATTGAATGCTTTGTTGGTTACTACTTTTTAAAGAAATTTGATTTTTTCAAAATTAAGAGACAATTATTATACCTCATATCTAGATATCTGAAGTAGACGCGATGATAGAACAACTGCATTTTGATAGAATTCTTCTTCAGAGATTATCCAGCTGAAACCAGTGTATGAATTCCAGCCTCTTGGTGGAACGTCGGCAACGGTTTCAGATGATACACTGTATAATTTATAAAATATGTATCAACTCATTCATGAGAAGATTATATGAATAATAAAATAATGATTTGTGATACCTTTGAAACATGAAGAGGAGTATGAAGCAAACAGAGAAATGGAGGAATTTCATAGCTGCTGGAAATATTTTCCAAAAGTGGTATGCTTGGAGGTATTGTGATGACCCCATTTTATACTTTTCATTTGCATATGTGTGTCTATATATGGTACAAATCTCCCATAATTTCGTGACTATATTGAAAAGAAAAGGAGAAAGGCATGTAATGATCATAATGTGCCTTGAATTCGTATGTGACAATTAATTTATTTGCATAGGAAAGTGGCTAGACTGAATGTAGATTCATTCATATTTTATATTTCATTTAGTGTAAAAATTTCAATGAATTGATACATAGTAATTCAACAATATCATTCAATCTTTTAAGCAAGGTTGTCAAGTTCGTGAGTTCAAACAAACTCGTGACAAGAATGTAAACTCGGATTATAAACTCGTATCGTAAGTTCACAAGTGTCTACTCTGTAAAAAAAGATAGGTATTGAAATATATGAATAAATTAAAGGGCTAAAGTGAAAAATATCATGTAATTGTCACAAAAGTGCAAAATTGACTATGTAAAATTTTTTGGAGCAAAACTGCCCATTGAATTTCAAAACTGCGGTAAAAATGACCATCACGGTTAGTTTTTTGACTTTTTCACTCATCATCCTCTGTCACATCATCATCACACAAGGAAAATAAATACATAAGTCTGCCACATGTTTTAGTGAGAGATGAATTAACAGAAGATTATGACTGAAAAGTCAAAAAAATTAAATGTGATGACCATTTTTGCCCCAGTTTTGAAATTCGATGGACAATTGTGCTCCAAAAAATTTGACATGGTCATTTTTGCACCTTCGTAACAATTACATGACTGTTTTTGCACTTTAGCCCTAAATTAAATACAAAAAGACAACAATTAAGTTTAAATATGTTTTTAAATCAAAATATTAAAACTAATTCCTTCAAAAGTAATAGTTCATCAAACTTAACATAGAACTTTATGAAGTCTGAACATGTAAACTATAATATCTAAGTAGAATAAAATAAAAAACGCATAAATTTAACAATGATCATCAAATGTTGGATTATGATCATCTCCACCATCTTCAAGTTCTATATCTTCATTGTTGTATTCTCTACTTGGTGCACCTCCATCAGCATCATAATTTTCTCTAATTTCTATATTCAAATCACATTCAGGTCAACATCGATGGGTGAAGTGACAATGTTCTCATTGATTCTATGGGGTTGAAGAATTCCATCATCTTCTTTCTCAATACACACTTCGTATATCCTTCCATCTGTAATCCACTCATCATCATATTGAATATCGTTAGAGTCATAATTAACAGTTTTGCTATTTCTCTTCCTTGTAAGCTTTAAGTTACACATGACAAATGTCAAGTTATCCATCTTCCTTTGTTGCAGGCGGTTTCTTTTTTTGGTATGAATCTAAGATCAACATAAAAAAATCTACATTAATATATATATATATATTAAGAAACATTAAGTTGAAAGTTTGGGAAAGAATAAATTACCATACTCTATTTGCTTTCACAGCAGCCGGAAGAACTACAATATAAGCTAAGGATGCGGATTGCAACTCTTTGAAGTTCTTAATGCTTGTGCACATTCACGCTCAAACATATCTTTTGCAAAATGAAAGTCAGCCAACTGATACTCAATATTAGTTAACTCAATCTTATCCTCAACAATTCTTGATAAACATTCATATATTCTTGATTTAATTTTGTATTCATACTTGAAATTTTATCATAATGAAAATGTGGATTGAGATAGTATGCTGCTGCATGCAAGGGTTTATGTAGTTGAACATTCCACCTCTGATCTCATTAATGATATTCCAAACAGACTCATAACTACACTATCAATAAATAAAACATGTAATTAAAATTTTTAAAACTAAAATGTAATAATAGTTTTTTAAACTAAAATATGATTTGAGGTTTACCTTTTTTATGCTATTAAAATTTTCTTTGATCTTCTCGTTTGAACTTTCCATCACTTCATACATGAAGCCCATAGATGGCTTCTCTTCTGAATCCACTAAGAGAAGAACTTTAACTAAATGAGCAAAAGCTTTAAGGCCACTACTACAAATTGTCTCTCTACCAGCGCACCTTTACATGCGCTTAGAAGAAATGCATGTATAGAGGGTCCTTTACATGCGCTTTAAGCGCATGTACAGGTAAGAATCTATACATGCGCTTAAAGCGCATGTAGAGGCCTTATCTCTACATGCGCTTTAAGCGCATGTATAGAAATGTGCATCAATTAAAATTCACTAAAACAATGACTAGAAAAGGATTTAAGTATTTAGAGATAAAATATATAATGAACTTAGGTGAAGAGCTCAAAATTATACGGAAACACCCTTTAAAGCGCATGTAAAGGCACAAACACCCTTTACATGCGCTTTAAGCGCATGTAAAGGCACTACTGAAGTGCAAAACATGGAGTCATGCATAAGAGGTCCTCCTCAGACCTCATAAGGTGTCCCTGCTTGTGGACTTAGTGTTTCAAGGCTCCATTACCACTTTTGGGTGCTATGGAATTGGTGAAACACCCTTTACATGCGCTTTAAGCGCATTTAGAGCCTCTACATGCGCTTAAAGCGCATGTAAAGGCTTATTCTTCAATGGAATTCACCATAACATTGTCAAGCACAAGATTTGAGCATTTTGAGATGAAGTATTGAAACAATTTAGTTGAAAAGCACCAAATCATATGAAAATCCATATAATTAAATGGACATTGGTCTTTACATGCGCTTTAAACGCATGTATAATCCATAAAATATTATTATAACATTGGAAAGCCAATACATGCGCTTAAAGCGCATGTAAAGGCTTTTTCTTCAATGGAATTCACTATAACTTCTATGGAACATTCTCTAGGGCATAAATAATCTTAGAGTGGGAGAAAATATGTGTGTTGGAATATAAAATAGCTTTATAATTTTTTAAAGAAGGAATGTAAAATAGAAAAGTAAATAAATGAAGATGGAAGGGCAATTTTGGAATTTAACCCTTTAAAACCCTAACATATCTTCTTGCATCCTTATCTCCTCACCAAACACTGCCACCCTCCCTCTCAAACACTCTCAAACCCGAGCTCCCTCTCTCCCAATTTCCTTTCCATGCTCTCAGCGCTCCGGCGAGTTCCACGGCGGCTAGCAATGGCGGAGCAAGCCAAACAGCTCCTCCCCTTCCCATTTTCGTTCAGTTCCCTAGCTTCTTCCACTCTCTTTTCGTTTTCTTTTCCTCTCAGTGACTCCGACGGTGTTTTTCCGGCGATGGCGAACTCCATTGCGATATGCCTTCTCGGATTCAAACTCAGGTAGCTCTTGTCTTCCTATTTCTGTTTCCTTTTAAGCGATTTCGAGTGAGATTGAGGGAGGGCCGATTTAGGATCTTAGGGTTCTTAAAGTTTCAATCTTTAAATAGATTAATAAATAAAATAAGTTCAGTTCGAATTTGTAAGTTCTTCTACATGTGTGATTTTCATTGGATTAGTGGATTCTTTGATTTTTTTTTATCCCCTTTCTTTCTCTGTTTTTGGCACATACACTGGTTCGTTCCTCTAAAGCTTGATTCAAGTAAATCATTCAATATATAAATGTTATTCAGAATTGATTTCAGTACATATATCTGATTTTGATATTTTCTTGCTCTCTTGCTTTCATTGATAGAATCAATTTCGGGTTTTTGTGTTTAGAATATGTGATTATTGTCTTGTATATGCTTGATTACAGTTATAACCAAGCTTGCAATTTAGGTTTTGAATGATAGCTATCATTAATCCTAAATTTTATTTCCCCAAGCTTAGAAGAATATTTCTGATTAAATATGCTAAAGAATTGTTTGGATAAAGAATGTGAAGTGGAATAATGTATGCTGCTGTTTATATGATGGATTTTGGAAATCATTGATGTTTGATTTGAATTGTTTTATGGGCTGAGTTGATTTGGGTAATGATTCATTATTTTTGTTTTGGACATTGTTGGTGATATGCTACTTGTTTGAATATCTTAGATTTGTTATGCTATTAGATTTATGAATTGAAATAACATTGAGAATGCAAGCTGGTATTTGCAAGCTTATTTCCTTGTTTCAACAAGTCAATAAATTGGAACATTTAAGAGATATGCTTGGTTTTGACTATTTTAGGCGTGAGTATTTGCAAATGCATGAAGACTAGTTTTTATATGATCTAAGGATTATCATTGTGAATCAGAAACAAATGCAAATTATTTTGTATTGATTGACATGTGTATCTATGTTTAAAATGAGCTAGGAAGATACATGTTTATTTTACTTGTGTTGGTTCTGTTTTGGCTGAATCGAAAACATGATGAAGATGGGAATAATAGCAATTAATTGTGATTATTACATAGTTATTGCTGATTGATCGATTTCAAATAAAGAAGTTTGATTTCTTCATTTGTTTATTTGTTGGTATAATCATTTGAATATTAAATGACTATATATATAAGATCACGCGCTCTTATCTCACCGCCGCCATTATCACCACCGTCGGTTGTTCTCTCGAGGTTTACTATTAATCTTTCTTTCTTGATTTTCGTTTAAATTAAGGATCTTTAAAGTTATTTTGCTGATTTTTTTAAATGGGTATGATGCAGATAATATCTCCCTATCATTTGTACTTGAATCCAAGACTGGTGGTGAATCAATATCAGTTCTGGCGTCTTGTTACTAATTTCTTGTACTTCAGAAAAATGGGTAATTACTAATTTCACTCTTTCTTCTTTATAACATTGTTATGCTATTGCTTCAATTGGAGGCTTCATTCTTTTGTAGAAACTAACATTACTTTCAAATTTCAGTTCTTTCTGATTTTCCCCAAATTTTTCCCAAGAGGAGGAAAGTGGATATATGTTTAGGGTGAATAGTAATATCATGTACTAATAACTAATTTAACTAACATCTTAGAAAAAAGGGCCAATCCAGTTTGATACCCACTTGGTGAGGGTTCCGGGGAAAGGAATCTACTAGGTAGCCTTACCTCTACTATAACTGATTTGAACTCACGACCTCATACCCCACGACAATTGAGCTTAACACTAAGTTAAGCCGGCCCTTAAGTAACATCTTTGATCTAATCAAATTAGGAAAGTGGATTTATATTTATATTTAGAAACGGATGGAGTACTTCAATTTAAGTTCTTATTTACCCCAGCATTTAGATGTTTTTCAACTTTACAATGGCTTTGTTTATATCAATGGGTTAGGCTGGGGAAAATATTTAACCCATTATTGGCATGCTCAAAGATAACGAGTGAGATGACTGATGGTGGGTTAAGAAACATCTACTTTTGCTACCCCTTATTTTGCATTACATTTGTATTCATGTTGTTTGTGATTCAGTTCTGGTAAATCATGTTAAAGTTTGACTTGTGAACAAGTGAATGCAAGGTTTTCTGCCTCTTTGGGTGTGGCACAGTTTGAGGCTAAAGAAAGTTTTAGTGGAAGAGTCAGTCAAATTTCGTTATGTAAATGTTGCAAACACTGATTGGCTTTCCTGTACGACATAACAATTGGCCCTTTTGGCTTTAATCATCCTTTTTAAATAAGAAAACCTTGCATTTTTATTGAATGGATCGTAACAAAATTCTTATGCTTGTTTTTTTTTTTTGCTAATGTATGTTGTACATTTTAAAGAAGCATAGTACTGGTAAAGTTTTCATATTATTGACTTGTGCTTGCATCACATTATCTGATAGTTGGACTAGAGGTGTGTCAGACCACGCATCTTATTATGCTTGACCAGGTTTTTCTCATTTGAATGGCAGACTTGGATTTCTTGTTTCATATTGATAAACGTGGCTGTCACCCAAGAGGGGGGGGTGAATTGGGTGAGAGAATAAATTAGATCTTTTGATTCTTCTTTTCGAAAGACTGCTTGTGCTTGGTGATAATATTTACGAAGTAGTGATATGCACAAGTCAGTATGTTATGTGATGCAAAATAGAATGTATGAATGTAAATTTATGCACACATAAATTTATCCTGGTTCGGTCACCCAGACCTACATCCAGTCCCCAGGCTCCACCTGAGATTTTCAATCCACTATTCTTGTTTAAACCGGGCACAAGAGAAGCCTTTACACTTTAGGTTTTACGAGCACGGGTTCACCTAACAACCCACAGGTTTTACACCGGGTTCACCTGCAAACCTTACAAATGCAAGTTTTACGGGCTAACTTGCAACCTATGGAGATTTAGACAACCTCTAAATGCTCCCCCTTACAAATTGTAAGTTTACACTATGTTCACTCTATGAACTGATTGTGCTAAACACTTAAGCTCAAAACTAACTCTCTCTAAGAGTGGATGATGTTACTCACTTAAGTACAATAAAGTTACTCTCTGAAAAATATCACAAATCTGGATCTGAGAGTAGTAGAAGATGTATAGGATGAAGAATATGATATATCAGATACTTTGCTCTGTTCTCTCTCTTTCTTCCATGTCTTCTCTTCTGAATGAATGTCTCTTTTATATTTGGCTTCATAGGCTTCGGTGGCAAGTTGAATATGAACGTTTGAATAGTGCCGTTAATCCTATGTTACCGTTGAGAAGTACATCTTCATTAATGCTTAGCAGGGTAGACTTGCTTTATCTCTGAAAAGTAGTCCTGACACCTCTGCTCTGACAAAAGCATTCTGACTTCTGAGTATGTGATGTTTACTCTTGCACTCTTGCTGACGGATGATCATCTTTCATCCGCAAGTGGTAATCTTGCTCTGCAAGTGTTAAGCTCTGAGTCCCAATGTCAAGAGTCTTTCCATCCGGAAGCTCATTTGCATCCGGAAGCGTGACCATGTTCTGCACATACTGGTTAGTCCAACATAGCAATATATATATAAGAATTGTACATGCTGTGGGAAGTTTGTTTGCTATGGGGAGTAGTTTACTTAGACTGTGTTCTGATTTGGTCTATGATGTATCTGGAAGCATTTTTACATCCGGAAGTAAAACTACTAGATGAAGGATCTTGGTTCACTATAACTCACTCTCACTTAGTGTATTTCATCTCAACACTCAGCGCTAGTCACTAAGCTATCGGAAGCACTTTTACTTGACGTAGTGAACTCAATGACGCTCAGGGTGAAATCTATTCTATCAGTCTGCGCCAGTCAAGATCTAATAGGAAGCAACTTCACTTGATGTTGCATTTCTGCTGACGCTCGGGGTTATATCTAGTCTATCAACCTGCGCCAGTCTAAATCTAATAGGAAGTGCTTTCACTTGGCGAAGTAGACTTACTGACGCTTGGGGTAATAACTATTCTATTGCTCTGCGCCAGTCTGAGTCTAACAGGAAGCGCTTTCACTTGGGAAAGTAGACTTACTGACGCTTGGGGTAATATCTATTCTGTCGCTCTGCGCCAGTCTAATTCTAACAGGAAGCGCTTTCACTTGGGGAAGTAGACTCACTGTCGCTTGGAGTAATATCTATTCTATCGCTCTGCGCCAGTCTAAGTCTAACAGGAAGCAAACTCACTTCCGATTGAAACATAGCTTAGTCTTAAGGTTTTGTGTACCTAATTCTCATGGACTAAGTTATTTCCCAGTGATTTTACTTGCTGATGCTGGGGGATGAAAACATTCATCCGCATGCGCAAGTCCTAATCTATCCGGAAGTAGATCTTCACCCGGAAGCACTCTTACTTGGGATCCTATGTTATCCTATTGCTTCCTAGGCACTTGGTCTAATCCTCTACATTTTAGTCTTCATCAAAACTTAAGATTCTAACACATATGTTTTTTCTTGCCCGATACTGCAAGCTTCTTGAGGAGAATTCATTCAGGGGGCGAACTGCCGATTTCTTTTATATGCTCTTGTTTGGCGCTACTGTGTTGACTGGAATTGTTCTTGTTGGTGGGATGATACCTTATGTGGCAGCATCATTTGCAAAAATTATATTCCTCAGCAACTCATTGACATTCATGATGGTCAGCAACATTCGCTTGTAATTTTGTTGTTGACAGTTGATACTTCATGTTTGCATTCCTTCTAAAGTTTTAAAATTTTAATTCAGGTTTATGTTTGGAGTAAACAAAATCCCTTCATTCATGAGTTTCCTGGGCCTCTTTACTTTCACAGCAGCTTACCTACCATGGGTATGTGAACTCTGCTGTCGTTACATTATTGGACGTGTTAATTTGATTAATGCTTTATACTTAAACCAAGGATTTTATTATTGAAGAAATCTGTTCTTGAAATTTTATGTAAATTTATTGAAATAATGTAAATTTATAATATTATTGAAACCTGTTCTTGGATTTTATTATTGAACTACAGCTAGTATTGGTGGTTATATTGGGAAATAATGTAAATTTATAATAATTTTTTTTTCAAAAAAAAAAACATTCTATACATGCGCTTAAAGCGTATGTAAAGGTATGTACCTCTACATACGCTTAAAGCGCATGTAGAGGTATGTACCTCTACATGTAGAGGTATGTACCTCTACATGCGCTTTAAGCGCATGTAGAGGCACATCTACATGCGCTTTAAGCGCATGTAGATGTACATGCGCTTAAAGCGCATGTAGAGGTACATACCTCTACATGCGCTTTAAGCGCATGTAGAGCCCCCCCTCTACATGCGCTTTTTAAAAGCGCATGTAGAGCCTTTACCAGCGCCCCCCTCTACATGCGCTTTATAAGCGCATGTAGAGGCCAAAATAAGCGCATGTAAAAGGGGTAATTTGTGGTAGTGGGCATATTACAATATCTTTCCACAAATTATTGTCCATATAGTATTTAATTTAGAGGTTATGATTATGATTAAGTTAGTAAATGATGACGATAGTTAAATATATATTCCATGGTTGGGATTTAGTGAAACTCTTTGTTGATATCAATGTTATATATGATTGGAAACGACATTGTGAATGGATAGTATTTTTATTTTGGCGTATGTTGAATTGAGTTGTGAGTCAAGGTGAGGGATAAACTTAAAGGGAATTCTTATCTAGTATTTAAGGAGTTAGAACATGAGATTTTGGACCACGTACATTTTCCAGCAATTACCATATAGTGTTTCCCATAAGTATGTTTTTGATAATTGTATTTCCCATAAGTATTTCAGCGTGGGGAATATATCAAAAATAAAAATTATAAGGGGTTTGGTATTAATAGGAGTCTCTTTAACGGGGGTATAGACTGAACAAAATCTGTTAATGTTTAAATATAGATTGATGATTGAGTTTTATTTGAGGCTATATAGACATGTAATATATGCTAGAAATGGATGAAAGTATGCTATAGATAGTAATGCTTAAAAAAAAGTGTTGGAGAGCAAGAGTAAGTTAAGGATGATAAGTTTTGTGCTGTAGGTATATTCATTTGATTAGGGAATGATTTGAAAGTGATACATTAGATAAAAAATGATGTATGTTTATTTATTGTCTTCGATATGTCAAGTTAACTATTTGGTAAAGCATCAGTAAAGGATTGCTAGTGATTAACTTTTGGAGAGGGATATGTAAATCATAGGATGTAATTGAGGGTATAGGTAATAGTTTGGATATAAAAAAGGTGTTTATTTGAGAGGAATGACGTGAGATTAAAACCAATTTATTGAAGAGGATTGAACGAAGATGGAGTGAGGTACGTAGAAGTGATAATTAAGATATGGGGGATTTGCAGTTTAGTCCCTGGTAAGGGAAATTAATACTGGAAGGTCCCAATACATTCCAAAATAATTATAAAGTCCCAGGGGCCCTTTCATGCAATTGTTTGCTTAACTTCAATGACCATTTTGCCCTCATTAAAGATGGTTGTCATCTCACTGGTCCCTATAGGGGGACTATGTTTTCATCTTATGAGGGCAAAATGGTCATTGAAGATAAGCAAACAATTGCAGGAAAGGGCCCCTGGGACTTTATAATTATTTTGGAATGTATTGGGACCTTCCAGTATTAATTTCCCTTACCAGGGACTAAACTGCAAATTTCCCTTAAGATATAAAAGAGACTTACATAGCAATAGTGAGACATGATATTCAAGTGCTAATATCTCTCAAATGACTTTAGATATGTGGCGATTGATTATTTTTAGGTAACATCTTTATGTTTGTACGTAAAATTTTGAGGACAAAATTATTTAAGGGCAAAGGTGCAAAAATAGCCACCGTAAATTTAAAAACAGACAACTATAACTCTGGTAAATTTAAGGGGGCAAAACTGTACAATGTAAACTAAAATGGGCCAAAATCATACATTGTAAACCAAAATGGGGCCAAAGTAACCTCTCTGTTAGGCCGAGTTAAACATACATTTTTCAGACGTGGGCTCCACCATCAGTAAATGACATGTCAATTCCAAAATCCATAGTGAAAGCTAAAATGCATCCAATTGAACCTTAAATCACTTGAAATGAACTTTAAACCCCCAAATCATTTCAATAAGAAACCAAATAGAACCCCAAATCATGTGAAATTCACCTTACTTCTTCATAATCTACTGAAAAAATAAAGCCCCATCTAAAAAAATAAAGTCTCATCAACATATTGTACCCTTTAATGTATGACATGTCATTTACTGATGGTGAGGGCACGTCTGGAAAACGTACGTTTAACTCTACCTAATAGAGAGGTTACTTTTTACCCATTTTGATTTACAGTGTACAATTTTGCCCCATTTAATTTACCAGAGTTATAGTTACCCATTTTTCAATTTACGATGACGATTTTTGCACATTTGCCCATTATTTAAAGGAGGGGAGAATTGTAACATCCTATTTTTCAGATTTATACTTGATGTTGTAACATAGAGAATATGAAGGATATACTATGATTTGAGAGCAAAAATTGTATGTTATGAAGATACTTTTTTTTCACACATTATAACTATATATATATACCATTAGAATACTAAATAAAATTAAATTCGGGGGTATAGATCTCTTCTAGCCCATTTGGCAAAAGACCAATTTAAAAAGCTCAATTGCAACAAAACCCTACTCATTTCATTTAAATAGCTACCACTCTCTCTGTAACATCCTAGCGTCTCGCTCTCGAAATTGTCCGCTTTGGGGAATCCTCACCCCTCACGGCTTTAAAACGTGTCCAAATGGGGAGGTATCCAGGCCTATATATAGCACCTTTCGTTCTCCTCCCCCTCTCGACGCGTTTTAAAGTAGTGAGGGGTGAGGATTTCCCTAAGCGGACAATTTCGAGAGTGAGGCGCTGGGATGTTACAGATGGTATCAGAGCCAGACTCGGGTCGATGTGCCAGCGAGGACGCTAGGTCCCAAAGGGGTGGATTGTCAAGTCCCACATCGATTGGGGAGGAGAACGAAAGGTGCTATATATAGGTCTGAATACCTCCCCCTCTTGACGGGTGAGAATTCCCAAAGTGGACAATGTCGAGAGCGAGGCGCTGAGATGTTACACTCTCTCCCTATCAAAAACATACACTTATGTCAACAATATAGCCGCCATAGGTATCTCAATCACACTGTCTCTTCCGTATTTTGTATTTCTTTTACTTTGCACATTATTTTATTAAAATTGTATCCTATTACAATTTTGTTGTTATTTTGATATGTTTTTATTAACCTGTTACATGTCAAATCCTCCATTCACTTTGTATTTGGTGTGCGTGTGTATAAATATAAATATATATAATATTTCTAAAACCCAAGACAACAAGTAATGATGTTTCCAAGTATTTTAAACACTCACATGAGTCCACTTATGCGTTTCCATTTCTCTGCAAGTATGAAATCATTTATATATTTTTTAAACAAGCTATGGTTTCTATTCAAACAATTCTGATTCTTTCAATTGTCATTGGTGTACGTGTATATACAAGTTTTCTATCCCCGATTTCACTGTAATGTTCATGTGTAGATCAAATTGTTATTTAACTTATAATATTAATTCACTTCCTTTTTCTTTGTTGTTAATTGAAAAATAATAGTGTGTATATTATTTATTTATGCCCACTTTTTAAGTCAACAAATCAACATCTTTTCTAATTATTTTAAACTCTCAAGACGACAAGATCCCATTCTTTATTTTTTTACTCCCTGTGCTTCTTTATTTTCCAAGGGTAGGAGTATTGGAATTATATATTTATATTATATTATATTAAACTCATTATCATTAAATCTGTTATATAATTAATACTTTCCCACTTTCACTCTTATTGTCTACGTGATTTTCTCTTTAATTTTCCAAACATGCATAGTGTATATACAAAAATCTTTCCAATTCATTCCTCACTCTTTCTTTTATATATATCATCAACAAATTTGACTTGTGTTCCTTCCAATGTTATGCTTTCTTTTGTTGACCGAAAATGGTATGCTTTCAATTGCTCTGAAATGTACGTACTGCCTAAAAAATATTTAATAAAAATTGAATATTTAATAATATTTAAATCCTAGAATAAAACAAATGTATGTGTATTTATGGAGTATATGGTATAGCTATATTAGAATACCTTTTAGGCAGTGTTTAGTCATATATATATATATATATATATATATATATATATATATATATATATATATATATATATATATATATTGGTGATATTGTAGACTCTAATTAGGAGCGCTGGAGTGATCTTAATTGTGTGATTACCTGTGAGCTAATATGCTTTGAAGTTATATATAATTATAATCTGACTAATTACTGATTACCTCTTAATTTAAAAATGTGCATTGTTTGATTAGTTTGTTCCTTTTCAAACATGCTTGTTGTTAATGTTTTTATATGTAATATGTGAATGATAAGTATTTTGATTCTTTTCAAGCATTGCTTGCTTATATGATGATATTATATTGTGTTGGAGAGTGTACTATGATGATTTAATTCAAAGTATGTTTTGCCTATGGCTCCTGTCAGCGGTATAAGGGTGGAGGTGATATAAGGGAGGCATACTACATTTATGCATGATTAAAGAATCTTAATGTGATCATTTTTAAATGGGTTAAGGTGCATTTTTAGTACTCTAGAATATAGCAAAGTGCACCTAACATAATACACAATATTGTGGTCCATTTGTGGTAACCAAGAATTATTTTCGTGGCTTATTTAGTAATGACGTTAAATAAGTTAAGTTTGACCGTTATGTGTCAAATTTTGACCGTTAAATTGTGGGGTAAAGGAGCATTTTCAGTACTCTAGAATATAGAAGGAGCACCAAACATAATATACAATATTTTTGTCCATTTGTGATAACTAAGAATTATTTTCATTGCTTATCTAGTAATTCGTTAGTTAAAACTCACTTTTGTAAGATAAAATCTAATGTGACATAATGATGTGATATATGTATATTGAAATGACAATTCAACGAACATTATTTTAAGTTTATAACTATGTAATCAGATAGAAGTAACTCTTCTTCTATTACATCATAGGGTCAGTAATTTGGTACAAGCCAGTATGACCAACCCCTTTTTAATTTATGTCGAGCCAGTATGACCAACCCGTTTTAACTTAGTATGGCCAACCTGTTTAGTTTATGATTCTTTGCTTACATTTTTTATATATGTAAAATACTAATGACTTATTAGTTTATACATGCATGATAATAGGATAGTCTATGGATCTTTATAACTTTGTAGTGTTTAATTATTTGACACTTTGAATAATATTGTGACTTAGTTGTTTATGGTGTTTAAACATTGTATATTATGTTTGATGCCCCTTCTATATTCTAGAGTACTGAAAATGCTCCTTTACCCCACAATTTAACGGTCAAAATTTGACACATAACGGTCAATCTTAACTTATTTAACGTCGTTACTAAATAAGCCACGAAAATAATTCTTGGTTACCACAAATGGACCACAATATTGTGTATTATGTTAGGTGCACTTTGCTATATTCTAGAGTACTAAAAATGCACCTTAACCCTTTTTAAATTAAGAGGTCATTTGAGATGGATAAAGAGTTGATTTGTACGGACGAATATGAGATTGACTTTTGTATTGTAATTATATATGTTTTGCTGTGTATGTTAGGAGATTTCAGTAGTTACTGAGATGTCGATCTCACCCCATCATTAACAAATTTTAGGTGAAGGATCTAATACTAAGCAAGGGAAGACACTTAAGGAGTAAACATTATTATTTTATATTTATTTTGTCATTGAGCTCAACCTTTAATGTTTTACTTTGTTTTTGTTTTTATAAAGATCTATCATCAAGTTCTATATTTGTTACTATTTGGACTTTTTGGAGTGTAAATATAATTCTTATTATAAATTGTATATAATTTTGTTAGGGTGTTACAACTATACATAACTAAAGCATCCCACGAGTTACTTCAATTTTTTTATTAGTTGTAAACTCGTAGAAACTCATGAGTTTACATATCAAATTTATCATTTATATGTTTTTACCTTACAGAAAATCATGTTAGCTTGCAATAAATTCTAGTTTAATTATATTTTTGACCTTATTCAATGAATTTATATATAAATTTCTTAATCGAAGTTTACAAAGTATGATCGTTGATATATTTAATATCAACTATTTCTATTTGAAATATATTCATGTCCAATTATTGTCATTTTTGGCAACCACAACAATCTAATTGCAGCACGAGCTATTCAAGCCAAACAACCATTTAAAGTATGTAAAAAACCATGAATCAATTCACATAGTAAATAGACAATCCATAACATTTAATATTCAAACTTAGTAACCAATACATATGATATCAATCCATCACAAATAGAAAGATAAAGTCATGTCTCTACCAAAAATACAGAAGGAATAGCGACTACATATCCCAAATATACAATTAAAGAGCATGGAAAAAGAGAAACACCCCTATGAAGCCCTTGAAACTTTGCACTATCTTCTCATACCAAATACCCAAAAGGAGCTAACCAGTGATTGAGGGATTCTCTACCAACAAAGCCCAAGAAGTTGCTTCAATTGTTGAAGATGGAAAATGGTAAAGATGTGTGATGGGAATGGAGGAGAAATGGATGGGAAGGTGAAATTGATGATGATTTGAGGTGGAAAATGGTTATATTTGAGTGGGAATGGAAGAAACTATAAATGAAAACCCTAGGAGAGCTTGAGTGTTTCAACCTTGGAGTACTTAAAAAAAGGTTAGGGCGATGTTGGGAAGCTGATATAGTTTGTAGAAACCCTAAATTCGAGAATCATTTTTGCTATAGAATTGGTGCCCCAGGTGCGCCTGGGCGCGCTTTGGGCACCATATTACAATTGGCTTCTGTTTTGGCACACAGGGAGCGCCTACAACGCCAAAAAGAGACTCATTCCCCTTTTGTTTGCTTTCTTTTATTCCTCCTTCTTGTGGTTTACTTCCATTACTCTTTGATTTCTCTCTGAGTGTTTTTTCCCATTAACCTACAAGAGCATAAGACTTTATGTAACATCACAAAGTTCTTCAAAAGATGAATGACAATAAATCAAGTTAAATATGGCAAAATTTCCCTTGATTAGAACAAATTCCAACAACGTGTATGAAAAAGTATGGTGCAATTACCTATGTAACATACTGTTACTAATTCCCTAATTAAACTAAGATGTTTATTTTAATTCAACAATCTCTTCACTAACTATGATAGAAAAAGAAACATTCATATCCACAATATCTCTATCATAGTTAGAAAAAAAACTTTCTAATCATTTTATACATTATCCATGATAGAAAAAAATTGCCTAATAAAATATAACTACTATCATGGATAATTAAAAGCTAACCATGTTAAAAAGGATTTGCCTAACATGGTTAATAAACAAAACTAATAGATATCAAACAATAAATAAATATATATATATACATGCGGAAGCGAATGCACACCTATAAATTGGCAATATACAATTCTAAATAAACTATACAATCCGCACTACCTAATTCCCTTTCCTGCTGCTTGCGTCTGTGCATGAATACCTGCAAAAATGTCAGTAATCGTGGGATGAGACAATTTGTCCCAGTAATCACCGCTTAACTCACTATAACAGTGAGATGTGCGGTAGCGAGGGCGTCTAAAGGGTACCACAGTTTTAAAAACAATAATAATATATATAACCAGACCTTCTTTCATTCCTTACTCAAGTCCCTCCGTCATATCCAAATCAAGTCAAATTCACCGTTTCTACTTTTCCAATTCAACCATCCTGCTGCCCCAACTCTCACACTCACCTATAGATGCATTGTGCCATCACGGGGCATCCAAGCATCTAATCTTCACTATATGATTTGACACTGTGTCCCTCTCCATAATGAGGGGACAATTTCCCTCTCTGGCAATCTCCAGAGAGGGAACCCCAATTCTGTTTCCATTACAGAACGGGAACGGTTGAACTCTTCAATGCCAAACAACCGTAGGTCACTTTCTCTCATTAAGTCGACCTATGATCCCCGGTCTAATCAATCCGAAAAGGATCATCAGTACAAATAACTGTCGATTGGCCTATCGACAGTTATCATCGCGCGATGGTACATAAGTAACAGTGTCATGCAATGCTCACCATATCTATCAACCTCAACCTTATTCAAGACCTCAATGTCCATATCAGTGCAATGCACTCTTACAATTCCCTGTCAATATATCATCCACAACATTCAATGTTTTCCCTAATAATTCTTTCCACAATCTACAATTCAACATCTCATTCCTATCCTCATAATCTGTGATACATCTAATCCATGATACCTCTCAATATCCCTGTCAAAGTACCAAATCCCAATGTATATACACTCACACATTCATAGTCCAGCAGTACCACCAGCCAGGATACTACATATAGTAAGTCAAATTCTTTATATGAAAGTAATCGTGTTTGAAAGGCACCCGATAGCCTATTTTGTAGAAAAATAACTTTTCAAAGATAATATATATATATAATGAGGGTGAGAAAGGATTTTCAAAATCCCCAGCTAACGTCACCCTCAATGTTATAGTAAGGTAAGTGTGATTACCTGTCGCCCTTAGCATTCCACTGCCTTTCTTACCGTATCTTGTAGGTTTCCCTCAAGTACCATCACCAATATGTACTCCTAAAATAATATAACGCAAAAGGTTATATTAATACCATCTCCACCTTATAATACTTTACGTCGCTCCTCGGTCTTATGAAGTTACTACCCAACCCCTTTATTCTTTACATTATCTGATAAAGCCATTTAGATTCTCTTGGTTGATTAAACATACATACATATACTTAACATAACAAACATCAGCAATCCAACAAGTAAAGTCACATGGATCAAATCACTTTCAAGTAAGACAAGCACATCCCTTTCAAACAATAGCTTACAACAATTATAATATGAAACCCTTTAGAACAACCCACTTTAATTTCAGACTTTCTAACACAATAAACTAGTTCATGCAGTTCAATAATAAATCCTGAAAATTTCTAGCTTACTTCTGTAGAGTCTACAATTTCCTTAACTACACATTTAACTAAATAAACCTAAACTTAACCTCTTTATACAACCTAAGTTAAACAAGAATAATTAGATTCAACTTCACCAGATGAACTCAAAGTTTCTCAAACATTAAACACAATAATGTCTCTGAAAATTGCATAAAGAATATATTTTAATACCAAGTAATTATTCAGCCTATTAATCATAATTTAGATTTCCAATTCATGGTTGTTACACCCACATACTCTATAAGTGTAAATCTCCAATTTCAATGAATCATTATCATTTTGGTTTTATGATAACACCAAATCTTATTTCCCATGTTTAACATGAGATTTCTCTCTCTTTAAACACCTAACATTTACTCAATCAATACTTCTACCAATACATGATTTCACAATCTTAAACGAGTACTAATACACCCTTAGAATTCACCAAAAACCCAATTTACTCATATTTCTTCCGATCTAACATTCTAAAATTATTCATTAACATCAATTAATATTAAAATTAACCATTTGCTCAAATTCCTCATGAAATCACATTTGTCTCAAGTGGCATATACAAGACATGAAGTTTAAAATAAGAAGGCATATACAAGACATAAAAATGGCATAAACTCATCAATAACAAGATACTATCAAGTAAAATATTCACCACACAAAATCTGATTTAGAGCAACAATCAAAGCAAAACATCGCAAACTATTTCATCAAAGAGGAACCAAGTAGAACCAATGATCAACCATAACATCAATACTTTTACTTCACCAAGAATGGTAAGAATAATCAAGTCATTTTCAATTAAATTAGTCCGAAACCGTTAATAACCCAAATACAATTGTAATACCTTGTCACCTAGCAAAAATCCAAAATTTTCAAACAATTCCTTCTCTTACACATTCTATCAAACACCTTATGTGCATTCCGAAATCAATGATATTATTAATCCCTTTCTCCAACCATTTTTTTTTCCAATATTCCAAATCATGTATCTCCCTTACCCCTACACTCATTCAGATCAGAACAAGAAAGGGCAAATTAAATTTCACATTCATCAATGGAAATCAACGTCCAAGCAAGAGCTCAACCAGCCACAAAACTCAAACAAATCATACAAGAATAGCCATATTTATCACAATTAGTCTTATATAATCACTAAATTTTGAAGATTAAACCTTAAACAATACTCAAACTCAACAGATTACTAACACACAAAGTTAGGGTTTTCACAAAATCAACAACCCTTAATCAATCATTTAAATCCTTCTTAAAAACTTCAAAACCAAAGCCTAAACATGATATTTGGTAGATTATTGAACCCAAAACAGAAAATCATTTTCGGCCCCCTCTCGAATCTCGTCCAAAACATGACTAAAAGAGGTGTTAATTGAAGAAAAGACTTACCCAAAGCTTGAATATATGTTTGTATGTCCAATAGGTGCTAGAGCCATCGTGAATCGCCGGAAAATGATGAAGCCTCGCCGGAAAAATGCTCCACGCGTCGGAGAAAGAGGGAGGAATGAAAAAGAGTTGTAACCCACAGATCGGACTCACGCTTGACATATCCGAGGAGGAGAGAAGTGAGGGAGACGAAAATGCTTAAGCTCTTGGAGAGGGAAGGCCGAAATGAGTGAGTTTGAGAGTAAAAGAGAAACAAAAATGGTGGTGGAGGAGTGAAGATGACAAGTTGGATAAATGAAGGGGAACGGGGTCCGTGTTTTTCTAATGAAGAAAGGGATAAGGGTGTGTTTGGTTGACACTTTCTTTTAATGATTTGTATAACTTATACCAGAAATTACCATAATGTCCTCTTTTAAATTTATATCCACAAGAATCAGTCTACAGTCTTCATAACCTTCAAAATATTATGGATTCCACCATTCCCTCATAATTTTATTTCTTCAATTGCTTAATTAATTATTTGGACACTTATTATCCCAAAGCTTCCAAAATATTTAAAAATCTTTAAAACTTCTAAAAATTCCAAAAATTTCTAATTTCTCCATTTATTTTTTCTCAAAACACTCTTTAACTCTGTATTAAATTTTTCAGGATGTTACAACCTACCTTCCAATCTAATATGTAGCTTGAAGAATTTCTGCATTGGTTAACCATTTAAGCAAGCAAACTACTCAAAACAAGTCACAGACATCTCTAGGTGGTGGTTAGACCAGTTCAACCATTAGATCCAATCCATTTACCCACATTGGCTTCATGTAGTAGGATTCATAATATTATAATCTTTGATCTCCCCCCTAATTTTGGGATTACATTGAGAAGAAAAGGAGGAAGGTAATAATTGATTATGTGGTCAAACTCATGAGTTATAGTTAGTTATTATATTGATGCTTATACATAAGGTAAAGTCTTGCTAGATTATTTCTCTTTGATTATGAGCTATTGAAATACATATTTACTTCATTGACAACATGTACAAATTAAAAAAAAGGAAGCAAGTGAATGCACCCCTATTTTATTGTTGCTAGAAGTTTGATAAATTTATACATGAATGATATTTCAAACAAGTCATTGTGATTTTGTCGATGACCATTGTCTGAGACATCAAAGTTTTCGTACGTTACCGATATTTTTGAAACCTTCTAACTGTTGTATAGTTGGCAGATTCCATGTCTTGTTTAGAAAAAACAAGGGCAAATGCCCAAAATTGATACATAACTATTGGTCAAGGAACAAAAATAGTACATAACTATTTCAAGGTACAAAAATGATACTCAATTTTTACCATGTGATAAAAAATGATATTTTCACTAATATGACAATAATATTATACATGAAAAGTCCAAAATGCCTTTATAAATTAATCGACGCCCGGTAAAAGCTTAATTAATTATAAGGGCATTTTGGACCTCTCATGTCTAATATTATTGTCATATTAGTGAAAATATCATTTTTGATCACATGATAAAGGTTGGGTATCATTTTTGTACCTTCGAATATGTATGTACTATTTTTGTTCCTTGTCCAATATTTATGTATCATTTTTGGGCCTTCGCACAAAAAACAATTCTCATAATTGTAAAATGGGCGAAGGTGCAACAATGATACTAAACTTTACCTAAAATTGTGTTTCTAATACTAAAGTTTCGTGTAGAGTAAAAATAGTACCAAACTTGGAATCCTGGTGCAAATATAATATTTTCACTTGAGGGAAATAAAATTTAGATATGAAAAGACCCTCATTTTATTTCCCTTAAGTGAAGGAATATGACTAATCTTTTTGCACCTTGTGAAACTTTAAAATTATAAATGCAATTTTGGATAAAGTTTAGTATCATTTTTGCACCTACGCTTTTGTAAAATCCTAAAAATGTTTCTTTTAGAAAAATCAAATTGTGTACATCATATACAATTCTAGGGATCATACTGTATATACTGAATGCATCTTCTTGAGCTTTTTTGTATGGTCATCCATGTCAGGGTAGTTAAAGAAGACATGAAGCCTTGTTGATTTAGGTATGATGCGTTCAAGAAGAGGTGAGGGTTAACGTTTTGGTAGCAGGTATGTATTTCATTATATATGAATGATGAAATGGATGAGAAAGGTGAGAATAGAGAGTTTTGTTGGCCTATAATTTTTTACATTTCAAGAAGAGGTGAGGGTTAACGTTTTGGTAGTAGGCATTTTGGACATTTCATGTCTAATATTATTGTCATATTAGTGAAAATATCATTTTTGATCACATGTAAAAGTTGGGTATCATTTTTGTACCTCGAAATAGTTATGTACTATTTCTGTTCCTTAGCAAATAGTTATCTATCATTTTTGGGCCTTCGCCCTTCATTTTATTATTAATTTTTATTTCCACTTTAAAAAATTCTGAAATTCTCATATCAATATTTTTTAATTCCTTCTAAAATAAACAGATCTTTATTATTATTATTATTATTATTATTATTATTATTATTATTATTATTATTATCATTAATGCAATAATTTGCTATAATTGGCTATTAAATTAGTAAAAATTCAACGAACAATTTCAAATAATCTTCTCTGAATTCCTTTAATTTTGTCAATGGTTAATAAGGAAAATTTGTACTTATTACTTTTGACCATCTCATTCGTTAAATGTACTTGATATTAATTTTATTGAATATTCATTTGATCATTACCACAATTAACAATAATAATAATATGATTGTTTTCATTAGTGTGTGTATATAAATGTAGCACAATTATAATTGATACAAAATCTCATCATAAGCTTACAAATTAGTAGACCTAATAATAAATCCAAAACATTAAAAATCATATAGATCTACAAATTTTAATTCACAACCCAAAGTCATTGTTGATGTGGTTACAAATTGTCTATGACTATTATAAGATATTTAACTTTTTGGACGACATATTTGAGCATAATAAGGTAAGTGAGATTACATGTTCACGCTCAAAAACAATAGATTGATGCAATTATTGTTTTTGGCAAACTCCACTCAAACTGACGTCATCTACAACCATACAATGCACCACATTTGGTCAAGGCAAAGTATCAGTTACTATGACCTACCTTTCAAACTAATATTAGAACAATTATTGAATTGATAAATTACTTCTAATATCAACACTAATTTATATCTCTTTTAAACTCCCATAATTTCCTGTATCCATTTACTTTTAACTTTTAAAGCATTTACTTTACCATTTTCCCTAACTCTTGCAAAAATCACTTAGTCATGTAAAACTCACCAAAACCACTCCATTAATATTAATTTGGCATTCAAAGTGGTCTTCCCTGAAGGGCCGGCTTAGCTCAATGATAAGCTTGCTTGCCGTGTGAGTATGAGGTCGCGGGTTCGAATCATCCACTGTGCAAAAAGCATATGTTAGACTGCCTAGTATATTACCTTCTCCAGTACACTCACCAAGTGAGGACTAGAACTGAGTTAACCCTTTGTTTTATTCAAAGTGGTCTTCCTAACTCCCAAACACTCCACGACAATTCAAACATACCTTTACATAACCAAATTCTCTTCTAATCAACACTTTAACCTCCAAATTTCCTTCTAGACACTAATCCAACCAAAATCAACATTCCAACATCCTCATATAACTTTAGAATACATCATCTAACCACCAATTTATTCAAAACATCATTCATTAACAAAACCCCCAACTTCAAAGAGCCATAAAATGCCCCAAAAATTCCCAAAATAATTCTCAAAATCAATAAACTTAAATACTTTCCGAACATCTTCAATTAAACATTTAAGGGTAAAGGTGCGAAAATGGTAACAAACTATTACGCTAGGAGCATTCAAGGGCAACAAGTATTTTCGGTCTCAATTATGGGAATGAAGAATAAATTTTGGTGCAATTTAGGTAACACTGTTTAGTTTGACCGAGGTTGACCGTTAAAGCTGACGTGGCGGGGGAATAAAATTTTTTGCTGACATGGCGTGCTTATGTGACAATTATTTTTGGGTAAAGGTGCAAAAATGGTAACGAACTATTATGCTATGAGCATTAAGGGGCAACAAGTATTTTCAGTCTCAATTATGAGAATGAAGAATAATTTTTGGTACAATTTAGGTAACACTGTTTAGTTGTCTCGGCGTTGACCGTTAAAAGATGACGTGGCGGGGGAAAAACTTTTTTTACAGACGTGACATGCGTATGTGACAATTACATTTCTAAGTGTGAGACCCACATTATTTAAATTAAAAAATATAAACCCCACATCTTCTTCTTCCCCGTGGCAACACCCCCCAAAACAAACACCCACCCCCAAACACCATCCACACACCCTCTTCACCCCAACCATCCATCACTACCGATCAAAAATTCTGCCACCTCTGTAGATCACCGCCTCCGCCGTCGATCATGGCAGCTTCAACAAGCTTGGAGAGCTTGTCTCTCTCTCCATCATAGACCCCAAAGCTGGCCACTGCCTCCGCTTCCGTGAAGAAGCTCACATGCTCCGTTCAGTCTTCGTCACTGTTACCGCCGCCACCATACTGCCAATCTCTTGATGCTTGTCTCTCCTCATGAATCTGTTCAAGCTCTCTTCTTTTCCCTTCCAATCCTTTTTCTTTGTTGATTAGGAGAGCTTTTTCGGTTGGGAAGGCGGCGGCGACAGTGTTGTGACCAAAGTGGTGAAGGTGTTTTGGTGGGGTAGGGGTGCCAAAGTAGTGGTGGTGTGGTGGTGGTGGGGTGAAGAGGGTGAATGGATGGTGTTTGGGGGTGGGTGTTTGTTTGGGGGGAGGTCATGCCACGAGGAAGAAGAAGATGGGGGTGGGGGTTTATATTTTTTTTATTAATTTGAATAATGTGGGTCCCACACTCAGAAAAATAATTGTCACATAAGCACGCCACTTCAGCAAAATACTTTATTTCCCCCGTCACGTCAGCTTTTAACGATCAACATCGGTTAAAATAAACAGTGTTACCTAAATTGCACCAAAATTTATTCTTCATTTCCATAATTGAGACAAAAAATACTTGTTGCCCCTGAGTGCTCCTAGCGTAATAGTTCGTTACCATTATTTTTGCACCTTTACCAAAAATAATTGCCACATAAGCACAGCACGTCAGCAAAAAAATTTATTTCCCCTGCCACGTCAGCTTTTAACGGTCAACGTCGGTAAAACTAAACAATGTTACCTAAATTGCACCAAAATTTATTCTTCATTACCATAATTGAGACCGAAAATACTTGTTGCCCCTGAATGCTCCTAACGTAATAGTTTATTACCATTTTCGCATCTTTACCCAAAGATTTAATTTTGGTCAAACCCTAACTTCAAAAAATCATAATCATTACCAAAAATTCCCAAATGCATAATCTTCTTCAGAAAATCCAATTGCTCCCAAGAATACTCAAATTAAATGCCTCAATTTCAATATTCCAAAAATTTCATTATAATCAAAATCTAACTTCAAAGAGGCCTCCAAAATCAATGATGTAGAAGATGCTTGCATGGTTTCAAATGAAAAAGAGGAGTGTCACCACCATTGGCCGTCGTCAACCACGCCGGAATCGATCCACTAACAGGGAGAACGAAAATCAACACCCAAGAAGAAAAGAAAAATGAGAAGTCCACTTGAAAGGAAGCACAACTGAAAGTAGACTTCCAGAGACGCCCAGAGCTGCCGGAAACATGAGGACAAAAACGGGGGAGCACCAAAAGGTGCAGATCGAATCCTTCTAAGCACAGAGTAAACCACTTGATTTCTAAGCTTTGGATGGAAGGATGGAGGTGAATGAGTGAATAAATTGGTGAGATAGAGATAAGGGAGGAGTCGCCGAAATGGGTTTGAAAAAATTAGGGGGGGAGGGGGGCTAAATGATACAAGGAAGAAGAAGGGCTTGTTTCATGTGTTTTGTTTGGGTGAGTTAGAATAACTATTAGAGAAAATTACCATAATGCCCTCTTTAATCCCCAAATAACTAAGTCAAACCTCCAATCTCCTCAACCTTCAAAATATTTTAATTTCCACAAAACTCTTAAAATTTCTAATTTTCCACATCATTTAATTAATTATTTTGGGCATTTATTTCCTCAAAACTTACAAAACATCCGAAAATCCCAAATTTTCTAATGATCTTTACTAAAAACATTTTCTAATCATGTGTTAAATTTCTAAGATGTTACAATAAGGGTCAACCCATGTACCTGGATGTTTAACCAATATTCCAAAGAATGACATGTTTACTAGATTGGATATATATAGTTTATCTTGATGAGATACATTTAGGCTAAAAACAATTCTAGACTTCTAAAAGTTGATCACTTGACAAACAATTCATGTTATTGATGAAGAAGACCTTTAACAATATTAAAACATTTCTATGATGCTTTGGTAAAACAAAACATCAACATACAAAAGATTAGAAATAAGGTGAGCAACCCTACATAGTTGAATACCCTTCCATTCCTGATGAAGCTCGTGCTGTAAAATCAGGCAAGAAAGAACATTTGTTGATATAATATAAAAGTATGGAGATAGTTGATCACCTTTGAGGATGCCCCTATTAGGTTTGAAAACACTTGCAATATTTCCGTTAAAAAGTAAATTATATTCAACTGTTGAAACACACTGTGAGATGGGTTTGAATCATTTCATTAAAAATCCCAAACTAAAAGGAATATCTGATAGGCGATCAAAAGACTTTGAAAAGTCAATTTTGAGACCAGTAAGTTTCGTGCGACCCGTCTCTAAAAAATTAAAGTGATCCATAAGTTCCATTGCCAACAGTATATTGTCAGATATATGCCCCTTTAAAAAACAATTTGGTGTGGAAGAATTAGTGATGATAGAATTGGCTTCAAACGATTACTCAACAACTTATAAATGATTTTATATGAAACATTGCTTAAGCTTATGTGCCGAAAGTCCTTTGTTACCTAAGGAGAGTTTATTTTTGGGATTAGGAAAATATCAGTCCCATTGAATTGTTTAAGAAGGTGTTTAGAATGCCAAAAAGATTGAATAACTTCAAATAAATCTATTTGAACATGCTTCCAATGAGCTTCTTTTAAAGTACCTAAACAACAACTTCATCTCAATTCACCTTTATAATTTAGGGTGAAGGCCCAAAAATGATACATAACTATTGACTAAGGAACAAAAATAGTACATAACTAGTCCAAGGTACAAAAATGATACCCAACTTTTACGATGTGAACAAAAATGATATTTTCACTAATATGACAATAATATTAGACATGAAATGTTCGAAATGCCCTTATAATTAAATAAACTTTTACCAGACGGCGCTTAATTGATAAGGGCATTTTGAACTTTTCATGTCTAATATTATTGTCATATTAGTGAAAATATCATTTTTGATAACATGGTTAAAGTTGGGTATCATTTGTGTACCTTAAAATAGTTATGTACTATTTTTGTTTCTTGTTCAATAATTAAGTATCATTTTTCGGCTTTTGCCCTATAATTTAATCTACAACATGAAATTGGTTACAACTTTACAAACAAATCTTCAATTACCTTTGTCACACTTTCATCTATAAAACTCAAACCATGACTCAGCTTTTGAATTTAATGTGCCTTTTTCCTCATCTTTAACACACTTTAAACAGTTAATAGTAATGTCTTTGAAAACTGGAACTAAAGACTGAACCACTAAGCTTCATAAGTTTTTATCTTCATATTTAACACACTTTAAACAGTTAATTTATTGTGCCTTCGTCCTCATCTCAGAAATCACAGCACACTCACACACAGACACAATTAAACAAGAACAAAAACAAAACAATTAGCCATAATTCTTTAAAAAAAATCAATAACTCAAAGCCAAACCCAAATTTAATAGAATACATTAATCTTTTAATTAGCTCTAAAAGTAATTTCAGATTTGAGATCCTATAACTATGCTCTCCTCTAATCTCCTTCCAAGTTTTGAAGCACGACTGTGTACTTTTCATCCTTCAAAATACATCCGATCCAACAATAGCGCCCAGAAATCTAAAAGTCATTTCTCAGCTTTATGTAACACATTCGGTCCATTGTAGCATCCTCAAGCATTCTCATACCGTGATTCACTTTATTTCATATTTTAGGATACCATAATAGAAGTTTTACTCAAAGCTACAAGAATTTAATTTATCAAACATGATCAAATCAAGCTCCTTGACTAAATCTGAAATTCCCCAGTTTTGTATACCAAATGAAACACCTCATTGCACAATCCAATGGGCCTCCATTCTCTATTGTAACATTGTTCTTATTAACAACTATTTACAATATGAAACAGTCCACTACCTAAACTGTAAAACTATACTAAATGAATGAAACCATTTACAGAAAGTAGCAGCAGAAAAAGAAGCTAGGAAAAAGAACACACATTCATTCAAAATCATATATTATACAAAACTTATTTCAAGCATAAACGTTATCAATCAATATAAAATATAAATTTCATCCCACAAACCCCTAGCTTATGTAGATGCTCACTGTTCTGTATCTCCTAAATATTTTGATTTTCTCAGTAGCTATCTTCACTACCTTTTCGCCATTCTCACTCTTTCGCCTTCTGTGCTGCTTTAGTCATAATCTTTCAACCTTTATTGATCCTCAGAAAACCCATTATAGTTGAGGTATTTGTAGACACTTAAAATGTATCAAATGATGTTTATAGAAGAAGAGTGACACGCCTTCATTCTTCATATGGCTTTCTCCGCTGCTTTTCTTTTCTTTCATCATTTTTTGTCCTTTTTTTACAGCACACATTTTCTTCAATATTTTTGCCTTCTATTTTCTCCTTCTTTTGTTTGGTGAGCCCCGTCATATGTTTTTCCTCTTTTCTTTTCTGTTGCTTTGTTTTTGAAAGAGACGAAGTATATTAATTATCTGATATGTACATAGGGTGGTGGTCTACACATAAAACTGCAAGATAACATAGACCATCCCTCTTGCTTTTAATTTTACCACTGTCTTGTGATGCTTTTTCTTAAACTAAAATCATGTAAAATAAGTTCAGTAATTTTTCCCAAAAAACTGGCCTGGAAGATACAAATAAGTATTTTAATATACTCATCTTTTTTCAGTGATATTTAACTTTTCTCAATAATTTTTTACTAAAAGTTTCAGATCTAGTCCAATAGATTTTTTATATCATTAAAATATTTTATGATTTATTAATAAAACATATTTATAATAGCCTGCAACTTGTATTCACTAATGAAAAGAGTTTGTCCCTAGGCTAACTATTTCAAAGTCCAAAACAGAAAAAGAAAATAAAAGATCTTTATTCAGACAGTTTGGCTAATAAAAAAATGAATACAATAACCCTGTAAAAATACAATTTGAGGAGAAGTTTTTCATGTTTTATGAAATGCAAATGAGATAAATAAAACTAGACCTCAGTTCAATCTTTTAAGTCAAAATTCAAAAGGACATTAGTTTTTATCACTTTCGATTTTCTAGAAATAGATTTCAACTTTCATTTGTTCAAAAAAAATTGTTTTCTTAGTTCAACTTTATTGAATTTACTTAGCCTTTTGTTTGGTTGAAAGTTTAGTGCTGTAACATCCCAAATTTTAAATTAAGAATAAATGAGAATTAATTAAGATATTAGGATGTCATTATTAAATTAATAGGTATTGTAAATATGTAGATGATGATAAGTATATTTTTATGGAAATAATATGTCTATTTTCCTTGGAAATTAAAGAAAAATAATTAGAGATTGAGTTGTAAATTGAAACTTACATGAAAAATGCTCTAGGGTATAAAATATACTATGTTGGGAGAAAATATGTATATTGACATATAGAAAAGTTTTATAATTTATTTTAAGGTAGGTATTTAAAATAGAAAAGTAGATAAGTAAAGTTAGATGGACATTATGGTAATTCTCATTATATGTTTCTTTAACCCATCAAAATGAATAACAACCAAACACTCCCTTACTCTTCCTCCTTCCTTACCATCGGCCTCTTCTCTCTTTCTCACCATCACCATTTTTTTCATTCCTCTCATCCTACACACATACATTTCGGTTTGCATCTTCCAAAATCACATCATTTCGTGTTTGGGCTCTCCTTTCCTCCCCAAATCAGTGCAAACCCAGTTAGATCCGTGGCTTAGGAGCTCCCTCCATTTCCGTCGTGTTTTTCCGGCGGTCTAGGCGGTGAGCGACGGCGGACGGTGGCGGTGCATGGTGAGTTTGTTTGTTTTGGTTGTTTTTCGAACTAAAATCCATTCCAACTTCATGTTCTCACTTCTTTGCTTCTCCTTGGTTGCAATCTCGGCCAGCCACGTGAGTGGCCGATTTCCGGCCATTTTCCGGCGACAACGAGCCTATTTCAAGCGTACAACTTCATATTCAAGTTTAGGTAAACTCTATTTCCTTCAATTTCTCTCATTTTCTACAAATTTGAAAGAGAGACCGATTAGGGTTTGAAAGGGGATTTCTATTTTGGTCTTCAAATCAAACAAAAACACAAATTAAGCTTTGAGTTTAGATATTCAAGTGATGATTTGAATGATTGATTTAGGATTGGTTGATTTTGTGAAAATCCTAACTTATGGGATTATCAAATCTGACAGATTTTAATGGTATTTGGGGGTTCAAAACTCTCAGTAAATTTGCGTAGGAGTTCTTTTAAGTAAAGATATGGTACTGCATCTTGAGTTACAAATTAATGTTCTTCTTGCTTGCAATGGCCAATTAGGTACTGGTGGATTGATGAGTCATTGTTTGTTACATTCTCAAGTTAGCATTGAATGTAATTACATCTTATAAAAGAGTTTGTCTTATTGCCTATGCTTAATAATTGCTGAAACTGTTTGATAGATTATGAGACTGTATGAAATTATGATTAAAAGAAGTTAAGAGAATATTTGTTGCTGTGGGTGATGATGTGAATGTGAATCTTCTTCAAATTAGTAGTTTTGTTCTCCTTGTTGGGATTAATGAAATTATAACTGTCTTCCTTGTCTCTTACTAGCTGAACAAATTTGAACAAAGAAAAATTGTTTTAGGTTTGCCTTTTATTTAGTAAAGGAGAGCTAAAATCTGTTTTAAATATGTATACTGATTATTGGTGGAAAGTGTTAGCTTGTAATCTTCCTTGCTGTCAGTTGGTTGTGATAAATTGCATTATGTGTGTATCCTAATAGTTAATTAGAAACGAATTCATGTCAACTTACTATAATTACCGTGATTATGTATTGTTTGGAAATATGACATTGGGAAGGAAAATAGTAATGTATGCTGGTTTCTTTGAGTTAGATTAATTTTGACCTCGTTCGTTGTTCTTGCCATGTTGTGCAATTGTGTTTCAACTAATTTGGGAAACCTCTAAACTAAGTATCTTAAGTTTGTTTTGAACGGCTAAGTAAATGGTGACTTTCTCTTATGTGTATTAAATATAAATGATTTGAGTTACGAATGCTTTTGATTTTTGGTTGATATGCTGCTAAGGGTGTAGGTCAAAAGTGAATGAAATAGGGGAGTTTATTGTTTTTCTTCTTGCTTGATTATTGTTCATAACTGTTGATGATAAAATTCAGTTAGAGAAGGGTTTAATAAAGCTCTATGGAAATGTTTAAAGTTGTGTATGGCCCTTGCTAGTATTATTAGAATTCAAAAGATATTAGGTGAATATCGAAATTTCAGATTTGTAGAGAATTGATTTGAGTAAATCTTTGACTGTGATTAGTGTTTGCCTTGGTTCAGTAATATTTGGTTTGAGATCTAAATTGTTCTATGGAGTTTGATTTATTAAGGTCAAGTGTTCTATCCACAAATGTTTGATTTAATTGAAATGGTTGGACTGAATGTTATTGTGAAAATTGTTTCCTTGTGTGAATGGATTTAATCTATGAATTGGGTATTATCCCATTTTGTTGTGAAGTGAATAGAGCTGAACTGGTTTATTTATTAGCCAAAAAATACTTAGAATCACAAAGGATTAAAGTTAAAGAACTTAATTAGAAAATTAAGAGAAAGTAAAACAGGGAATTGGGTAGTAATACGAACGAGAGAGATGCTAGTTAATCTATAACTTAGAGTGATTCTTAACCCCCTATTATTGCATGGTGTAATAATAGGAAAGGATGCGATATGCATAGATTTCTCAAGGCATGGTAAAGAAAAGGAAGAGCAAAAGAGTGCTAAAGGGCTGCAGGTAATCACACTTAACCTTGCTATAATATTGAGGGTGACGTTAGTTGGGGATTTTTAAAATCCTTTCTCACCCTCTCTATACATATATTATCTTGAAAAGGTATTTTTATACAAAACAGGCTATCGGGTGCCTTTCAACCACGATTATTTTCATATAAAAGATTTTGACACATTCTATATGTAGTATCCTGTCTGGTGGTGCTGAATATTTTGGAATGGTATGACATGGTTGCAGGTGTAGTGTGATAGTGGTTATTTGAGAGGTTGTGAGTATAGAAAAGAATGTTAGATATTGAGTTTGAGATTATGGGGAGCTATGTTGTTGAAAACATGAAATGTGAGATTGAAATATTGAATGAGGTTGAGGTTGATGGATATTGTGAGCATTGCATGACACTGATTTATTTATGTACCATCGCGTGATGATAACTGTCGATTGGCCAATCGACAGTTATTTGTACTGATGATCCTTTTCGGATTGATTAGACCGGGGATCATAGGTCGACTTATTGAGAGAAAGTGACCTACGGTTGTTTGGCATTGAAGAGTCCAACCGTTCCCGTTCTGCAATGGAAACAGAATTGGGGTTCTCTCTCTGGAGATTGCCAGAGAGGGAAATTGTCCCCTCATTATGGAGAGGGACACAGTGTCAAATCATATAGTGAAGATTAGATGCTTGAATGCCCCGTGATGGCACAATGCATCTATAGGTGAGTGTGAGAGTTGGGGCAGTAGGATGGTTGAATTGGAAAAGTAGAGATGGTGATTTTGACTTGATTTGGATATGATGGAGGGACTTGAGTAAGGAATGAAAGAAGATCTGGTTATATATATTATTATTGTTTTTAAAACTGTGGTACCCTTTATACGCCCTCACTACCGCACATCTCACTGTTATAGTGAGTTAAGCGGTGATTACTGGGACAAATTGTCTCATTCCACGATTACTGACATTTTTACAGGTATTCATGCACAGACGTAAGCATCAGGAAAGGGAATTAGGCTGTAGAGGTTATTTAATTTGTTTAGAAATGTATATTGCCAATTTTTAGGGCTGCATTCGCTTCCGCATGTATATATATATATATTTATTTATTGTTTGATATCTATTAGTTTTGTTTATTAACCATGTTAGGCAAATCCTTTCTAACATGGTTAGCTTTTAATTATACATGATAGGATTCATATTTTATTAGGCAATTCTTTTCTATCATGGATAATGTATAAAATGATTAGAAAGTTCTTTTTCTAACTATGATAGAGATATTGTGGATATGAATATTTCTTTTTCTATCATAGTTAGTGAAGAGATTGTTGAAATAAAATAGACATCTTAGTTTAATTAGGGAATTAGTAACAGTATGTTACAAGTGCCAATCTCCATGAGAACAATAATTTATATTATTTGTGATTCGTGTGTTTGCTGTCAATGCTATACGATGAACAATAATACTTAGGCAATAGTTAATTGATATTTTATCTAATCCTTCAATATATAGTACCAAGAACAATCATACAATTATTTCCATTTAAAATTAAAAGTGAAGAGAAGCTACTTGAAGGCTTTAGGTACACTCGAGGATTATCAATGAACAATCATGTGCTTCTAGTCCTACTTGGATTTTATCATCTTTAAAAATTTCGTTATTAGGACGCCATAAATCAAAGCCTGATTCACAAGAGCTGAATGTTCTGCCAGGAAAACGAGATCCTAAGTGTGATATTTTGATCCACATGTTATACCACTCATCGCTTAGGTTGAAAATTGCAAAGTAGAATCGACTCACTGTTATTATTGCAAAAAAAAAAAATAGTATGAGTATAATGATTATTTATGACAAGTATGATATAAAGAATGCTATATATAAAAATATAATAATAGAAACACTGGGTTAATTTATAGAGTATTGAGAAATTCATTTTAAATAAGTGACAAGGTCATAATATCATCAAAATGGAAGTTATGTTTCAGTGACTTCCTTTTTGAATATGAGCACTCACATCATAAAATAAATGATTCATTTCTCGTAACTTAAATTCATCATTTAAAATTTGCGGGAAAATTAATTGGAATGACTGAATATGAGTGTGTAAAAATGGAATATAATAAACAATTAATGCATATAAATATTCCATATGAATAATTAAAACTGGAAGGATAAAAAATTTGAAGCATACCTCTGCTACCAGGTTTGGTACCAGTTTTGCCAGTTGCAACCCAGAGTCGAAGTGGATTAAGGTCCGGTGCTTCATACTGTCATCAAAAGCCGAAGTGATAAGATATATAAATTAAAACATTAAAGAATACATTATGTGTGTGTGCATATGTACGTATATATTCATTTCGCTATAGTCTATTAATTCTTTAATTAATTTCCTTTGTAAAAATATCATTTTGGTTTATTTAAATCCGCAAAGGCCTTAATTAATATATACCTGGTATATAGCTATATATACACTTGAGTTTACATCCCAGTGAGTGAAATTTTGTTCGAAGTTTCTAATGCGACTAACAATAGAAATACTTCCAACACATACACACATATATGTTTAATATACCTCCATGTTGTTTGAACTATGTGCGTTTACTTCTAGAATGCCAGGATGAGAAAGCAAATTTACTAAGTTGTCATCAATACTCCTCAAGTCCCCACCAATCATAAGAGGAGATTTTGCCATCGCAAACAAAGTTAGCTGTCAAAAGTAGGAATATAATTAAATACACACATGCACATGTCTGCTTTTATTCAATCGTAATTGAATGGTCAATGATAAAAATATAATTTAGAGCGAAACCTGAGTTCTTTGCTCTATAGGTGAAAGTTTACAATCCCGGTTTGGACCATGGTTCACGTCTACAAAGTGAAATAGCAGGGGGAGTTTTAAGATTATATGACACCCTCTAATGCACACATATATCAAACATTCTACGTACTTTTGCATAGCATTACAGTTTACAAAAATCTTTTGGTCATTTTCAGCAAAATTGTAACTTTTTTACATTGGATTGTTTTATACTAGCGAAGCCTTATATAGGGTAACCAAATCAATTATATATTTGACGCATTGGCCATTAATTCCATACAAAAGTCTTTCAATAGTAGTTTTTATCTATAGTACCTTTTAATTAAAACATGGCTCAATCCACATAATAATCTCTCTACGTACACACATTTATAGTATTGTAATATATAGAGAAACCAAACATGTGTTAAAAACATATTGCTTTAATGTTTATTTAAGAAAGATGGCTTCTTGTAACAAAAATAGGAATATTATTTATAAAACGATTCTATTTAGATTAAATATCATATTTTACAATGAACAATTAATGAATTATTATATTTCTCAAAAAACAATAAATGATTTCATTTTGGCCAATAAACTATAAAAAGTCATCTTTGTGTTTAAAACTTTATGTTGTTTGATTCTAACACAAAAATAGGCCAATTGATGATATTGTCATATATAAAAATCATTTATTGATCATTGCGAAATTTGATATTTCGTTAATTATTCGTTGTAAAATATAACATTCAACCAATTTTATTTTGTAGTGGATATCAGTAAGGCGATTTTCAGTAACCCATAACTTGTCTATAAAAGAAGTTCTACTTGAGAAATTTTAATAGTTTATTGTTTTCTCCAACGTCAATATATCCAAATTATTTCTAACATGGATGATATTTTCTTAAATTCTCTTATCTATACTCTCATATCAATAATCGAGTAAAAGAGAAGGGATGGAGCATGAATATAACATCTTAAAAATATATTTTATATTCATTATTTTAACTATTATCTACTTGAAAAATCATTGATTGTAATTGACCTGGATCGGTTAGCCGTCCAAATGGCAAATTATCCAAATCTGGCCATGACTTCCCATTCAAACCAACACTTCCAATCATAGAAGCGAAATTCCTGAAACGGAAGAAATAATTAGACAAATTTAATGTCATCAAAATGTCAAAGTAATTTACTATAACATTATATAATGTTAAACAGTAATTAAATTAAATTTCATTCGTACCTGGCGTTTTCAAAACGTTGTTTTACAATGTCCCACAAGTCCCAGTTGTTGCCACCTACACGATACATATTAACAATTCCACTAACTTGCCTAGCCATAGTTTCTGTAACACTGACTCCTGGAGATACCGATAGTACCACAGATTGTTGATCACTCTCTTTCAAAACCTAGTCATTTTACAAATGTGGTTACTGGTTCATTATGGAAATAGTCTGCATCTTTGCATAATTTTTTTGGTCAATATCTATATAAATTTTTTAAGGGAAAAACTTACATCAAGCTCATTTCTCCAGGTTCTCAAGTTCTTTCAATATAGGAGTGACAGATGGCCATTAGACTGAATGGATGGTTGTTATAAAAGGACACGTGTCACTCCTATATTAAAAGAACTTGAGAATCTGGAGAAAGGAACTTGACCCTTTAATGTCCATTTTTAATCACTATTATTTTTTAAGATTTTTAATTTTTATATTATAAAAAGTAAAGATAATCTTAATTTTCAACTATTTGTTAAAAAAGATAAACTAGTGGGTTTGCTAGAATAAAAGAGTTTTATGCTGATAAAAAAAGAATAAAAGAGTTTCAGGCTTTTTGTGATACAAAATATTAAGAAACATATGTCATGAATATTTATAAAATTTTTGTGACTAATTAATTTTGTCACTTGGCATGTCTTAGTTTTCAAACTATTTTCAATTGATAGCTTGATCTGAGTTGCACAATTTCTAAGGTATAAAATATTCAACTTGTCTATAAATATGTCGGACTTATTATAGATGATATGTGTTAGCATTTTCATTATTAGTTGATAACTATCCCATTAGTAATGATGAGTATGAAACGTTTCCAGTTTCAGAATTGATGAATATGACACGATTTTAATGTACCTCTGATACTGTCGTAATAGTATCTAAATTTAAATTTTCACCAAACACGCAATCAAGTTTCACTGCCAAAAAGCATAAATCCCATGTAAGTCAAAGGTATATCAGGCTCATCAAACACATGCGTGTAACCCAAATATTTACTTTTATTATCACACACACACACGACCTCTAATCCAAATTATAAGATCACATTGATTTATATGAAGAAATTAAACATGTAAAATATTTTTTTGATGAGTTGATGCAAATGATTGTACTTGGTTATATTAGTCTTGTTCCTTTTGAGAAAATAATTTATTTTACTTATAAACTAACACATAATCTATTTATTTGAAATATACGTGAATTTTGTAGTCAATCTTGCTCCCATAATCTTAAAAAGAAGGTTTATTGTCTTTAAACTAGAACTTGAGGGAGAACATTATATAATGAGCATGTGAAACAATTATGGTATATTTTTAGCAAATAATTCGGGTTGATATTATTGTTACTCTTTATAGAGTTTTGTTGGAATTTGGTTTAGGTTCATGTACTTTCAAATGGTTGGTTTCTGGTTTGTATGTTTTCATATAATTTTTATTGCATAGTTAAACAATTATTGGTACTTATACATAACAAATTTTGGTTTAACAATCTCTCCTGTACACTAGGTTCTTATGAAATTATAGAGACTAAAACCAGCGATTTGAAAGCAACCAATTGATGTGTAAGGACCAATAATGATATTATCCAAAATAAATTAATGAAATTTAAAAGTTAATTAAGGAGAGGAATTAACGTACCAAAATCAACATCCCATGAAAGGTATAAATCAATTAGAGATTTCAAAAAGACTCTTCCAGCTTCAACGGATGTATTGACCATCTTGAAAGTTGGAGCATATGGACAAGGACCTGCATGTATTTGATCTGCAGTCCATTCTTGACCTCCAACATTGTATGGTGTATCCTATGAGAGAAAAATAACTTGCTATAAAAGATGCTATTGAGGCTAAAAACTTATGTACATTAAATAATAAAAAACTTGAGAAAGCGCCATTTAATTAAGTGTCAGAATTTAATAACTAGAAAATTGTTTTTTTTTCACTTATAAGAAAGTGAGATATATGTACCGTAGATGTATCTAGAATAAGAGTTTTTTGATCAATTGCGTGTTGGCTTATCCCTCCCAAAATATGGATCCCAAACTTTAGACCCAAATTATGAACCTGATCAGCCACAGATTTAAAGCCTACTCCATTCAAAGAAGAAGGCCACCTCTTTAGGTCAGGCAAAGGTCTTCCAAATTTGTCAATTGTATCAGTTCCAAATTCAATACTTCTAAACCAAAATGTATCCACCACAGCATACTGCAAAACGTAAAAAGATATTAGTGTGTATATTTGAAGTAGCTAGTTAAAGTAGTGTTTCAATTTGTGAAAGAAGATGGTGAATATTTTATTTCAAGTTTATAAGTAATTGAATGCTTTGTTTGGTACTATTTTTTTAAGAAATTTGATTTTTCAAAATTAAGAGACAATTATTATACCTCATATCTAGATGTCTGAAGTAGACGCGATGATAGAACAGCTGCATTTTGTAAGAATTCTTCTTCAGAGATTATCCAGCTGAAACCAGTGTATGAATTCCAGCCTCTTGGGGGAACATCGGCAACAGTTTCTGATGATACACTGTATAATTTATAAAATACTATGTATCAACTCATTCATGAGAAAATTATACGAATAATAAAACAATGATTTGTGATACCTTTGAAACATGAAGAGGAGTATGAAGCAAACAGAGAAATCGAGGAATTTCATAGTTGCTGTTGGAAATATTTTCCAAGAGTGGTATGCTTGGACGTATTGTGATGACCCCATTTTATACTTTTCATTTGCACATGTGTGTCTCTATATATGGCACAAATCTCCCATAATTTCGGGACTATATTCAAAAGAAAAGGAGAAAGGCGTGTAATGATCATAATGTGCCTTGAATTCGTATGTGACAATTAATTTATTTTCGTAGGAATGTGGCTAGAGTGAATGTAGATTTATTCATATTTTATTTTTCATATAGTATAAAAATTTCAATAAACTGATACATGAATACTAATTCAACAATATCTTTCAATCTTTTAAGCAAGGCTGTCAAACTCATGAGTTCAAACAAACTCGTAACAAAGATATAAACTCGGATCGTAAACTCGTATTGTAAGATCATAAGAGTCTACCTCTCTAAAAAAAATAGGTATTAAAATATATGAATAAATTGAAGGGCTAAAGTGTAAAAATGATCATGTAATTGTCATGAAAATACAAAAATGACTATGTGAATTTTTTTGAAGCAAAACTGCCTATCCAATTTCAAAATTGGGGCAAAAATGGCTATCACAGTTAATTTTTTGACCTCTTCACTCATAAAAATTGCAAATTCTTATGTTCATAAAAATTATCCATAAAAACTTGCTACTTCCATTCCATATTTAGAAGATGAAAATTTGCTACTCCAATCTTGAGAATTAAACAAATTTATAAGTGATAATCTGTGTTCTCTAAGACAAGACAAAAGTCAAATAAGCAGTAGCAAACTGAGTTGTAGCCAGCCTAATAAGCCTTTCCCATATGTGTATTTTCTTAAAAGGCCGATGAGCATTGATCTTGCATAAATATGTGTTGTGATTATTCTTCTACCCCTACTGATGGTTTCTTTGTGCAACACAATTTCCTGTTCAAAGTCCTCTAACATTAGATCAATACAATGAGTTGCACAAGGAGTCTACTACAAATGTTTCCTTTTCTCCATCAAATTTTGCCCAGCTGCTTTATAATTTGCAGCATTATCAATGACTATCTGTACAACATTTTTCTTACCCACTTTATCCACAACCTCATCAATCATTTCAAATACTTTTTCAGCAGTCTTAGAAATTTCAGTAGCATCTAAAGAATACAAAAATATTTGTCCCTTTAGGACTAAATTCACAAAAATATTGCAAATTGAACGTCTTTTTTTTATCAGTCCAACCATTAGACATTATGGAACAACCAATTGTTGTCCATTCATTGAAATTCTCAAGCATTATCTGTGTCTTATCCACTTCCAACTTTAGGTACTTTTCTCTAAGGGTAATGGACCTAATCTACCCTCCAAGTAACCACCCAGGAGCACTGGGCACCCTGAATTAACAACAGACTCATATTTACACTTAAAGTAACCAACGCGTTTTAAAACTACCCCGAGTGGACAGTTAATCACGTTTGACCGTTAATATACCCATGTGACCACCACATGGGTTAAATTGTTGTCACGTATGATATGTCATGTGGGACCCACATATAAAAATCATTTCTCCTCCCCTCTCTTCATCGCTTCCAAACAGCACCATCCCCCCCAACACAGTCGCCGCCGCCCCCACGCTCCTCCAAGCTGCCTTTCCACATCTCAGCAATCTCCTTAGCTCTCTCCTACACACTTGGTGTCGCCAATAGCCTCGACTTCCCAATCACAGTATCCACCATCACTGGAATCAACAACTCTAACACCAAAACACAAGCCCACCCCAAATCATTCCCATTACCAATATTGCTCTTTTCACCTCTCTTATCCACAGAGAAGACCACAAATATGGCTTCCAACAAAAATTTGGGTAGATCTACACATACAGCCAAAGCTAACGACATCTGGACCCTCAAAACCTCAAGTTCTTTCTTTTTGCCAACAACAAAGCACCAAATGGCAGATGAGAGTCCATTTCGAGGCAAAAATATTTCAACTTTAGCAACAAGTCATCTCCATTATTGACCTCGTCATTCTCGTCGTCGTCTTTGGTGTGGTTTTGTTTGAGGATGAGGGACACATGACGGTGTCTAGGTTTTTCTAGAGGTTGGTAAGGGCGATGTGGAGGGTGTGGTTGATGGTGAGTCGCGTTTTTGGAGGTTGGTGATGGCGGCTATTCCGGTCAAAAAGCCACTGGAATTCGCGCCGGTAATGGTGTTGGTAGGGAGATCGACAACGAATGATTTATGTCGGATTTTGTGTAGAAGAAGGATGCTTGGGGTGTGCCTTATTTCTCTTTGAATTCGTCTAGGAATATCGATGTTCATCCACGCTTTTTATGTCAGATTATGGGATTGCAGCTTCTTCTTGTTGTTCGCTTATGAGTTCAAGGATGGTGAGTATATTTCTCTGGCTCTTATTGCTAGGAAGCTTGCTTTGAAGACTGTTATTGTCCTTGAGCAAGAGGAAGAGAGCTTGATTTGATTATTGAATCAAGCAAGTAGCTTGGAATTAGGCCCGTGGTTTGTGTTAGAACTAAGCTTGAAAAATAAGAGAATGCACAAGAGGGGGTGAATTGTGCTATTCAAAAACTTAAACGAATAAACGAAAACTTTGCACACAAGTTTATACTGGTTCAGCCAATCACTTGCCTACTTCCAGTTCACCAACACCTCGTTGGGTTCCACTTTCTTCAGGTTTTACAACAGGTTCACCTGAGAACCTTTACAGTGTATAGAGACTCTCTAACACTCCCCCTTACTATCCGTAAGGTGCTAACCCTGTTCTAAAGCCCCAAGCTTTTGAACAACTTCAAACAGAAGAGGATTTATAAATTAGTAAGTTCACTAAGTTGAACAGATAATGTTAATCACTTAAGCTTGAGTAATCGCACAGAAGACTTGAATGCTCTTTAAGAATTTCAACAGAGAGTAGGTGTTCAGGTGGTAAAGAGCAATAAATTCTCCAGCCTATTTATAGTCTTCATGGAAGGGTAGAGTCGTTTGAAACATGTTGTAGAGGGCTTGTATCCGTTGAGCACAATTAATGCAATGTACTTAGGCTTTCCCATGTTGCTTGAAGAAGATGATGAACATTAAATGTAGCTTCAAGTTTTATCAGTTGACCTTGGCCATTTTTAGGAGAGAAGTTGCCTTGAGTGCTTATATGCCGGAAGAATGTGTCTAACGTCTTCTGAAAAGGTCTTCTGATCATGACAGTGATCTTTTGTACTTGATTTGCTTTTTAGTCGATACTTCAATTATGACTTAGTCATTCTCTTTCGATTATCTACCACACACTTAGATCACATGTTAAAAGCACAGGAAGAGCAATTACTCGACTCTCCGATCATCATCAATTTGATAATTGTTTTAATTACTCTTAGTGACCGAAGGCATTTTTCCTTGTCAATTATTTGCCCAACATAGATTACTTAGATCAGTGATTGATTATCCAACTGATATTCCTTTGATCAAAATATTCTGATTGATTTATTTTAATCTGATACTCGAGCATTTTGATTACTTCTAAGTGTAGTCTAGGTCAGTGATCGAAGTTAACTAGCTTTATATTTTGATTATAAATTCAGATTGGATGTGATCGATATATGTGCCTACCAGAGTGATCGCTATGCCTAATAATTGAACTGTCGAGTAAATTAATGTGACTATGCCTAAGTTATCAATGATTGGTGTGTCCTGTAATTGATTGTTCTTATAACTTAGTTAGTGATCACTCTATCTTATCTGAGTGATTGCTTAGTCTTAGCCTATATGAGTTATCAACAAAACTTAAGATTCTAACAAAGTTGAGTTGGGGGTTGAGAGATAAGAGAGAGGAGTGCTGAAACTTTTGGGAAGGAGAATATATAAATAAGAAGAAAATATGGGGCTTAGATGCAATTTTACAAAATTTTTAACGGTCAAACGTCATTGACCGTAGGGTGAGGGTAAACTTGGACCACTTTGATTACTTTAAGGGTAAAATTATACCCGCTGTTAGTTAAAGGTCCCCAGTAGTCTAGAGTGGTTGCTTAGAGGGTAAAATAGGGTCATTGCCCTTGTTATTTTCCTTTTAGGTAAAGCACACTTAGCCTCATAAATAACTTGGGCTATTGCAGTTCTTACTTCATCAAGAACATTGAGACAAACTTCAACATCTATTTTAGTGCATGCTAGATGATTTTTAAATCTACAAATAACTCTGTTAACTCCAAGATATTCATGACATTTCAGCAAGTTTACTTCCATTATGAGCCTTAATTTGCATATTTGTGCATGTTTTGGGTTGTGAGTGAATAATTTGTGCATTTGATTTTGGATTGCATTTTCTTGCTCAAATATATATATTTTGATTACATTTTAGTGTTAAAAACATTTTGTGAAAGAGTAGGAAAACATCAAGTGAAGATAAGATGCATTGGAATGAATTTCAAAGAAAGCTTCTTGGAGCCTGGGCTAAATTCTGAAGCCTAGGCCAAGTCGCATCCAAGAATCAGAACAAGAACCAGAACAAGTCACATGGCCTGGGCTAAATTCGGAAGCCTAGGCGAAATCACTTCCAGGAGCAGAAGAGCAGTTCGCGAACATCACAAGGCCTAGGCTAAATTGTTTGGCCTAGGCGAAACTACACTCTCAGATCAGCAGAGTAAGTTACAGAATGTCACAGAGCCTAGGCCAAAAGTTTAGGCCTGGGCGAAATGTCCATCAGATTATGAAACGCAAAGTTTTTGCTGAAATTAGGTTTTGGGAGGTATTTAAAGTGAGAAATTGGAACTCTTTTCGACCTGGACTCTCATGGGGGACTCTTGGAGGCAACTCTTTGCTAGGGTTTGGTGGTTTTGAAGGAGATTCAAGTGGAGATTGAAGATTTTGAAGAGATTCAACCTCATGTCCCTTGGTTTTTCCACTTCCCCTTTCTTCCCTCTTGAACTTCATGTTATGACTTCCTCTAGTTTTGGGATTTGTAATTTTCTTCCATTTATGAGTAGCTAAACTCCCATTCTAAGATTATTTTGAACCTTTGTATGGATTAACATTAGATTCTTCCTCTTATTTTGTGATTAATGACATATGTGTTTATTTTACTCTTTACCTAATGCTTCTAAGTGCTTGATCACCATTTAGATGTTGAGTTCACTTGATTAATGCTTGAGAGGGCTAGGTTGAGTGTAGAACTTGGGTAAAGTAGTGCAAGAACTTGAAGTTTGCTTGATGAATGGATGGTTTTGTTGATAAGATAGAGATATACTTATTGACCTGCATAGTCACATTAGGGTTGGAGCTTAGAAATTGAGTTTTATTAATTGTATCAAGAGATTGAGCAATTAAATAGAACTAAACACTTGTTCTTGACTCAACGGAGCTTTTACAAGTACCTTTTGAACCCTAAATTAGCACATGTGTTAATTAATAGCATCTATAAGAGGAGGTGAATCTAAAGTTGAGAAATACAAGGGGAATAAATAATCCTAGACCCCCTTTGATTGTTTAAGTTAAAAGATCAATTGTTTATATTAGTTTTAGAAATAGATTTCTTTTATTTCACTTAAACAACCTCCACTTTTTCTTGATTCAACTTAATTGAATTCACTTAGTCTTTTGCTTGGTTGGGATTTTAGTCGAAATCCTCGTGGGAACGATACTTTTCTTATCACTTTATTACTTGGCGCGACCCGTGCACTTGCGGTGCGAACAAGTTTTTGGCGCCATTGCCGGGGATTTGACAACAAATCTCTTGGCCAACCTCAGGCTAGTGATATTAAATTTCGCTTGAACTTGTAAAAATTGTTTATAGTCTTATTTCCTATGTTATTTTCTTATTAGCTTAATCTTGTGTTTTGTGTATATTTGTGTATGTCTATATTTGTTGATTTGGTTTGTCTTTGATTTTGTTAGATTTTTTTAGAACTTTGTGTATGGACCATCCTTGGTGGACTAATGGGGGAAGAGATAAATTTGAACATGATAATGGTTATCCAAATTCTTATTATGACCCTTACAAATGTCAAACTCAATATGAGTACATGTGTTGCAATTATTGTGGAGATAACCATTATAATGAGCAATGCCCCCATTTATCAACCATGGATTTTGCAGAGGATGATTTTCCTAAGGTTCAAGCTAAGTTGCATGATAATTCTTTTAACCTTAGTTGGAATCATGAACATTCATTGTCTAGGGATCCAAATTATTCTTTCTCTTCATATGCACCACAATGTCAAATAACACCCAATAGTTTAGATGAGTCTATTTCCACTCATGAGAAGAAGTCAAGAATAATGGATATGCTTCAACTTTATCTTGATAATGAAAAAGAGTATAGAGCTAGGGATGATGAAAAATGGAGTGAACAAACATTAGCTCTTGAAAAGTTGACAATTAAATTAGGTGAACTAACTTCTCAATTTGAGTCTTTGAGACAAAGAGGTGTTTTCATTAATACATCAAATGACTCTTGTGTAGAAAATACCTCAAATTGAGAATTGATCATAGGAAGTGGTGATGTGTTACCAATGGTCTGTGATGCTTTTGTGGGTGATTGTGAGTTGAAAGTTGAAGAGGGAGAGAATAATGTTGAGTGTCCAATTGAGGTTCCAATTTTGGAGCCTGATCCTTGTTTTTGTGAACAAGTAGAAATCCCTTCAAGTCAAGTTCAAAATCCTCCTGGTGATTTTTTGACTCTTACTGATGAGAGTCCAATGGATTTTATTGGGTTTTCAAAATATTTGGGGGCGAGTGATGATAATTTTGAAACAATTGAATTAGAGCCTACCTTGTGCCATATTGAAACATGTTTCTTAAAATCACTTTTGATTGAAAGATCATGTAATTCTTGCATGAATCAATTCCCAATGGCATTGAAGCCTTGTCATTTGAAAAGAAATGAAGACAAGGTAATTTTAGTTTTTGAAACCTATGACTAGCAATTGGTGTTGGAAAGTCTGGCTGAATACTATAAATTTAGCGCTTCTTGGGAGGCAACCCGAGTTCTCAACTTTTTTTTATTTTCATGTTAGTTAGTTTATTTTGGTAGATTTGCACTTGTTTTTTTCTCTTTTTGTAGGAAGAAAGATTTCTCTTGATACTTGGATTGCTTTTGATGGGGACTGCTGGAGCTTATAATGTTGGAAGGCAAGAACAGGTCTACAAGGGGGAGTATTCTATTTCTCACTTTTTTACTAGTCTGGTTTTGATTTGATTTACTGGTTCTGGTTAATTTGGGTGTTAGTTTGGATGCTATGAGGCTTGAATTATAAGACTTGATGTGACTTTTGTGATAGAGATAGTGATGGATGGAAAATCAATTTTTGTTGATGTTCAATGGCATTTGTGGTGGTAAATGACTTTTTGAAGTGTGATCCAACTTGTTGTGAATGTTTATAAGTGTGCATGATGAAAGGAAGGTGAAGGGCTGCTTTTGTGTATGAAGGGATGAAAAAAAATTGCGGTTTATCTGATGTTGTGTGTGCAGAGTTGCTGGTTTTTTGCTGATATATATCAGTCACTGCAAAAGCCTAGGCTGAACATTAGCGCCTGGGCCATATTTTGCTTTGAAAAATTCCAGAGGTTAAAATGGCCTAGGCATCGCATGTTTAGCCCAGGCTATATGCTTTGCAATGTTCAGGATGGTGTGTTGCGAATGTGATGAAGCCCAGGCCTAAATGAAATGACCTAGGCGTTCTTAACTCAAAAAAAAATCAAAATAAACAAACATCTCATTCCCTTCCTAGTCCTTCAATCAATAAGTACATCTTAGTTTACTGCTACATTGCCTAGCTATATCACATCTTATTTGGTGATTCTTGATTGATGTTTTGGCTTGAATGCATAATTGACCACTATTTTGTTATTACTTGATGTGGATGTCTTTTATGGTTCATTCTTTTGTCCCTCTCATGCAACTTCTCTTCCCTTTTATTCAGTTGCATGAGGGATGGCCTTTAATTCCCCTATTGACAGTGAGGACACTGTTAATTTTAAGTTTGGGGGTGAAGGTGTTTTTGATTAGTGATACTTGCAGATATGTCATGATTTCTAAACAAACTTGGAATTTTCACTTGTCATTTTTGTTCTACCACTTGGTTTAGATTGATTAATTATCTTCCAAAGTAAATGTATGGTCTAATGATCGAAGGTTGCTTAGATTATATGCCACATAAGAAAGTCTGGTTAAGACATTTGGATGTGTGATTTGACATTCAGGACAAAATTTGATTTTATGAAAATTTTTTCAAACATTTTCAAATAAGATTTTGCACAGAGTTGGAGATAATTGGGATGCCTAAGTGTGGAGATTTTTTAGCATTTCAGTATGTATTTTCTTTCTCAATTGAGAAACTCTAGAACCTATCCTGGAATCCCTTGAGACTGTGTGATAACTTATTCATACTTTTGAAAATTGATATGGGCCTTCGTAAAAATGCGTTTGAGCCTTTCAAGTCTACCCATTCAATTTTCCCATTTGCTTCCCCTTTTGAGCCTTTAATTGAAAAACCATGTGAATATTTTTTTTTGGAAACCCCAATACACCCTAACCTTTAAAGCCCGAAAAACCATGAATTACCTTGATCTTGAGATTATTGATTATTGCATTACCGTGATTAATGGTAAGGAGTGGTATGATGATTTGGGTGTGAACATGATAGTAAAAATGGGATGAGGAATGCAATGAAATGTATGATATTCAATAGGTTGTACTCCAAATTCATTTTATATTCCGCTCCTTCCCTATTAAAAAAAAGAAGAAAAGAAAAAAAAAAGAAGAAAAAGAAAAAAAGGGATATAGAAAGAAAAAAACAGAGGGAAGGAAGTTTCAATTCCAATAAGATTTGGAGTGAAACCAAACTAATTTGTGATAAGTTTGGGGAATTGGTTGACAATGTGGAGCAAAGTGTAAAAGAAAAAGGGGAGAAAGAGATGATCACAAATGCATATAATTAATGATCTCAAGATATTTGAAATCCCTTATCCGTTCTTTTTGTAGCTCAACCCCTGGCCACATTACAACCTTATAAAGTCCCATGGATTTTAAATTTATGTGGGAAATCTTGGTGGAGATAGAGGAAGAGAGTAGGCATATGAAGTTTCAATGTTGAGATGGTTAAATACATATTGAAATGTTACAAAATCTTTTATAACATTGGCTGAAAAATTGTTCTTTGACTTCACACACACACTCATACTTTGAGAACTGCTCCTAATGTATGAATCCTACATCCCTATGTATTCCCTTCTTTTCCTATTTTGCATATCTCGGTAACAATCAATGAGGGCAATATCATACATGCACAAAGTGGATAATTTAGCAATCTAAATGTTTGACTACTTGTTTACTCGAGAACGAGTAAAGGTCCAAGTTTGGGGGTGTGTTAACTCCAACATATTCATGACATTTCAGCAAGTTTACTTCCATTATGAGCCTTAATTTGCATATTTGTGCATGTTTTGGGCTGTGAGTGAATAATTTGTGCATTTGATTTTGGATTGCATTTTCTTGCTCAAATACATATATTTTGATTACATTTTAGTGTTAGAAACATTTTGTGAAAGAGCAGGAAAAAATCAAGTGAAGATAAGATGCATTGGAATGAATTTCAAAGAAAGCTTATGGTAGCCTCGGCTAAATTCTGAAGCCTAGGCCAAGTCGCATCCAAGAATCAGAACAAGAACCAGAACAAGTCACATGGCCTGGGCTAAATGCTGAAGCCCAGGCGAAATCACTTCCAGGAGCAGAAGAGCAGTTCGCGAACATCATAAGGCCTAGGCTAAATTGTTTGGCCCAAAACTACACTCTCAGATCAGCAGAGCAAGTTATAGAATGTCACAGAGCCTAGGCCAAAAGTTTAGGCCTGGGCAAAATGTCCATCAGATTATGAAACGCAGAGTTTTTGCTGAAATTAGGTTTTGGGAGGTATTTAAAGTGAGAAATTGGAACTCTTCAGAATCTTTTCGACCTGGACTCTCATGGGGGACTCTTGGAGGCAACTCTTTGCTAGGGTTTGGTGGTTTTGAAGGAGATTCAAGTGGAGATTGAAGATTTTGAAGAGATTCAACCTCATTTCCCTTGGTTTTTCTTCTTCCCCTTTCTTCCCTCTTGAACTTCATGTTATGACTTCCTCTAGTTTTGGGATTTGTAATTTTCTTCCATTTATGAGTAGCTAAACTCTCATTCTAGGATTATTTTGAACCTTTGTATGGATTAACATTAGATTCTTCCTCTTATTTTGTGATTAATGACATATGTGTTTATTTTACTCTTTACCTAATGCTTCTAAGTGCTTGATCACCATTTAGATGTTGAGTTCACTTGATTAATGCTTGAGAGGGCTAGGTTGAGTGTAGAACTTGGGTAAAATAGTGCAAGAACTTGAAGTTTGCTTGATGAATGGATGGTTTTGTTGATAAGATAGAGATATACTTATTGACCTTGCATAGTCACATTAGGGTTGGAGCTTAGAAATTGAGTTTTATTAATTGTATCAAGAGATTGAGCAATTAAATAGAACTAAACACTTGTTCTTGACTCAACGGAGCTTTTACAAGTACCTTTTGAACCCTAGATTAGCACATGTGTTAATTAATAGCATCTATAAGAGGAGGTGAATCTAAAGTTGAGAAATACAAGGGGAATAAATAATCCTAGACCCCCTTTGATTGTTTAAGTCAAAAGATCAATTGTTTATATTAGTTTTAGAAATAGATTTCTTTTATTTCACTCAAACAACCTCCACTTTTTTCTTGATTCAACTTAATTGAATTCACTTAGTCTTTTGCTTGGTTGGGATTTTAGTCGAAATCCTCGTGGGAACGATACTTTCCTTATCACTTTATTACTTGACGCGACTCGTGCACTTGCGGTGCGAACAAACTCCATGAACAACTTTTGAGAAATAATTACACTGTACTCTTGTGCCTTTCCCATTGACAGCTGTTACATGCTTCCATCCTATACTAGACATATTACCCGGATAGTTTTTTCTCGCAACAATTATTTTTTTCCCACTATTTTCTTTTGTGTTGGAAGACATCTTTAATTTAATATGTTAACTACATAACAAAGTAATCAAAACAAATTTTAGCAAAAACTAAAACAAATTAATTGTAATTATAAATAAGTGAAAGAAGGAGTTAGTCCTTACTTATGCACGTGACTACTGACTATGTGAGTCTTGCACTCTTGCTTTCTCTTACACAATTCACAAAGAAACAACTCTTCTCACTTTTACTTTTTGATGCTACGGCCTACAAGAACAATTCACAAAGCATCACTAGGAAGTCAGACTTTTCATCCATCCTCACGCTTTCACAGACACAAACCATAAGAAATATTAGACACAAACCTTAAGAAATATAAATATAAATATAATATTGTTATAAATATTTTGATTATATGGATGTTCATACCTCCACAAACTCTTGACTTTTTCTTTTCTCAATAACCTCTCGAATGAAGTGTCTTTAAGAGTTATTATTATCATAACTCAAAGGTTACAATATTGACACTTTATTAGGATTGAATTTGACATTTACTTTCTTATAACTTAGTTGAGGTTGATGACTTATAAATAATAGACATTGTACTACTTGTGATGGATCCATGGATGAATAAATATTTCTCCCATTTCTCTCCAATTTTCTCTCTTCCTCATCACTAACATTTGCTACTTATTCTTCTTCTTCTCATCAAGCTTATATATTTTCTTATTTTTAAAACACGTTATTAACATGACATTCTAACCAATTTAAGTATATTTCTTTCATACTCATATATGTGTGTGTGTGTGTGTGTACATATATTTATGTTTATTATTATACATATATTCATTCTAACCATTTATTTATTTATTATTATATTATATATAATACTATTTATGTTTATTTATTTGTTTCCTCACATCATATCCTTACCCTTTCGGAGGGTTAGAGAGGCTATCACAATGAATTCAAATGGTCGGTTCACCGCCTGTAATTCATGTGCCCTCTAATTTCTCACGAAAATTCCCGTTGTGCATAATAACAACAACATAAACCTTATCGTGTAATAATTCCCGTTGTGCATATTTAATTTTAATATTTTGCATTTATATACTCCCTCTGGTCCTATTTATAAGTCACCAACCGCCTCTAAATTTTGGTTCTTAATATAAGTCACCAACTACCATTAACTAACTCATTTATTAATATTTTCCAAATATACCCCTGTCATGAAAAAAAGATTTCCGAATTTACTTTTACTACACTTCACTTTTTCTTCCGACCGTTATCACTCAACCACTCAAAAACTCTCTCTCTCTCACTCAAAACTAACATATGCGTGCTTCATTATCTTTCCTCCTAAGACTCATTTTCTTTCTTCACCATTATAAACTCTTCATATTCTTTTGCTATGGAAGACAAACTAAAATCCCTTGAAGAGGCAACAGTTAAGAAGGAAAAGTTTTTATGTTGAGAGAGAGAGAGAGAGAGAAGGTGGCTATTTTTGCGTGAGTGTGTGGGATGGTTTTTTAGAAACGGCATTGTCAGGAATTATAGGCCTGATTCTTAGAGGACGCAGATATTTTGGCAAAAGGACGCAGGTATTTTGGCAAAAGCAGGGCAGAGGACGAACAACCAGCTCCTGATTCTTTGAAATCCACCAGCTGGTTGTTCAGTTCAAATCTCAGATACAACAAGCTGAGATTTGGGTACTCAGGAATAGGAAGGATATGAATTTTTTTGCGAATTTCTTGCTTTAGCCACAATGGATTGCAAGCCTGATTTATTGATGTAAGCCACACATGTTGGCATCATCAGGTTAAGTGACCTGTCAATTTGTATTCGAAAAAAAAAAGAAACGGCATTGTCGTTGCAAAGGAATCTTCAAACTTCATTTTTAAACTGACCAAAAAAAAACTTCATTTTTAAATTATGTTCAAATTTTGGGGATGAAAAGTGGCAGCAATAAAAAAGTGGGAGAGAGATTGTGAAAAGGTGAAATTTTGGAGGCAGAAAGATGAAAGGCGTGAGTGTTAGAGAAAGAAAGAGAAAATGTAAATAAGATTGAGAAGTGAGAGAATATGACAAAGGCATATAAATGATTTGTGTGAGGAGTGGCAAAAATGGAAAACAAAAATAAAACAAGACAATAACTACCATTAACCACCATTCCTTAATGTAGGAAAATAGGGTTCACCCTTAGTGGGTTAGAACCATACCCAATTGGAATTGGGGCCATTAAGTAAATATGGAAAATATGGTTTGAAAGGAGTAATTTTCCCCATAGATTTAAAGTTAAATCAATGTGTCTTTTCACATGGGGATATGACTTTTCCATTGATTCATTATAAATACATGAAGCCTATTGGAAAAGTCAAGTCACTACAAGTCATAACATTTGTTTTTATGTGTAGAAAAACAAATTTCTTTCTCTCATTCTCTCTATTCCTCCCTCATGTGCATCTGCTGTATATCGTAGTCAGATTCCAATTGGTGATCCGACTTCGTGTGGGTACCCGGTCAAGTTAATCGGCATCCAGGTACGCCCGAAATCCCTACAGTGGTATCAGAGCATGTTGTTCTTGAGGCAATTAGATGATTTTATTCCGCAATTGTGCATATTATGAATATGTGTTATTTCATTTTTTTTCCTCGTATGTTATGTTTACTATGTGCCGAGAGGGTGCATGTAAGAAAAAAAAAATCATGCATATGTGTTTAATGATGCTTTATATTCTTCTTTGATCTAGTATGCATAGTGTAGATATGCTTATGATTATATGTATGTTGATGTGTATATGTGGCCGAATATGAAACTGCATGTTTTGTATTTTGTTCTAAATGTTTATGTCTTACTGTTGAGAGTAGAGAGTAGAGACACAAACTATGTATGTAATCCCTTAGATTTAGAACAAAAGAATTAAAGACAAAACGTACAGACACGTTTTTTGGATTGGGTTTATGAAAACACACAAAATTAGGGCATGAAAGTAGTCCCATTGTGTAGAGCACGAAAAACCGATGAAAATGGACTATAAAAACGTGAAAAACGGACACCGGATGGCGGAGATATGGGTGGCAGAAACGTCGGGTCCGTCGGACCCGACCCGTGAGGCCATCCGGGTCTGGGTGACCCGGCTGGAGGTTAGGGGTGACGCCCCCTGATCAAAAGCGACATCGTTTGGACATTATAAAAAAAAAAGAAGGAAAACGCGCAGTCCTGATTTCTGGTTGCGAGAGGGTTCGAACTCGCGCAGGGTTGGTTCATATATGGAGCATTGCGAAGATCATATATGGAGCATTTCAGCTCCAATTGATACAAGGTTTGTTTCTAAAAATCCCTATATTTGAGATCTATGATTAGAAATATTATTTGCCTGTTTCTAACATATTATGGATTTCCATAAATATTTTGGTGCTATTTTTGTGATTTTTAATTAGTTTAAAAATCCTAAATATTTATGATTTTTCATAAATATTTTATTTGAGATAAATATGAACTTAGAGAGTTCAAAATGCACCATTCAAAAGAATTTCACTCTTTTGGATTATATTTATGCAGAGTAACTTAATCCGAAGTATGATTTATATAGCGATAGATCAGACAAGGAATAAGTATTGAGATATTGTTTCTCAATGATCCAAAACCAATTAATTAGAGCAATGTGAGCCTCTAAATAATTAATGAAGAAGGGAATTTTGAATTAGAGTATGAGACTCTAATATATGATCAAGAAGGGTAGATCCTTTAGAGAATCGAAAGAGAGGTATATATATAATTCAAAGTAAAGTTCATTTGAACTTGAAATGAACAAAATTAAAGGTGTAGCATGAGAAAATGATGATGCACTAGAGGAGGTTTCTTGGAAAACCAAAATCCTAAAGTGTAGGATTGTGATTCGGACAACCTTTAAAAGGTTAAAAGTGAAGGATCAAATACTATGAGATAGTATTAGATCAAAGTGAGTGAAAATCTCAAAAGAGAGATATTCAAGTTTGAACTCCGGATCTTGGTGAGATTCAAGAAAAGAATACACCTAGAATGTGATTTCAAAGTCCATATTAGGATAAAGAGAATCCTAAAACCCAGTCCCACTCAACTTAAGTTGAAACAATGAAAGACATGAAGAGGCAAATGTCAAATACTCTTAGTGAGTGGGAGCTGGTAAATGCTCCATCGAAGTAGAAGTTTTTAGAAAGAAAATCTTCTAAGAATTTCATGCACGAAGTCTAAGTGGGAGCTCTTGGAAAATGTGTTTTCTAATAGCGTTATATGCTCTAACTAAGTGGGAGCTTTTAGAAATAAGTTTTCTAGGAGTTTCATACATTAAATCTAAGTGGGAGCCAATGTCAAATACTCTATCTAAGTGGGAGCTAATGACATTGCTTTATATAAGTGGGAGCTTTCAGAAAGTAAGTCTTCTGGGAGACCTAATTTGAGCATATTTTAGAAAGTACTTGTTTAAAATTCTTGATAGATAATAGTAATGTTATTGGAATTCGTATGATGGGAGTCTTTAAACGCATTCTCCCGATCATGAACCCAATTGTGCTATTATTATCTAGTTAAGAATAATACAAGTACATGACATTGTATACTTCAATGTGCTACAAATAGATTAGTTCTTGGTTCAAATCAAATTGTGAATATCCAAATGAGGAGTGGGATGATTTGAAATAATTCAGCCGAGAAGGGCTGCCAAGAACAACAGCGAACTGTAAACTTAAAAGGGGACGGCGTGATATCTGGTATTAAGAGATCTCATATGATTGGGTAGATGTTGTCATATCATTGACCAAGGGTCATGACAAAGTTGAAGTTGAGAAGTTATCTTAACTTAACTTGTGAGATGATTTGAGACCTACATGACTACTTGGAAAGGGAAACAATTAGTACCGATTATCCTATAGAGTACAAATAGGATAGAAATCCAACAATATAGTCATGTCAAATGTGTAAATGGAAATGTTTTGCAGAATTTCTATTCCACTAGTTGAAAAATGTTGTCAATTAATTTTGACACATAACTTGAGGTTTAATACCTAAAAGAGACAACATCTCTACAAGATAACTAACAGTACAAGGAAATTAAACGTAGTTGATTGAACATTGTCAAATGAGCATTGAGTGGAAATTGTTCATGTTGACTCTCCTCCGTTTAGGAGCACATGAAAGTCAAGTAAAACTCAAAGTGAAAGCTTTGTTACTTTGATAATTTATCAAAGTATGTGGTGCTTAATCATTGTTGTCTGTTGAGGTATTTAACCTCTTATGGCTAGTTTACAACTAGAGAAAAGACATTCTCTACACTCTAAACCTAAATGAGATAAGGTAAGAGATTCTTTGAAATAGAATGGAAGGACTAGCCTAATGTCGTTGGTTATCAAAATTAAAGCAAGAGACTTTATATTGGTACTGACGTGAGGATTAAGGTAAAAGACTTTAAAGCCTACAAGTCCAATGTTTTTCAATGAAAAACATCCTTAATTCTCCATGACATGATTCATGCATCATTATTATGAGTTCTAAATGAACTATCTTGATCTTCATGACAAAATCAACAATTTGTGATGTGTTTTTCCTTGAGATTTTTTAGTTTTTTTATATTGTTGGTAATCTTTGCATGTGTGTTTGTTTTACCACTGTAATTCAAGTGTTGACTTTGATTACATGTCATTCTTGACAAGGGCATGGAAATTGAATTGTCTTTTTCCAGTAATAATATGTTGATTACCCAATAGGGAGGTGTCCCAAAGTGGAATTGCCTTGTAGGTAAAACAATACGAAAAGTTTTTCAGTATGGGATCTATGATTGAGAGATTATTGTAATTCTTCCAACTGATACCTATGGTTCAACGAATGTGAGGTCATGACATGGTGCTAAAAATGAGCTTTGTTGATGATTACTCACGTAATTATCATTACTTTATTTCACACGTATTTAAAGCTCAAGCGCTTTAGACGATATGTGGATAAAGTTGCAAATAAAGTGCATATAGAATTTTAGAATTCTACACATTAAGGGAGGTTTTTCATTACCTGTTTTGAGGAGCACTATGAGAAAAAGGATATTTATTCATTTAAATGATCCCTCCTACTCTATCATTAGATGGAGTTGCCCATATGCATAGAAAAATGCATTAAACATGGTCAAGTATAAAGTGTTTTAAGCTAACCCACCAAAAGTGAGTGGGAGAGTGGTACCAAGTCCACCTTTGGTGGATTAGTACACATATTTGATAGATTAAGTATGATTTTCTCTTTAAGAGAGATGCAAACATTATACTTAACCATGTAACTTCAATGTGGCTAGTTCCAAAACCACATGCAATGTGTATTTTCAACGCAAGTCAAATTATAAGTTTCCGTGACCGTAAGCCATAAGGGTCAGTTACAAGATCTCATGATCATTGTAAGTGGGAGCTTATAATGGTTACATTTTCATAAGTAGAAATGAAAATGGATTTGTGGTTGAAAAGAAACGTAATGAACCATATTTATTGTGGATGGGTTTTTTTTTCAAATAATGGAGAAGCTCATCACATGGTATTTCACTATATCTCTTTAAGGGACTTAGTGACAAGGTGATACAAACTTGTAGTCTTCCATTTCCCATGTAAGTGGGAGCTTGAGAGAGCTTAACTTTGAACAACGTTCTTAGTTGCTCTAGAGGAGGATAACATAAGTGATTTGTACAAAATGTCTTATTCCTAAGAAGGAATGGAAGAAAGCAATATGAAATGACATTGATACTTTGAGAAATAATCAAGTCAGGATTTGAGATCCAAAGTTACAGCTTAAGAAAAATCCATTTTTTTGTCGCAAGAGAGCTACAATATGGAAATTCTTAAGTCATTCTAATGTGAATGAATTTGATCCCAAGGATACTTCAATGACTTCAAAAGTGAATTTTGAGTCTTTACGAATATCCCTAAACTGAATAAACTTAATGTAAAATGGAAAAAGGTTTCCATGTAAATGTTGTTGGTAGTTTAATGTACACAGTGGTGTATAAAATAACAGATATCTATTATGGTAGAACTATGTAAGTGAATACTAGTTCAACCATTGTGAGAGACATTTTATGACTCCACAAAAATGCTTATAGATACTTTTAAGGGCATGTGATTGTGCACATTCAAAGTACTTATTATGGTAGTACGTATGAATGTATGGTTAAAGGTGTTTAGAAGAACATCTTGGATTTGAAATGAGATTTCAAACCTAGTGTTAATGCATTGTGCAAACACTATGACCATTAGTTAAATAGAAGACCCTAAGTATCGTAGCATGAATAAAATATGAGGATAAATTTGTGAGGAGTTGTAGCACATAAGGTTGTTCTTTAACAATGTGTCCCTATGCAGAAGTCCCTACTTAAGCCTAAGGCCAAAGATGTACATGTGTGACATGTTAAGTCTTCTGGCATGCATAGGACTTGGAGTAAGAGATACTTCATTATGGCTTTACATGTATATGTGATAGTATATAATGTCTAGTACGTCGTACAGGTTGGTGAGGTCGCTTTCTCAAACAAGCGATCGCTTTTGACACTCAGTGAGATTGTGCAAAGATGAGACAAAGTGTTCACCGGCAGTATTGATCATACTGATATGGTAGAGAAGAAACACAATCTTTATGTCGCCTCGACTTAAAAGTGCAGTAAGTCGAGATGAGATCCGTGGTTACACATATGGATCGACTTACGGATACCCACATCCGTATTACCTGTAGCCAGATAACAAGTTCTTCAAAATCGACGTCTTACAAAGTGAGCAGAGTTGAAGAATTTGGGTTTAGATACTGTGTGTGTCTATACTAAAGTCTGTATGGTGTTAATGATGAAATAAATCGACGTATGCTCTTATAGAAGAAGAGTAACACCATAGCATGTGATTCATACCACATGTGCTTAAGTTACCGCAAACAGGAAGCTTGTGAATGGATCCCTATTTCACTGCTGTGTGAGTCCTAGAAAGTTTTCAATACTTTCTTGATGTCCTTGACTTTGAAAATTTCATGGAAATATGTTTTGATGTCTGCTACCTTAGTGTAAATGCTATATGGTCATGAAAATTGCGATCTAAAAGCTTTATGCTGGGAAAGCAGTTAATTCATATTGAAGTGATATTTGGGCGAAAGGAAGATTTACTGGCGATACACACCTATGATAGTGTTTAAGACCAGTCCATTATAATATTAGTGTGCTAAGATCATAAGTGTGGACACTATGCATATGAGAAAGGCTATCTAAGTTTTATCTAGATTCAAAAGGGATTAGATTAGCCATGAGAAAAGTGTATTTGTGTAAATCTAGGATATCTGAGGCATTATGATGATAGAATGATCGTGCTGCACTGCAAGGTAGTTTTGTTCTGGTCTCAATAAATGAGATTTCTAGTTCAAGACACCTAAAAGAAGACGTCACGCCCACGCGGTTACGGCAGAGCACTTAGTATGATAGAAGGATAGAAGAGAAAGAGATTTGACCCTTAACATTTAACCCACTAAGTGTGAGTGGGAGATGTAGGAAAACAGGGTTCACCCTTAGTTGGGTTAGAACCATACCCAATTGGAATTGGGGCCATTAAGTAAATATGGAAAATATGGTTTGAAAGGAGTAATTTTCCCCATAGATTTAAAGTTAAATCAATGTGTCTTTTCACATGGGGATATGACTTTTCCATTGATTCATTATAAATACATGAAGCCTATTGGAAAAGTCAAGTCACTACAAGTCATAACATTTGTTTTTATGTGTAGAAAAACAAATTCCTTTCTCTCATTCTCTCTATTCCTCCCTCATGTGCATCTGCTGTATATCGTGGTCAGATTCCAATTGGTGATCCGACTTCGTGTGGGTACCCGGTCAAGTTAATCGGCATCCAGATACGCCCGAAATCCCTACACTTAATATGTACAAATTGGGCGATTAGTGACTTATAAATAGGACCGAAGAGAGTATATATGAATTCGATTGGTCGGTTCACCGCCTGTAATTCATATATATAATATATTAGTTAGGGTAAAAGCGTTGATCTAATAACTAACTATTTCAATGTGGACAAAAATAATAAATGACTATTTCCTGGTGAAAAATAATATCCAACCTTTTGATTCAGTGCAAAAATGGAAAAACCAGTTTTATGTGTTATTTTGTAGTTATGTGGAACTTATTGATATTATTTTTCAAATTAAAAAGACCATTATTCCCCTCTCACTTAAAAACCAAGTCTCTTTTCCTCTTCACCTCCCTCCTCCCTTTCCTCTCTGTCAAATTCCTGAGATAGATCCATAAGGGTCCGTTTGGTTGTACGAAGGAAAGTGAAGAAATGAAAAGTGAAATTTTGAAAGTTAGCCAATGAGTTTCATTTTTTATATCAAAACTAGATGGTTTCCCCGGGCATCAACCCGGATAGAATTAACTTTTGAGGGATAAACTATACTTAATCTAGAAGGGGGAGACAGTAACTTAGAGTCAACTTATGCATGGTAAGAAAAAGTAGTAAAACTGTGAATTTCCAAGCTGAGGGAATGTACATGTAATTTGAAGGAAGATGGTTAAGCAAACAGAAGGAATTTGAAGGTAGGTGGTTAAGCAAACGGAAAGAAAACACAACCTATAGATTGATATGCTAAAGGAAAAGCAAAGTACAAAGGAAAATGGTATATTAAATGCTAACATTCCAAAAAATTTCTACGAAAGCAAGTAGGAGGTAAAGTAAGAAAATGCATCAAATGATGAAAGAATGTAAGAGTGAATTCTTATATGTTGGAAAATATTTATTTAAATTTTGGGCCCTTGTGTTACGGATCAGAGGGAATACTATTTTTTATGATAAAGATAACAATAATATGCTCCTTGTCTTTAAATATAATGTGAAAACAACCACTTTGTTTTATTCAAAAAAACTATTAAAAATAGATACAATATTTATTTGTCTCAAATATATTTAATTTTTCAACTTAATCTCTATTTATAAGATAAGATGTATATGCAAAATAAGGATAGAATGTGTAGTAAAGAAGAGAAAGAACAAAAACCTAATTGCAATATGTAAAGTCAACAAAGGCGTAAAATTATATAAAACATATTAAATTGTGATGGACATAAAAAGAGAGGCAAATCATAATTTTTTTTAAAAAGACTATTTTTTTAAAAAATATTGTAATTAATTTTAGAATTTATATTTGAAATTTCCTATATATATATATATAATACTCCCTCCGGTTCAAAATATAAGACATGATTGACTTTTTTGGAAAATTCTAGAAAAAAAATAAGTTAATTATAAATTGATGATTTACCTAATTTTTCCCTTAGAATAGTATATTTTATTTATAAACTAATGGATAATCTAAAAATATTTCAAATATGTCATAATTTGATAACCTATTTCGTGAAAGTAATGGATGCACAAGAGGGGGGGTGAATTGTGGCTATAAAATAAAAGCTCAAATAAAAACGACACAAGAGTTTATACTGGTTCGGTCTTCCTGACCTACGTCCAGTTCTCAACCACCCAGGCCGAGTTCCACTATCCCCAGGTTTTACAACGGGTGCACCTGGAACCTTTACAACCGCAAGTTTTGAACGGGATCACTTGCAACCTTACAACCACAAGTTTTACTCAGGCTCACTTGCAACCTTTCTAACTAGCTCCCCCTTACTTCCAGCAAGGGTTCAACCTTTACAAATAAAGGATTTTTCTAACTAAGTTCTCTTTAAGAACAGATGGTGTTACACACTTAAGTACAATTAATGCTCTTATAACACGAGGAGACTTAACTACAAAGAGTACAAGATATGTAGATGAAAGGATCACTCAATGAGTTAAATGCTCTTTCTCTTTTCTGGGCAGCTTTGAATGCTTGAAGATTTTCTCGGTTTTTCTCTCTAGCTTCTTTCAAGAATGTCAAAGATAATTGATTGGCTTCATAAATGAAGTTGAGCTCCTTTATATAGTCTTCAAACATTCTGACTCTTGGTAGGTGGGTTAGCCGTTTGAATATGGCCGTTTTTCCCATGTTACCGTTTGCCCAATTAATGCTTCATCAATGCATAGCAGGGTTGACTTGCTTTATCTCTGAAAAGTAGTCCTGACAACTCTGCTCTGACAAAAGCATTCTGACACTGCACTTCTGAACGTTCTGACATTCTGATTGCTTGCGGAAGCAGATTCACATCCGGAAGCAACTCTACTTAGTGTGCTGCACTTGAACGTTAGTTTAGCAATATAAGCACATAGTCACATGCAGTGGGTGTTTACTTAGTCTAAGATGACTTCCTTGGATCCGGAAGCACTTCTACATCCGGAAGCACTACTACTGGATGAAGGGTTATATTCACTTTTACTCACTCTCGCTCAGTGTCCTTCAATCCAACAGCCAGCGCTAGTCACTAAGCAATCGGAAGCAATTCTACTAGACGTGGCTTATGTTCACTGACACTCAGTGTTACCTATTCCAACAGCCAGCGCTAGTCACTAAGCTATCGGAAGCAATTCTACTAGACGTGGCTTATGTTCACTGACGCTTAGTGTCATCTATTTCAACAGCCAGCGCTAGTCTAAATATAACAGGAAGCAATTTCACTTCCGGTTGAATCCTGGCTTAGTCTTAAGGTTTTGTATATCTAGTGCTTCTGGACTAAGTTATTTCCCTAGTGAATTACTTGCTGTCGCTGGGGGATGAGTCATTCATCCGCGAGCGCTAGTCCTAGTTTATCCGGAAGTAAATCCACATCCGGTTGCACTCTTACTTGGGATTCTATGTTAACCTATTGCTTTCTAAGTACTTGATTCATTCTTTCATATTTTAGTCTTCATCAAAACTTAAGATTCTAACATTCTCCCCCTTTTTGATGATGACAAACTAAGTCTTATCGATTAAGTTCATATAAAAGAATTGAAAGCAATAATTTAAATAAGGCACAAATAACTTAGACAAATATTATTGATAAGCAAAAGATTACAAGTTAGCAATACACAAGCAGATAACATATACAAGTAATCTATACTAAGCAAAAATGAAATATGCATGAAAATCAAAGAAAATTTCTAAGTTAATGGGTTGAGGTGGGGGTTCAGAGGTGGTGTCTATTTTTCTTCTCCCTCTCTTTTTGTCTCTCCTCATTTTCTTTCTGGAGCTGGGATAATTGGGCTTCATGCACATTCTGGTCAATCTGAGCGATTATCCGTTGAAGCTCTTCCTCTTCCCTCTCTTCTGAGTCTCTCAGACTCAATAGACTCCTCGAAGGTTCTCTTCATATTTTCAACTTCCTCATAGCCTGGGAATCCTGTTGCATCTGAGAAGTAAGAGATCTCGCCATTAGGGTAGTGGACAGCCCGAATCTTCACATTCCATACTGGGAAGTTGGGATCTTCCTCAACTTCCTGGGCTTTCCTCTTCCCCTTGCCTTTTCCCTTTCCTTTGCCCTTGCCTATTGACTGAGTAGGTTTGGCACTTGCTCTCTCAGCATCCAGGCAAGCCATCTGACCAAACGAGAGTCTGTCTGTGTACCCATACTTCTCAAACTCTTCAGGAGTCATGTCTTCTATCTCCAACTTGACTTCCTTCAGAATTGGAATGGCTTGTACTGATGGGATCTCTTGCTCAGCTTGGGCAGATGGAGTCTCTTCCTCATTCTCAGCAGATTCAGTGGAGGTAGCACCTCTGTTGGCACGCTTTCTAGCAACTGCCTTCTTTCTTGACTCACTGAATTTAACTACTGGCTCAGATGGAGGAGTAGCAGATGTTGGCTCAGTACGAGGAGGAGGAGCAGAAGTTGTTCCAAAGGTAGAAGGGATTGGCTTAGCAATCACAATAGGGGGATGGTTGATCTTCTTCAGCCCCCACTTCATCATGATTTCCTCAACAATATTTTTACTCTGCTCAGTTGAAGGAGGCTCTGATGATGATGACTCAGGCTGTGAGGTTTGCTCATTCTGCTCAAAGACTACCATGTCCCATTTAGACCTTTGCTCATCCGACCTCTGCTGTTGCATGAACCGGATAGCTTCTCCTCTGATTAGGCTCTCAGCGCCACCCAGTCTCTGGGATTCCATGGCACGGCGGAGGGCAGCCGTGATGTCTTCATCAAGCCAGAGGGATGGCTGGCTGAGGACATCCCTTGTGTCCATGGTCTGGCGAAGGGCGAATACAGCATCTCTCCCCCTTTTGGCATCATCAACAAGGGCGAGGGCCAGGGATGGAGTGGATGAAGAGGAGGTGGTGGTTCAGGGCCAAATCTCTTAGGAGGTGAGGGTGAGGAGGTAGATGTAGAGGATGTGGGAGAGGATTGGTGTTCAGGAGTTTTAGGAGGGTTGGGAAAGTAAGTGGAGTTCCTTTCGAAGAAGGTGGGGTGGGTAAAGAGGCCATCAAAGGGGTAGGTGGAATAGTAGACATCAGGTTGTTTTTCCTTCCACCTAATAGGGGGTTGGTCTCGGAGGTAATAAATATCGTCTGGGTTATCTCAAAAGGTAAAGACTATGGGTGTGTGAGAAGTGGTGGGGTTAGGATTGGAGGGTCCGGCGGAGGGGTTGAATGGTGAACGAGTAGGGGTGGTGGGTGGTGTGCGAGTAGGGGAGTTATGTGGAGATGGGGAGTTGTTGGAGTGAAGGGGTGATTGGCGAGGATATTGTTGGGGTGAGTCTTGGGGTTGTTGTTCATGGTTGGGTGAAGGCTGGGATGGTTGGTCATTGTTTGGTGATGTGTGTGGTTGTTGGTCATTCTGTGGAGGTGGCTGTGGTTGTTGAGTGTTGGGAAGAGGAGGAGGGGGAAGTAGAGGGTGATTAGGAGGAGGAGGAGGTGGGTTGTGAGGAGGAGGTGGTGGTAAGTTACCTTGTTGGGGTTGAGGGATCTGAAGGTGTTGGAGAATAAGGTCTAGCTTCGCATCCACCCTGGCAAGCTGTGTCTCAACTTGACCCACTCTATCCTCGAGTCGCTGGATGCGCTCCCCTTGCTGTTGGAACCCAGCATCACAGTCATTCCTTAGAGGGGCCACTAAGGACTCAGAAAGTTGAAGAAGAATCTCTTCCTTCATCTCCTGAGCAAAAGCCTTCACAGTGGCTGGTACCCTCGCAGCACGGCTTGGCCCGGGATGGGAGTCAACTTCCTGATCCCCAGCACCAGATACAGAGGGGACTGAGGTCTGAGAGGCACTGCCTGCCTGTGATCCTGAGCGAGTGGGCTTAGCAGGCTTCAGGTACTTGATGCCCATCTTGCTGATGTTAGTTGCCCCCACAGGAGCACACTTAACATTCTCTTCCTCCACGTCAGATGTAGCCTTGATCAGATTCTTCTCAAGGAGGAAGGCAAGGATGGTGGGATAGGGAAGAAATCCAGCCTTGTGGTTAACTATCCATCTGTGAAGTTCAAGGCTGATCAACTGCCCGGGGTTGATTAGCTGATGGGTAAGAAGTCTGGGGAACCACGGGTTGTCCAGCAGTGTGAACTCGTTGAAGTTACCCCCCTTGTGTGTCATCATGCGGGAGTAAACATAGTACAAGAGCCTGTTGGAGTCAGACATCTTGGACACCTTTTTCCCTTGGGTGTCATAGATCTTCGCGAGTTCCTCCTTGCTGTATTTGAGTGACTCAGGGTACAACCACTCGTTCATTCCCTCTTCTGTGATTCCCATTAAGTCATTTAAATCCCTCCAGGTGAAACTGAAGGTTCTCCCCCTGACTGTGGCAGTGAAGGTGAGTCTGCGGATCTGCTCCTTCCCATCCACCTTCTTGTATTTGACTTTCCCAGAGAGGGACTCACAAAATACTCGCAGGACGTTGATGTTGTAGTCCTGCTTGATCCCCAGCCAGGGCATGTATCTTTCCAGATAAGGGCGCAGATGAGGGAACCCTAGTTCATCAATCTTAATCAGATCGATGAACAAGCTGTTGTTGAAATAGGGCTTGATTGTCTCAAACTTGGAGGAAACGGCCTCCAAAGCCCCATCTCTATAAACAAGAGGGTCATCCTCCTCTACCCTCTGTCTTTTGGAAGAAGGCTCTTCGATGAATTGAACCTTCTTCTTCCCTTTCCTCTTGGCTTGTGCTTGTTCATGCTCAGTTTGCTCTGGCTGTTCGTGCACTCGCCCAGAATGTCCAAGCTGTTCCTGGACTTGTTCCTTCTCCCCTTGTGTCTGCCCAGAATGTTCTTGGTGTTCATGGCGTTCTTCATGGTGTTTATCGGATTGCCCAGATTTACCAGAGTGCTTATGCCCAGATTTCCCAGATTTGGACTTAGATTTCTTGGAGGTGGTGACTTTCTGTGTGTTAGGGTTTGTTTCATGTGAGCCGGCCATTTTTGTGTGGGTTTAGTAGTTAAGTGAGATGAAATGCGAAGAAGAAGATGAAGAAGATGAAGAAGAATATGAAGAAGATGAAAAGAGTATGAATGTGTGTAGAGAATATGTGGGTAAAAATTCGAGTAAGTGAAAAAGTGAAAGTAAAATGACTTCCTATTTATATGCAAAGTTACTGAGGGTAAAATGGTCATGACTTTTCAGATGAAAAACATATGTTTACACATTGGGTAATGTAAACGTTTTAATTGAAACGGCGCACCTTATGACATGTGTCGCTTCACTTTGCCAGAGAAGGCACAACTTCTCATGGAGGGATATGAAACGTTTCTGAAGTGACGTGTCCTTTGGTTCAGCCACTGGCGCTCTTTCAGTTCAACATTCAGTGCCAGCGGGTGATCATCCGGAAGTGGTTTTGCTTCCGGTTGCACTTGCTTAAGATTTAACATTGGGGACCTGCAAAAACAAGAATTGGCACTCCGATGCCTAAGTTAGTATTGTTGTAGGTTTTAATCAATCAGGTATAATAATTGAAAAATTACACCTCATTTGGGTTTACCATTCCCAAATCTCCTCTTATGAAAGTAAATTGATCAACCCCCAGAGGCTTGGTGAAGATATCAGCAAGCTGTTGTTGAGTGGGAACAAATTGCACTTTGACATCCTTCTTTTGAACATGGTCTCTGATGAAGTGATGTCTGACATCAATGTGCTTTGTCCTTGTGTGCTGAACCGGATTCTTGGCGAGGCAGATTGTGCTTGTGTTGTCACAGAGGATGGGTGCCTCAGGGAACTCCAAGCCAAGATCTCTCAGTTGGTTCTTCAGCCACAGCACTTGGGCACAACAGCTTGCAGCAGCAATGTATTCTGCCTCAGTGGATGATAGTGACACACAGGTTTGCTTCTTGCTAGCCCAAGACACCAGACAACCACCAAGAAAGGCGCATTGTCCACTGGTGCTCTTCCTATCTGTTTTATAACCTGCATGGTCAGAGTCAGAATAAGCCCACAAGAACTCCTGGTTACCTCTGGGATACCAAAGACCAATCTCTTGTGTTCCCTCAAGGTATCTAAGAATACGTTTAACACATGTTAAGTGTGACTCCTTGGGGTTGGCTTGAAACCTAGCACACATGCCTACACTAAATTGAATGTCAGGCCTGCTTGCCGTTAAGTATAGTAGGGAACCTATCATTCCCCTGTACATGGGCAGGCTGACAGATTTACCCTTTGCGTCAGCATCGAGTGCGGCAGTGGTACTCATGGGAGTGTCATACTCCTTGCATTCATCCATCCCAAACTTCTTGAGTAGCTCTCTGCAGTACTTAGCTTGGGAGATGAAGATTCCATTCTTCTTTTGCTTAATTTGCAGGCCTAGGAAGAACGTTAGTTCTCCCATCATTGACATTTCAAACTCACCCTGCATGGTCTTAGAGAATTCTTCACAAAGCTTTTCATTAGTTGCCCCAAAAATAATATCATCAACATAAATTTGGACAATTAACATATTTCTATCCTTGTGAAGAATAAAAAGTGTACTATCTAATTTGCCTCTTGAGAAACCCTTGCCCAGCAAAAAGCTGCTGAGTCTCTCATACCAAGCTCGAGGAGCTTGTTTCAGGCCATACAAAGGTTTCTTTAGCCTGTACACATGTTTAGGACGCTTGTGGTCCTCAAAGCCAGGAGGTTGTTCTACATAAACCTCTTCTTTAATATAACCATTAAGAAAAGCACTCTTTACATCCATTTGATATAATCTAAAGCCTTTCATGGATGCAAAGGCTAGAAGAATTCTTATTGCTTCAAGTCTAGCGACTGGAGCAAAAGTTTCTTCATAGTCAATGCCTTCTTCTTGGTTATATCCTTTGGCTACTAATCTGGCTTTTTTTCTTGTAATTTGACCTGTCTCATCCAGTTTGTTTTTGAAGACCCACTTGGTCCCCACTATGGATTGATGAGACGGCCTTGGGACTAGTTCCCAGACTTGGCTTCTCTCAAATTGATTTAGCTCTTCCTGCATGGCAATAATCCAGTCGCAGTCCTCAAGAGCTTGTTCAACTGAAGTTGGTTCGATTTGAGATATAAATGCTCCGAACTCAACTTCATTTTGAACTTGCCTTCTGGTTCTGACACCAGAAGAAACATCACCAAGCACTTGATCAAGTGGATGATCCCTGTGATGTCTCCTAGCTGTTGGCAACTGTGCCTCATCAGGCACTGTCTGCACTCTAGGTTCATCACTGGGTTCATCTTCTTCTTTGAGATTGCTTGCTGGTGTTTCTTTTGGTGGTGAAGAAGATGATGGTGGTTTTGGAAGATTAAGTATTTCATCATCTTCTGTGGATTGTCCCCATGTAGGAGTTTCATCGAATACAACATGCATTGATTCTTCTACAATTCTAGTTCTCATGTTGTATATTCTATATGCTTTACTTCTAAGGGAATATCCTATGAATATACCTACATCAGCTTTTGGATCAAACTTACCCAGATTTACCTTTCCATTGTTATGCACATAGCATTTTGATCCAAAGATTCTGAGGTGGCTGATGTTGGGCTTCCTCCCTTTATACAGCTCATATGGAGTCTTGTCCAAGCCCTTGCGAACATAGGCTCTGTTAGAGATGTAGCAAGCAGTGCTCATAGCGTCCGCCCAGAACACTTGAGAAACCTCTTTCTCGTTGAGCATGCTTCTAGCCATCTCTGTCAGAACCCTGTTCTTTCTCTCGACCACTCCGTTTTGCTGAGGAGTTCTAGGAGCTGCGAAGTTGTGTTCAATACCATTTTGCTCACATAGCTCAGAGAAGCTATGGTTCTCAAACTCTCCTCCATGGTCTGTCCTTATGGCTGTGATTTTGAGCTCTCTCTCATTCTGCACTTTCTTAGCCAGGACAACAAAAGCATCAAAAGTATCTTGCTTAGAGGCAAGAAACATAGTCCAAGTGAACCTTGAATAGTCATCCACCACCACTAGAGCATACAGGTTTCCACCCAAGCTCTTCACTCTCGCTGGCCCAACCAAATCCATATGGATCAGTTCCAAGGGCCTGCTGGTGGAGACTCTCTTCTTGGATTTAAACGAGGACTTTGTTTGCTTCCCTCGTAGGCAGGATTCACAAATAAAATCATGCTTTACCTTAAAGGATGGAATACCTATAGCTAGCTCCTTTTTAATTAGCATATCAAGTTGAGTAAAATTAACATGAGCTAACCTCTTATGCCAAAGCCAACTGTTCTCATCACTAGATATTAAGCATTTTTCTTTCAGTTGTTGACATAAGTCTAGAGTATATAGGTTTCCATTTCTATTTGCCTTAAGTTTGCATTTTAAATTGGCCTTATCTAAATTCAGATCCTGCTTATCAACTATTAAGCACTCATGTGAATCGAAGATTACCCAATTTCCTTTGTCAGTGCTCTGGCTCACGCTCAGCAGGTTGTGACAGAGACCGTCCACCAGATAGACGTCTTTCAATGGTCCAACTTCTCCAACTCCAGTGATCTTTCCACTTTGATTTCCTCCAAAGGTTACTGTGGCTCCGTCTTTGATCACCAGAGATTTGAACTTGTCTCTGTCTACAGTCATATGTCTCGAGCATCCGCTGTCAATATACCATTTTCTGTTCTTGGATGCTTTGAGACACACCTCATTGTCCTCGTGTGTGAGATCAAGATCTGAAGATGCTTCCTCATCATCTTCTCTGGCTACCAGGCAGAGGTTGGCAACTTCTTCCTCATCACTTGCTTCGTCATCTGAGCTATTCACCCAGATAGAGGACACGAAGGCTTTTCTCTTGTCTTTACCCTTTGATCTTTGCAAGCTTGGACACTCAGCCTTGAAGTGGCCAGGCTTTTTGCATTCAAAGCACACCGGGGCCTTTTCCTTCTTGTATCCCTTCCTCTGACTGGAGTCACCTTTCTGAAAGCCTCCTTTCTTCTTGAAGAACTTTCTGAACTTTCTCACCATCATGGCCATCTCTTCTTCGTCCAGTTCCTCCTCATCATCCTCATCATCATCATCATCAATCTCCTTGTTGGGAGCAACAAGGGCAAGATTCTTGGCTTTGGATGAGGCTTGAGGAGCTCTCTGAGCCAGCAATGTTGGTTCATATTCAGCCAAAGAACCAAAGAGTGCAGTGATGGAGCTGGTTGACTCTCCTTGGACTTCCTGCAAGATGGTTACTTTGGTGATCCAATCACCTTTCAGGATTTTTAGGATCTTGCTGACTTGCTCTCTTTCTGAAATGTCCTTACCCAAGGAGGCCAAGTTGTTGATGAGATGAGTGAACCTCAGCTCCAGCTCTCTGATTGGCTCAGTCGGACTAAGCATGGCGAACTTGTGAAACTCTTCCATCAACATCTCAACTCTTCTTGCTTTCACTCCCCTGGTTCCAGAGTGTGCAGCCTCAAGAGTCTCCCACATATCCTTAGCATTTTTGTGGTGGCTGATCCTATGAAATTCCTTAGGGCTGAGAGCACACTGAATGTAGTGCATGGCCCTATAGTTCAGTTGGACTAGAGCATAGTCCTCATTAGTGTACCTGGATCGCTGCTTAGCAAAACCATCCTCATCTAGTGGAGTGTGATCCCCACGTTCGATTACATCCCAGAGTCTGATGTCGCTGGACTTGATGTAAGTCTCCATTCGAAACTTCCAGAATGGATAGTTATACCCATCAAAGCCTGGAGGCTTGTTGGGTTGAATAGAGACATCTGGCAGGGAGTAATCTGTATCCATTACTAGATCTTTGCTTTCTGGATTCGTTGGAATCGAGTGAGAAAGACCCGCTCTGATACCAAATGAAAGTAATGGATGCACAAGAGGGGGGGTGAATTGTGGCTATAAAATAAAAGCTCAAATAAAAACGACACAAGAGTTTATACTGGTTCGGTCTTCCTGACCTACGTCCAGTTCTCAACCACCCAGGCCGAGTTCCACTATCCCCAGGTTTTACAACGGGTGCACCTGGAACCTTTACAACCGCAAGTTTTGAACGGGATCACTTGCAACCTTACAACCACAAGTTTTACTCAGGCTCACTTGCAACCTTTCTAACTAGCTCCCCCTTACTTCCAGCAAGGGTTCAACCTTTACAAATAAAGGATTTTTCTAACTAAGTTCTCTTTAAGAACAGATGGTGTTACACACTTAAGTACAATTAATGCTCTTATAACACGAAGAGACTTAACTACAAAGAGTACAAGATATGTAGATGAAAGGATCACTCAATGAGTTAAATGCTCTTTCTCTTTTCTGGGCAGCTTTGAATGCTTGAAGATTTTCTCGGTTTTTCTCTCTAGCTTCTTTCAAGAATGTCAAAGATAATTGATTGGCTTCATAAATGAAGTTGAGCTCCTTTATATAGTCTTCAAACATTCTGACTCTTGGTAGGTGGGTTAGCCGTTTGAATATGGCCGTTTTTCCCATGTTACCGTTTGCCCAATTAATGTTTCATCAATGCATAGCAGGGTTGACTTGCTTTATCTCTGAAAAGTAGTCCTGACAACTCTGCTCTGACAAAAGCATTCTGACACTGCACTTCTGAACGTTCTGACATTCTGATTGCTTGCGGAAGCAGATTCACATCCGGAAGCAACTCTACTTAGTGTGCTGCACTTGAACGTTAGTTTAGCAATATAAGCACATAGTCACATGCAGTGGGTGTTTACTTAGTCTAAGATGACTTCCTTGGATCCGGAAGCACTTCTACATCCGGAAGCACTACTACTGGATGAAGGGTTATATTCACTTTTACTCACTCTCGCTCAGTGTCCTTCAATCCAACAGCCAGCGCTAGTCACTAAGCAATCGGAAGCAATTCTACTAGACGTGGCTTATGTTCACTGACACTCAGTGTTACCTATTCCAACAGCCAGCGCTAGTCACTAAGCTATCGGAAGCAATTCTACTAGACGTGGCTTATGTTCACTGACGCTTAGTGTCATCTATTTCAACAGCCAGCGCTAGTCTAAATATAACAGGAAGCAATTTCACTTCCGGTTGAATCCTGGCTTAGTCTTAAGGTTTTGTATATCTAGTGCTTCTGGACTAAGTTATTTCCCTAGTGAATTACTTGCTGTCGCTGGGGGATGAGTCATTCATCCGCGAGCGCTAGTCCTAGTTTATCCGGAAGTAAATCCACATCCGGTTGCACTCTTACTTGGGATTCTATGTTAACCTATTGCTTTCTAAGTACTTGATTCTGAAAGTAATGGATGCACAAGAGGGGGGGTGAATTGTGGCTATAAAACAAAAGCTCAAATAAAAACGACACAAGAGTTTATACTGGTTCGGTCTTCCTGACCTACGTCCAGTTCTCAACCACCCAGGCCGAGTTCCACTATCCCCAGGTTTTACAACGGGTGCACCTGGAACCTTTACAACCGCAAGTTTTGAACGGGATCACTTGCAACCTTACAACCACAAGTTTTACTCAGGCTCACTTGCAACCTTTCTAACTAGCTCCCCATTACTTCCAGCAAGGGTTCAACCTTTACAAATAAAGGATTTTTCTAACTAAGTTCTCTTAAAGAACAGATAGTGTTACACACTTAAGTACAATCAATGTTCTTATAACACGAAGAGACTTAACTACAAAGAGTACAAGATAAGTAGATGAAAAGATCACTCAATGAGTTAAATGCTCTTTCTCTTTTCTGGGCAGCTTTGAATACTTGAAGATTTTCTTAGTTTCTCGCTCTAACTTCTCTCAAGAATGTCAAAGATAATTCATTAGCTTCATAAATGAAGTTGAGCTCCTTTATATAGTCTTCAAACATTCTGACTCTTGGTAGGTGGGTTAGCCGTTTGAATATGGCCGTTTTTCCTTTGTTACCGTTTGCCCAATTAATGCTTCATCAATGCATAGCAGGGTTGACTTGCTTTATCTCTGAAAAGTAGTCCTGACAACTCTGCTCTGACAAAAGCATTCTGACACTGCACTTCTGAACATTCTGACATTCTGATTGCTTGCGGAAGCAGGTTCTCATCCGGAAGCAATTCTACTTAGTGTGCTGCACTATGAATGTTAGTTCAACAATATAAGCACATGGTCACATGCAGTGGGTGTTTACTTAGTCTAAAAGGACTTCCTTGGATCCGGAAGCACTTCTACATCCGGAAGCACTACCACTGGATGAAGGGTTATAATCACTTTTACTCACTCTCGCTCAGTGTCCTTCAATCCAACAGTCAGCGCTAGTCACTAAGCTATCGGAAGCAATTTTACTGGACGTGGCTTATGTTCACTGACGCTTAGTGTCATCTATTCCAACAGCCAGCGCCAGCCTAAATACAACAGGAAGCAAAATCACTTCCGGTTGAATCCTAGCTTAGTCTTGAGGTTTTGTATATCTAGTGCTTATGGACTAAGTTATTTCCCTAGTGAATTACTTGCTCTCGCTGGGGGATGAGTCATTCATCCGCGAGCGCTAGTCCTAGTCTATCCGGAAGTAAATCCACATCCGGTTGCACTGTTACTTGGGATTCTATGTTAACCCATTGCTTTCTAAGTCCTTGATTCATTCTTTCATATTTTAGTCTTCATCAAAACTTAAGATTCTAACATTCTCCCCCTTTTTGATGATGACAAACTTAGTTTTATCGATTCAGTTTATATGAAAGGATTAGTAGAAGAATAAAAGCAATAGATAAGAACAAGTAACTTAGACAGATATTATTGATGAACAGGGATTACAAGTTAGAGTATACAAGCAAATAACATATACAAGTAATCTACACTAAGCAAGAATAAAATATGCATGAAAACAAAGAAAAATTTCTAAGTTAAAAGGGTTGGATTGGGGGTTCAGATTTGGTGTTTCTTTTTCCTCTCCCTCTCCTTCTGTCTCTCTTCATTCTCTTTCTGGAGTTTGGCTAATTCGGCTTCATGCACATTCCGGTCAATCTGGGCAATGATCCGTTGAAGCTCTTCTTCATCCCTTTCCCTTCTGAGTCTCTCAGACTCAACAGACTCCTCAAAGGCTCTCTTCATATTTTCTACTTCCTCATAGCCTGGGAATCCTGTTGCATATGAGAAGTGGGTAACCTCGCCATTAGGAAAGTGGACAGCCCGAATCTTCACATTCCATACAGGGAAGTTGGGATCCTCCTCAACTTCCTGGGCTTTCCTCTTCCCCTTCCCTTTACCCTTCCCTTTGCCCTTGGGTATTGATGGAGTGGGCTTGGCACATGCTCTCTCAGCATCCAGGCAAGCCATCTGACCAAAGGATAGTCTGTCCGTGTACCCATATTTTTCGAATTCCTCAGGAGTCATGTCCTCTATTTCCAACTTGACTTCCTTCAGAATTGGAACTGCTTGTACTACTGGGAACTCTTGCTCAACTTGGGCAGACGAAGTTTCTTTCTCAGGTTGGTCAGATGGGGTCTCTTCCTCACTCTCAGCAGGTTCAGTGGAGGCAATAACCTTTTTGGCACGCTTCCTAGCAACGGCCTTCTTCCTTGACTCACTGAATGTCACTGCTGGCTCAGATGGAGGAGGAGGGGCAGATGATTGCTCAGAAGTAGGAATCTCAGACGTTTGCCCAAAGGATGTAGGGATTGGCTTGGCGATCACAATGGGAGGATGGTTGATCTTCTTCAGCCCCCACTTCATCATGATTTCTTCAACAATGTTTTTACTCTTCTTAGTTGAAGAGGGCTCTGATGAAGATGACTCAGGCTGTGAGGGTTGCTCATTCTGCTCAAACACCACCATGTCCCATTTAGATCCTTGCTCTTCCGTCCTTTGCTGCTGCATGAAACGGATAGCTTCTCCTCTGATTAGGTTCTCAGCACCACCTAATCTCTGGGACTCCAAGGCTCAGCGCAGGGCGGCCGTAATATCTTCATCAAGCCAGAGAGATGACTGGCTGAGAACATCCCTTGTGTTCATGCTCTGGCGAAGGGTGGACATAGCATCTCTCCCCCTTTTGTCATCATCAACAAGGGCGAGTGCCAAGGATGGAGTGGATGAAGAGGAGGGTGGAGGTTCAGGGCCAAATTTCTTTGGGGGTGAGGGTTCTGGGGAGGATGTAGGTAAGGTTGTTTCTGGGGATTCGGGAGGGTTGGGGAACCAAGTGGGATCTACGAATAGACCTTCGAAGGGATAGGTGGAGGAATATTCAGTGAAGGCAGTGGAAAAGTGTGGGGTAAATGGGGTAAATGGTAAGTGATCCTCAGGGATTCGCTGAAGGCGGGGGTAATCTCTCAGATAGATGTGGCTGAGGGGATGAATGGCAGTTTTGAAGCCAAGTTGCTCGGCCAATGGGTTGGATCTTGGTCCAGAGTTGGGGTTGGTAGAGTTAGGATGAGGTGGTCCGGCAGAGAGGTTGAGTGGTGAGCGAGTAGGGGCGTTGGGTGGTGTGCGAGTGGGGGAGTTAAGTGGAGATGGGGAGTTGAGAGGTGATTGGCGAGGAGATTGTTGAGGTGAGTCTTGGGCTTGCTGGTCATGGTCAGGTGAAGGTTGGGATTGTTGGTTATTGTTTGGTGATGGTGGTGGCTGTGGTTGTTGAGTATTGGGAGGAGGAGGAGGGGGAAGTTGAGGGTGATTAGGAGGAGGAGGAGGATTTTGAGGAGGGGGTGGTGGTAGGTTACCTTGTTGTGGTTGGGGAATCTGGAGGTGTTGGAGGATAAGATCTAGCTTGGCATCCACCCTGGCAAGCTGAGTCTCAACCTGACCCACTCTGTCCTCTAAGCGCTGGATGCGCTCCCCTTACTGCTGGAACCCAGCATCACATTCGTTCCGGAGAGGAGCCACCAGGGAGTCAGTCAGCCTAAATAGGATTTCCTCCTTTACTTCCTCAGCAAAGGCTTTGACTGTAGCTGGTACCCTTGCAACTCTACTTGGGCCGGGATGGGAGTCAGCCTCTTGATCCCCTGCACCAGATGTAGAAGGGGCTGAAGTCTGAGAGGCACTGCCTGCCTGTGATCCTGAGCGAGTGGGCTTAGCAGGCCTCAGGTACTTGATGCCCATCTTGCTGATGTTAGTTGCCCCCACTGGAGCACACTTGATATTCTCTTCCTCCACGTCAGATGTGGCCTTGATCAGTTTCTTCTCAAGGAGGAAGGCAAGGATGGTGGGGTAGGGAAGAAATCCAGCCTTGTGGTTAACTATCCATCTGTGAAGTTCAAGGCTGATCAACTGACCGGGGTTGATTGGCTGATGGGAGAGAAATCTGGGAAACCACGGGTTGTCCAGCAGAGTGAACTCGTTGAAGTTTCCTCCCTTGTGTGTCATCATCCGGGAGTAAACATAGTACAAGAGTCTGTTGGAGTCAGACATCTTGGACACCTTCTTCCCTTCGGTGCCATACAGCTTCTCGAGTTCCTCCTTGCTGTATTTTAGTGACTCAGGGTACAGCCACTCATTCATGCCCTCTTCTGTGATCCCCATTAACTCATTCAGTGTCCTCCAGGTGAAGTTGAAGGTTCTCCCCCTTACTGTGGCAGTGAAGGTGAGTCTGCGGATCTGCTCCTTCCCATCTACCTTCTTGTACTTAACCTTTCCAGAGAGGGATTGACAGAAGACTCGCAGGACGTTGATGTTGTAGTCCTGTTTGATCCCCAGCCAGGGCATGTATTTCTCCAGGTAAGGGCGCAGATGAGGAAACCCTAGGTCATCAATCTTGACCAGATCGATGAACAAGCCGTTGTTGAAGTAAGGCTTGATTGTCTCAAACTTGGAGGAAACAGCCTCCAAAGCCCCATCTCGATAGACCAGAGGGTCATCTTCCTCAACCCTCTGTCTTTTGGAAGAAGGCTCCTCAACGAATTGAACCTTCTTCTTCTTCCCTTTCTTCTGGGCTTGCTGTTCTTGTTCATGCACAGTTTCTTCTGGCTGTTCTGCCACTCTCCCAGAATGTCCAGGCTGGTCCTGGACTTGTTCATTCTGTCCTTGTGGTTGCCCAGTCTGTTCTTGGTGTTCATGACGTTCTTCATGGTGTTCATCTGCGTGCCCAGATTTTCCAGTGTGCTTATGTCCAGATTTTCCAGATTTGGACTTTGTTTTCTTGGATGAGGTTGATTTCTTTGTGGTGGGGTTTGTTTCATGTGAGCCGGCCATTGTTGTGAGGGTTTAAGGTTTGTTTGTGGTGAAATGCGAAGAAGAAGATGAAGAAGATGAAGAACAAGATGAAGAAATGGATGAATGTATGCAGAGAATATGTGGGTAAGAAATTTGTGCAAGTAAAAAGTGAAAGTGAAAATGACATCCCATTTATATGCAAAGTTACTAAGGGTAAAATGGGCATGACTCTTCAGATGAAAACACATGTTTGCACATTGGGTAACGTAAACATTTTAATTGAAACGGTGCACCTTATGACATGTGTCGCTTCACATTATCAGAGAAGGTACAACTTCTCATGGAGGGAGATGAAGCGTTTTCTGAAGTGACGTGTCCCTTGGTCTGGCACTGGCGCTCTCTTGGTTTCAACATCCAGTGTCAGTGAGTGATCATCCGGAAGTGGTGTTGCTTCCGGTTGCAGCATCTTAAGATTTAACATTGAGGACCTGCAAAAACACGTATTGGCACTCCGATGCCTAAGTTAGTATTGTTGTAGATTTTAAACAATCAAGTATAATAAATAAAAGGTTACACCTCATTTGGGTTTACCATTCCCAAATCACCTCTTATGAAAGTAAATTGGTCAACCCCCAGAGGCTTGGTGAAGATGTCAGCAAGCTGTTGTTGTGTGGGGACAAATTGCACTTTGACATCCTTCTTTTGAACATGGTCTCTGATGAAGTGATGTCTGACATCAATGTGCTTTGTCCTTGTGTGTTGAACTGGATTCTTGGCGAGGCTGATTGTGCTTGTGTTGTCACAGAGGATGGGTGCCTTAGGGAACTCCAAGCCAAGGTCTCTCAGTTGGTTCTTCAGCCACAGCACTTGAGCACAACAGCTTGCAGCAGCAATATATTCTGCCTCAGTGGATGACAAAGACACGCAGGTTTGCTTCTTGCTAGCCCAAGACACCAGACAACCACCAAGGAAGGCGCATTGTCCACTGGTGCTCTTTCTATCAGTTTTATAACCTGCATGGTCAGAATTAGAGTAAGCCCACAAGAACTCTTGGTTACCTCTGGGATACCAAAGACCAAGTTCTTGTGTTCCCTCAAGGTATCTCAAAATACGTTTAACACATGTTAAGTGTGACTCCTTGGGGTTGGCTTGAAACCTAGCACACATGCCTACACTAAATTGAATGTCAGGCCTGCTTGCCGTTAAGTATAGAAGGGAACCTATCATTCCCCTGTACATGGGCAGACTGACAGATTTACCCTTTGCGTCAGCATCGAGTGCGGCAGTGGTGCTCATAGGAGTGTCATACTCCTTACATTCGTCCATCCCAAACTTTTTGAGTAGCTCTCTACAGTACTTAGCTTGGGAGATGAAGATTCCATTCTTCTTCTGTTTAATTTGCAGGCCTAGGAAGAACGTGAGTTCTCCCATCATTGACATTTCAAACTCACCCTGCATAGTCTTAGAGAAATCTTCACAAAGCTTTTCATTAGTTGCCCCAAAAATAATATCATCAACATAAATTTGGACAATTAACATATCTCTATCTTTGTGAAGAATAAACAGTGTATTATCTAATTTGCCCCTTGAGAAACCTTTGCCCAGCAGGAAGCTGCTGAGTCTCTCATACCAAGCTCTAGGAGCTTGTTTCAGGCCATATAAGGCTTTCTTTAATCTATACACATGTTTGGGATGCTTATGATCCTCAAAGCCAGGAGGTTGTTCTACATATACCTCTTCCTTAATATAACCATTAAGAAAAGCACTCTTTACATCCATTTGATATAACCTAAAGCCTTTCATGGATGCAAAGGCTAGAAGAATTCTTATTGCTTCAAGTCTAGCGACTGGAGCAAAAGTTTCTTCATAGTCAATGCCTTCTTCTTGGTTATATCCTTTAGCTACCAGTCTGGCTTTGTTTCTTGTAATTTGACCTGTCTCATCCAGTTTGTTTTTGAAGACCCACTTGGTCCCCACTATGGATTGATGAGACGGCCTTGGGACAAGTTCCCAGACTTGGCTTCTCTCAAATTGGTTTAGCTCTTCCTGCATGGCAATAATCCAGTCGCAGTCCTCAAGAGCTTGTTCAACCGAAGTTGGTTCGATTTGAGATAGAAATGCTCCATACTCAACTTCATTTTGAACTTGCCTTCTGGTTCTGACACCAGAAGAAACATCACCAAGCACTTGATCAAGAGGATGATCCCTGTGATGTCTCCTAGCTGTTGGCAACTGTGCCTCATCAGGCACGGTCTGCACTCTAGGTTCATCATCACTGGGTTCATCATCTTCTTTGAGATTGCTTGCTGGTGTTTCTTTTGGTGGTGAAGAAGATGATGGTGGTTTTGGAAGATTAAGTATTTCATCATCTTCTGTGGATTGTCCCCATGTAGGAGTTTCATCGAATACAACATGCATTGATTCTTCTACAATTCTAGTTCTCATGTTGTATATTCTATAAGTTTTACTCCTAAGGGAATATCCTATGAATATACCTACATCAGCTTTTGGATCAAACTTACCCAAATTTACCTTTCCATTGTTATGCACATAGCATTTTGATCCAAAGATTCTGAGGTGGCTGATGTTGGGCTTCCTCCCTTTATACAGCTCATATGGAGTCTTGTCCAAGCCCTTGCGAACATAGGCTCTGTTAGATATGTAGCAAGCAGTGCTCATAGCGTCCGCCCAGAACACTTGAGAAACCTCTTTCTCATTGAGCATGCTTCTAGCCATCTCTGTCAGAACCCTGTTCTTTCTCTCGACAACTCCGTTTTGTTGAGGAGTTCTAGGAGCTGAGAAGTTGTGTTCGATGTCATTTTGTTCACATAGCTCAGAGAAGCTATGGTTCTCAAATTCTCCTCCATGGTCTGTCCTTATGGCTGTGATTTTGAGCTCTCTCTCATTCTGCACTTTCTTAGCCAGGACAACAAAAGCATCAAAAGCATCTTGCTTAGAGGCAAGAAACATAGTCCAAGTGAACCTTGAATAGTCATCCACCACCACTAGAGCATACAGGTTTCCACCTAAGCTCTTCACTCTCGCTGGCCCAACTAAATCCATGTGGATTAGTTCCAAGGGCCTGCTGGTGGAGACTTTCTTCTTGGTTTTAAACGAGGACTTTGTTTGCTTCCCTCGTTGACAGGATTCACAAATAAAATCATGCTTTACTTTAAAGGATGGAATACCTATAGCTAGCTCCTTTTTAATTAGCATATCAAGTTGAGTAAAGTTAACATGAGCTAATCTCTTATGCCAAAGCCAACTGTTCTCATCACTAGATATTAAACATTTTTCTTCCAGTTGTTGACATAAGTCTAGAGTATATAGGTTTCCATTTCTGTTTGCCTTAAGTTTGCATTTTAAATTGGCCTTATCTAAATTCAGATCCTGCTTATCAACTATTATGCACTCATGTGAATCAAAGATTACCCAATTTCCTTTGTCAGTGCTCTGGCTCACGCTCAGCAGGTTGTGACAGAGACCGTCCACTAGATAGACGTCCTTTACTGGTCCGACTTCTCCAACTCCAGTGATCTTTCCACTTTGATTTCCTCCAAAGGTCACTGTGGCTCCATCTTTGATCACCAGAGATTTGAACTTGTCTCTGTCTCCAGTCATACGTCTCGAGCATCCGCTGTCAATATACCATTTTCTGTTCTTGGATGCTTTGAGACACACCTGGAAGAATCAAGTAAGCTTAGGTACCCAATCTTTCTTGGGTCCTCGGTCATTAGTTTTCAGTGCCCTTGGTCTAGTGTTAGCCTTGACCTTGGGCTTATGATCATTCGGAGCCTCAGGCCTAGTGCTGGCTCTAGGCTCTTGGTTTTCCCTGTGGATTGTTTCCAGGCTCGGGATCCTTGTCCTCCCTTGGTTTCCTTTACAGGTGGAGGATCCTTTGTAGCCTTGGTTCCTTTAGGGACCCATTTGTAAGAGCTACTTGCTCCATGCTTCTTGGCATTACAGGTGGACGTGGAGTGTCCCTTCCTGTTGCAATAGTTACAGAAGCTGAAAGGTGAGGAGCTGTGACTAGTGGCTTTGTGGAAGAATTTTAAGTAGGGCTTTACTTTTGGTTCCACCCACTTTTTCCCTCTAGGAGTATATCCTAAGCCAGTTCTATCCCTATATGCCCTTTGATTCATTAAAATTATATTTAACATTTTTGATCCATTTGTAAACTTCTGCAGGGCATTTTGCAGCTTGTCTTTCTCAGCTGAGATTTTGCTGCAATTAGGGCAGCTCTCAAGTGTTGGGGCATTGGGTTCTGTTTGGGGAGAACCCTGGCCATCCACTACCGGAAGCTTTCTAGCTTCCGCTAGCTCTTCACTTAGTGAGTCCACCTTGGACTCAAGTGATTCCTTTTTAGTTTTTAACACTTTATAGGCTTTACACAATCGAGAGAATTCTTCATGAACCTCATTGTAAGCCTCTTGCAGTTCAGAGAAAGTTACCTCATTGTCTTCGTGGGTGAGATCAAGATCTGAAGATGCTTCCTCATCATCTTCTCTGGCTACCAGGCAGAGGTTGGCAACTTCTTCCTCATCACTTGCTTCGTCATCTGAGCTATTCACCCAGATAGAGGACACGAAGGCTTTTCTCTTGTCTTTCCCCTTGGATCTTTGCAAGCTTGGACACTCAGCCTTGAAGTGGCCAGGCTTTTTGCATTCAAAGCACACCGGGGCCTTTTCCTTCTTGTATCCCTTCCTCTGACTGGAGTCACCTTTCTGAAAGCCTCCTTTCTTCTTGAAGAACTTTCTGAACTTTCTCACCATCATGGCCATCTCTTCTTCGTCCAGTTCCTCCTCATCATCCTCATCATCATCATCATCAATCTCCTTGTTGGGAGCAACAAGGGCAAGATTCTTGGCTTTGGATGAGGCTTGAGGAGCTCTCTGAGCCAGCAATGTTGGTTCATATTCAGCCAAAGAACCAAAGAGTGCAGTGATGGAGCTGGTTGACTCTCCTTGGACTTCCTGCAAGATGGTTACTTTGGTGATCCAATCACCTTTCAGGATTTTTAGGATCTTGCTGACTTGCTCTCTTTCTGGAATGTCCTTACCCAAAGAGGCCAAGTTGTTGATGAGATGAGTGAACCTCAACTCCAGCTCTCTGATTGGCTCAGTCGGACTAAGCATGGCGAACTTGTGAAAGTCTTCCACCAACATCTCAACTCTTCTTGCTTTCACTCCCCTGGTTCCAGAGTGAGCAGCCTCAAGAGCCTCCCACATATCCTTAGCATTTTTGTGGTGGCTGATCTTATGAAATTCCTTAGGGCTGAGAGCACACTGAATGTAGTGCATGGCCCTATAATTCAGTTGGACTAGAGCATAGTCCTCATTAGTGTACCTGGATCGCTGCTTAGCAAAACCTTCCTCATCTAGTGGAGTGTGATCCCCACGTTCGATTACATCCCAGAGTCTGATGTCGCTGGACTTGATGTAAGTCTCCATTCGAAACTTCCAGAATGGATAGTTATACCCATCAAAGCCTGGAGGCTTGTTGGGTTGAATAGAGACATCTGGCAGGGAGTAATCTGTATCCATTACTAGATCTTTGCTTTCTGGATTCGTTGGAATCGAGTGAGAAAGACCCGCTCTGATACCAAATGAAAGTAATGGATGCACAAGAGGGGGGGTGAATTGTGGCTATAAAACAAAAGCTCAAATAAAAACGACACAAGAGTTTATACTGGTTCGGTCTTCCTGACCTACGTCCAGTTCTCAACCACCCAGGCCGAGTTCCACTATCCCCAGGTTTTACAACGGGTGCACCTGGAACCTTTACAACCGCAAGTTTTGAACGGGATCACTTGCAACCTTACAACCACAAGTTTTACTCAGGCTCACTTGCAACCTTTCTAACTAGCTCCCCCTTACTTCCAGCAAGGGTTCAACCTTTACAAATAAAGGATTTTTCTAACTAAGTTCTCTTAAAGAACAGATAGTGTTACACACTTAAGTACAATCAATGCTCTTATAACACGAAGAGACTTAACTACAAAGAGTACAAGATAAGTAGATGAAAAGATCACTCAATGAGTTAAATGCTCTTTCTCTTTTCTGGGCAGCTTTGAATACTTGAAGATTTTCTTAGTTTCTCGCTCTAACTTCTCTCAAGAATGTCAAAGATAATTCATTAGCTTCATAAATGAAGTTGAGCTCCTTTATATAGTCTTCAAACATTCTGACTCTTGGTAGGTGGGTTAGCCGTTTGAATATGGCCGTTTTTCCCTTGTTACCGTTTGCCCAATTAATGCTTCATCAATGCATAGCAGGGTTGACTTGCTTTATCTCTGAAAAGTAGTCCTGACAACTCTGCTCTGACAAAAGCATTCTGACACTGCACTTCTGAACATTCTGACATTCTGATTGCTTGCGGAAGCAGGTTCTCATCCGGAAGCAATTCTACTTAGTGTGCTGCACTTTGAATGTTAGTTCAACAATATAAGCACATGGTCACATGCAGTGGGTGTTTACTTAGTCTAAAAGGACTTCCTTGGATCCGGAAGCACTTCTACATCCGGAAGCACTACCACTGGATGAAGGGTTATAATCACTTTTACTCACTCTCGCTCAGTGTCCTTCAATCCAACAGTCATCGCTAGTCACTAAGCTTTCGGAAGCAATTCTACTGGACGTGGCTTATGTTCACTGATGCTTAGTGTCATCTATTCCAACAGCCAGCGCCAGCCTAAATACAACAGGAAGCAAAATCACTTCCGGTTGAATCCTAGCTTAGTGTTGAGGTTTTGTATATCTAGTGCTTATGGACTAAGTTATTTCCCTAGTGAATTACTTGCTCTCGCTGGGGGATGAGTCATTCATCCGCGAGCACTAGTCCTAGTCTATCCGGAAGTAAATCCACATCCGGTTGCACTCTTACTTGGGATTCTATGTTAACCCATTGCTTTCTAAGTCCTTGATTCATTCTTTCATATTTTAGTCTTCATCAAAACTTAAGATTCTAACAGATTCATTCTTTCATATTTTAGTCTTCATCAAAACTTAAGATTCTAACATTTCGCAACCTTAATCTCTCCAAAAAAAGTCATTTAGATCATATAATTAGGACCGGAGGTAGTATAATATATAAATATAAATATTCTATATATATTATATATATAATAAATATAAATATAATATACACCACTCCCTTTATATATAGGATTAAAATGACAAAGAAAGTGAGAAAAAGGGAAAAACAAAAGAAGAATACAGCTTGCACAAAAAATAAGGGACCCACTAAACACACATACAGCATATCCCCACTGATTCATGGAAGAAGTGCAGAAGGAACGGGCCCACATATAATATACTCCATTTAGATAAAATAGTAAAACCTGATTCATGGAGTATATATACATAATAAAATAGTAAAACCAACCGGCTAAGCCTGATCTAATATAACTTACTATTTTCCGTATCTCAAACCCCCATGTTTTCACACTATAACCGATTTAAGTGTGACGTGGTGGAGTTCCATTGGGTATCTTTTAATATGGGTCCCTCATATTTAATCCTTACGTTTCTGCAGTGGGATATATAATATATTAAAAAAACACATTAAAACAACAAGTGGTAATGAGCTCTATGTTTTCACACCTGTAAATCCATTAAGCTGCCACATGGTCATGATAGGGAAGAGGGATTATGTGGCAATAATAAAAGGGGGGTACGTGCAGCCCACTAAATAATGGTGGGTTAAAAGAATATATGTTCAGCCACTGTGATATTCTATTTTTTTTACTTTAATCAGATATAAAAAACTCCTATACTTCATCTAAATTTCTCCTTATAAACCCAGAGTTTAGTTGGGTAGCTTTTAAATGTGGTGCTATTAAGATGTAACGTAATGGATATCAATTGGGTGGCTTTTAATTCATGATTCATGAATCCCCATGATTGTTTGTGCATTTGGTTTTCAACATACCCATTCGTTTAGTCTTTGTGTTCTACTATTTTCGTTTTATATTTCCATTACATGAAGAGCAGCCCTCTTATGCGCTTTAATTTTCCATACCCACCTTAGAGCGATTCGTCTCCCAAATACGTTTACACAACTCCATAACACTTCGTCTTCTTCTTTCATCCCTTATTATTGTCTTTGTTTAAACTCTATATATATTGCCTTTCCGGGATGGCATTCTCATACCCCTGTTTCATCTTGACTTCCAATAATAATTCTGTCAATTCCTATTTCAATGGGTCGCTCCAAAATGTGTGGGAAAAAGATACGTCATAGAGCTGACAAAGTTGCTGGCAAAGTTTCTGACAAAACTTCAGGGACCCCACCTCCACCATCACCTCCCTCCCTTATTGATCTCCCTAATGACATGCTCCTTGAGATTATGAAAAGAGTCGCCCATGATTCCTATACCAGTTTTATCAATGCTAAAACAACATGCAAGGCTATGCAAGCTGTCGGTGAGGAATATGAAGTCTTGAAGCGGGTAAACTTGAAACAGCTTCCACTATTTATTGACGATGAATATCCACATGTTGGTCGAGTTGTGAATGCTGTGAGTGCTGCCGGAAATTCAAGAGCATTGTTTCGTTTGGGCATTGCTCATTGTCTTTGTGTTGGAGGAAATTATGAATATGGCTGTCATTTGATAGCCAATGCTGCAAGTAAGAGGTTGCACAGGGCAGTATACATTTACAGTTTGTTGTTGACAGCTCAGTCTGGTATGAACAATCATAATTATGAATCCTTGGCAATAGAGGCTTGGAAAAACATATGTGCTGAGGACAGAATCCAAAGGATTAGACACAGAATGGAGGCTTGGTTTCCTCGGTTAGTTGAGAGGCTTATGGGAGGGCCTGTGTTTCGAGTGACTCATTATACTTGCTGTGGTATTCACTCTCCAACTGATCGCTTGCCTCAGTCATGCGTGCGTTGCCGCCTAGACATAGAGCTACAATGGTTTGTTGAATCTCTCGGTGGAACCTATATTGTTGCTCTATGAAATTGTGGTTTAGTTTGAGACATCTTATTGCAAAATAATATTTTAGGGTGTTTTTCACTTTGTGTGTTAAATGGTTCTTTGTTTGAATGTAGTTGTTAAACTTTTATCTTGCTTTTATCAGCTTCAGTAGTTTCTATTACTTCAGAATGGTAAGAGTTTTCTATGTTAATGTCTATAATCCCCATGTAATGCACCGCACACAGTTTAATAATATGGGTGATGTTTGAGTTGTATTATCATCTCTGTTGTTACATTTTAAATTTAATTTTTTGAATTATCAGTTTGCATTGGTATGTCATCTTACTTATAATGGGTGGTATTGACTTTTAACAAACCTAAATAGTTTATATAATATATATAATTACTACCCCTGAATGGAAACTACAACTGTTATACCACCAAATTAACAAGAGTGTCATCACTATGCTCAATATACCAATATTTTCCAATCTATATTTCAACAAATATAACCAAAACATGCATCACTACTAAAACAAATATTGATTGTAATGATCATAGCAGAAAACCTTTTTCACATAATCTATTATACATGAGGTTGGTGCATATTTTTTAATTTTTTCAATATATATAAAACCTACGCAAAGGTAACGACCTCAGTTGTTTGTCATCAGTAAAAGTTGACAATATTCCTACAATCTAAAACAATTATATTTGAATTGTGATGATTAAATTGATAAATCAATGTAATATAACATACGGACTCACCAAAAATTATGATAGTCAAATCATTGATAAGTCCTTTGCTCATAACATTATTTATATCAGATCCACAATTTGAACAGCTCCAGCACGAATGACAGTGATTGCCTGCACACATTTGGGATACGTTACAAATAATTCAATGTTCATTGTCATCTATGAATCAATTTATTATTCATTATTATCATTCAATTCTAAATATTGTTCCAACTCTCACAAGAAGCATAAGACGAATATTATTTAGCTGAATATATAAACATACCCATTAGAAGAACAAGAATAATAAGACGATGATGATGATAATGATGATGATATCATCATCAACAGAAATATTAACCCTAAAATACTCATATTAAATGTTCTAGCTCTTTTTTAACAGAAGATCAGATTAGGCATTATTTGGTGGTGGTCAAGTGAATATTGATGACTTATATAAAGGTATGTGGAGACGTGGAGGTGACTTACTTTCCTTAAGAAAGAGTTGGGTAGCCTCAAATTCATTCAAATCAATTTTCATACAAATTCTTAGTTCAATTGCTATGCACGGGGTTGTTGTTATGTTGTAGCTGATATACAAATAAAACATTAGAGTCAACAATGGTACACATAACACTCATTACATGCATAAATTTAGGTTACGTTACAAAAATAACAGTAATCATAATTATCATCAATTTTTTTTATCAGAAAGAAATATCATCAATTTGAACTTATATTAATTTAGTCCTGCAACGTATATAAAGTGACAAATGTCAGCAAAATTGCTCAAATTAATCCAATGCCGGTGTGGAATATGTTACAAAGTTTATAATACATGAGATACTTTCATTTTCATACGTGATAAGATATCAGCTACAACATAAATTGAATTAAGTGAATTAATTAAATCAATTGAAATAATTACAATTTCAGTTACCACAACAACACTTAAATGCATGTCGTGGCTGAACATCCCAAAATGAATTCACTTTCTTATTGATTCTTATTAATGGTGTGGGACATGTTACAGAGTGTAGAGTACCTGAGATACTTTCATCCCATTCTCTTTCACACTCTTGAATTGTAAATGTTAGTTTATCTGATTCAACTTACGGAGAGGGTGGCCTGTGCTCTTCTTGCCTATCCCAATTCCCAATTCAATTAATAATAATTCCTTTCAATCAATTACTTAGCTTGAATTATTTAAAAATGAAAAGCAATTGAATTATTTACAGAGAGCGTGGATTTAGTTAATTGAATTAATTAAATCAATTGAAACAATTATAATTTCAGTTACCACAACAACACTTTAATGCACATAGTGGAGTTTCATTGGGTATCTTCTAATATGTGTCTCTCATATTTAATCCTTCCGTTTCTGCAGTGGGATATATATTATATTAAAAAAAAGACACATTAATACAACAAGTGGTAATGAGCTCTATGATTTCACACCTGTAGATCCATTAATATGCCACGTGGTCATGATAGGAAAGAGGGATTATGTGGCAATAATAAAAGGGGGGTACCTGCAGCCCCTTCAAATAATGGTAGGTGAAAAGAATATTTGTTCAGCCACTAAGATATTCTATTTTTTACTTTAATCAGATATAAAAAACTTCTCTACTGAGCTAATCTACTCATATTGGTGCGTATTTACACCACCACTATGAATTTTGGGTTAAAAGTTTGATTGGGTAGCTTTTAAATGTGGTGCTATTAAGTTGTAACGTAATGGATATCAATCGGGTGGCTTTTAATTCATGAATCTCATGATTGTTCAGTCGGTTTTCAACAAACTCATTCGGCTGAACATTCTAAAATGGATTCATTCAACTTTTCATTAATTCTTATTAATTGATTGTTTTTCTACATTCCTAACAGTAACCTCAACTCACTTATTTAACCCAATTACACATTTGAATCGCCTTCACCACTTTCTATTGAAGTACCTCCTTCAAAAAACAGCTACTCACTTTGATTTAATAGTAAAATACCCCCAATCATCCACTCTTATTTTAACCCCGTTCAGTCAAATGGCACAAGTCTCCCTCAAAAACATACATGATAGGCTGGAGACTTGGGCTATTACAGTCAAGGTACTCAGGAAATGGGAAGTCTGTCGAAAAGCACCTCCATATATGCCCTGGAAATTGTCTCTTATGTTACTAGATGAAGTGGTATATTATTTCCAATGGTTGTCGTTTTGATATAACATTGCACTTAAATGTTCCCATTACATTATATAATATCTTTTCAATTTTCTACTTTTGAACAGGGTACTAGAATTGAAGCCTACACGACTCTAAAAAACTTAATGGACCGATACAACAGAATCCCTATAGAAGGACAAAATTTCTACATTGAAAATTTCAAGGTGGAGACCAATGTTGACCAATTCCGAGTATCAACTCATCCATACAAACTCAAACTTCATCCAGCCACGATATTTAGGAACTCAGATACTCCTATCATTGCAAATGAATGGAATTTCATACCCATCAAGGGTATCACTGATCATACAGCAGATAATATTGAATTAATAGGTATGTTTATTCAGAAATTCAATTTTCTTGGAGTATTTATGTGTATTGTCTATTCTGATTTTCCGAAACCACAGATTTGATAGGGTTCATGATGGCTTTTGGAGAGTTGACTACTCAAACAAGGGATAATGAAACTACCCGCAAACTCAACTTCACTATAGCAGACTTGAAGTAATCGTATTTTGCAATTTCATTATGAGCTTTTTATTACATCATCCTATATTAATAATAATGAGCATTTGTGTATTTTTGTACTGAACAGAAAAAATTCTGTTGATGTCCATTTATATGGAGATATTGCCACAAAGACTTTTAACAAGAAATCTGAACACATGAAACCACCAATAGTTGTTTTGGTCAAGTTTGCTAGGATAAAAGACATGTCAGGTAAAATTGTATAAAATGTGACTTTTAATATGATATCATTGAATTACCACTAACATTTCGACTATGCCATACAATAGGATTTACTCATGTTGCAAGTGCATACAACGCTACTATAGTTGACTTCAATCCTGACATACCTGAAACAATAGATTTGATGAATAGGTAATATTCATTTGAGTTGTCGTTTTCATATTTCAGCTGTCACCAGTCAATATAGTGTACCAGAACTAACTGTTTCATCTCCTGACACATAAATTGCAGGTTGAATGCTGACCCTGCTACTACTCAATTCTTCTCCAAGATAGGTGTACCAGAACCGACTGTTTCATCTCCGGAATCACTGCTAACATTCTCAAGAAGATACACTTTAGCTGAAATGCATTGCATGGATACTGTATTGTTAAACCAACAACAAAATAATTACTAACCTTCAATATAATTATTCACTTAAATAATTGTCACAATATGTATTTTAGTTAACAACCAATGTTTTTGTTTCTCTGCAGCCTCAAGATATTGTGACCAAAGTTACATTCCAAATGTTGCAAACCTTAGAAGACTGGAAATATGAAGGCTGCACATGTAACTCAAAACTTTACCGAACAGAAGATAATAAACTCCAGTGTAAAAAATGTCCAGGAGAAATTACTTCTACTGAGCCTAAGTATCAGTCACACTATTTTTGTTCTCTACATTTCAACTTTCTGTATGCGGTTATTTTGGCTTATAATATTCCATTTCATACTAACACCTTTTCAGGTATAAAGTTCATTACAAGGTGTCTGATTCCTCTGATGAATGTTCAGTTGTATTCTTTAACAAAGTTGCAAATGAACTGTTTGGAAAGTCAGCTAGAGATTTGGAAAAGAAACTTGAAAGAGTAAATATTGAAAGCTATCATTCTTCCAATCATTCCAAATGTGCACACACTTTTTCCCAAAACCATATATTTGTTTCAACTAACTTTTCTGTTGCCATTAGGATAATATTATAGGGTCTTTCCCTCGCAAATTAAGCAAAATTATTGGGATGGAGATGATCCTACTTTTAGGAGTAAAGAAGTACAATAAAAGTTTTCCTAATAGCAGCATTGCTGTAACTCAGTTTTCAAAAGATCCGGATTTGGTACAAAGATTCACGTATTCAACATCCAAACCAATCCCTTCAGTTTTTCAGGTTAGTATTTTGCTGCAATTGATAAAATTAACCCCTACAAAAAATTACAAATAAATTTGTTTTCCTTTCTACAGGTTTCACCCGCACTACCAGGTTCATCATCTGTTACAACAACAGTGACAAATAAAATGGAACAAAGAAAACCAGACATTGATTCTCCAATTGTGCCAGAAAGCATGGAAGAAATTAAGGAATTCCCATTTTTAAATTTTAATAAACCTGACTGTATTATTTGAGCAATCAATCTTATTACCCTTTAAACAAAACTTATAAATATATTTTTCATGTTTTGTTCAGGTTTCACTTGCTCCACAGGGTTCCACACCTATTTGTCCAGCAATGACTGACAACACAACAGAAGTTGCACAAACCAATGTTAACCCAATTGTCATAGATATCACGAAAGAAAATAAGGACTCCCAATTAAACAATTCTGTTGAATCTATCACTGAAGATCGACTTCCAAAAAGAAAGGAAATTCAGGAGCAAAAAATTCTAGACACTGAAGATATTGCACTTGCAGTTGTGAGCCCACTCCAATTAGGACCAAAGAAACGACCAATTCATGTCAAAAAGGAGAAACTCAACTAGGACATCCACCACCTAAGTTCTTAATAAAGTATATTGAACATGTAGTATTGGTCGTATAGCCTTTCTATTGTCATTGTCAGATTAATAATTAATAAATATGTGTGCTAGGAAATAATAATAGTAGTTTGTTTATCTAAGTATCCCATTTTGGTTTGATTTTCAAATTTGCTCTGTAAGCACTTCTTTAGTTTGTCAATAAAGTTTTCATTTCCTAAACTCTATATTTGATCATTATAATTATACAAATTACATATACCACTCTATATTTAAAAGGTTGAATTGTTGTGGGTGTATCAATAACTATAATTTTCAATTGATTAGACTTTAATACAAACGCCCTTTCCCTGTGGAAACAGCATCAATAATTCCTCTACATATACCAATAATATAACTCATCATCATATAAGATGAAACCATTTTTTTTGACTGAAAATTAAACCATAATTTATATAAAAATCAAACACCAAACTGAAAATGAAACCATAATTTATATAAAAATCAAACACCAAACACATCAGCATATAAAATGAAACCATAAATACTCTATAATCAAATATCAATCAATCAATCAAATATTTCATTAATAATAATTTTGGCCACAAAAACCACAATTATTAACATATTTATACTCCATAAACGATTAAATGCATAAACATTCAAGATTTTTTTAAATTATTTGATAAGATGAAAAAAATTGAATTTATATCACATATAATACACAAAATAAAACATCACACTATGTTATTGCATATTCATATTCTTCACGTTTTAAAACATAAGAGCATTTACTTATTTGTCAGCAAATAAAAAAAACAACCAACATTCATCAAACATTATTACTTCAGTACACCTTAAACAATACTGAATTTCAACAATGCATATGGTGGCCATATCACCTCCATGACATCCAGTTATCAAATAACATGATATGCTTCGAATTCCAAATCCTATATATTGCATTGCAACAATACTTATAAACTAATAAAAATCTTGAACACCATTTTGCGTACAAAAAATGATATCATGAATATAATTACCGTTACACTCTATAAATTTCCCTTAAATGGTGTGAATCATGGTTAGAAACCACAAACCAGAGTCACTATCACATCATATAAATACTTTGGTTTTTATCTCATTTCAGTTATAGAAATCATAAAAACATTAAAATCTATTCATTATGAATTTATGTTACGATTTATAATACAACTACAATACACATAAGAGTCATGTACATTTCGTTTTCCATTTTTTAGTTTCAGTATTTTATTTTTTTTGGGACTGCATCTACAAGAACGACCATTAGCTTACAAATCAGATAAGATCTGCCATTCCAAGTTTAGCGCTACTGCTATAATCAGGTAAGATTAATCTTTGGTGTAATTCTTTATTTACAAAATTTGAGGAACTTCAATTCAAATCTGCATTTCTGATAGCATGCATATAAAGGTGTTAACTGTGTATGTGTGCAAGTCACAATTTTAATCAATCATATCTAAATAAAACCCCATTTAGTTATGTAAATAAAACAAACCATTCATGTACATTTGTATTACTATACAATTGCATCTGTATTACTAACCTGATCTTGACAAAAACATCTTCTCTCAGTGAAGCAATAATAAAAACTTTTTTGAAATTCTCAAACTTATAATGATAATTTACTTCGAGTTTGCTTCTTCAATAGTCCCTGTAATTATTAGCAACAACATCACAAATAAATCAGACATAAGAATGCAAAAAGTAGTTTAATTTTACACTACCCTGTGCAATATTATTTTTTTACCAATTTAATCATCTTATACTAATCTTATCATCAATATCAAATTGATAGTTCATACTATGCTCATATAATCATCAACTTTGATAAGAAATAAACATTTGAATTTATGATACATTATATATTGAATGTGACATACAGGATGGATCAAAAACAATCATCACATAATTCTGCTCAGAATAAAAAGTCAGATGTGCACGTTTCCAAATGTGGTGCCCATAATTTCCCTTTTCACATTCCAGAACCAGAATTAGAGACCAGAATTTCTCCACTGCCTGCTATAACACCAGCTCCTGCTAGATCACTATCCAGGACCTCAAATAGGAATTCATCTTCAAAAAATAAAAGGAAGAATGTTGATTTCACACAATTACCAGTACCAATTCTTGAAAGCTCTAATTTATGTGACAAAGTTTACTCCAGTTCTGACAAAACAAGTTCCCATATGGATAATCAGGTTTCAATTTCTACTTTCATTCAATACTAAATAAATTAAATAATATAACACTAATTCATATAGTCATTGGAACATCATCATATTATATGAATTGTATCAGGTCACAATAGATACAAGAGCATCCAGTAGTGGCATTGGACAGACTGATGTTCCAGGAACGATGAACATTACAAGTTCTTTACAAGAAAATCCACCCATACCAGGTATATATATTCACTTTTTCATCATCTATATTAAATTCAACTACCTTAGTATGAACTTATTTCCTAACATATCACATTTTTTTAACACTAATAATTCCATAGACTACGTTGATGAAGGAGACCCAATACACATGTGTGAATTCTGTGGTGCTCTCCTATGGCATAATGAAAAAATACAGCGATACAAAGATGAAGAAAGCCCAAAATTTGCCATCTGCTGTTCCAATGGAAAAGTCAAAGTCCCTTTCTTCAAAACACCACCCCCTTTGCTCAAATCACTTTTTTTCAACAAGAGAACAAATAGCTCAATAAATTTTCTCTCAAACATACGAGCATACAATAACATGTTCTCCTTTACATTCATGGGTGGGAAAATTGACACTTCGATCAACAAAAAGGGCAAAGGACCATATATGTTTATAATGGGAGGACAAAACTACCATTATCTAGGTAGTCTATTGCCAGATGAAGGATCACAGCCAGTCTATTCCCAATTATATATTCATGATACTGACAATGAGATACAAAACCGAATATCTGTATCAAGGTATTGTCATTTCAATTTTATTTTGAATAAACTTTTTTTCAATCAAGATTAACATTTTAATCCTATCTTATCAATATTATTCCAGAACCGAAGGAATAGACAAACAGATAGTCAAGCAAATCAAGGATTGTCTCGATACAAACAATATTTTGGTCAAGAAATATAGGATGGCTTCTGATATCTTGAAGAAGAACAAGCATGAAACAGTGCAGATTTGCCTCATTAGAAACTCTACAACAAGTTCTAGGCCGTATGATTTTCCTACAAGTTCAGAAGTGGCTGCATTAATTGTCGGTGATTTCGACAGATCTTATTACAAGCGAGACATTATTATTGAAAAACAAAAAGGGGCAATAAAAAGAGTAGATGAATTACATTGTTCTTACCTACCACTGCAGTATCCTCTAATCTTTCACTATGGTGACAATGGTTATTTATCTACAACACAACACAATGATGGTAGACCCAGTATTGGCAACAAAAGAACTAGACTCACCATATGTGAGTACCTTGCATTTAGATTGATGGATAGACCTTTTGAAGAATCAACCTTATTGCATTCTAAGCGTTTGCTACAACAATTCATAGTAGATGGATATTGCATGGTGGAAACAGAAAGACTACAATACTACAGGAGACACCAAAAAGAATTGAGAGTTGATCTTTATAGTGGCTTATATGATGCACATTCTAGAGGGGAAACTACCACATCATCATTAGGGAAGAGAATTGTATTGCCATCATCTTTCACTGGAGGATCTAGATACCTCACTGAAAACTACAAAGACGCCATGACAATCTGTGCTTGGGCTGGATTCCCAGATCTATTCTTGACATTTACATGCAATCCATCATGGCCAGAAATCAAAAGATTTTGTGCTAAACAAGAATTAGAACCATCAGATCGACCAGACATTCTTACTCGCATGTTTCGGTTGAAGCTAAATGCATTGATGAAAACCATAAAAGAAGACAAAATATTTGGGACTGTGAAGGCAGGTATGCTAATTTATTACTCCAACTAATCTCAACTACTAAATATACCTCATCAATTATAATGCTACAAGTAACAATTTCTTATTTTTCAGATATCTACACAATAGAGTTCCAAAAAAGAGGACTACCACATGCACACATTATTTTGTTCTTAACAGATGACTCCAAGATTACTACTGCAAATGATGTGGACAAACTTATTTCTGCTGAATTACCAGATAAAACAGCAGATCCTACGCTTTATCGATTAGTTGGCAAATATGTGCTGCATGGACCATGTCAATCTCATGATAAAGATGCACCTTGCATGAAAGAAGGGCGATGTACTAAATATTTTCCAAAAAAGTTCACTGACCAAACAGTCCTAGATGAACGTGGTTATCCTACCTACAAGAGAAGAGATGATTCAAAAACATTTGAAAAAAAGAAAGTAGATCTTGACAACAGGTGGGTAATTCCATACAATGCAACATTACTGCGCATGTATCAAGGCCATCTAAATGTGGAGAAAACCGTCCAGTCAAATACCATCAAGTATTTATTTAAGTATATCACTAAGGGAACTGATCGAGTTATTGCATCTTTACAAAGAACAAACTGTTCCACAGAAAATACCTCATCCTCAGATGAGATTACACAATATGTCAATTGCAGGTATCTTTCATCATGTGAAGCTGCATGGAGGACTTTCGCATTCCCAATTCACCATAGATTTCCTCCAGTTGAACGTTTATCATATCATTTGCCAAATCAGAACTTTGTAATTTTCTCAAGCAATGAAGCAATGTCTCAACTGTTAAACAAACCAAGAATAAAAGAATCCATGTTCCTTGCTTGGATGGAAAAAAATGAGACAGATGATGAAGCTACAAAATTGAAATATTCTGAGTTCCCACTACATTACACGTTCAACAAGAAAGAAAGAAAATGGTACTCAAGAAAGAGAGGGTTTTGCGTAGGAAGATTAGCCCATGCCTTTCCTTCCCAAGGAGAATTATACTACTTAAGAGTTATGTTGACCAAGGTCATTGGCCCTACCAATTTTGCAGAAATCAGAACTGTTAATGGTACAGAACACCCTACATTTAGAGATGCATGTTATGCTCTAGGGCTTCTAGATGACGACAAAGAATTTATCGATGCCATAAAAGAAGCATCAAACTGGGCAACAGGAAAATATCTCAGAAGATTCTTTGTCAGCATGTTATTATCTCACTGCCTATCGGATCCATTTAAAGTTTGGATGCAAAGCAAAACACTATTAAGTGAAGATTTGTTATACATTCCTAGAGCTGATACCTATCATTCAGGTATACATACTCAATTAATTTATCAATTGAATATATATAGTGTGTGTCTCCTTTGCATCCAAATAAGTTCATTACATTTAAATTACTTATTACATCATTACATACCATTTTTAATTGATCCAATAAATATATTCTAAATCTCAATTTCAACTTACAGGTGTAACTATCCCAGAAGAGCTTAAAGAAAATTCTTGCCTACTTGAAATTGAGAAGCAATTATTGATGAATGGGAAGTCACTTTCAGATTACCCTCCCATGCCAATTCCAAGTTGTTCCACAACAATTGACACTACAAATCAGTTAATCTTAAATGAATTGAACTTCAACCAAGAAGAATGTGCAGCACAATCCATTCAGGTAAGGACAATGCTTAAAGCTGAACAAACAAACATTTTTAATCATATAATGGATGTTGTTACTACAGAAAAGGGTGGATTCTTTTTCGTATATGGATTTGGCGGCACTGGAAAAACATTTCTTTGGAACGCATTGACAACAACCTTGCGTAGTTCTAACAATATAGTGCTAAATGTTGCATCAAGTGGAATTGCAGCTACACTATTACCATCTGGGAGAACAACACACTCTAGATTTGCAATTCCAATTGACATTAATGAAGACTCCACATGCAATATTAATATGAACTCTTCCCTAGCCAAACTATTGCAACTGACAAAACTGATCATTTGGGATGAGGCACCTATGACTCAAAGATTATGTTTTGAAGCACTTGATCGAACATTAAGAGACATCATGAAATGTAATTTGCCATTTGGTGGGAAATGCATTGTACTTGGGGGAGACTTCAGACAAATATTACCAGTGATTCCAGGTGGAGATAGAGCAGTTATAGTGAATGCTGCAATTAACTCATCTTATCTATGGGATTATTGCAGAATTTACACTTTGACTCAGAACATGAGATTGCAAGCACACAATGATCTTCATACACAACAAAAAATAAAGGAATTCTCTGAATGGCTACTGAAGGTTGGCGAGGGTAAGCTGGGGCAATCCAACAATGGATTATCAATTATTGAGGTGCCCGACCATATTCTTATCAAAGATTGTCTGAATCCCCTCCATGCGATTGTTACATCTACATATCCCAACCTCTTAACAAATTTGTCGGATACAAAATACCTCAACAGTAGGGCTATATTAGCACCAACAATGGAGATAGTGGATGAAATAAATGATTACATGTTATCTCTTATACCTCAAGATGTTGTTGTCTACTACAGTTCTGACTCTATTAGTAAAACAGACGCAGAAAGCAGTGCATTTGAAGAATTATACGACACAGAATTTCTAAACACCATCAAATGCTCTGGATTGCCCCATCACACACTTCAACTTAAGATTGGGGTCCCCATTATGCTCATTCGTAATGTAGATCAAGCATCTGGCTTATGCAATGGCACAAGACTAAGAACAACAGTTTTGGGAAAACATTTTATTAAAGCAATTGCCTTAAATGGAACCAGTGTCAGACAAGAAGTCCTTATACACCGTATGGATATGAATCCATCAGACTCAAAACTTCCATTCAAGATGAATAGGCGTCAATTCCCAATAATTGTGTCCTTTGCAATGACAATAAACAAAAGCCAAGGTCAATCTATGGAGAATGTGGGATTATACTTGCCAAGACCTGTTTTTTCCCACGGTCAACTCTATGTTGCTCTATCAAGGGTCAAGTATATAGATGGTTTAAGAGTTCTTATCTTGGATGAAGAAAAAAAACCAACAAATACTACAACAAATGTTGTTTATGTAGAGGCGTTCCAAAACATCAGAAGGTGAAATTTCATAGATTTGGTGTCTCCCCAATCCCTGAGTTGTGTAGTTCATGATCACAGTCAATAACTAGGTGTTTCTAATGTTACTTACCCCACAAAATAATTTAGTTCAATTTGGTTCAACTATTTTGTGCATGAAATAACTACAAATGTGCACTTATGTTCCCTCAAAATCTGTATCATTCAAATAAAAGATTAAGAAAAAACAACTTACATCATATAGTTTGGCGGTTAATTAACAATAATATATAGGTGGGTTTGTATGACTTCATCGGGTTGTTAGAATCTTAAGTTTTGATGGTGACTAAGGTGTGATATGGTCTAGTACTTAAGAGAACATAATCAACACTTAGGAAGGATTAGATGACATGGTTAGAATCCTAAGTTAAGTCACAACCGGATGCGGAATCACTTCCGGATAGACTAGGACTCGCGCACGCGGATGAATGATTTATCCCCCAGCGGCAGCGAGTAACTCACTAGGGAATTAACTTAGTCCATGAGCATTAGCTATACAAAACCTAAGACTAAGCTATGATTCAACCGGAAGTGAAGTTGCTTCATGTTAAACTTAGACTGACGCAGACTGATAAGATAGATATCACCCCAAGCGTCAGTAAGTTCACTTCGTCAAGTAAAAATGCTTCCTGTTAGACTTAGACTGGCGCAGACTGATAGAATAGATATAACCCTAAGCGTCAGTAAGTTTACCTCGTCAAGTGAAAGTGCATCCGATAGCGTAGTGACTAGCGCTGACTGTTGGATTGAAGAACACTGAGCGAGAGTGGGTAATAGTGAACAAAATCTTTCATCCAGTAGTTTTACTTCCGGATGTAGGAGTGCTTCCGGATACATCATAGACTAAGAGGACTAACGTTCAAAGTATACAATACACTAAGTCAGAACATAGTCTAAGTAAGACTACTCCCCATAGCAAACAAGCTTCCCAAAGCATGTATAGTTCTTACTATATTTGATTATATATATTGCTATGTTGGACTAACCAGTATGTGCAGAACTTAGTCACACTTCCGGATGCAAATGAGCTTCCGGATGGAAAGACTCTTGGCATTGGGATTCAGAGATTAACACTTGATTGCCACTTCCGGATGAACGATGATCATCCGTCAGCAAGAGTACAAGAATAAACGCCACATACACAGAAGTCAGATTGCTTTCATCAGGGCAGAGGTGTCAGGACTACTTTTCAGAGATAAAGCAAGTCAACCCTGCTAAGCTTTAATGGAGCATTTAAGAAAATGTACTTCCCAACGGTAACAAGAGGTTAACAGATATTCAAACAACATTGTTACCTACCAAGCATGAGGAGTATGAGAGATAAGGAGAACAAAATCTGAAGATTCATTCAAGATGTCAAAGCTCATACTACCCACAAGAGTCAGAGTCCATAAGAGAGCTTCTGATAGCAAGAGAGCATCCAATAGCAAAGCGCTCTTGTCATTCATGGACAAGTGCTTGGAAGACAAAGTTCCTCTATGTGATAGCAAGCAGGATGTTAGAGTCCACGAGCTTCACTTCAGATATCAAAAGAGCTTCCGATAGTAAGTCTCTTAGCATCCTGGACTTATGCCTAAGGAACGAAGTCCTCATCTGACAGCAAGCGAGAGTCAGACCGTACAGAGTGTTCAGATGTCAGAACGACTTTTGTCAGAATAGTATTGTCAGAAAAGTGTTGACAGAACAGCATGGTCAGAGCACCTTTTCAGGAAAAGCGAAGTCAACCCTGCTGCATATTAATGAGGACAACGTAAACAAGGCCCCAACGTCTATAATCAAACGGCCTTATTGCCTCTCCAACGGCTAGATATTCAGAGGATGGTATAAAAGAGATGTTCTTCATTTCTGAAGTAGTAGAGCTTAAAAAAAAAGAAGAGCTAGAGAAGAGAGAGCTTCAGGAGTTTTGATAAGCAAGAGAAATAGAATGAAGAAGCTCAAGCCTACTATCTGAAATATCTTTCTACTCTCTGATCTTAAGTTGTAATATTCTTAGAGAGAATTTGTTGAGAGCAATTATTGTACCTAAGTGAGTAACATAATCTGTTCATTGAGTGAACCCACTTAGTTGAGCTTAAGTGTTTAGCACAATCAGTTCATAGAGTGAACATCCTATCAAACCTGTTCTAAAGCTTGTCGCTTGAAGAACAGTATTGTAATCATTGTTAAATCATTGTCTGTAAAGACTGAACCCTTCTAGGTGTGAGGGGGAGCTGTATAGGTTGCAAGTGAGCCCGCAAAACTTGCGGTTGTAAAGGTTGCAAGTGATCCCGTAAAACTTGCGGTTAGGTTTGCAGGTGAACCCGTTGTAAAACCTGTGGGTTGTTAGGTGAACCCGTGTTCGTAAAACCTAAAGTGTAAAGGCTTCTCTTGTGCCCGGTTTAAACAAGAATAGTGGATTGGAAATCTCAGGTGTAGCCTGGGGACTGGATGTAGGTCTGGGTGACCGAACCAGGATAAATTTATGTGTGCATAAATTTACATTTAAACATTCTATTTTGTATCACATAACATACTGACTTGTGCATACCATTACTTATTATCATCATCACCGAGCACAAGCAGTCTTTCTAAAAGGAGCTTAAGTTTTTATTCCCTCACCCAATTCACCCCCCCCTCTTGGGTGACAGCCACGCATTTCATTTGGTATCAGAGCAGGTCACTTGTTTAAAGGATCCAACGATCTCAAGTGTAAAGACCTTGGCTGATTTGGGTTAAAAATGTTTTCCAAAGGTTTTGATCATACCATTCCACCTGTGTTAGAAAATATTGATTTTTGTTGGTGGAAAGCAAGAATGGAAAGTTTTATACAGTCCACTAGTTTGAAAATGTGGGATATTTTTGAAAATGATTTTGATTTCAAACCAAGAGGAAACTGGACTGAAAAGGAGAAAAATTTGTTTTCCTTAAACATTAGAGCAATGCAAATTTTATACAAAGGCTTAACTGAAAATGATTTCCAGAAGATCAAACATTGCTCTAGTGCTAGAGATATTTGGAATACTCTTGATATGATATATGCTTCTAACCCATCTCTTGAAAGCACAGCTGTCCAAAGCTCAACTCATGCTCTTTGTGAATCATCTACTGATGAGCTTCTGGAAGGTGATATTGAGGAAGCAGGCTTCAGTGAAGAGAGTATCCATTTCTGCCTAGAAGATTCAGAAAGTGAGGTATCTGGATCTGAACTTGAACTTTCTGAATTGCAAGATGCATACAATGAGTTATATACCGAATATTGTAAACTTGCAAAAGAACTTCTAGGCTTAAAAGAAAAAGATAGGAAACTTGAAAAACTAATTCCTTCTTCTACGTCCAAAGTTTCCAAGGTTTCTTTTAGAGAACTAGTGGTTCCGATAGCTAGCCCACTATCGGTAGGGAAAACTTCAACATGCCTTGAAAAATGTTTTGACTGTAAACACGTGTTGAAGGAAAAAGGAAAGCTTTCAAAAGAAACTGAGATTTCAAAGGAACAAAAAGCTTTTCTAAAGAAAACTAATCATGATAATGATAGAAAACCCCATTTTGATTATCATTCCATTATCTGTCATTATTGTGGTAGATTAGGACATATTTCTCACACATGCAGTCTTAGAAGAAATTCAAATGTGAGAAATAAGTTTGTATGGATTCCTAAAGGACAAGTAAGGTCCAGTGCTAACCATGTAGGACCCAAGTACAAATGGGTACCAAAACATCCTCCTAGTGCCTTACTTGTGCAGGAAAGATCAAGAGTTCCTCTTACCCCAAAGAAGAGAACTCGTGGTGATGCAACTGCTGAAACCCCCTGGTACAATCATAAGAAGCAATGCGCAACCACCAGGAACAATGGTTCTGTCTCAAGGATGAGCTATCACAGAGTTCCATTCAACTATCCTGAGAAGAACAAGAGAGAGTGGATTCCTCGATCAACATTGAAAAGGCTCTTGAATCCTACCTCTCAGAAGAAAGTGCTTCGAACCAAGGATAAGTATAGAAGATCTCCTTGGGTAAGCAAGGGATCATGTAGCAACGAAGCATTTGATAGTAAAATCTCCTATGCTAATATTAGATGGACTTATTGAGATTTTACATTAAGCATCCTAAGATGTGAACATTATATTAATCATAGAAGAAAGCTTAAAGAAATTAATAATGTTCACAATCCACATGCTGTCCATGACTAACTTGATCAAAAACCTTGTATATCCTTATGCATATAGTCATGATAGATTCACCATGCCATACACATAGATTTTGGTGCTGCTCTGAAAATAGAATCCTTGCATTGCCAACCAAAATCAAGCGAGCTACTGCTTGATGCGAAAGGAGCTATGGTGATATCATTCTTACCTTCCTCCTTACTTGAATAATCATTTGGGTAGTAAATGCATGATGGGCTTAACAGATTTTATTTCTCTGAAACTGATATGATTTCCCTTATCTGTGATGACCTTATTTTCTGTAAAAATGATCCTATCATATCAAATTCATTTTCTGATATAATGCATACTGATTTTACAGATTCAAGAAGTCTGACACTTTGAAACTGAACTTTCGTCAAAACCTTCTGAATTTGTGCATGCTGAATCATTGTGTTCCAAGATTTCTGACATTGTTAAGAAGATTCAGAACTAGTTTCAGAATTTTGACACTAAAACTAAAAACCTTCTTCAGAGTTTTCATATGGTGTCTAAATCGTTTTACTCATATATGCTTAGCAAATTCTTTTAAGGGCGCCTCTCATGAAAGAAAATAGTTTATGCATTCACCTTGATTTTTGAAGGATCCTTTTTGAAATGCAAACTTTCAAAACAGATTCCGATTCTCTTTAAACTTACATGACAACCATACCTCATGATAGCATTCAAAAGTTATTTCTGATTTTCCATTTCATGTGGTATCTCTTGCATCAAGTTTTTCAATGCATAAGCAGCTATGACTTCAAGAACAATACACCCCTCTTAATTACATCTTTAAGTTCTCAATCTACTAATGATCTCGGTTCAAGTTTGTGGTTTAAGAATGTTGACACAGATTATTGAAGCTTGAACAATGAGAATGACCAAGAGAGAATGACAACGAAAATGCTCCTTATCAAGATGTGTGGAATGGCTACACTAAACCTGAGAAACTCTCGCCAATACACATGAGCATTTCTATCCCCTACACATTCTGTTGTGAAATTTAATGAATAGTCTCTCTCTTGTCTGACATGCATTAGAAATCTTAGGAAATGCCTTGAATTAAACTCTGCTAGATCTGTAAAACATGGCATAGTATCACAAGCATGCTATAATCTGTATTAATTTCAAGCTTGTTGATATCCTAAGAACAATGAGACCACACTGAGCATATCTAGAAGAACTTGAGCTAATATTTGGAAATTATTCTCGTAATCATATGCTGAAATTTGGTTGTTTTTGTAAACCGGATTTAGTCTTAAAATCAAACTATTCTGTGAGCATGAAGATTTCCAGTATTTCATTTTTGTGAGGATGAAGATTTTTCAAAATTTCATTGTGTTAATAATTCACATATCTTCATGATCTAACATGAACATCCTTGAGGCATATTTATTGAACTATACTTGCTTATGAAACTCTGAAAATATGCCACCTGTTTGATACTCTATGTACTATCACATTGATATTTATCTATGAGAGTATAAATAGAGTTCATGTCTTGATAGTGAAACTATGTGAACGTGTAGACAATTTCAAAATTAGTTTTCACATAATCATTGCTCATATTTTCTTAAACCAATTAGCAAGCATGATTTCTTAAAATTATTAACTTGTGCTGATTAACACAGATTGACTTGAATGTCCTGAGGATGGTCTCCAATGTTAAATCTTAAGTTCTTTCACTGACCATCAGGAAGCACTTGTTTCCTCAAGCATATGCAAGACCAATCATCAAGTTTGAGCAAGGTTGCTTTCGCAACAATCAGCGCCTTCGATAGCAGGCCAACTATTGAACCATGGGAAGAGTAGAGTGACTGCCCAGTCATGTCTGCTTGTGGTTGTAGCTCAGCTTGCCGAAGCGAATCATCAAAGCACTTGCGCTAGGGGTTTCCACTTGAGATAGCACACCTCTTGAAGATGTCAGGAAGCATGCTTATCTGCGTATGATTCAGATTCATGAGTCTAATAGAGTATGAGGATTCCTCATCTGTGGTAACATCTACACCTTACCATCTCTTACATATGATGCATACATGGCATTGGTAAGGGTGTCAATTTAGGATGTTTTTCTCAGTCTGCATTGACTTCAAAATCATTCACTGTCTTAGAAAATCATCCCAGCTCACACATCTGTATCCTTTATATGACACGCTGGAAAGTAATTGATAACATACCTCTCTTATATGCTTCTTTTCTTGATCTTGTGATGATTAATCTTAATATAGAAAAGAAGTAGATGAACATTACTTGATAATGATCCCTTGAAAATAGAGAGTTACATGCTGTCATCGATAATAAACTCTTGAGATACTGTGATGCAATTTGTTTGGAAATTACTTTTGGCATTTTAAACTCACAAAATTCATTTGATTTGGTTTCATTTCATATGGTATCACAAATTTCACTTGGCATTCAATCATTTCATTTGATATCACAAGTTCAAACTCACATATTTCATTTGATTTCATTTGGTATCACGAATTTAAAATCACAAATTTTCATTTGATATCATAATCATCATTTTAAACGCACCAAAATTATTTTGATATCATGTTAATCATTTCGAGAGGGTCAAAATTACTTTTGATGTCTTTTTATATTTGAAAAGAATTTTCACCTTCAAAAAGAGAACTGTTTTTGTATGTTTTGATCTAGACTTAATCCTTGCAAAACATGTTCTGTTATCTTGCATAATGGTTAGGGAGAGTAAACTCACTTAGAATACTGAATCAATATTTTCTTCCTTTTGTCTCACACTGTTTAGCTATCCTACATAATGTTTAGGGAGAATACAATCATTTAGGATCATGAATCATTATTGTTGTCCCTTGTTAATTCTCGTACTTTGTATTGAATAGTCTAGAACAAATCTTTATTAACGATACATAGGGAGAAATATTAGGTAGAAAGCCCATTCCTAGGAGGACGATAGAAGTATCCCCATCCCTAAGGCTAGCTTGCACTTGTTGAATTTTGATGAAGCCAAAAGGGGGAGAGAGATGAGACATGAGATGTCTAGAGATGAGACATGAGATATGAGACATGAGATGAGATATAAGATGTCTAGCTAGAGATGAGACATGAGATGTCTAGAGCTGAGAGATAAGATAAGATGTCTAGATATCTGGGGAGAGAACTGGGGAAAGAAATATAGCTCTGGGAGTGATCTAAGTTTAATTATGTTCTCTAGTCATCTATGGGTTTGTCATCATCAAAAAGGGGGAGAATGTTAGAATCTTAAGTTTTGATGGTGACTAAGTTGTGATATGGTCTAGTACTTAAGAGAACATAATCAACACTTAGGAAGGATTAGATGACATGGTTAGAATCCTAAGTTAAGTCACAACCGGATGCGGAATCACTTCCGGATAGACTAGGACTCGCGCACGCGGATGAATGATTTATCCCCCAGCGGCAGCGAGTAACTCACTAGGGAATTAACTTAGTCCATGAGCATTAGCTATACAAAACCTAAGACTAAGCTATGATTCAACCGGAAGTGAAGTTGCTTCATGTTAAACTTAGACTGACGCAGACTGATAAGATAGATATCACCCCAAGCGTCAGTAAGTTCACTTCGTCAAGTAAAAATGCTTCCTGTTAGACTTAGACTGGCGCAGACTGATAGAATAGATATAACCCTAAGCGTCAGTAAGTTTACCTCGTCAAGTGAAAGTGCATCCGATAGCGTAGTGACTAGCGCTGACTGTTGGATTGAAGAACACTGAGCGAGAATGGGTAATAGTGAACAAAATCTTTCATCCAGTAGTTTTACTTCCGGATGTAGGAGTGCTTCCGGATACATCATAGACTAAGAGGACTAACGTTCAAAGTATACAATACACTAAGTCAGAACATAGTCTAAGTAAGACTACTCCCCATAGCAAACAAGCTTCCCAAAGCATGTATAGTTCTTACTATATTTGATTATATATATTGCTATGTTGGACTAACCAGTATGTGCAGAACTTAGTCACACTTCCGGATGCAAATGAGCTTCCGGATGGAAAGACTCTTGGCATTGGGATTCAGAGATTAACACTTGATTGCCACTTCCGGATGAACGATGATCATCCATCAGCAAGAGTACAAGAATAAACGCCACATACACAGAAGTCAGATTGCTTTCATCAGGGCAGAGGTGTCAGGACTACTTTTCAGAGATAAAGCAAGTCAACCCTGCTAAGCTTTAATGGAGCATTTAAGAAGATGTACTTCCCAACGGTAACAAGAGGTTAACAGATATTCAAACAACATTGTTACCTACCAAGCATGAGGAGTATGAGAGATAAGGAGAACAAAATCTGAAGATTCATTCAAGATGTCAAAGCTCATACTACCCACAAGAGTCAGAGTCCATAAGAGAGCTTCTGATAGCAAGAGAGCATCCAATAGCAAAGCGTTCTTGTCATTCATGGACAAGTGCTTGGAAGACAAAGTTCCTCTATGTGATAGCAAGCAGGATGTTAGAGTCCACGAGCTTCACTTCAGATATCAAAAGAGCTTCCGATAGTAAGTCTCTTAGCATCCTGGACTTATGCCTAAGGCACGAAGTCCTCATCTGACAGCAAGCGAGAGTCAGACCGTACAGAGTGTTCAGATGTCAGAACGACTTTTGTCAGAATAGTATTGTCAGAAAAGTGTTGACAGAACAGCATGGTCAGAGCACCTTTTCAGGAAAAGCGAAGTCAACCCTGCTGCATATTAATGAGGACAACGTAAACAAGGCCCCAACGTCTATAATCAAACGGCCTTATTGCCTCTCCAACGGCTAGATATTCAGAGGATGGTATAAAAGAGATGTTCTTCATTTCTGAAGTAGTAGAGCTTAAAAAAAAGAAGAGCTAGAGAAGAGAGAGCTTCAGGAGTTTTGATAAGCAAGAGAAATAGAATGAAGAAGCTCAAGCCTACTATCTGAAATATCTTTCTACTCTCTGATCTTAAGTTGTAATATTCTTAGAGAGAATTTGTTGAGAGCAATTATTGTACCTAAGTGAGTAACATAATCTGTTCATTGAGTGAACCCACTTAGTTGAGCTTAAGTGTTTAGCACAATCAGTTCATAGAGTGAACATCCTATCAAACCTGTTCTAAAGCTTGTCGCTTGAAGAACAGTATTGTAATCATTGTTAAATCATTGTCTGTAAAGACTGAACCCTTCTAGGTGTGAGGGGGAGCTGTATAGGTTGCAAGTGAGCCCGCAAAACTTGCGGTTGTAAAGGTTGCAAGTGATCCCGTAAAACTTGCGGTTAGGTTTGCAGGTGAACCCGTTGTAAAACCTGTGGGTTGTTAGGTGAACCCGTGTTCGTAAAACCTAAAGTGTAAAGGCTTCTCTTGTGCCCGGTTTAAACAAGAATAGTGGATTGGAAATCTCAGGTGTAGCCTGGGGACTGGATGTAGGTCTGGGTGACCGAACCAGGATAAATTTATGTGTGCATAAATTTACATTTAAACATTCTATTTTGTATCACATAACATACTGACTTGTGCATACCATTACTTATTATCATCATCACCGAGCACAAGCAGTCTTTCTAAAAGGAGCTTAAGTTTTTATTCCCTCACCCAATTCACCCCCCCCTCTTGGGTGACAGCCACGCATTTCACGGGTTCCCAACCATAGCTTTCACTCTGCATAACATCAAACAAACTAAAAGCATCACAATTACAATCATTACAAATGCAACATTAAATTATAACATTAAAATCAACAGTATCTCACATAGGCATTTCATCAAACACCTTCCATGCATCCAGCTTCAATGAGTGAGACCATGGAAGGGGCTTTTGAAACATATAAGGGAAGAGTAGTAAAGTGAAATGACAAACCCGTGAAGGAAAGATGAAAGAATAATGTGAGCATATATTTTATGGATGTCGTTTTTTTTTACAAATAACTTTTCAATACTAAATCACAAATTGTGTGTGATTATCAATTAATTTTGGGTTGGGAGATTTGGTGGGTGGTATACTTGGACATAAATGGTTTTACATAAATTGAGTTGGAAGATAGAATGAGCTAACCTGGAGTGTGAATGCCAGCGAAGAGATCAACATTTTTACATGGAAGGCAAGGCACTGTTCTCCTAATTGTGTTGATTCCATTTATGGTTTAACTAAGAACACCAAGTTATGGGTCTTACACCACAGCGTTTGACTCATCTTGAATACTTGGGATAACACCAATATAGGATTGATGGAATTATTTTTCAGCCACAACAATGTATTTCATACTTCTAAGTTCTAAATAATGTAAATGTGTCTTAACAATTTTGCATTTTTATAATAGTGGTTCATAATCATTTAGACTTCAAAAAAGATAAAAAAAATAATAATTTGAAAATAAAACAATTGCCTTATATAAACTATGAAACTTGAAATGTTTGTAAATTTAAAATCAAATCAATTCAAAAAATTTAACACATAACAACAACCCCGTGCATCGCACGGGGTCTATTGCTAGTTTTTTAAAAAAAATGGCTAAAATGAACAGTATACGCAGAGACACGCCTCCATTTAGCCGAGCCGTTTTCTCTTTGCTATTAGATAAAGAGGATTGACTTTCATTTTTTGGACGCAAAGAGTCAATGTCTTCACTTAATCTTTTAAGGAAGTTATTATGCGGATATTACAGAAGAAGAAGGGCGACAAATGCAAATCCATTATGGAGTTACAGAAGAATCTCCATTCTTTTTCTAGTTCCTAAATTCCGCCACACCGCACACAGCACCAAACAATCAACCGAATGGTCTTCCCCTTCTACTTCCTCTACACCGCCCACAAAATCCACTCCGTCTGAAAAATCATTTTTCTAGAATCACTACCAGTGTAATAACCCACCAGAACATGAGACTTCAAGGAGGACCCATCAACGACGTCGTTTCCAATAGACAAAGGCATCTGAAGAAGCTGCCATGGACGGAGGGATGTGGTGGTTAGAAAGCTTGTGATCGATCACCATCATGGTGAAAATCAAAGACACTATCAACATTGGTGTGATTGTTATCATCAGATGAAATTGAGTTTGTTGTCCCTACAGGAAGGAAGATTCGATATGATTTGGTCTGAAAAATCACCTCGAAGATCGTGTGCATGAATCTGGTGGTGAAGAGAATTCATGGGAAGAAGAGGAAGTAGACTTAGTATTTAAGTGAGAGGGGCAAAAGGGTCTTTTTACTTTAGAAAATAATATCAATAAACTTCCACATGAGTACAAAATAACATATGGAACCGGTTTTAGATTATTTTTGCATTGGGTCAAAAAGTTGAATATTATTTTTGCATCACGAAATAATCATTTATTATTTTTGACCAAATTAAAATAGTTATTAGATCAACGCTTTTGCCCTGTTATATATATAATATTACATATATAGTATTATTACAATATTATGTCATTTTAATATTCACATTTATTTATTATTATTTTTCTTTTTATATTATGCATTTTATTTTGTTTATATTATGTCATTTATTTTTTTTATTTTGTGATTTGATTATTTTTTTATTTATGTCTATTATTTTATAATGAAATTCATATTATTCTAGCTACCAAAAATTTATTATGTTATTTACTTTTATATTATTTGAATTTTTTTGTTAATTTTCAATTTATCATAATGGCCTGAAGCCATGACAGTCCCAAATTTGTTTTATTAGATGACCTGAAGTCTCATCACTTTGATAAAGTTTGTTGGTATAAGACCATAGTATGATTTTTTATTTAGAAAAGGAACATTTAAAAGTGGAGTGAAAATTTGATTGTCAAAATATTATTATTTAGCCTTGAGGCCAATGAGAAATGAGTTAAGTGACAAATCACTTAAGCATCAAATGACATAAAATATCTTTATAGGTTTGGAAGATATTTGATGTGGTCTTGTAGACAAATATTATGAGAAAATGTAAAAATATAATCAGAAGTCATATAGATAGAAAAGAAAGAAAATTTTACAAACTGACTAAATGTCATATGAATAAATATCTATAAAGTTACAATGATGCATATAAATGACCATAGGCAATTGATGCTACCAAAGAAGAGGTGAGGGTTAATGTTTTGGTAGCAGGTATGTATTTCATTATATATGAATGATGAAATGGATGAGAAAGGTGAGAATATATAGAGAGATTTGTTGGCCTATAATTTTGTTACAATCAAGCAACAAAAAATATTAAATGGAGTTAAATGTCAAAACTTTGATTAGATAGAGTGAACATTGAATACATCGTTTGGGCATTTCATTTTTTATATATATAAACAACAACAAAGCCTTATTCCAATTAGGTGGGGTCGGCTACATGGATCACTCGACGCCATTGTGTCCGAACAATACTCATGCTTGGAGATAAAATTTTTATCAAAAGATTTCATCGAATAATTTCATCAACATTTCTCTTCGGTCTCCCTCTCCCTCTTTTGTAAGGACTTCATATCATTTGGTCAACTATTGTTACTGGCTCATTAATTCTCTTCTTTGAACATGCCCAAACCACCTTAAGCGAGTTTATACCATTTCATCTGCAATTGAAGCTACCTCAACTCTTTCTTGAATATGATCATTGTGGATCCTATCTTTTATTGTATGACTACACATTCATCTCGACATTCGCATCTTTGTCACCTCCATCTTATGTTTGTGTTGTCTTTTGAGAGCCCAATATTCACTACCATATAACATTTTGGTCTAATGGCTATTCAGTAAAACCTCCCTTTTACCTTGTCTTGAACCTTACGATCACATATAACCCTAGTAGTTTTTCTCCACGTAAACTAACTAACCTGAATTCTATTATTAACATAGTCATCGACTTCACAATCTTCTTTATGATTGATACCAAATATTTAAACTTGTCCACTTGTTTTATAACATGGTCTCACAATGTAATTTCTATATCCTCATGAGTTTGTCTATTACCAAAGCTACAGTGCATATATTCTATCTTGCCCTTACTTATTAGTCGAAAACCTCTTGACTCTAGAGTCATCTTTCATAACTCTAGTTTCAAATTAAAATTTCATCTTTTGAGTCTCCTAAAAGGACTATATTTAGGTGGGAACAATAATTTAACTGTTCACAAAAGAATATTTTTCTTAGTTCGACTTGATTGAATTCACTTAGGCTTTTGTTTGGTTGAAGTTTAGTGCCAATCTACGTGGGAACAATAATTTATACTAGTTGCGATCCACATGCTTGTTGTCAATGCTATACGACGAACAATAATACTAAGCCAATAGCTAATTGATATTTAACTTAACCCTTCAATATATAGTACCAAGAAAAATCACACAATTATCGCCATATAAAATTAAAAGTGAAGAGAAGCTACTTGAAGTCTTTAGTTACATGTGAGGATCAACAATGCACAATCATGTAGTACTAATTCTACTTCTATTTTATCACCATTAAAAATTTGTTTATCAGGATGCCATATATCAACGCCTTGATGACAAGTGCTGAACTTTTTGCCAGGAAAACGAGACCCTAGGTACCGTATCTTCATCCACATTTTGGTCTGATCATCCCTTAGGTTGAAAATTGCAAAGTAGAATCGATTTACTGTTATTATTGCAAAAGAAATAAATAGTATGAGTCTAATGATTAGTTATGACAAGTATGATATAACAAATTATATATAAAAAATTATGTTAAAAAGAATGTGTTAATTTGTAGAGTATTGAGAAATTCGTTTTAAATAAGTGAAAAGGTCATAATATCATCAAGGAAGTTACATTTTCAATGACTTCCCTTATGAATATGAGCATAGAGCACTCACATTGTAAAAGATATGAGTCATTTCTCATAACTTAAATTCATCATTCAAAAACCAATGGGTAACGGTTGAGCTAGTAAGGGGCTACAACCCCCGTAAGGATGAGAACGCGTGTTCGAATCACAAGAAGCACTCTTATTGGGAGAGGAGTCAATCTTGCCTATGTGGCAAACACTCCTATCCCTCGAGTTCGGATTAAATTGGCAGGTGATTAACCAAAACAAATAAATTCATCATTCAAAAATGGCGGAAAATTAATTGGAATGACCGGATGAGTCTGCAAAAATGGAATATAGTTAAAAAAAAAATTCATGCATACAAATATTCCATATGAATAATTAAAACTGGATGGAGAAAAAATTTAAAGCATACCATTGCTCCCATCAGTTGCAACCCATAATCGAAATGACGCAAGCTCTGGTGCTTTAAACTGTCATCAAAAGCCGAAGTGATAAGATATATAAATCAAAACATTAAAGAATACATTATGTGTGTATATATATATATATATATGAACATATATATATTCATTTTGCTATACTCTATTTATTCTTTCCTTTGTAAAAAACATCCTTTTGGTTTATTTCAATTCGCAAAGGCATTAATACATACCTGGTATATAGCTACTTATACACTTGAGCTTGCATCCCAATGAGTGAAATTTTGTACAAAGTTTCTAATTCGACTAACAATAGAAATACTTCCAACATACATACACATATTTTTAACATACCTCCATGTTGTTTGAAGTATGTGCGTGTACTTCTAGAATGGCAGGAACAGAGAGCAGATTTACTAAGTTGTCATCAATATTCCTCAAGTCCCCACCAATCATAAGAGGAGATTTTGCCATCGCAAACAAAGTTAGCTGTCAAAAGTAGTGGAATATAATTAAATACCCACATGCACATGTCTGCTTTTATTCAATCGTAATTGAATGGTCAATGATGAAAATATAATTTAGAGCAAAACCTGAGTTCTTTGCTCTACAGGTGAAAGTTTGCAATCCCGATATGGACCATGGTTCACGTCTACAAAGTAAAATAGTAAGGGGCAGTGTCAAGATTATATGACACCCTCTAGTACACACACATATCAAACATTCTACGTACTTTAGCATAGCATTACAGTTTACAAAAAGCTTTTGGTCATTTTCAGCAAAATTGTAGCCTATTTACATTGGATTGTTTCATACTAGTGAAGCCTTATATAGGGTAACCAAGTCAATTATATATTTGACGCATTGGCCATTAATTCCATACAAAAGTCTTTCAATAGTAGTATTTATCTAAGTTACCTTTCAATTAAAACATGGCTCAATCCACATTATAATCTCTCTATGTACACACATTATAATCTCTCTATGTACACACATTTATAGTATTGTAGTATATAGAGCAAGTGAGAGTCCCACATCACTTATGCTCATTTTTCTTCAAAAGCAAACCAGGTTCTGGTTACTGGTTTGCCCAGCCGGGCCTACCCCAGAATATTCTGGTTAGATCCCTTGTCAGCTTGCACTCTTTCCAGACCGGTTTTGGCCAATAAACTATAAAAAGCCTCTGATTGGCCAATACCCTTAATTGAGATTTGACTCTGTTTAACACTTTGTGTTGCTTGATTCTAACACAGTAATAGGTCGATTGACGATATTGAAGTATATGGAAAACATTTATTGATCATTGCGAAATTTGATTCTTCGTTAATTATTCGTTGTAAAATATAAAATTTAATTCATTTTATTTTGTAGTGAATATCGGTAAAGCGATTTTCAATAACCCATAACTTGTCTATAAAAGAAGTTATACTTGAAAATTTTTAATATTTTATGTTAGAATCTTAAGTTTTGATGAAGAGTAAAATATGAAAGAACAAGTTAAACACTTAGAAAAAATTAGGTTAATATAGAACCACAAGTAAGAGTACAACCGGATGTGGATTTACTTCCGGATGGAATAGGACTAGCGCTCGCGGATGAATGACTCATCCCCCAGCGGAAGCAATTAATTCACTAAGTCACAACTCAGTCTAGAAACATTAGAAGTATAAAATCCTTGAGACTAAGTTAGAACACAACCGGATGCAGAAATGCTTCCGGATGATAAGTGACTAGCGCTGCCTGTTGGATTAGGCAACACCGAGCGTCAGTGAATATAACTCTAAGTCATAACTAAAGTCTAGTAGAAGTACTTCCGGATGTGGAATTGCTTCCGGAAGTAAGAGAGCTTCCTTAGACAAAATGAACTCCCACTGCATGTGACTATGTGTTAATATTGCTAGACTAACGTTCAAGTGCAGCACTGAGTGATGTTGCTTTCGGATGTGGATTTGCTTCCGGTAGCAATCATAATGTCAGAGCGTACAGCAGTGCAGTGTCAGAGAGCTTTTTGGCAGAGCAGAGTTGTCAGAGTTGCTTTTCAGAGATAAAGCAAGTCAACCCTGCTGAGCATTAATGGAGCATTAATGAGCAACGGTAACATGGGAATAACGGCTACATTCCAACGGCATTGTTACCTACCAAGAGTGAGAATACTTGAAGACACTATATAAAGAAACTCATCTTCATTTATGAAGATAACTTGGAGAAATCACAGAAATCTAGAGAGAGAAACTGAGAATACTCTTCAAGCATTCAAAGCTGCCCAGAAAAGCAAGAGAGCACTTAATACATTGAGAGTTCTATTCATTTATTCATCTTGTACTCTTTGTAGTTAAGTCTCTTCGTTTATTGAGAGCATTCATTGTACTTAAGTGTGTAACATTATTTGTTCTTAGAGAGAACTAAGTTTAGAAAATCCTTTATTTGAAAGGTTGAACCCTTACAGGTTGTAAGGGGGAGTAAGTCTGTAAGGTTGCAAGTGAACCTGGTGTAAAACTTGTGGTTGTAAGGTTGCAAGTGATCCCGTGTTAAAACTTGCGGTTGTAAAGGTTCCAGGTGAACCCGTTTGTAAAACCTGGGGTTAGTGGAACTTAATCTGGGTGATTGAGAACTGGACGTAGCTCAAGAGTTAGACCGAACCAGTATAAAACCTTGTGCGTTTTTATTGTCTGTTTTTATTTGGTAGCACAATTCACCCCCCCCTCTTGTGCATCCTCACTTTCATTTGGTATCAGAGCGAGGTCTTTCTGACTTGATTCCAACGAATATAGAAAGAGAAGATCCAGTGATGGATGCAAATCATCATTCATTGCCCGATGTTGCTATTCAGCCAAACAAGCCTCCTGGCTTTGATGGCTACAACTATCCCTTCTGGAAGTTCAGAATGGAGACCTACATCAAGTCCAGCGGCATTCGCCTCTGGGATGTGATTGAGCATGGTAACCAAGTCCCTCTAAATGATGAAGGTTTTGCGAAGGCTCGATTCAGATTCACCAACGAGGACTATGCTCTAGTGGAGCTAAACTACAGGGCCATGCACTACATTTAATGTGCCCTGAGTCATAAGGAGCTCCACAGGATCAGCCACCACAAAACAGCAAAGGATATGTGGGAGGCTCTTGAGGCTGCTCATTCTGGAACCAAGGGAGTAAAGTCCAGACACGTCGAGATGCTGGTTGAGGAGTTTCACAAATTTGCTATGCTTAGCCCAACTGAGCCAATCAGAGAGCTGGAGCTCAGATTCACCCATCTTATTAACAACTTGGCCTCTCTGGGAAAGGACATTCCTGAGGAGGAACAAGTCAGCAAGATTCTAAAAGTATTAAAGGGTGACTGGATCACCAAAGTTACCATCCTGCAGGAAGTCCAGGGAGAATTAACCAGCTCTATCACTGCCTTGTTTGGTTCTTTGGCTGAGTATGAACCAACCCTGTTGGCTCAGAGAGCTCCTCAAGCTACTACTAAAGCCAAGAACCTTGCTCTTGTTGCTCCCAGCAAGGATAGGAATGATGATGATGATGAGGATGATGAGGAGGACATAGATGATGAGGAGATGGCTATGATGGTAAGAAAATTCAGAAAGTTCTTCAGAAAGAAAGGAGGCTTTCAGAAAGAAGAATCTAGCCACAAGAAGGATTATAAGAAGGAAAGGACCCCGGTGTGTGTAACATACTGTTACTAATTCCCTAATTAACCTGTGACATCTCTTTTAATTCAATAATCTCTTTCCTAACTATGATAGAAAAAGGAATTCCAATAATATCAATATCGCTATCATAGTTAGAAAACGAATATCCTAATGATTAAAATATTATCCATGATCGAAAAGAATAAACTAATACAACACAGCTGCTATCATGGATAATTCATTGATAACCATGTTAGAAAGGATTTGTCTAACATGGTTAATAAACAAAACTAGTTGATATTAAACAATAAATAGATATATACATGCGGAAACGAATGCAGGCCTATATAAATTGGCAATATACAATTCTAAATAACCTATATCACCTTCACTACCTAATTTCCCTTTCCTAAAACTTGCGCATGTGCATGAATACCTGCAAAAATGTCAGTAATCGTGGGATGAGACAATTTGTCCCAGTAATCACTGCTTAACTCACAATAACAGTGAGATGTGTGGTAGTGAGGGCGTCTAAAGGGTACCACAGATATAAAAACCAGAATATAATATATATATATATATAAAGGTTTCTTCCATGCTCACTCAAGTCCAACAATTATATCCAAACCAAATCAATTCATCATCTCCATATTCCAATCAACTAATACTACCACATCAACCCTCACACTCACCTAAAGATGCATTGTGCCATCACGGTGCATTCAAGCATCTATTCTTCACTATATGATTTGACATTGTGTCCCTCTCCATAATGAGGGGACAATTTCCCTCTCTGGCAATCTCCAGAGAGGGAACCCCAATTCTGTTTCCATTACAGAACGGGAACAGTTGGGCTCTCCAGTGCCAAACAATCGTAGGTCACTTTCTCTCAATAAGTTGACCTATGATCCCCGGTCTAATCAATCCGAAAAGGATCACCAGTACAAATAACTGTCGATTGGCCAATCGACAGTTATCATCGCGCGATGGTACATAATTATATCAGTGTCATGCAATCCTCACAATAACCCTATCAAATCTCATCCACAATCTCAACATTTCCATCACAATTCTCTTCAATATCATAATGTCATTCATGACTATTCAATTCATTCCCTCAACCTAACCATCCACAATATCAAACTCATCATCTCATTCTCATTCCATTCTCAATTCTCTCAAAAGCACAGTCATAATTCAGTACCTATATATCTATCACACTATCCAAGAACTACCACCACAACCAACCAAGATAATATAATATCTGTATATGTATACAAAATGTTGCACAGTCCTTTATACGAAAATAATCCAGTTTGAAAGGCACCCAATAGCCTATTTTATATGAAAATAACTTTTCAAAGATAATATATATATGAAGGGTGAGAAAGGATTTTAAGAAAATCCCAACTAACGTCACTCTCATTGTTATAGCAAGGTTAAGTGTGATTACCTGTCGCCCTTTAGCATTCCACTTCCTTTCCTTACCGTTTCCTTGTAGATTTTCCTTCAAGTATCATCACCACTATGTACTCCTATAATGATGATACAATTGATAAATCAATATCTTTTCCACATCCTAATAATAATTTAACGTCTCTCTCTCGGTTCTAACGTTACTACCCATTCCCCTTACTTACATTCAATTTTTAATCAAATCATTTCAACTCAATCAATACAATCCACTTCTATCAAAATGATTTACATCAACAACTAACTATGCTTTCTTGCAATACAACATTCTATACACATATATTAAACTTTTCGCAACCACCAAGTCATTTCATTTTAGAAATCAAATAAACAATAACAATGATCATCAACCATAAAATAGAAGAGAAACAATCCACATTCCCTCTGACATAAAGAACCACATTTCCAAGGAAATTGTAGTTATACCGAATTTTATCTTACCTTCATCGAAATCCTAATCATGTTAAGGCAATTCCCTTAAAATATAATCCGTTACTTAAACATAGCCCAAACAAAACCGGTACTCAATTTGAACCATCACCCTGATTCCTTCCTAGCTAGTCCAACAGTTTATAGCATTCTCATTTCAATAAAACTTCGCGCAATTAATTTATTTTGGTCCTCGTATCAACTTAGAAATTTTGCAGAAAAGGTACAGAATTTGGCATTAACAAATGCATCCAACAATCATTAATGTTTTCATATGATTAAGGCTATTCTTTAAAATTCTGACGTGTAGAAACTACCCAAGCATTTATTTTCTCTTAACAAAATCACCTACATGTAATATCGAGTTTCCACATCAGTGAATTATTGAACCACAATGACTAAGTTTAAATTTGCATAATGATGTTCATTGTAGCAAACATGCATCAAATTTCCTAACTAATGCATAGCCCATTCTATTTCAGCCACCATCAAGCTAGAAAACAAATCACATTAAACTTTACATTTCACCAAGGACAAACCAAACACATAACTCTGGAATCTTCCGCCCTCCTATGCAATAAAACAATTATCAGACTTTTATAGTAACCCAATCATCAGCATTAACCAGAAACTAAGGAAAGAACACAAAACTTCAACCAAAATAAGACACTACTTCTCATAGTGTATAAACATCAAAATCAGAGAAAGGTTATAGTTTTCAACCAAATCCCAACATGAATATTCATCAACAATTTCTATCTTCCACTTAATATGATTAAATTGCATTTTCGGAGTACTTCCATCACAAGAATTCATTCAGCCATAATCAGATTAGAAAACCCAAAAACCTTCATACCACAATATGTACTAACAATAATATTTACTACCAATGTACATGCCTTCCAGTAGCATTCCAAACAAAGGGAGAAGAAATTTCTCAGAAAACCGTCATATATAAGTGATATTTGAAACATTGAAACCTTCTAACTTTCAAGAAACTAAATCCAAACTCAAATCATCATTTCATTAAATAAATTGAGGAATAATACCAATAGTAAACAAGAGTTGAAGGAAGAAAACAGGAAAAGATGAAACTTAAATCATATATTAAACATGCAAGAAAACAAATCATTAATCTACTTTCATTTAACATACTAAAGTCACAAATGAAACACTGCACACGCATACACACCAGGAAATAATCATCAACAAAGCAGAAAGAAGATTTTTGAACCCAAAATCCCCTTAAACACATCAGATTAAAAATGCCTAAAAGTTAGGGTTTTCTACAAACTTCATAAAACCATAATCAATCATTTCAATCCGCTTTTTAGCATCTTTAATTTCATATTGGACTCTGTTTTTGTTTAATTAGAAGACCCAAAAATTTGAAACTCAATTCGGACTCCCTCTCATTGGCACCAGAAACGAAGAAAAGGATAGAAAATCAAAGAAGAAAACTCACATAATGAAGCTCGAGCTCGTAGGACGGAATGGCAGCCACCACCGCCGTGTATCACCGTCGAGCCTCGTCAGAAATGGCCGAATGAAGTCGACTGAACGGATGAGGTAAGGAAGAATAAAGTGAAGACCAGAACTTTGGTTTAGAGGAAACAAAAAGGAAAACAAGGAAAGAATTCACTTGAACTCGAAAACACACTTGCTTGTGGCGATTTAGGCTGTCGCTGTCGTGTTGTCTGCCGGAAGGATGAAGAACCCGACGGAGGAAGGGTGGAAGAATGAGAAGCGAAGGGGAAGAAGGGTTTGAAGGAAGTGAAGATACCCTTAGGCGGCCGACGCCGTCGTGCGCCGCCGTGTACCGCCTGGACGGCGAGCACGCAGGGGGAGGAAGGGAGGAGCGAATCCGAAGGCAGAGGGGGAGGGATCGGCGGCTAGGGTAGAGAAGTGAAGAGGAAGAAGGAAGGAGGTGAATATATATATATACTTTAGGGAAAATTACACTTAACTACCCTAATGTTTATTCTTAATTATATTTTTAGCCCAAAAGTTTATATATATTATTGTTTCCATTTCTTTCCTTCATAACATTTTTCTAGATTTCAAAATAATTTCTATAGTAGTTCCTAACTCTAAATGACTCATTTAACTATATTTCCTTAAATTCTAAGGTAAATAAAATTTAATATTCATAATTCGTCAAAAATATCATAAAATTCCTCTCAAAACCTTTAAATTTTCTAATTAACATCTCATTACTTTCTCATTATCCTTAAATTGAAAATTGGGATGTTACAGTGTGCTTCGAGTGTAAGAAGTCTGGTCATTTCAAGGCTGAGTGCCCAAGCCTTCAGAGAGCCAAAGGGAAGGACAAAAGGAAAGCCTTTGTGTCCTCAATCTGGGTGAATAGTTCTGATGAGGAAGCTAGTGATGAGGAAGAGGTTGCTAACCTCTGTCTTGTTGCGAGAAAAGATGGAGAGGAGGCATCCTCAGACTTTGATTCCATCCATGGCGATGAGGTAACTCTTCCTGAACTCCAAGAAGCCTATAATGATGTTCATAGAGAATTTTTCGCTTATGTAAGGCTTATAAAGTGTTGAGAATTAAAAAGGAATCACTTGAGTCCAAGGTGGACTCACTAAGTGAAGAGCTAGCGGAAGCCAAAACGCTTCCGGTAGCAGATGGCAAGGGAGATCCCCAAGCGGAACCCTCAACATCAGAGAGCTGCCCTAACTGCAGCAAGATCTCTATTGAAAGGGATAGATTGCAAAATGCCCTGCAAAAGTTCACTAATGGATCTGAAATGTTAAATATTATCTTAATGAACCAAAGGGCATATAGGGATAAGACTGGATTAGGCTACAAGCCCAAAGGGAAAAAGTGGGTGGAACCAAAAGTGAAGCCTTACTTAAAATTTTTCCATAAAGCCACTGATCACAGCTCCACACCTTTCAGCTTCTGCAATTATTGTAATAGGAAGGGACACTCCACGTCCACCTGCAATGCTAGGAAGCATGGAGCTAATAGCTCTTATAAGTGGGTTCCAAAAGGAACCAAGACAACAAAGGATCCTCCTCCAAGAAAAGAAACTAAGGGAGGACAAGGATCCAGAACTTGGAAACACTTTCCAAGAGAAGTCCAACAGCCTAGAGCCCACACAAGGCCAAAGGCACAAGTTAATCACAAGCCCAAGGTCAAGGTCAACACTGGACCGAGGGCTATGGAAACTAATGATAGAGGACCCAATAAAGGTTGGGTACCTAAGCTTGTCTAATCCTTGCAGGTCTGTCTCAAAGCATCCAAGAATAGAAAATGGTACATTGATAGCGGATGCTCGAGACATATGACTGGTGACCGAGACAAGTTCAAATCCTTGGTGATCAAAGATGGAGCCAAAGTGAGCTTTGGAGGAAATCAAAGCGGAAAGATCACTGGGGTTGGAGAAGTTGGACCTATTAAAGATGTCTATCTGGTGGATGGTCTCTGCCACAACCTGCTGAGCGTGAGCCAGAGCACTGACAAAGGAAACTGGGTAATTTTTGATTCACATGAGTGCATGATAATAGACAAGCATGATCTAAATCTAGACAAGGCCAATCTAAAATGCAAACTTAAGGCAAGTAGGAATGGAAACCTATACACCCTAGATTTATGTCAACAACTAGATGAAAAATGTTTAATATCTAGTGATGAAAATAGTTGGCTTTGGCATAAACGGCTAGCACATGTTAACTTCACACAACTTGATATGCTTATTAAGAAGGAGCTAGCTATAGGGATTCCATCCTTTAAAGTTAAGCATGATGTTATTTGTGAATCCTGCCAAAGAGGAAAGCAAACAAAATCCTCGTTTAAAACCAAGAAGAGAGTCTCCACCAGCAGGCCCTTGGAACTAATCCACATAGATTTGGTTGGGCCAGCGAGAGTGAAGAGCTTGGGTGGAAACCTGTATGCTTTAGTTGTGGTGGATGACTATTCTAGGTTCACTTGGACAATGTTTCTTGCCTCCAAGCAAGATGCTTTTGATGCCTTTGTTGGCCTGAAACCTGTAAAGAAAGCTTTGTATGGCCTGAAACAAGCTCCTCGAGCTTGGTATGAGAGACTCAGCAGCTTTTTGCTGGGAAAGGGTTTCTCAAGAGGCAAACTAGATAATACACTGTTTATTTTGCATAAAGATAGAAACATGTTAATTGTCCAGATTTATGTTGATGATATTATCTTTGGGGCAACTAACGAGAAACTCTGTGAAGAGTTTTCTAAGACTATGCAGGGAGAATTTGAGATGTCAATGATGGGAGAACTAACGTTCTTCCTAGGCCTGCAAATCAAGCAAAAGAAAGAAGACATCTTCATCTCCCAAACTAAGTATTGCCGTGAGCTCCTCAAGAAGTTTGGGATGGATGAGTGCAAGGAGTATGACACTCCCATGAGCACCACTGCCGCACTCGATGCTGATGTAAAGGGAAGTTCAGTCAGCCTGCCTATGTACAGGGGAATGATAGGTTCCTTGCTGTACTTAACGGCTAGCAGACCTGATATACAATTTAGTGTAGGTATGTGTGCTAGATTTCAAGCCAACCCCAAGGAATCACATCTAACTTGTGTTAAGCGTATTTTAAGATACCTTGAGGGAACTCAAGAACTTGGTCTCTGGTATCCCAGAGGTAACCAAGAGTTCTTGTGGGCTTATTCTGATGCTGACCATGCAGGTTATAAGACTGATAGAAAGAGCACCAGTGGACAATGTGCCTTCCTTGGAGGTTGCCTGGTCTCTTGGGCTAGCAAGAAGCAAACCTGCGTGTCTTTATCATCCACAGAGGCAGAGTATATTGCTGCTGCAAGCTGTTGTGCACAAGTGTTGTGGCTGAAGAACCAACTGAGGGATCTTGGCCTGGAGTTTCCTGAGGCTCCCATTCTCTGTGATAACACAAGCACCATCAGCCTTGCCAAGAATCCTGTTCAGCACACAAGAACAAAACACATTGACGTAAGGCATCACTTCATCAAAGATCATGTTCAGAAGAAGGATGTCAAGGGGCAGTTTGTTCCCACTCAGCATCAGATTGCGGATATCTTTACCAAGCCTCTGGGGGTAGATCAATTTACCTTTATAAGAGGTGATTTGGGAATGGTAAACCCAAATGAAGTTTAATCTTCAAAATAAACCTGTGTTTAATTGATTAAAACCTGCAACTGTACTAACTTAGGCATCGGAGTGCCAATCTTTAGTTTTGCAGGTCCCCAATGTTAAATCTTAAGTAAGTCCAACCGGAAGCAAATCCTCTTCCGGATGCTCTTTTGCTACCGCTTGGGTAAAAGACACGTCACTTCACCAAACGTTCCATCTTCCTCCACAGGAAGTTGTGCCCCCTCTGACAGTGTGAAGAGACACGTGTTAAAAAGGTGCGCTGTTCCAACTTAATGTTTACGTTTTCCGATGAACAAGCGCATGTTTTCAATGTAGAGTCATTATGTCCATCACATCGGTTACTACATGCATAAATAGGCATCAACACTCATTTTCACATGTTACACAAATCTCGTACCACCAAATTCTCTGAACTTGTTCATCATCTTCATCGCACATTCATCCTGTTCATCATCTTGTTCTTCATCTTCTTCTTCTTCTTCTTCTTCTTCATTTCTGGACATTGTGCATTTCATCTCATACATACCATTCATTCCACTCAAACCTTAAACCACCACACAAAATGGCCGGCTCTCATGAATCAAACCCCAAAACTCAAATAGCCACCTCTTCGAAGAAGTCCAAATCTAAGAAATCTGGGCAACATGTTCATCAATCTGGGAAATCTGGGCAACATGTTCATCACTCTGGGAAATCTGGGAAAAAGCATAAGAGGGTCAGTTGTAGCGAAGAACATTCATCCAAGCGCCAGTGGGTTGAGGATGATCCTTCTGTGTACAAGGATGGGCCGCTAGAAGCTGTTTCTTCTAAGTTTGAAAAGACAAAACCCTACTTCACCAATGGAATCTATGTTGATATGAAGAAGGTTGAAGAACTGGGCTTTGGTCATTTAAAGGACAGCCTTTCAACAGAATGTGATGTACAAGGATGGGCCGCTAGAAGCTGCCTGATCCCTTGATGGCTCCTTTTCGTGCTGAATGTGATGTAGCCTTTCAATAGCAAGAGCAGAGGATCCAGGGCTTGGAGGATCGCCTAGGACGGGTCGAGGCCAAGTTAGACCTTATAATTAACCACTTCCAGATCCCTCAACCTCACCCCAACTTACCACCACCTCCTCCTCCTAACCCACCTCAACCACCTCCACAGAATGACCCTCACAATCCACCTCCACCTTCGCCACAAAATAACCCAGACACTCAAAACTCCCCTCACAACACCCCTCATAACTCACCCTCACCTCACAACTCCCCTAACCACTCCGACACATCCAATCCTCAAAACTCTCCCAACCACTTACAATCCACCAACCAAATCTATCCCAACCTTAGCTCCTTCACTTCCATTCCCAACGCGGAGACCCGTGGGTTCTTCACTTCCATTCACCCCTTCAGTTCCATATACCTGAGAGATATACCTTCCCACCTTCAGAGAATACCTGAGAGAAATATCTCTTCCTCTCCCTATTCACCTACCTTCCCCTATCCTGACCTATTCTCAGAATCAAATCCGTTCTGGTTCCCAAGCCCCACTCCTTCACCTGAAAACTCACCCTCTTCCTCACCTGAGATCTCACCACCCACAAAATTTGGCCCTGAACCTCCACCCTCCACTTCACCCAATCCTTCCTCCCTGGCCCTCGCCCTTCTTGTTGATGCCAAAAGGGGGAAAGAAATCCTAACTCAACCCTCCTTATGGCTAGATGAGGATATTGCTGCTGCACTCCGCCGAGCCAATGATCTGAAGAGATTGGGAAGAGCTGAACGTCTTATTCGTGGGGAAGCCATAAGGTTCATGCAACAGCAGCGCCTTGACAACCAGAGGTCAAAATGGGAAATGGTATTGGTTGATCAGCCTGATGAGGTTCCACAGCCTGAGCCTGAGCCTGAGCCTGAGTCATCTTCTGAGCCGCCTCCCTATGTGCCTGCCCAGAACATACTTGAAGAAATTCTGATGAAGTATGGGTTAAAGAGGACAGTCAATCCACCTACTGTGATAGCCACTCCAATCCCTCCTTCTGAGCCAACCTCTGAACCTCCTCCTCCTCCAGTAGTCAAGTTCAGCAGATCAAGGAAGAAGTCCTTTGCCAAAAAGGGTGCTGGTACTTCTGAGCCTACTGTGAGTGAAGAAGAGGTTTCAGTTGATCACACTGAGGAAGCATCTGAGACTCAGTTGAAATGTGTGGCTGTCACCCAAGAGGGGGGGGGTGAATTGGGTGAGGGAATAAAACCTTAAAACTCTTTTTCGAAAGACTGCTTGTGCTCGGTGATGATGATAATAAATAATGCTATGCACAAGTCAGTATGTTATGTGATGCATAGTAGAATGATTAAATATAAATTTATGCACACACAAATTTATCCTGGTTCGGTCACCCAGACCTACATCCAGTCCCCAGGCTACACCTGAGATTTCCAATCCACTATTCTTGTTTAAACCGGGCACAAGAGAAGCCTTTACACTTTAGGTTTTACGAACACGGGTTCACCTAACAACCCACAGGTTTTACAACGGGTTCACCTGCAAACCTAACCGCAAGTTTTACGGGATCACTTGCAACCTTTACAACTGCAAGTTTTGCGGGCTCACTTGCAACCTATACAGCTCCCCCTCACACCTAGAAGGGTTCAGTCTTTACAGACAATGATTTAACAATGATTACAATACTGTTCTTCAAGCAACAAGCTTTAGAACAGGTTTGATAGGATGTTCACTCTATGAACTGATTGTGCTAAACACTTAAGCTCAACTAAGTGGGTTCACTCAATGAACAGATTATGTTACTCACTTAGGTACAATAATTGCTCTCAACAAATTCTCTCTAAGAATATTACAACTTAAGATCAGAGAGTAGAAAGATATTTCAGATAGTAGGCTTGAGCTTCTTCATTCTATTTCTCTTGCTTATCAAAACTCCTCAAGCTCTCTCTTCTCTAGCTCCCTTTTTTTTTAAGCTCTCCTCTTCAGAAATGAAGAACATCTCCTTTTATACCAGCCTCTGATTATCCAACCGTTGGAGAGGCAATAAGGCCGTTTGAATATAGCCGTTGGGGCCTTGTTTACGTTGTCCCCATTAATGCACAGCAGGGTTGACTTTGCTTTATCTGAAAAGGTGCTCTGACCACCTGTTCTGTCAACACTGTTCTGACAACACTGTTCTGGCAAAAGTCGTTTTGACATCTATATACTGTACGGTCTGACTCTTGCTTGTTGTCAGATGAGGACTTCGTTCCTCAAGCATAAGTCCAGGATGCTAAGAGACTTACTATCGGAAGCTCTCTTGCTATCTGAAGTGAAGCTCGTGGACTCTAACATTCTGCTTGCTATCACATAGAGGAACTTCGTCTTCCAAGCACTTGTTCATGAATGATAAGAGCGCTTTGCTATTGGATGCTCTCTTGCTATCAGAAGCTTTCTTATGGACTCTGACTCTTGTGGGTAGTATGAGCTTTGACAGCTTGAATGAATCTTCAGATTATGTTCTCCTTATCTCTCATACTCCTCATGCTTGGTAGGTAACAATGTTGTTTGAATATCTGTTAACCTCTTGTTACCGTTGGGAAGTACATCTTCTTAAACGCTCCAATAAAGCTTAGCAGGGTTGACTTGCTTTATCTCTGAAAAGTAGTCCTTACACCTCTGCCCTGATGAAAGCAATCTGACTTCTGTGTATGTGGCGTTTATTCTTGTACTCTTGCTGACGGATGATCATCATTCATCCGGAAGTGGCAATCAAGTGTTAATCTCTGAATCCCAATGCCAAGAGTCTTTCCATCCGGAAGCTCATTTGCATCCGGAAGTGTGACTAAGTTCTGCACATACTGGTTAGTCCAACATAGCAATATATATAATCAAATATAGTAAGAACTATACATGCTGTGGGAAGCTTGTTTGCTATGGGGAGTAGTCTTACTTAGACTATGTTCTGACTTAGTGTATTGTATACTTTGAACGTTAGTCCTCTTAGTCTATGATGTATCCGGAAGCACTCCTACATCCGGAAGTAAAACTACTGGATGAAAGATTTTGTTCACTATTACCCACTCTCGCTCAGTGTTCTTCAATCCAACAGTCAGCGCTAGTCACTACGCTATCGGATGCACTTTCACTTGACGAGGTAGACTTACTGACGCTTAGGGTTATATCTATTCTATCAGTCTGCGCCAGTCTAAGTCTAACAGGAAGCATTTTTACTTGACGAAGTGAACTTACTGACGCTTGGGGTGATATCTATCTTATCAGTCTGCGTCAGTCTAAGTCTAACAGGAAGCATTTTTACTTGACGAAGTGAACTTACTGACGCTTGGGGTGATATCTATCTTATCAGTCTGCGTCAGTCTAAGTTTAACATGAAGCAACTTCACTTCCGGTTGAATCATAGCTTAGTCTTAGGTTTTGTATAGCTAATGCTCATGGACTAAGTTAATTCCCTAGTGAGTTACTCGCTGCCGCTGGGGGATAAATCATTAATCCGCGTGCGCGAGTCCTAGTCTATCCGGAAGTGATTCCGCATCCGGTTGTGACTTAACTTAGGATTCTAACCATGTCATCTAATCCTTCCTAAGTGTTGATTATGTTCTCTTAAGTACTAGACCATATCACACCTTAGTCACCATCAAAACTTAAGATTCTAACATCAGTCATCCACCCAAGCACCATATGTTCCTCCACTACCAATGGAAGTCAAGATAGAGGTGGGAGATATGACTGCGGATGAGTTTGAGAGATATGGCTGGACTGATCGGATCACTTTTGGCCAGCTTGCCTGTCTCGATACTGAAAGGGCAAATGTCAAGCATCCCCTTGTGAAAGGTAAAGGCAAAGGAAAAGGGAAAGGAAAGGCAAGGGAAGTTGAGGACCCCAACTACCCTGTATGGAATGTAAAGATCAAGGCTGTCCATTATCCCAATGGAGTATCCATCCCCATCTCAGATTCATCAGAGTTTTTTGGGATCACTGAAGTTGAAGATCTAAAGAGGGCTGTTGAAGAATCCCTCGAGTCAGAAAGGCTGAGAAGAGAAAGAGCCGAGGCAGACCTTCAAGACATGCTTGCTCAGATTGCTCAGAGTGCAAAGGATGCTCAGTTGGCTAAGATGCAAGAGGAGTGTGATCAGAGACAGTTGGAGAGGGAGAGGAAAAAGAGACATCAACTTTGAACCCAAACACCCCCATGCATTTAACTTAGAATTTTTTTTCCTTTTCATATTTTCTCATGCATAGTTATATGCTTACTTGTAAATCTGATTGTATTTATATTCTTCTTATCTTGTAAATGATTTACGTATAATTAATGAAGTTTGCCTTTGAGTTCATCTGTGCCTTTTATTTGATTAATTCCTTAATATGAACTTAATTAGATAACTTAGTTTGTCATCATCAAAAAGGGGGAGAATGTTAGAATCTTAAGTTTTGATGAAGAGTAAAATATGAAAGAACAAGTTAAACACTTAGAAAAAATTAGGTTAATATAGAACCACAAGTAAGAGTACAACCGGATGTGGATTTACTTCCAGATGGAATAGGACTAGCGCTCGCGGATGAATGACTCATCCCCCAGTGGAAGCAAATAATTCACTAAGTCACAACTCAGTCTAGAAACATTAGAAGTATAAAATCCTTTAGACTAAGTTAGAACACAACCGAATGCAGAAATGCTTCCGGATGATAAGTGAAAGATTTTGTTCACTATTACCCACTCTCGCTCAGTGTTCTTCAATCCAACAGTCAGCGCTAGTCACTACGCTATCGGATGCACTTTCACTTGACGAGGTAGACTTACTGACGCTTAGGGTTATATCTATTCTATCAGTCTGCGCCAGTCTAAGTCTAACAGGAAGCATTTTTACTTGACGAAGTGAACTTACTGACGCTTGGGGTGATATCTATCTTATCAGTCTGCGTCAGTCTAAGTCTAACAGGAAGCATTTTTACTTGACGAAGTGAACTTACTGACGCTTGGGGTGATATCTATCTTATCAGTCTGCGTCAGTCTAAGTTTAACATGAAGCAACTTCACTTCCGGTTGAATCATAAGTTTAACTTAGGATTCTAACCATGTCATCTAATCCTTCCTAAGTGTTGATTATGTTCTCTTAAGTACTAGACCATATCACACCTTAGTCACCATCAAAACTTAAGATTCTAACATTCTCCCCCTTTTTGATGATGACAAACCCATAGATGACTAGAGAACATAATTAAACTTAGATCACTCCCAGAGCTATATTTCTTTCCCCAGTTCTCTCCCCAGATATCTAGACATCTTATCTTATCTCTCAGCTCTAGACATCTCATGTCTCATCTCTAGCTAGACATCTTATATCTCATCTCATGTCTCATATCTCATGTCTCATCTCTAGACATCTCATGTCTCATCTCTCTCCCCCTTTTGGCTTCATCAAAATTCAACAAGTGCAAGCTAGCCTTAGGGATGGGGATACTTCTATCGTCCTCCTAGGAATAGGCTTTCTACCTAATATTTCTCCCTATTTATCGTTAATAAAGATTTGTTCTAGACTATTCAATACAAAGTACGAGAATTAACAAGGGGCAACAATAATGATTCATGATCCTAAATGATTGTATTCTCCCTAAACATTATGTAGGATAGCTAAACAGTGTGAGACAAAAGGAAGAAAATATTGATTCAGTATTCTAAGTGACTCCCTAACCATTATGCAAGATAACAGAACATGTTTTGCAAGGATTAAGTCTAGATCAAAACATACAAAAACAGTTCTTTTTTTGAAGGTGAAAATTCTTTTCAAATATAAAAAGACATCAAAAGTAATTTTGACCCTCTCGAAATGATTAACATGATATCAAAAAAATTTTGGTGCGTTTAAAATGATGATTATGATATCAAATGAAAATTTGTGATTTTAAATTCGTGATACCAAATGAAATCAAATGAAATATGTGAGTTTGAACTTGTGATATCAAATGAAATGATTGAATGCCAAGTGAAATTTGTGATACCATATGAAATGAAACCAAATCAAATGAATTTTGTGAGTTTAAAATGCCAAAAGTAATTTCCAAACAAATTGCATCACAGTATCTCAAGAGTTTATTATCGATGACAGCATGTAACTCTCTATTTTCAAGGGATCATTATCAAGTAATGTTCATCTACTTCTTTTCTATATTAAGATTAATCATCACAAGATCAAGAAAAGAAGCATATAAGAGAGGTATGTTATCAATTACTTTCCAGCGTGTCATATAAAGGATACAGATGTGTGAGCTGGGATGATTTTCTAAGACAGTGAATGATTTTGAAGTCAATGCAGACTGAGAAAAACATCCTAAATTGACATCCTTACCAATGCCATGTATGCATCATATATAAGAGATGGTAAGGTGTAGATGTTACCACAGATGAGGAATCCTCATACTCTATTAGACTCATGAATCTGAATCATACGCAGATAAGCATGCTTCCTGACATCTTCAAGAGGTGTGCTATCTCAAGTGGAAACCCCTAGCGCAAGTGCTTTGATGATTCGCTTCGGCAAGCTGAGCTACAACCACAAGCAGACATGACTGGGCAGTCACTCTACTCTTCCCATGGTTCAATAGTTGGCCTGCTATCGAAGGCGCTGATTGTTGCGAAAGCAACTTTGCTCAAACTTGATGATTGGTCCTGCATGTGCTTGAGGAAACAATTGCTTCCTGATGGTCAGTGAAAGAACTTAAGATTTAACATTGGAGACCATCCTCAGGACATTCAAGTCAATCTGTGTTAATCAGCACAAGTTAATAATTTTAAGAAATCATGCTTGCTAATTGGTTTTAAGAAAATATGAGCAATGATTATGTGAAAACTAATTTTGAAATTGTCTACACGTTCACATAGTTTCACTATCAAGACATGAACTCTATTTATACTCTCATAGATAAATATCAATGTGATAGTACAGCGAGTATCAAACAGGTGGCATATTTTCAGAGTTTCATAAGCAAGTATAGTTCAATAAATATGCCTCAAGGATGTTCATGTTAGATCATGAAGACACGTGAATTATTAACACAATGAAAGTTTGAAAAATCTTTATCCTCACAAAAATGAAATACTGGAAATCTTCATGCTCACAGAATAGTTTGATTTTAAGACTAAATCCGGTTTACAAAAACAACCAAATTTCAGCATATGATCATGAGAATAATTTCCAAATATTAGCTCAAGTTCTTCTAGATATGCTCAGTGTGGTCTCATTGTTCTTAGGATATCAACAAGCTTGAAATTAATACAGATTATAGCATGCTTGTGATACTATGCCATGTTTTACAGATCTAGCAGAGTTTAATTCAAGGCATTTCCTAAGATTTCTAATGCATGTCAGACAAGAGAGAGACTATCCATTAAATTTCACAACAGAATGTGTAAGGGATAGAAATGCTCATGTGTGTTGGCGAGAATTTCTCAGGTTTTGTATAGCCATTCCACACATCTTGATAAGGGGCATTTTCGTTGCCATTCTCTCTTGGTTAGTCTCATTGTTCAAGCTTCAATAATCTGTGTCAACATTCTTAAACCACAAACTTGAACCGAGATCATTAGTAGATTGAGAACTTAAAGATGTAATTAAGAGGGATGTATTGTTCTCGAAACCATAGCTGCTTATGCATTGAAAAACTTGATGCAAGAGATACCACATGAAATGGAAAATCAAAAATAACTTTTGAATGCTATCATGAGGTATGGTTGTCATGTAAGTTTAAAGAGGATCGGAATCTGTTTTGAAAGTTTGCATTTCAAAAAGGATCTTTCAAAAATCAAGGTGAATGCATAAACTATTTTCTTTCATGAGAGGCGCCCTTAAAAAGATTCGCTAAGCATATATGAGTAAAACGATTTAGACATCATATGAAAACTCTGAAGAAGGTTTTTAGTTTTAGTGTCAAAATTCTGAAACTAGTTCTGAATCTTCTTAACAATGTCAGAAATCTTGGAACACAATTATTCAGCATGCACAAATTCAGAAGGTTTTGAAGAAAGTTCAGTTTCAAAGTGTCAGACTTCTTGAATCTGTAAAATCAGTATGCATTATATCAGAAAATGAATTTGATATGATATGATCATTTTTACAGAAAATAAGGTCATCACAGATAAGGGAAATCACATCGGTTTCAGAGAAATAAAAGCTGTTAAGCCCATCATGCATTTACTACCCAAATGATTATTCAAGTAAAGAGGAGGGTAAGAATGATATCACCATAGCTCCATTCGCATCAAGCAGTAGCTCGCTTGATTTTGGTTGGCAATGCAAGGATTCTATTTTCAGAGCAGCACCAAAAACTATGCGTGACGAATGCTTATCAAGACTTGACTAATTGTTCAGATGAGGTACAGTCCTGAGTCTTGCTGAGGCTAATAGGATGGATTGGAGCTGGTGCAGAGGGATGAATTCACTTGGTGATCACTACCACTGGCATCTCTGGCCTCTTGAACCCATACTTCATACACAGTTCTTCAATCAGATTGGGTGCTGGCGCAGACGGAGACACAGGCTCAGCAGAGGGGGGAGGAGATCTTCCTTTTAGCCAGGGTCTTCTTCACCCTTGTCTTGCTGAACCTTCGGATTGCCCTTCCTACAAAATACTAGATAGTTCCTTCCTTTTGTATCCAAGTCTGGATCTGAAGGTCAGTTTGTAGGTTATATATAGTTCACATGCATCTAGATTACGTGCTATGTGTATGGCATGGTGAATCTATCATGACTATATGCACAAGGATATACAAGGTTTTTGATCAAGTTAGTCATGGACAGCATGTGGATTATGAACATTATTAATTTCTTTAAGCTTTCTTCTATGATTAATATAATGTTCACATCTTAGGGTGCTTAATGTAAAATCTCAATAAGTCCATCTAATATTAGCATAGGAGATTTTACTATCAAATGCTTCGTTGCTAAGTGATCCCTTGCTTACCCAAGGAGATCTTCTATACTTATCCTTGGTTCGAAGCACTTTCTTCTGAGAGGTAGGATTCAAGAGCCTTTTCAATGTTGATCGAGGAATCCACTCTCTCTTGTTCTTCTCAGGATAGTTGAATGGAACTCTGTGATAGCTCATCCTTGAGACAGAACCATTGTTCCTGGTGGTTGCGCATTGCTTCTTATGATTGTACCAGGGGGTTTCAGCAGTTGCATCACCACGAGTTCTCTTCTTTGGGGTAAGACGAACTCTTGATCTTTCCTGCACAAGTAAGGCACTAGGAGGATGTTTTGGTACCCATTTGTACTTGGGTCCTACATGGTTAGCACTGGACCTTACTTGTCCTTTAGGAATCCATACAAACTTATTTCTCACATTTGAATTTCTTCTAAGACTGCATGTGTGAGAAATATGTCCTAACCTACCACAATAATGACAGATAATGGAATGATAATCAAAATGGGGTTTTCTATCATTATCATGATTAGTTTTCTTTAGAAAAGCTTTTTGTTCCTTTGAAATCTCAGTTTCTTTTGAAAGCTTTCCTTTTTCCTTCAACACGTGTTTACAGTCAAAACATTTTTCAAGGCATGTTGAAGTTTTCCCTACCGATAGTGGGCTAGCTATCGGAACCACTAGTTCTTTAAAAGAAACCTTGGAAACTTTGGACGTAGAAGAAGGAATTAGTTTTTCAAGTTTCCTATCTTTTTCTTTTAAGCCTAGAAGTTCTTTTGCAAGTTTACAATATTCGGTATATAACTCATTGTATGCATCTTGCAATTCAGAAAGTTCAAGTTCAGATCCAGATACCTCACTTTCTGAATCTTCTAGGCAGAAATGGATACTCTCTTCACTGAAGCCTGCTTCCTCAATATCACCTTCCAGAAGCTCATCAGTAGATGATTCACAAAGAGCATGAGTTGAGCTTTGGACAGCTGTGCTTTCAAGAGATGGGTTAGAAGCATATATCATATCAAGAGTATTCCAAATATCTCTAGCACTAGAGCAATGTTTGATCTTCTGGAAATCATTTTCAGTTAAGCCTTTGTATAAAATTTGCATTGCTCTAATGTTTAAGGAAAACAAATTTTTCTCCTTTTCAGTCCAGTTTCCTCTTGGTTTGAAATCAAAATCATTTTCAAAAATATCCCACATTTTCAAACTAGTGGACTGTATAAAACTTTCCATTCTTGCTTTCCACCAACAAAAATCAATATTTTCTAACACAGGTGGAATGGTATGATCAAAACCTTTGGAAAACATTTTTAACCCAAATCAGCCAAGGTCTTTACACTTGAGATCGTTGGATCCTTTAAACAAGTGACCTGCTCTGATACCAAATGAAATGTGTGGCTGTCACCCAAGAGGGGGGGGTGAATTGGGTGAGGGAATAAAACCTTAAAACTCTTTTTCGAAAGACTGCTTGTGCTCGGTGATGATGATAATAAATAATGCTATGCACAAGTCAGTATGTTATGTGATGCATAGTAGAATGATTAAATATAAATTTATGCACACACAAATTTATCCTGGTTCGGTCACCCAGACCTACATCCAGTCCCCAGGCTACACCTGAGATTTCCAATCCACTATTCTTGTTTAAACCGGGCACAAGAGAAGCCTTTACACTTTAGGTTTTACGAACACGGGTTCACCTAACAACCCACAGGTTTTACAACGGGTTCACCTGCAAACCTAACCGCAAGTTTTACGGGATCACTTGCAACCTTTACAACTGCAAGTTTTGCGGGCTCACTTGCAACCTATACAGCTCCCCCTCACACCTAGAAGGGTTCAGTCTTTACAGACAATGATTTAACAATGATTACAATACTGTTCTTCAAGCAACAAGCTTTAGAACAGGTTTGATAGGATGTTCACTCTATGAACTGATTGTGCTAAACACTTAAGCTCAACTAAGTGGGTTCACTCAATGAACAGATTATGTTACTCACTTAGGTACAATAATTGCTCTCAACAAATTCTCTCTAAGAATATTACAACTTAAGATCAGAGAGTAGAAAGATATTTCAGATAGTAGGCTTGAGCTTCTTCATTCTATTTCTCTTGCTTATCAAAACTCCTGAAGCTCTCTCTTCTCTAGCTCCCTTTTTTTTTTAAGCTCTCCTCTTCAGAAATGAAGAACATCTCCTTTTATACCAGCCTCTGATTATCCAACCGTTGGAGAGGCAATAAGGCCGTTTGAATATAGCCGTTGGGGCCTTGTTTACGTTGTCCTCATTAATGCACAGCAGGGTTGACTTTGCTTTATCTGAAAAGGTGCTCTGACCTCCTGTTCTGTCAACACTGTTCTGACAACACTGTTCTGGCAAAAGTCGTTTTGACATCTATATACTGTACGGTCTGACTCTTGCTTGTTGTCAGATGAGGACTTCGTTCCTCAAGCATAAGTCCAGGATGCTAAGAGACTTACTATCGGAAGCTCTCTTGCTATCTGAAGTGAAGCTCGTGGACTCTAACATTCTGCTTGCTATCACATAGAGGAACTTCGTCTTCCAAGCACTTGTTCATGAATGATAAGAGCGCTTTGCTATTGGATGCTCTCTTGCTATCAGAAGCTTTCTTATGGACTCTGACTCTTGTGGGTAGTATGAGCTTTGACAGCTTGAATGAATCTTCAGATTATGTTCTCCTTATCTCTCATACTCCTCATGCTTGGTAGGTAACAATGTTGTTTGAATATCTGTTAACCTCTTGTTACCGTTGGGAAGTACATCTTCTTAAACGCTCCAATAAAGCTTAGCAGGGTTGACTTGCTTTATCTCTGAAAAGTAGTCCTTACACCTCTGCCCTGATGAAAGCAATCTGACTTCTGTGTATGTGGCGTTTATTCTTGTACTCTTGCTGACGGATGATCATCATTCATCCGGAAGTGGCAATCAAGTGTTAATCTCTGAATCCCAATGCCAAGAGTCTTTCCATCCGGAAGCTCATTTGCATCCGGAAGTGTGACTAAGTTCTGCACATACTGGTTAGTCCAACATAGCAATATATATAATCAAATATAGTAAGAACTATACATGCTGTGGGAAGCTTGTTTGCTATGGGGAGTAGTCTTACTTAGACTATGTTCTGACTTAGTGTATTGTATACTTTGAACGTTAGTCCTCTTAGTCTATGATGTATCCGGAAGCACTCCTACATCCGGAAGTAAAACTACTGGATGAAAGATTTTGTTCACTATTACCCACTCTCGCTCAGTGTTCTTCAATCCAACAGTCAGCGCTAGTCACTACGCTATCGGATGCACTTTCACTTGACGAGGTAGACTTACTGACGCTTAGGGTTATATCTATTCTATCAGTCTGCGCCAGTCTAAGTCTAACAGGAAGCATTTTTACTTGACGAAGTGAACTTACTGACGCTTGGGGTGATATCTATCTTATCAGTCTGCGTCAGTCTAAGTCTAACAGGAAGCATTTTTACTTGACGAAGTGAACTTACTGACGCTTGGGGTGATATCTATCTTATCAGTCTGCGTCAGTCTAAGTTTAACATGAAGCAACTTCACTTCCGGTTGAATCATAGCTTAGTCTTAGGTTTTGTATAGCTAATGCTCATGGACTAAGTTAATTCCCTAGTGAGTTACTCGCTGCCGCTGGGGGATAAATCATTAATCCGCGTGCGCGAGTCCTAGTCTATCCGGAAGTGATTCCGCATCCGGTTGTGACTTAACTTAGGATTCTAACCATGTCATCTAATCCTTCCTAAGTGTTGATTATGTTCTCTTAAGTACTAGACCATATCACACCTTAGTCACCATCAAAACTTAAGATTCTAACATCAGTCATCCACCCAAGCACCATATGTTCCTCCACTACCAATGGAAGTCAAGATAGAGGTGGGAGATATGACTGCGGATGAGTTTGAGAGATATGGCTGGACTGATCGGATCACTTTTGGCCAGCTTGCCTGTCTCGATACTGAAAGGGCAAATGTCAAGCATCCCCTTGTGAAAGGTAAAGGCAAAGGAAAAGGGAAAGGAAAGGCAAGGGAAGTTGAGGACCCCAACTACCCTGTATGGAATGTAAAGATCAAGGCTGTCCATTATCCCAATGGAGTATCCATCCCCATCTCAGATTCATCAGAGTTTTTTGGGATCACTGAAGTTGAAGATCTAAAGAGGGCTGTTGAAGAATCCCTCGAGTCAGAAAGGCTGAGAAGAGAAAGAGCCGAGGCAGACCTTCAAGACATGCTTGCTCAGATTGCTCAGAGTGCAAAGGATGCTCAGTTGGCTAAGATGCAAGAGGAGTGTGATCAGAGACAGTTGGAGAGGGAGAGGAAAAAGAGACATCAACTTTGAACCCAAACACCCCCATGCATTTAACTTAGAATTTTTTTTCCTTTTCATATTTTCTCATGCATAGTTATATGCTTACTTGTAAATCTGATTGTATTTATATTCTTCTTATCTTGTAAATGATTTACGTATAATTAATGAAGTTTGCCTTTGAGTTCATCTGTGCCTTTTATTTGATTAATTCCTTAATATGAACTTAATTAGATAACTTAGTTTGTCATCATCAAAAAGGGGGAGAATGTTAGAATCTTAAGTTTTGATGAAGAGTAAAATATGAAAGAACAAGTTAAACACTTAGAAAAAATTAGGTTAATATAGAACCACAAGTAAGAGTACAACCGGATGTGGATTTACTTCCAGATGGAATAGGACTAGCGCTCGCGGATGAATGACTCATCCCCCAGTGGAAGCAAATAATTCACTAAGTCACAACTCAGTCTAGAAACATTAGAAGTATAAAATCCTTTAGACTAAGTTAGAACACAACCGAATGCAGAAATGCTTCCGGATGATAAGTGACTAGCGCTGCCTGTTGGATTAGGCAACACCGAGCATCAGTGAATATAACTCTAAGTCATAACTAAAGTCTAGTAGAAGTACTTCCGGATGTGGAATTGCTTCCGGAAGTAAGAGAGCTTCCTTAGACAAAATGAACTCCCACTGCATGTGACTATGTGTTAATATTGCTAGACTAACGTTCAAGTGCAGCACTCAGTGATGTTGCTTCCGGATGTGGATTTGCTTCCGGTAGCAATCAGAATGTCAGAACGTACAGCAGTGCAGTGTCAGAGAGCTTTTTGGCAGAGCAGAGTTGTCAAAGTTGTTTTTCAGAGATAAAGCAAGTCAACCCTGCTGAGCATTAATGGAGCACTAATGAGCAACGGTAACATGGGAATAACGGCTACATTCCAACGGCATTGTTACCTACCAAGAGTGAGAATACTTGAAGACACTATATAAAGAAGCTCATCTTCATTTATGAAGATAACTTGGAAAAATCACAGAAATCTAGAGAGAGAAACTGAGAATACTCTTCAAGCATTCAAAGCTGCCCAGAAAAGCAAGAGAGCACTTAATACATTGAGAGTTCTATTCATTTATTCATCTTGTACTCTTTGTAGTTAAGTCTCTTCGTTTATTGAGAGCATTCATTGTACTTAAGTGTGTAACATTATTTGTTCTTAGAGAGAACTAAGTTTAGAAAATCCTTTATTTGAAAGGTTGAACCCTTACAGGTTGTAAGGGGGAGTGAGTCTGTAAGGTTGCAAGTGAACCTGGTGTAAAACTTGTGGTTGTAAGGTTGCAAGTGATCCCGTGTTAAAACTTGCGGTTGTAAAGGTTCCAGGTGAACCCGTTTGTAAAACCTGGGGTTAGTGGAACTCAATCTGGGTGATTGAGAACTGGACGTAGGTCAAGAGTTAGACCGAACCAGTATAAAACCTTGTGTGTTTTTATTGTCTGTTTTTATTTGGTAGCACAATTCACCCCCCTCTTGTGCATCCTCACTTTCATTTTATTGTCTTCTCCAATGCTCAATATATCACCTAGTTTTTCTAACATAGATAATATTTTCTTAAATTTTCTTATCTATACTCTCCTATCAATAATCGAGTAAAAGAGAAGGGATGGAGCATGATTATAACATTTTAAAACTATATTTATATTCATTATTTTAAATATTATAGACTTGAAAAATCATTGATTGTAATTGACCAGCCGTCCAAATGGCAACATATCCAAATCTGGCCATGACTTCCCTTTCAAACCAACACTTCCAATCATAGAAGCGAAATCCCTGAAATAGAAGAAGTAATTAGACAAATTTAATGTCATCAAAATGGAAAAGTATGTTAATATAACAAACCTTATGAAAAAATTACTATAACATTATATAATGTTAAACGGTAATTAAATTAAATCTCATTCGTACCTGGCATTATTAAAACGTTGTTCTACAATGTCCCACAAGTCCCAGTTGTTGCCACCGACACGATACATATTAACAATTCCACTAACTTGCCTAGCCATAGGCTCTGTAACACTGACTCCCGGAGATACCGATAGTACGACAGATTGTTGATCATTCTCTTTCAAAACCTAGTCATTTTTGAAAAAGGTTATTGGTTCATTACGGAAATAGTCTGGGTTTCCAATTTCGAATTGGATTGATTTGAATAGTGGTCTCTAAATTTTTTTGGTCAACATCTATATAAATTTTGTAATCTCTATTATTTTTAATATTTTTAAGTTATATATTATGTAATGTAAAGATAATCTTAATTTTCAACTATTTGTTAAAAAGGTAAACTAGTGTGTTTGCTAGAGTAAAAGAATTTCATTCTGATATAAAAATAATCAAAGATTTTTCAGCTTTTTTGTGATACAAAATATTAAGAAAAATATGTCATGAATATTTACAAACTTTTTGTGACTAATTATTTTTGTCACTTGACATGTCTTACTTTTCAAGCTTTTTATATTGATAGCTTGATCTGAGTTGCACAATTTCTAACATATAAAATATTATACTTGTTTATAAATATGTTGGGCTTATTATAGTAACATTAAATATAGCTGAATGAATTTCTCAGTTTTGTTTTATTCACAGATGAGATATGTTAACATTTTCGTTAGTTAACTAGCCCATTAGTAATGATAAATGTGAAACGATTCTAGTATATGTACCTCTGATACTGTCCTAATAGTATCTAAATTCAAGTTTTCACCAAACACGCAATCAAGTTTCACTGCCCAAAAAATATAAACCTCGTGTAAGTCAAAGGCATAACAGGCTTGAATCATTCACAAACGTGTTTAACCAAAGTATTTACTTTATTCAGAATCAAAAAAAGGACAGAATCAAAAAATAATATTTTTTTATTATCATATTCACACACACACGATTGAGCTCCAATCCAGATTATAAGATCAAATTGATTGATGTTGATAAATTAAATATGTAAAATATTTTTTGATAAGTGGATGCAAAATGATTGTACTTGGTTATATTTCTCTTGTTTCTTCTAAGAAAATAATTTATTTTACTTATAAACTAACATAAAATCTATTTACTTGAAATATACATAAATTTTGTAGTCAATTTTGCTCCCATAGTCTTAAAAAAAAAGGTCTAGTATCTTTAAACTAGAACTTGAGGGAGTATATAATATAATGTGCATGTGACAAAATATGGTATAATTTTAGCAAATAATTCGGGTTAATATTATTGTTACTCCTTATATAGTTTCATTGGTTTTTGGTTTGTATGATTTCATATAATTTTTATTGCATAGTTAAACAATTATTGGTACTTATACATAACAAATTTTGGTTTAACAATCTCTACATATATATTAGGTTCTTATGAAATTATAGAGACTAAAATCAACTATTTGAAAGTACATGTAGGTCAAACCCAAAATTCAATTAATGTGTAAGGCCCAATAATGATATCATCCAAAATAAATTAATGAAATTTAAAAGTTAATTAAGGAGAGGAATATAAGTACCAAAATCAACACCCCATGAAACATATAAATCAATTAGAGATTTCAAAAAGACTCTTCCAGCTTCAACGGATGTATTGACCATCTTAAAAGTTGGAGCATATTGACAAGGACCTGCTTGAATTTGATCTGCAGTCCATTCTTGACCTCCTAAACTGTATGGTGTATCCTATAAGAAAAAAAAAACTTGCTATAAAAGATGCTATTGAGGCTAAAAACTTATGTTCATTATATAATAAAAAGAAGTTAAGAAAGCGGCATATAATTACGTGTCAGAATCTAATAATTAAAAGGGCAAAGGTGCAAAACTAGCCACCGTAAATTTTCAAATGGACAACTTTGGCACCCATAAATTGGATGGTACAAAACCGTGCATTATGAATCAAAATGGGACAAATTTAGTCAAAGTTGTCCATTTGAAAATTTACGGTGGCTAGTTTTGCCCCTTCGCCCTAATTAAAAATTATTTTGTTTACTTATAAGAAAGTGAGATTTATATATATACATACCGTAGTTGTATCTAGAATAAGAGATTTTTGATCAATTGCTTGTTGGCTTATCCCTCCCAAAACATGGATCCCAAACTTAAGACCCATACTATGAACCTTATCAGCCACAGCTTTAAAGCCTACTTCAGGCACAGCAGAAGGCCACCTCTTTAGGTCAGGCCAAGGTCTTCCAAATTTGTCATGTGTGTCAGTTCCAAATTCAATACTTCTAAACCAAAATGTATCCACCACAGCATACTGCAAAAGTAAAGATATTAGTGTCTATATTTGAAGTAGTTAAAGTAGTGTTTCAATGTGTATAATCAAGAATTCATAGTATTTTACTGTCATGTAATTGTTTATTAAATCTTTTGAAAGATGGTAAATATTTTATTTTTAAGTTTATAAGTAATTGATGCTTTGTTTGTACTAATTGTTTAAGAAATTTGTTTTTTCAAAATTAAGAGATAATTATTGTACCTCATATCTAGATATCTGAAGTAGACGCGATGATAGATCTATCATCGCGTCTACTTCAGATAACCAGTGTATAAATTCCAGCCTCTTGGTGGAACGTTGGCAAGAGTAGTTTCAGATGATACACTGTATAATTTATATAATATTTATTAACTCATTCATGCGAAGATTAGACGAATAATAGAATAATGATTTGTGATACCTTTGAAATACGAAAAGGAGTACGAAGCAAACAAAGAAATGGAGGAACTTCATAGCTGCTGGAAATAATTTCCAAGAGTGGGATGCTTGGACATATTGTGATGACCCCATTTTATACTTTTCATTTGCATATGTGTGGATATATATGGTACAAATCTTCCATAATTTCCGGGACTACTATATTGAAAAGAAAACGAGAAAGGCATGTAATGATCATAATGTGCGTTGAATTTAAATGTGACAATTAATTTTTTTGCATACGAATGTGGCTAGATTGAATGTAGATTCATTCATATTTTATATTTCATCTAGTATAAAAATTTCAATAAATTTATACATGAATAGTAATTCAACAATATCATTGAATCTTTTAGTACAAAATGATGTCACATCATCAACTAACCAATATATAATCCTCTGTTTGTTTTGTGTATTAATTCTATTTTATTTATTTCCATAAATATTTATCCTTTAAAAAAACACCACATAGCTATATCTAGTGTTGTATATTGCAGTCGAACTCACAAGTTGACACTCTGATTTTACCGATTTTACGACACTACCTAATCAAAACATATCACAAGTCACTTAAATTTTCAGTCATTGAAAATTTGGTAGAAACTCACGTGTATACATTGTGAATTCACATTTTTTTCGTTTCTACCTTACAAAAACACATGTTTTCGGTATATTTAAGTCAAATTATTATTATTTCTTATTTTTCATTTAATTATAAACAAGAAATATATATTTATTAATAAATGTAAACTCTTAAGAGTTTACGATTCGAGTTTAAAATCTGAGTTTACTTTCTTTTCACGAGTTTACTTAAACTCACAAGTTTGACAACCTTTTAAGAGGTACTAGATTGTAAACCGGCGAATTTAAGAGTAATTCTTTGCTTAGTCAAACCAGTCCGATTGACGATCCAACCAGTGACATAACAATTAGTAGTTACAAATAATATATGTATAGTATAATAGGGTTAAATATCATATTTCACAATGAACAATTAATAAAAGTATCAAATTTCACAACGATTAATAAATGATCTCATTTTGATCAATCAACTATAAAAAAAAGTCTCTGATTAGCCAATACCATCAATTGGCCAATAATTGCACTACAATCAAGAAACAAAAAAATATTAAACGGAGTTAAATGTCAATTAAAAGTATTGGTCAATTATAGACTTTTTTAGATTCATTCGCCAAAATGAGATAGACCATTTATTGTTTGTTCTAAACTTTGACACTTCATTAATTGCTTGTTGTGAAATACAATATTTAACCAAGTATAACATTGTAATCAAACTCACGAGTTGACACTATGATTTTAATGTTTCTCTACCTAACTAAAATGTCTTACGAGTTACTAAAATTTTTAGTGGTTATAAACTCGGTAGAAACTCATGAGTTAATATATCAAATTGATAGTTTTTATTTTTCTTCCTTATAGAAAGTCATGTTAACTTGCTATAAATTCTAGTTTAATTTTTTTTGACCTTATTCAATGAATTTGTATATACATTTCTTAACTGAAGTTTATAAAGCATGATCGTTGATATATTTAAGGGCGAAAGCCCAAAAATCATACATAACTATTGGCCAAGAAACAAAAATAGTACATAACTATTCCAAGTTACAAAAATGATACCCAACTTTTACCATGTGATTAAAAATGATATTTTCACTAATATGACAATAATATTAGACATGAAATGTCCAAAATGCCCTTATATAACTAATCGTCGCCCGGAAAATTTATTTAATTACAAGGGCATTTTGGATATTTCATGTCTAATATTATTGTTATATTAGTGAAAATATCATTTTTAATCACATGGTAAAAGTTGGGTATCATTTTTGTACCTTGGAATATTTTTGTTCCTTGGCCAATAGTTATGTATCATTTTTGGGTCTTTGCCATATATTTAATATCAACTATTTATATTTGAAATATATTCATGTCCAATTACTGTCATTCTATGTACTTTTATTTAATTAAATTCTGTAAGCACATGTTTATTAATGAACGTAAACTCTTACGAGTTTACGATTTGAGTTTATGATAATATTTTACCTTCTTTTCATTAATTTATATAAACTCACGAGTTTGTTACCTTTGAAATATAACAATGTGACCTTATGATGAGATAAATGTTAACTTTTTAATTTAGCTATAAATGAACGTATTTAAGAGATGTAATGCAACGTACACTTTTAATCAAATACGTATTGAGTTATAACAAGTTGAAATCATTATAGACTGTGATATGAATATTATATCTAGAGACTAAAGGGTGTTTTTGGACAAGAGTTGATTTTTTTAGATATGTATATGTTTTTTAACATTTTTAGGTAAGGTGCTTGAAATTTCTTATTTTTAAAAACTATCCTAGTTTACCGTTAAGCCCGGATAAATGAGTAAGGTTGTGTTAGGCTTCGGCAGCCAACGTAAAACTATGTCGAATTTATTGAGCATGGACACACGCATTGGCGCCTTGTGATCCATGTAGCCAACCCCACTTAGTTGGGATCAGGCTTTGATGATGATGCCCTAGTTTACCATTGATCCCTGCCTTCCAATCTAATATATATCTTGAAGAAGTCCCGCATTAGTTAACCATTTAAGCGGAAAAATATTCAAAACAATTCACAGACTTCTCCACACATTGGCTTCATGTACACATAATATTATAATCTTTGATCTCCGATCCCCCTAATTTTGGGATTACACTGAGAAGAAAAGGAGGAAGGTGATAATTGATTATGTCGAAAAACTCATGAGTTACATTTAGTTATTATATGGATGCTTATTTCTCTTTGGTAATGAGCTATTGAGATACATAATTACTTCATTGACAAAATGTACAAATTGAAAAAAGGAATCAAATGAATGCAACCCTATTTTATTGTTGCTAATAAAAGTTTGATAAACTTATATCAATTCAAACAAGTCATTGTGATTCCATCGTCGATGACCATTGTATGCCTGGGACATTACAGTTTTCGTACATTGCCGGTATTTTAAGACCTTTTTTTGTAACATGTATTTTTGAGACCTTCTAATGTGTATGTATGGTTGGCAGACTCCATGCCTTGTTTAGGAAAAACAGTTTTCATAGTTGGAAAATCCTAAAAAAGTTTCGTTTAGAAAAATCAAATTATGTACATCTTATACAATTTTAGGGATCAAGCTGAATGTATTGAATGCATCCCCATGAGCTCTTTTGCATGGTCATCTATGTTAGGGTAGTCAAAGAAGACATGAAGCCTATTTGATTTAGGTGTGATGGGTTCAAGAAGAGGTGAGGGTTAACCTTTTGATAGCGGTTATGTATTTCGTTATACATGAATGGTGAAATGGATGAGAAAGGTGACAATAGCAAGGTTGCTTCTTGATGTAGCCCATATAGTGGAGGTGAAGGGCTCATATATTGAGATTCATATGATGAGGGGTATGGTTTAAGGTATGGTTCATGGGGGAAGAGGAGAATATTGTGGAACATGACACTACAAAAAAAACGGGTCATTCCGGCGCACGCTTACCGGCGTTTTGGTTCAAAACGCCTATATGAGACGCATACCGGCGTTTTTACACCAAGCGCCTATACGCAAACGCCGGTACGTTTGGCGCGCTCTTCCCGCCACCTTTCCCGCGTTCCATATCGACGTTTTGGGGTACATAAAACGCCGGTATGGTTTTTAAATATAAAAAAAGGGCTGACTGTTTTTTTTTGTCAAACAACCGCACATCGGCGTTTTGCAAAACGCCTATGTGCGATTAAAATATTTTTTAAATCGCACATAGGCGTTTAGCCAAACGCCGATGTGTGTAACGTGCATTTAAAATGCACTTAATGCGCATACCGGCGTTTGTCAAAACGCCTATCTGCGCATTAAGTGCATTAAAAATGCACTTAATGCATATAGGTGTTTGGACAAACGCCTATATGCGATTAAAATATCATTTAATCGCATATCGGCGTTTTGAAACACGCCTATATGCGATTAAATTAATACTTTAATCGCATATAGGCGTTTACCAAAACGCCTGTATGGTGTCACAAAACGCCGATATGTGAACGCCTATAAAAGAACCGCCGATGTTCATTTTGGCGTTTTCGAAAACGTGAAAAAGTGTAAGGGTCCCACAGAAACTATCTTTTTTCTTTATCTTTTCCTATAAATATTCCTCTTCGATAGATCATGTCTCGTCGTACCGGTAAAGCTCCAATAGACCCCGAAGAGGATCAGCGATTGCGAGATGAACAGCAGCGATTGAGGGACGAAGCAGAAGCCAGGCGTATAGAAGAACGCCGGTTACAGATTGAGCAGCAGCCTACTCCGCCAGAGGTGCTGCAGTACGCCAGCCCCCCGCCTATTGTGAGCCCTCTTCGGGCGCCACCTTGGACTCCTTTCGGGTTTGGTGGTAACCCGGAAGTCACGCAGGACGACCTCTGGAGAGACTTGAACGTCGAGATCAGCTACGAAGAGATGCAGGACATTTTGAATGAGGATAGGGAGAGGGCGGAGAGGGAGAGGGCGGAGAGGGAGGAGGGGGACATCCCGGTGCCGGAAATTATGATCAAAATGCAGCGCGGGAGGAAGTCTTCGAGTACTGGTCAACTGGTGGATGTCAGAGGTAATTGAATTTGATATTAATTAATAGTTACAAATTTAATTTATACAATAATATATTATCTAATATATTTTCTTACCTACAGATACCACTGGCACTGTCACCAGGAGGAGGCTGACGGCGAAGCTGGCGCATGCGCTTCCGCCGAATGAGAAGATTGAGCTGCCATATTACAACACCACCGGGCAGCCAACAACGGATGCTGCCATTCTATTCCGCCGCCATTGCCGACTCCTCGGCAAGGACTTCCGGCGCTTCCCGATCGACCCGACCAGCTGGAGGAAAGTTCCGGATGGCCGGAAAGAGGAGGCATGGGAGATTATTAAGGTAATACGTATTTCAAAATATTATAATACGTATATAATTGTTATTATACTTATTATTAAATAGTATGAAAAAATTTCTTTTTGCAGAGCAAGTGGTGGGTCCCCGACAGCTTGAACCTCAAGAAATTCGCGAAAGGGGTGATCCCCCGTCGTCCTCGATTCTCCCACTTGACATATCTCCGATAATCCCTGAAAGGTACAATGTATACGTATATATTAGATATATATATATATATATATTTTGAAGAACAATAAAGATATATTTTAATTTAATTTGAAGTTGTCCGCCGCCACCTACTCTCGATAGGAGTCCACAACAGTGCAGCGTGTCAGGACATGTCTGTGTGTTTGTAACATCTCGACAGGACTCAAACGGTGGAATTGCGCTGCTCCTACTGGCTTTCCAATTGCGGGAAACAACGTGTTAGAGCTGATATGGTTTGAGTTATCGTCAACTCGAGGCAGACGCTCATTGCGCATGGTTTGACCATAATATCGTTCAACAAATGAAACAACCTCGTCCCCAACGTAACACTCAACAATACAACCCTCTGACGCGGCTCTATTCTTAACGAACGACTTCATTTTTCCCAAATACCTGTGAAATTAGTACACGATGAAATTATGTATAAAATTAATTATATACTGAAGTACACGATGAAATTAGTTAGCGTACCTTTCTATGGGATACATCCAACGATAGTGCACCGGCCCACCCATCTTTGCTTCTTCAACAAGGTGGACAATGAGGTGGACCTGTGAGGTGAAAAATGATGGAGGGAATATCATCTCCATATGACATAGCATCAGAACAGCTTTGGCCTGTAGCTCGTCGAGCTCTTGTCTGTCCAACACCCTTGAACACAACTGTCTAAGTATAAAACTGAGGTCGGCCAACACCATACACACGTCTTCGGGAAGAGTGTATTTCACGGCTAGAGGGAGAAACTGTTGGAGCAAAACGTGATAGTCATGACTTTTCAAACCAGAAATTTTTGGATCTCTCGAATTTAGGTCCACTCGCCTCGAGATGTTACTTGAATATCCGTCTGGAACCCTAATACCCTGTAGCGTGGTCAGAAACACTCTCTTGTTCTTTTTTGTCAAAGCAAACCGAGCCGGCGCAAACTTATCGTTCTCGTCCGGCCACGCGTCTTGAGGTATCCCCATGGCCTTTAGATCTTTCCTCGCTCCAAGATGATCCTTCGACTTTCCTGCCTCATTCAGAATGGTGTATAAGACATTCTCGCCGACATTCTTTTCAATGTGCATGACGTCCAAACAGTGGCGCATTAAGTTGTGCTTCCAATACGGCAGACAAAAAAATATGCTTCTCTTTTTCCATTGAGGTGCTGGGCCAGTTCTACGGGCCACAGGCGGTGGCCTCCGCTGAGCCAGCCTTCCACCGCGGCTAGTGCTAGGGGCCTCTTCATCCGGTGGTGGCGGGTCCTTGCCAAATTCGCATTGCACATCGCATATCTGCTCAAAGATCTCAAATCCAGACATCTGTAGAGGGGGATCTCTCCGTTCCTGTGTCCCGTCGAATTTCTTTCTCTGCCGCCTGAATTGATGATCCGGAGGAAGGAACCGTCGATGACCAATGAAACATGACTTCCTGCTGTGCGATAGTCTGCGGGGCACCTGGTCCAAGTTGCAGAAGGGACATGCCATCGCTGTATACGTGTTCCAGCCAGATAACATGCCGAGTCCGGGAAAATCGCTAACAGTCCACATCACAGCGGCGCGCAGTGTGAACATCATCTTGCTTGCGGCGTCAAACGTCTCGACCCCATCGCTCCATAACTCGTTCAGCTCCTGTATCAGCGGCTGAAGGTACACATCGATATCGTTTCCAGGAGATGTCGGCCCTGGAATAATTGTTGATAGAATGAATGAGCTGGACTTCATGCACAACCACGGGGGGAGGTTATATGGCATCAAAACAACTGGCCACACGCTGTAATGTTGGTTGAAGGAGCCGAATGGGTTGAAACCATCAGAAGCGAGGCCTAACCTGACGTTTCTTGGCTCCGAGGCGAAATCAGGGAATGCGTCGTCAAAAGCTTTCCATGCATCACCGTCTCGAGGATGCCTCATCTTCCCGTCTGGGTTAGCTTCTGTCGCGTGCCACCGCATTTGCTCAGCCATCTTCAGGGACATGAATAGCCTTTGAAGCCTTGGACGGAGTGGAAAATATCTCATGCTCTTAATGGCACGTCGCCTCTTCTTCTTATTATGCCCTTCACCCTCCACCTTATATCGGGCAGTCCCACATCGTCTGCATTTATCTAACGTTGCGTCAGGACCCCAAAACAACATACAGTCATACAGGCACACATCAATTTTAATGTAATCTAACCCCATCTTCCTGACTGTTTTCTTTGCCTCGTAGAACGACGACGGTAGCTCGGCTCCAATGTTATAAAAGGCGTCTGAAAGCAGCTCAATCACGTCCGACATGGTCGCATCAGATGCGCCACGTTTACACTTAATACTGTACAACTTGGTCAAAAACGACAGTTTAGAGTATCTTTCATTCCCTGTGCAAACACATATTTTGTCATCGCACGTACATAATATACATATATAATAAACGGTTAGAATAGATTAAACATTTATACATACCTGGGTACAACGGTTTGTCACCTTCCGTCATGAGCTCAAAGAAATCTCTGGCCACCTCAGTGCGTAAGTACTCCGCGACTGGTCCGTCCACCACTTCATCCCCGCCAGCGCCTGCTGCTTCCTGCATACCAAATGCTTCCCTCACAGTGTTGTTACCTGGATTTGTTGGCTGGCCGCCTCCTTCACAGTCATCGTCACTATCTTCGCCTTGCATTCGGCCAACGTGAGAACTCGAACCGACTTCTAGATCACCAGTAGTGTCGTGTAATCCATCCTCTCCATGAAACGCCCAAGTGACATAATATCTGGGAAACTGCTTATCTAGACAATGAATAACTACCTCATCTCGAGTCTTCCATTTGTCGAACATACACTTTTCACACGGACACCGTATCTTACCCCGAACACTACTGTGCATAAAAGCATAATCCAGAAATTGATTCAACCCCACCAAGTATTGCGGAGACGATCTGGGTAAAGAGATCCACGATTTATCCAACATTATTGCTTTTGCTGTTTCACAACAAAAGCACAGATATATGTAAGAATGAGAGGTTTGAGAAAGAATGTGGCAACTGACTAATGCTCTAGACGCATATTTATAACCAATATATCTTACTTTTCCGCGTTTAAGAAATGTAGGTTGTCTGAGGAGTTTTTCTTTTAAAAAATGTCGTACCGGCGGTTTGCAACACGCCCATATGCATTTTAAGATTAAATAATTCATACCGGCGTTTTGCAAAACGCCTATATGCATGTTTATATTAAAATAATGCATATAGGCGTGTCCCTGAAACGCCTATATGCATTATTTTAATATAAACATGCATATAGGCGTTTTAGGGAAACGCCTATATGCAGTATTATATATAAAAAATAATGCATATAGGCGTTTCCTATAAACGCCTATATGCAGTAGGACGCATATAGGCGTTTTTGAAAACGCCTATATGCACCTCCGTTCCCTATAAATAGCACCTCCCTCCTTCAGCGAAATTGCTCATTTTCTCGTTCTCTTCTATATGTTTCTTCGCTTCGTCTCTGTTTCATGTTTCTGTTGCTTTGTTTTTTTGCCTTGTTGCTTTGTTTTTTTGCCTAGTATTGCTGATTTGGTTTTTTATTTCGTTTTTTATTGTGATATTTGGTTATAATGTTATCATGATTTTATTGCTTTTCTTTCACATATTACTTGTTGTTTAGATTTTATATATTTGTGTATCTTGTTTTATGAATTACTCTTGTTATTTTATATATAACATTCTATATGTGTATGTAAGTTTGGGATTATCATATTATTCTTTATATATGAACATTTTTCTTCCTGGTTCTAAACAATCAGGAAGAAAAATGTTTTTTATTTTTTTTTGGAATACTCATACCGGCGTTTTGTAAAGCGCCGGTATGAAATATTATTTTATTATACCGCACATAGGCGTTTTGGAAAACGCCGATGTGCGGTATGATAAAAAAATAATATTTTGTTTACCGGCGTTTGACAAAACGCCAATGTGCATGAATTCTAAAAAGTTCGTCATGTCGCACATAGGCGTTTGCCAAAACGCCGGTATGCGTGTGAACAAAAAAAAAATAAATAGTCGCGTATAGGCGTTTTGGTATCCGCCTATATGAGATAATAATAAAATAATACGCGCATAGGCGTTTTGCAAAACGCCGGTAAGAGGAAATATAATATTATTTGTTTAACCCTCATACCGGCGTTGTGCCCCTCGCATAGGCGTTTCGCAAACCGCCGATATGTAGCATTTCGACGGCACATTTTTAGGCGTTTTGCCAAAACGCCGTAGCTCGTTTTCGCCGGTAAATTCCGCCGATCCGAGGCCCTATAAAACGCCGATATGGGCCCCGTTTTTTGTAGTGTGATCATCAAAATATGAATGATGTTGTGTTGTATGTGAAGACAGGTGGGTCATAGGGTTGAGAGTGGCCATCAATAAACTTAAAGCAACAAAAAATAAATTTATTTCCATAAATCTTTATATTTTAAAAAACACCACATAGCTACATCCATTGTTGTACGAGGTAAGAGAATGTAAATGAAGAATTCAAGAGTAACTCTTCGCACAGTGAAACCAGTTCAATTGACGATCCAACCAGTGACATAACATTTAGTAGTTATAAATAATATATGTATAGTATAATAGGGTTAAATATCATATTTCACAATGAACAATTAACGAATGTATCAAATTTAACAATGAATAATAAATGGTCTCATTTTAACCAATTAGTTATAAAAAAAGTCTCTGATTGGCCAATACCATTTATTGGCCTATAATTGTGTTACAATCAATAAACAGAAATATTTAACGGCAAATGTGCAAAAATAGTCATCGTAAATTTAAAAATGTGCAACTATAACTCTGGTAAATTTAAGGGGCAATACTGTACACTGTAAACCAAAATGGAGCAAAAGTAATCTCTCTGTTAGGCAGAGTTAAACGTACGTTTTCCAGACGTGGCTCTACCATCAGTTAATGATATGTCATACATTTAAGGGTGCAATATATTGATGGAGCTTTATTTTTTTATATGGGCTTTATTTTTTCAGGCGATTATGAAGAAGTAAGGTGAATTTCACATGATTTGGGGTTCTTTTTGGTTTCTTATCGAAATTATTTGGGGGTTTAGAGTTCATTTCAAGTTATTTATGTTCAACTAGATGCATTTTAGCTTTCACGGTGGATTTTGGAATTGACATATCATTTACTGATGGTGGAGCCCACGTCTGGAAAATGCCTTTTTAACTCGGCCTAACAGAGAGGTTACTTTGGCCCCATTTTTGTTTACAATGTATGGTTTTGCCTCATTTTGGTTTACAGTGTACGGTTTTGCCCCCTTAAATTTACCAGTGTTATTGTTGCCCATTTTTAACTTTATGGTGGCTATTTTTGCACATTTGCCCAATATTAAATAGAGTTAAATGATAATTAACAGTATTGGTCAATCAGAGACTTTTTATAGTTCATTGACAAAAATGAAATCATTTATTATTTATTGTGAAATTTGATGCTTTGTTAATTACTTGTTGTGAAATATGATATTTAAACCACTATAGTACCAGCCATAGATAAGGATTTAGCCTTCCAACCTAAAAGTCTCTTATTTACTAAATCTACCATCTCAGTAAAACTTGCATTAGACACCCTCTTATGATGTAGAGTCATACCTAAATATTTAACAACTCTCACTTAATTCAGTAAGCTTGATATGATGCATTTTGTTTGAAAAATACACTCTAGTTTTTTGCCGAAATTCACTTTCAAACCAAAAGGTTCCACAAAATTCCTCCAAGCAATTCTTAATCTCTTCAACTTGGCTTAAAGAAGCTTCAGCGTATAAAATTATGTCATTCACAAAAAACAACAAATGAGATATGGGAGGTTCATTCCTCCCCAGTCTAATGGGATGCCATACATCATCACTCACTCTTTCTTGAATCAAGTGAGCAAGTTTTTCCATACATTGACAAATGGATGAGGGGATAATGGGTCCCCTTGCCTTACCTCCCTGCTTGTATGAAAAAACTCAACCTTTTCACCATTCCATAATAGTTGCATGGTAGAGGTCAATACACATTGAGAGATTATATTAATAATATGAGATGATAAATTAGCTTCAAACATACATGTTCGAAGAAAATCTCAATTATTAACTCTATCATAGGCCTTCTCCAAGTCAATTTTGAACGTCATAAAACCCTTAACAATTTAATCAATTTATAGATTGATCTTCCAACGTGTTTCTACTGACTTTAATAGAACAAAGCATTAAGACCATCAGGTCCCGGTGCTTTCAAAGCTCCCATATGGAGTAAAGCTTCTTTAGTTTCCAAGTCTACCACTTCTCTACATATCCCAACCAACTCTACATCATCATGTTTTGGATATGCAACTGATTGCACCATATACTTTGCATATGTTTTCATGGGAAAATGACAAATAAATACATCCGAATGTCCAAAAGGACAAGTATGGAACTCAAACTTCCAAAAGGACAAGTAAGGAACTTCAGTAAAAATTAACAATTAGAACATAGTAATTAACATTTGCAACATAGCAATTAAAATTGTCTGGTTCCTTGATTGTCATTTTGGAATTCAGAATTCCTTACTTGTCATTTTGGAAGTTCGAGTTCCTTACTTGTCCTTTTGGATATTTGAAGGTATTTATTTGTCATTTTCCCTATTTTCATGGTCAAATTCATTTAATTATTATTACGCGTTTTGATGATAATTGCACCTAATTAGCGATTCTAACTATTTCACATGTTGTTGGGATACATTTTAGTTAAGGGCAATTTTGTTATATTTAACTTGATATTATTGTCATTTATCTTTTGAACAACTTTTTTATGCTACTTCAAGTGTTAATCTTTTGTATATTAATGAAACAAAACACTTAAAGAGAAGTCAAAAAGATCATAGAAGCAAAGCACACAGAGAAGACATTTCTTTCAGCATGCTTCTCACTCGTTAAGGGTCTGTTTGAATACATTTTTAAAAGCTATTCTAACTCTTAAATCTAGGTTTCACACAAAGACACTCAAACACTCACTTTTTTGGATTATTTTGAGAAGAAAAGTTAGGTTGGGTTCCAAAAGCTATTTTGAGAAAAAACTACATTTTTCACTTTTTCCAACTGAAACCTTCAATTTTTCATTTACGGAGAACACTTATTTCAAATAAAAGAAACATAGAAAACTATTCTACTCGAAAATTATTTTTAAAAGCTATTCTAAAAAAGTTTAATCCAAACATTCTCAGCAAACAAACTCTTCCATCCTTCCAAATTAAAGCTTCCATTGTATCCATATTTGATTTTAATAACCCCGAATAACCCAAACTCAGTAACTTCTCTTGATACGAGACTCTACCTCTCTTACCCTTCATATGATCATCTCCTTTTGCTTTTCCCCATGCACCTGGTGTCAACCCCAGAATCCACGTTCTAATCACTTTCCCCTACTCTCATTCTACGGTATCAAATATCGCTCCTTTGCGACGTCAGATTGGTTCATTACTGTAACCAAATAAATCCTGGAACCAAAAATTCTAATTTTTTTTCTTTATCTATAGTCATTATAATTATCATCAAACAATGACAGATATGGTCATTACATCTAAAAATATGATTACATGCAAAGTGAAGTATGGGTTATAGTACTATCTTCATTGCCCAACATTTATTAAACACACATTTATCTTTTAGTGACCTTATTGGTACAAATCTTTATATAGACAAGGTGGGTGTTTAAAGTTGTTCTTGCCTTTGTGATTGTCATTGCTCCACTAAATGGCCATTGATGGGTAGGCTTATTATGTCTTTATGTCCACTTTTCATTTGATGAGAGTAGCATATCTTCCAATCATATCTCTTTCTAATATTCTTTTCCTCGTATGAATGCATCACAAAAAGTAAACAAACTTGATAAATAAATCATGATAGATTATACATTAACGCCCTGCCCTTACACGTTTTAAGTTTAATTTCTAAAAAAACAAACTCAAATTACCACAACCCAATACATAAGATTCAAAAACAACTCATGCAACGCACAAAGTATCTTTCTAGTTAACATTTTAAATCTGTATGAAATAGACCCTCGTCTTGTTAATCCAAAATAGAGTTGACTGAATTTTCGTTCTAATATAACTTATTTGACTTTTGAATTGATATATTGTAAAAGTATATAAAATAGAATATGATTAAATGACTCATTTAATTTCCTTAATATTTCTCAAAATAATCAATTAGGTCTTATAAAGAGTCGATTTGGCTCAATAGTATGCTCAATTGTCATGGGGTCTGACGTCGTAGTTCCGAATCAGTCTATCTACATAAAATAGAGGTATGAATGCTTAGTATATTTTATTCTCCAGCACTCTTACCAAGTCGGGACTAAAACTAGGTTGACTCATTTTTTAGTCATATAAGTCTTATATTTAAAGACGACAAAAATATTTAAATATTTAAATTTGGATGTAATATGCTTATTCAACAAATTCCTGATTTGATTAGAGGCATTAATAAAAACGAACTGGAACGTTCGTGCCATGCACATGGGCTAATTTATTAGACGAATAACATACTAGAGAATATTTATTGTATGAACATTATGTTTCTGCAGAAAATGGTGAAAAATTGAAATCTGTAAAGAAATAAACCAATTGTAAAACAAAGAAAATTCACTAAATTTAATTAGCATCCTATCCAATTGATTTTTATACCAATGAACTTGTGTGTGGAATTATCAGGCTTTTGCCAAGAAATACAAACTTCCATTTACTTTACTAAGTGATGAGGCTAACTAGGTAGGGGCAGAGTGGGGAGTGAAGGGTTATTTCTTTGGAGCATAGCCTGGAAGGGAAATCTAGAATATTGACGATACTTTGAAACTACTTCAGAGCCTTTAAAACTTTAAAAATTTCCATTGTTCTTTTCTTTTGGCCTTCATTTATTTATTCTAACCACACTAAGTGCGGTGAACACATATTGCTTGTATTAGTTAATATATCACTTGTACAGTTGTACCAATCTTTCTCACTTTTTATTCCTATAGTTGTTTCATTTAGTAATGCAACAAATCTTAATGTTGATCCTCCTATTCTTTAAGTTGAGGTGTCAAAGGTGCAGAAGTTTCACATGGAAATCATTCCATGATATATTTCCAATTCTTTTCCTATGTACTTGGAACTTTTTTTTTTGAAGGTGAGCACATATTGCTTGTATTAGTCATTTTGAATATATTCATTGGGCATACATCGTTTCTATTCTATTACTAACACTTTTTTACCAACTTTGTTTGCTATTGGAGCTCCAAGAACATCTCAAATGCTAAGTTTAACTATATATCGTAGTGATAAATTTTAATTCTTATCATATGAGGTTGACCCACGTATCCTCGCATGGGAGGTTTTGCTTGTTACTATTGTAATAGTAGTTCTAATAAGCAAAGTGTTTCATTAGTAGGCTATTGTCAGTTTAGGCAATAAACACTTGTCATGCAATTCAATGAAAACAAGAGGCCACAAGTTCTAAGAAACTTTTTACAGTTGATTTGGCGTGTTTCATAGCCTGATCCAGGGCTCAACCATGAAAATGTTGAAATAGTTCCATATAATAAATTATCCAACGATTTGATTCTTGATAAATACAACTTGTAGTTTGTATACCCAACCTTATTTAGTGTGGCATAAGGGCTATTGTCGTTGCAGTTCTATTTAGAATTATAGATACAACAATATATTCTCCCCGTATGTTCACAAATGTATGACTATAGTATAAAGTATAAACTGCAGTAAAATCCTAGGCGATGCCCGTTAAATCCAACACATTCGATCTTCACAACTTCGATTTTCATTTAATGAAGAATCCATGGACAATACCAAACATGATTTCAAGTGATAATGGCATCCTAGTGTTTGCTTTTCTCATCATCATCCTCATGTAAATTGTCATTCAAGTCTTTTTGGATAAATGGTGTAGACTTTTGAGGAACTTCCCAGTCTCTGATCTCCCTAGATTGTTCTTGAACATTTGGCAGATTCTTGTTCTCTTTCTTGCTTCCCTTCATTTTATATAGCAAAGGAATTTCTTTTTAGAATGAGTACAAAAAAGCTTGTTTTTATGTATGCTATGATCAGAATGTAAATTAGCACAAGCATATTGTGGGAACAAAAGGAGAATGCGTAAAAGTCTGATACATTTCTCTTACTATTAGCTCATTATATAGTACAAGAGACTCAATCTATCCCATGATTATAAGGATTTGATTGATACATAAAATAAAAAAGATTTGATCCTTATTCTCTATAACATTTATTTTCCCTAATTCTTATGATTCCTAATTATGACTAAGATCAAGATTCTACTAATAGAAAATTAAAAAACAGAATTCCAACACTCCCCCTCAAGTTGGACTATGGTCCAACTTGGTTACAAAACTTTATTCTTCAACTAGAGACAATATATTTTTTTTTTTCAATTACGTGGGGAATGACCATCCCATCGTAAACAACATGTGAGGAATGACCATCTCACTGACAAAACACTTATGCGTGGGGAATGACCATCCCATCGCAATTCACACAAGCATGTATATGGGGAATGACCATCCATCGTACTATGCTCTTCAACAATGTTTGGGTCGTACTCCTCCTTCCGAATTAGTCTTTCAGGTCTGCTTGGACCGTACTCTTTGTTGGGTCAATCCTTCAAGTCTGCCTAGACCATATGAGAGAAGAGAGGAACCCTTTTTGGGTTTTTAACTACAAAGGCAACCTAGTTGCCTAGGGATCAGACTAAACCTAAACACGTAGCTCTGGTACCATGTGGGAACAAAAGGAGAATGGGTAAAAGTCTGATACATTTCTCCTACTATTAGCTCATTATATAGTACAAGAGACTCAATCTATCCCATGATTATAAGGATTTGATTAATACATAAAATAAAAAAGATTTGATCCTTATTCTTTATAACATTTATTTTCCCTAATTCTTATGATTCCTAATTATGACTAAGATGAAGATTCTACTAATAGAAAATTAAAAAACATAATTCCAACACATATGTACCTTAGACATTTCTTCCTTCGGATTTAAATGGTCTTTCTTTTTATAACCTGAAGATATGTTGTTTGAAGCTTCCCTGAATATCTGAAAACCCTGAATATCTCCATTTCTGATGCTTGCTTCTAGCTGCAATAGAAATTACTTCATCAGTTTTTTTGGGGGGTGGGGGGCCTAAAGAGCACAAACACAAACACAAGACATGCTATGCCACGGATTACACAACACATCAACAATCATAGTGTTCAGGAGCGGTTTAACTTGACACTCATATCTAAAATAGATGTCAGAACTGTAACAGACATAGGCAATAACATTGCTTCAAAATGGGTTAGTCTCAATTGAGCTCCTTAATGGATAATGTTTTCAAGTATGTGCATAGATTGATCCTAGCTTCTTTCAAAACGAAATAGTAGCAAGACATCAAGACTTTCTTTGGAGTGTGTGTGTGTGTGTGTGTGTATATATATATATATATATATATATATATATATATATAGCGAGAGACTCTAATTCTACTATCACTCTTCTATACCCTTACCGTGCAGGAGACAAAATCCAGACCAAACTCCCCATAATTCAACGGAATATTACAAATCCCTATATTATTCACAGAACCTCTGAACTAAACGCCCTTCTCATCCCTATTCAAGCCACCACATCAAGCAATCTCATGCTGCCTCTTAGCCATCACATTGTTGTCAATCTTTTACCCAGCCTGTCTGTGGAGGCTACGATTGAATTAATTTCCAGTTTCTTGCAATCTCTTTCTTCTCCAAGGCTCCACTCCACTTATAGCCTTAACATATAATTCCAAATAACAGTAGGTATAATGTCCCTTCATCAATATTTTTGTCAAATAAAACTTTATTCTTCTTGAACCAGAGGAACCAGCATGCAATTTCAAATACTATTCACCATCCAGCTGACCCATTGGAACCTTTCAGTCTTCCGATTACGCAGAAAGCAGTCCTTATGTTGTAAATATGCGAATAATATAACTAAGGCAAAAGATTTGACGATATATTCACTGTAGCATATTAAAAAACGTGAAAACATGAAATTTATGTGAAACCAGGGCCATAATGGCTTGTACCTGAACGTGAATGATGCAGAAAATTATGCTAGCAATAGGCAGCCAGCTTTCTTCCGTTGAAATTGATAGGTTTGACCTAATCAAACATGCATTCACATCTGTTAGTCACATTCAATATCAGTATCACGTTGAATTCAAATGGCACTAGTCACTATTAGCTGAACAATAGAATGCAATGCGCTTTTCCATTTCATTTCTTATTACTCTACTTGTCTTTGGGGCACATATTAACTGCAAGGTCTCACGGATTGATTTATAGCCAAAATTCAAGGTGTCCTTTTTCTGAAGTGAGACTGATTGCCTTAAAAAGGAGCTCTCACAGAATGGATGATAGCTTATACATTAAGTTTCAAGCACTTTACATTAGATATATAGATTCTAAGACATAACCCACACTCTTTTTTTTTTTTTTGCCAGAGACATAATCCACACTCAGAGACATAACTCTTTTGTACGAGCTTTCCAAAATGAAAACCCAAGTGAAAAAAGCCTGAAACTAATCATAAAAATTCATCTGTTAAATTTCATATTTTTTTAACAGAAGAAAAGCCCCAGAAAATATACAAAAGTTTTTGAATTAAAAAAGTATTAATTAAATAATGAAAGTTCTTTTTTATATTATGTAACTGTTACATTAATGGATGGTGACATGATAGTACCAAATGATTATTGTCTCATGATATATTAATGATACTGTCTAATTGAATAGTTTTTTCAATAGAACATGTATTACACAGTAGCCATAGATAACCTTCTATGTGTCAAAGTAAAGGACACTTTCAAATAGGTTAACATTTTATCATGCCAATCAACAAAATGAAGGGACACGGATAACACCTTCAATATGAAGCAAAGAAAATAATGAAGCCAAATCTTAAGATTCAAACCTTAGATAGGGGGCCAAATAGACAAGTGCATAAACAGCATAACGTCTTTTTCCAGTGTCAAGCCATGCAAAAATCCAGCTCTATCAACCAAATACACATCAAGCAAGATGATTACAGTAGGTTGATGCTATTACAAAATTTAGAACTTATTTAGCACATACATCAATCCTCTAAGTTTTAATGAATCAGACAACTGTCTTTACACGTGATAAAATGACATTTCACTCTCACTCAATATGTGCATTTCAATTTAAAATAAATCAGATCATTCAGAAGGAAAAGGAACATTACACCAACATTTCCTTCCATTCCCTTTGACCAATCCCAAATTGACCTTTTCAAGCTATGGTTAGATTAGAACTCTCTTTTGATACTTTCCTTACCAAATTCATTCTTTATACTTAATAGTAATCATAATAATAATAATAATGTTTATACTCTTTGCTAAGTTTGAACATCCCTATAAATGCATTTCGTTTCATTAATGCAGAAAGGTGATAAAACTTCTTTTTCCGTAAAAAAAAAAAGAGAATCTCGAGATCCTTTTGAAATCACAGTGTGAAACCAGGTCACCTTTGCATCTGCTATCTAACTATCCATTATTCAAAACATTAGCACCATAAACTTGCAACACTTGGATCGATTGAATTACCCAAGCCAGTAATCATATTATGAAGTCAAATTCTGGAATACCCTAATGGGAACACTACAACTTGGTGACCACTACTGCGCCTGATTTTGGCTGCAACAACAATAAAGTCTTATCCGAACTATGTGGAGTCGGCCACATGGATAGCATCTTTCAATCAACTACACCTTCCTACAGGTCACACTCTTTTCGAACTTCAAATTCCTTGTTATCATGTTCTCATAGTGAATTACCTGAACTTAACTAAAAGCAATGTATATTTTGTACTCCTTTATTCCTAAATAAAGGATCTAGCAGACATTATTGATTTGTCTAATTTTTTCTCTTTTTTGACTTATAAGATAACATATAATCCTTTTTTTTGGTGAGAAAATTTAAGGACAGAGTTTGGGCTCAACCCAGTCAAAGGGCAGGGCAACTAACTCTTGACGCTTGGCCCAGCCCAGCGCCGAAGCTTAAAATGGGACTTACGGTAGGCACCTTAGCTTCGAAGATGCCTCCCCAAGCGCCGCGATGGACAACAAAGTGTCACTCTCCAGGAATCGAACTCGCGACTAGGTGGACAACCTGATGCTAATTGTTCAATCCTTTCGCCACTAAACCCACAGAGGACGGGTTGATAACATATAATTTAATAATATACAAAATATGTTATGATTAAATAGCTGCTGATTTAACTTTGTTAATTTCTAAAAACAAAAAGTGAACTTGGGCTATATATTGAGGAAGAAAATAGGAAGTGAAAGAAAATGAGAATACCAGCCAGTTAAAATAAGGGATGAGACTAACAATCCCCATGACAGCAAACCTAGTATCAGTTCCATCCATGGCAGAAAATTCAGCATCTTCATCTTCCTCCACGTGTCGAGCATGGGAGACAGGGAAGAGCAAAGAAGTGAGCATGGAAGCACCAATGGCCACAGCAAATGGGCCATCATCCACAAGGTGGGCCCTGCAAGTTGTTCTTTTCCCAACCTTCAACTCATTCTGCCAAAAAAGAAAAAAATATATTAGGATGATAGCTAAATAGCTTATGTAAAATAGGAAGTGGGTTTGAAGTGAAAGTGATGAATACATGTTTTTTGATTATGAGGTTGGGAGGAAATGAAGGAGAGAGAAGAGGAGGGCATGAATGGAGGATAGTGGAGGAGAGATTCATGATTGAAGCACTGAAGAAGGCCAATGTGGTGGCTTTGGCTTTGGATTTGGAAGCATCATAGGAGAAGGTGAGTGCTTGGAGTTGCAGCGTGGTGTGAGCCCCGGGCATTGACGCCTGTCCTGTCTTGGACCTTCCTAATTCAACCCACCGAATGTTTTAAACTGTTATGACCAAAATTTGAAAAAAAAAAAATACACTTTGTTTCTTTATTACTAATAATTTTTGAAGGGGTTTGGACTCAACCCAGTTCACCTAGCCAGAGGCTACATGGACTGTAACATCTCAGCGCCTCGCTCTCGAAATTGTCCGCTTTGGGGAATCCTCACCCCTCACGGCTTTAAAACGCGTCGAGAGGGGGAGGTATCCAGGCCTATATATAGCGCCTTTCGTTCTCATCCCATGCCATATTGTTGAATTTATTTTTTTTAGAAAATCCTGTCAGGTGTTGCCTACTACGAACGGCAAAAATATTGCTAGTAGTAGTTGGTGGTGCAATAGGCACATGCAATAAAATATTCTACCTATAACAAATACTCCCTCCGGTCCCTAATGTAAGAGCCCAAAATTTGAATGGTTTTGGTCCCTAATGTAAGAGCTCACCCCATATTCTCTCCTCATTTAATGCATTTTTTCCTACTTTACCCTTACCTCTCTTTCATATTTATTAATGCTTATGCATTTCTCTCTCTTAAAAGTACCATAATAAATATGGGCATTTTTGGAAAATAAGCATTAACTCTAGACACCCAACTAACATTCACATGTTTTCTTAAAAAGCGTTTTTTTGACGGCTAGTTCTTACATTAGGGACCGGAGGGAGTATATTGTTAAGGTAGGGGCCCTGTATGAGTGTTATACTAACGGTAGTATGATACCAACAGGTAGCGTCACTATCATTATCTGAGCAGGTTTAAAAGATATATGAATGAAATAAAAAGATATATGAATGAAATAAATTGCTATTGAGATTCTTTGAATCTCACCCCGTTTTTCAAAATGTTTTTCAGAGATGCAGGAGGAAAGTTTAGTTGAGTAGCATGGAAGCTTGTTAGGCCCTATGAATGTTAGAAATAGTTAGATTGTTGTAATTTGATTTATTCTTTTTATTATTATTATTATCATGTAATAAGCGAAAAGCTTGTGATATACATGACTAGGAAGCTATCACCTGATAGAATTAATATGTGTATTTATTAATTCTAATTTGTAATAATATGTGTATTTATTTAAATAATACAAAATAAGGTTGTAGATAGATTGACTAAATAAGTATCACCTAATAGAATTAAATATTAGATGTAAACTTAGTCGTTTAATGAATTTATATCCACCTGAATTTTCAAATAGTAAATTATAACTAAATGATTTATTTATTTATTTCAGCTCATTTACAAAAGAAAGAATTTAAATAGTTTTAAATGAGAAAATTTATTTATTTAACTTTCAAAATAAAAAGTTTTAATTTATTCGTATTTTTGGGTTTCGAATAATAAAATCATGGTTATAAATTGATTAAATCATTATTAATTAGTAAGAAAATTCGAGGTGTTACATGGACCGAGTGAGAATATAGCCAACATTGACTCCCATGTCGTTTCCCCCTCTGGTTACGAAGATGTCTCCTCGAATACCGCAATAGAGATATAACTAAATGTCACTCCTAGAAATCAAACTAGTGCAAAAGTCGACAACTAGACACTTTAAGTCCAATCCCCTCGCCATTGAACCCACATACGATGGGTTTATTACTAATTTTTCAAAAATACTATTTAACTTCGAATGTTTTAGTACGGGGGATTTGGGGAAAGAAAAGGAAAATTTTATGAGTTAAAAAATTGAGGAAGTTATATTATGATATTTAAACAAAAATTTGTTTGAGTTTTAATAGAATCACATCACAATATTAGTTTTGAACTTTTGATTTCATTTGTAAAATTTTTCCTTAACTCATTTTTCCTCCCTTCCTTAACACATTTTTCCTCCCTTCATTAAAATTTGGTGGGATGCCAAGTCCAAATTTGAGGAATGTTAGAGTGAGTACTTTTTATATTATTTGCAACTTTTTTTATTTCATTGTTGATATAGGAATAAATAAAATATATAAAAGATGAAGAAGAAAAAGATGAAGAAAGAAGAAAGGAAGGAAGAGATGAATGGTGAAAGAAATATTCTCATTCACATAGTTTTCTTAGTACTTCTAATCAATATATCAAATAAAAGTGTTCCACCAGATTATGATGCATTGAAATCCTTCCCATAGACACAAAACACTGTAGAAGCCGATCCTTCTTTTCATTATTTTTCTTTTTCTCTTTTCTCATTCTCATTCTCATCATTTCTACCTCTCCTCCCGTCACCCACATCCGCTGCCTCCCCATGTCTCTCTCTCTCGCTGAACCTCGGTTTCCCTGGAAGAGGCTGATACGACACTGCCTCCTTTAAACTTCTTCTTCTTCTTCTTCTTCTTCTTCTTCTTCTTCTTCAACTTTCCCTGGAACCCTATTCTTCTCTTTCTCTCTTTTCCCCAAAATCGCCGTCAAGTTATCTCCTTTCAGTAAGCACCTCATCAATTTAAAAAAAAATCATTATTTTTAGGTTTTAATTACTTGGTATTACATCTAAAGTTCGTTTTTTTCTTCTGTTTTCGCTCATTTCTAGGGTTTTCAGAAGGTTTAGAGATTTAGCATCTGTGTTGCCATGTCAGACGATGAGAGAGAAGGGAAGGAGTTGGATCTCTCTTCTCCTGAACTTTTCACTAAATACAAAAGTGCAGCTGAAATTGCTAACAGTATGTTCAATTTCCCTTATTGCCTATAATATATGGGTTTTTTAAGTATGTCTTTGGATGTTTATACTGTTATCAGATACTGTGGGTTGGTGCAATTATCTGGGTTTAAGTCAATTTTCAATATTTTTAATTTCTTTGTGCTTTTATTGCTTGTGCCTATGTGTTTGGATATTTATATATTAATAGACTCTTTGAATGGATGCAATTGTTTTACCTTATGCTTTCTCATCATTATGAAATAGTCAATTTTCAATAGTTAAATTACTAATCCCCACTAAAATTGTGCTGTAGGATCTGCATTCATGTTTGGTAGAGGGTTGACATCTATACCATGGGGAATAGTGGCAGATCGATATGGTCGACCACCTGTTGCAATTTTGGGAATTATTCCAGTGTAAGCAAGCATGCCACTGGTGTGGATGGTTTCTTCTAAGCCTTTAATGACAAGGTTTGCAATACTGATATTGCTTCTTATCTTTTTGGCGTTAGCACAAGTTTTTGGATGGCTGTTACATCAAGGTTCTTTCTTGGGGCCTTGAATGGATTGCTGGGGCCAATGAAGGTACCATTTATAGACAGACCAACTGGTAGTTGTTCTAAATTGAGCGAATTGATTTTGTGGTCTATGAAAAGTGCAATTAAACTCAATTTGGCCCTCTAAACTTTTGATGTCTAATTTTGGACTATGAAAGAATATTTGTCTTCAGTTCTGTTCTTATGTAAGCCTGCTCCTAGAGAATTCATTAAGACGGATAAAATGGCTTGAAGAAACATCGACATGATCACTAAGTGCTTTTAGCTTGACAACACTATTCTATTTTAGTCCTTTGCCATGGAAAATTCAAATGATCCAGGGGCTATGTTGGCTTTGTAGTAGGTCATATAGCCCATTTTCATTAGTTATCTATTAAGTGGCTCAACACAAGGCTCATAATGAAAATATCAGAGATGAAAAGCTCTTTGAAAGTGTGGGAATAAAGGAGAATGGGTAAAAGTCTGATGCATTTCTCTTACTATCATCTCCCATTATATAGTACAAGAAACCCAACGTATCCCATGATTATAGGGATTTGCTTGATACATAAAATAAAAAAGATTTGATCATGATTCTCTATAACATTTATTTTCCCTAATTCTTATGATTCCTTATTATGACTAAGATCATCAAGATTCTACTAATAGAAAATTTAAAACATAATTCCAACACTCCCTCAAGTTGGACTATGGTCCAACTTGGTTACAAAACTTTATTCTTCAACTTAGAGACATTTTTTTTTTCAACTACGTGGGGAATGACCGTCCCATTGTAAACATGTGAGGAATGACCATCTCACTAACAAAACACTTTTGCGTGGGGAATGACCATCCCATTGCAATTCACATACGCATGTACGTGGGGAATGACCATCCCATCGTACTATGCTCTTCAACAATGCCTGGGTCGTACTCCTTCTTCCGAGTTAGTCCTTCAAGTCTGCCTGGGCCGTACTCCTTGTTGGGTCGATCCTCCAAGTCTGCCTGGACCATACTCCTATTTGGGTCGATCCTTTTAGGGTTTTAACTACAAAGGTAACTTGAATGGAGTTACCTAGGGATCAGACTAAACCTAAACACCTAGCTCTGGTACCATGTGGGATGTTGGAATTATGTTTTAAATTTTCTATTAGTAGAATCTTGATGATCTTAGTCATAATAAGGAATCATAAGAATTAGGGAAAATAAATGTTATAGAGAATCATGATCAAATCATTTTTATTTTATGTATCAAGCAAATCCCTATAATCATGGGATACGTTGGGTTTCTTGTACTATATAATGGGAGATGATAGTAAGAGAAATGCATCAGACTTTTACCCATTCTCCTTTATTCCCACATGGTACCAGAGCTAGGTGTTTAGGGTTAGTCTGATCCCTAGGTAACTCCATTCAAGTTACCTTTGTAGTTAAAACCCTAAAAGGATCGACCCCTAATAGGAGTATGGTCCAGACAGACTTGAAGGATCGACCCAACAAGGAGTACGACCCAGGCAGACCTGAAGAACTAACTCGGAAGAAGGAGTACGACCCAGGCATTGTTGAAGAGCATAGTACGATGAGATGGTCATTCCCCACGTACATGCGTATGTGAATTGCAATGGGATGGTCATTCCCCACGCATAAGTGTTTTGTTAGTGAGATGGTCATTCCTCACATGTTGCTTATGATGGGACGGTCATTCCCACGTAAACGAAAAAAAAAGTCTCTAGTTGAAGAATAAAGTTTTGTAACCAAGTTGGACTATCCATAGTCCAACTTGAGGGGGAGTGTTAGAATTATGTTATTAGTAGAATCTAAGTCATAATTATGGATTATAAGAATAAGGAAATGATATGATTTGATTAGGAAAATAAATTAGGGTAGAATCTTTTTTATTTTATGTATCATTCAAATCCCTACAATCATGGGATAGATTGGGAGTCTCTTGTACTATATAATGGGAGCTTATAATCAGATCAATGTATCAGACTTTTACCCATTCTCCTTTATTCCCACAGAAAGTATTAAGGTGAGACATCCACCTGAAACTGAGGAGATCAAACTGAGATGGTAGTTTTAGTTGTCTAATTTGTTAATTGAATCTAAAAATTTCACAATCAGAATTTTGAGTTGGTGTAATTTATAAGCAGTCCATTTTTTTGTTGTTATTTACAAGACTTATTTTCTATATGATTGTGGCCCCCACTAACATACCCACACTCGCTTTCACTAGGCTTACGCTGTTGAAATTTTCGAGATGAATACCAAGCTATAAGACTCTCAACTGTAAGTTTACTTTACTTTGATCCATACTAAGTGTTTATTAACACATTTCATCAGGGTAATTTATTAGTCTGATCAATTTTCAGATCAGTGCAGCTTGGGGAATCAGTTTAGTTGTTGGCCCAACATTGGGAGGCTATTTGGCTCAGGTACTTTTGTTTTTGTACATTTTGCATTGAATTATATGTTTAGAATAGAATTTGGCATTTCCATGACATAGGATGATATGTTGTATCCTCCTGAGAAAGCGATGTTAGTGGGATTCCTTATGCATATCCAAGTTCTGTTACTTCTGGGGAAAGATTGCTCAAGAATATAAAACAAGAGAAGTAGTTTGTCCATGTCCTGCTCCTGGTCCATTCAGACTTATAAGCTCTGAATTGTGTAGGCATGGTGATGTTCAGTGTTTAGGGTTTATTTTAGTAGTCTAAGGACATCTATATGTGTAGTCTATTTTGGTCTGTGCTCTAAGGATAGCTATGCCAACAATATGTGAATTTGCTTAAGTTATGCTATCTTTTAACATGTACAGTGAATCAAATCTCCTATCTTTTGAGGTCTTTTCTGTTGTTTTGATGGTCCATTATGTCCTATAAATGGTGGATCATGTAGATATCCTTGTGTTCAGGTGTTATCTGTTTTAGTCTGTATTTTGACGGCTGCTATGGCAAGAATCTATGCTTTTTAGTTAAGTGACACCATGTCTCTGAATGTAAATATTCTCTGTTTTGGAACCAAAAATTATGAACTTATATGTCAAAAATGTTATACTTAAAATATTACCAGATTAGATTGCATCTTATATTTCCTGATCATATATAAATAAAAGTATGCCAAGACATGAAAAGATATACTTTATTAGTTTGTTTTTGCCATTTCACATGAAAGCATTGACTCATGTATGCTTGGAATATTTCGAATGATCAATGCCCTGTGTATACTAGATTTGCTCACTGGTCATGTGTAAAGCAGAAAATAAAGACATTCAAGATAAAAACATTCATTCAGTGCTGTGCAATAAAAAACATTACCAAATTATGCGTTAGACTATTCTCCACATATTAAGTGTGATATTTTTGGGGTTTAACGTGGTTATTTATTCTTTGTCTATTTCTGTTATCTATGCGCAAGAAAAACTGATAAAATATTGCTCCCTATATTTCTAAATATAAGATCACTGTGAATATGTGGATGAGTTTCTAAATATAAAATCATTTTCTGCTTTTTGTGAAAATTTGCTCAAATTACCTTTATACTCATTTTACAAATAAAGGACTTTCTCCATTTTTTAAATTTATATCAGCAAATTTTGGGGAGGACATGTGATCCTAATTTATTAGAAAATTTTTCTTATTCTCTACAAATTAACAAAAATAATCTTATATTTAAGAATAGAAAGAGGATAGAAATATGTAATATTTTTCTCTTTTATTAATGCTGATGTGGCATAGCATATTATTTGTCATTTCTACCCAAAAAAAATAACAAAACATTACTCCCTCCATTCCTAAATATAAAATTACTTTAGAGATGTAGATATTTTCCTAAACATAAAATTATTTTCTACTTTTTCCTAAATTTTGCCCAAATTAACCTTATACTCATTTTACAAGTAAATTACTCCTCAATCTTTTAAATTTGGCTGAGGATATTTTGGAATGATCATATGGTTTTAGCTTATTAGAAAAACTTCCTTAATCTTTTCAAATTTACCTAAATAATCTTATATTTAAGAACAAAGAGAGCATAGAAATATGTAATTATTTTCTGTTTTTTTGGGAATGATGCTTTTTTCGCAGATCATATTTCACGTTTTCAAGCCAAATCAGATATGAACCAAGACAGAGTAAAAGATAAAAAGATATATTTTATGGATAATCTATTGAAGGTTTGCGTGCAAGAGCTATCACATACGTCCCTGCAATATTTCTTGCCATAGCAGATATGGAGGAAAGCTTGCAGATGTGCTGTCCAGGTAATCTACGCATAATATTTGAGAGAGAAAAGAAAAATTAGTCAGTTGATCATATGTCACTGTGCTCTTTTATGCGAATTGTGTGGACATTCAGATGGTGATTCCTGCGTTTTTTTTGCTGCTAGAAATAAAGCATTAGGGACGAATTTTTTCCCGTGACCGCTCAGTAGTTTTTCTTACGATGAATATAAATATTGTTGGCCCACTTACTGAGGACAAATATTGATGCGCATTTTGGATGTTTTCCTATGGTGTCTCTGCTTTTTCTTCCTCACTAAATGACAACCCATGTGCTTTTGCCAGCCTTTTTTGTGTGGGCGAAAAATTATTGCTTGACCTTACTATTCGTGTCCACATTATTAATGCATTTAATCTGCCAAGTGTCATAAATGCATAACCAAACTCATCCCATTCGTTTGAAGGTGATTAAGACGGATTTGTTCTTTTGTGCGTGTTATATTTTGCTGACACATTTATTTGTGGCGTCGTGTGTGATTGCCTTAATCTGTATTAATTAGAGAAACAATGAATGTGTAATATTACACTATAAGGTGCTATCAATTATATTTATATGCCAAAAACGCATCTTTCTCAGTTTTTTGCTTGCCTATTGTCTTTTTCTCTCACATTTAATGGTGGCTGCTGCAGGAAACATTGCACATACACAATGATAGCAATGAGTCCCGTGAGGATATAGAAGCTAGAAATAGTGGACTTGCCGATCGCCACTGTCAGCCTCTTTCTTCATCAAGTCACTTTGTTGGAGATGTTTCATAATCAAAGAAAATTCTTGCTGCCCTTACTACTGGTAAGTCCAGTTCTAGGTTCTATGGGAATACAAATGAATTTGTTTGTATATCTTTGAATTGTTGCCATTCTCTTTGCAAGAATATGCATGCTCAACTTAGTAGGGTGAGCTTCATACAGTATTATCTGTGTAACTTGACTTTGTTTAATAGCAAATGAGTCTCATTTTTATTATTTGATTGAACTCTTTCTATTGAATTGAACACAAATAGGGGTGACACTTCAACTTTATTGAGCTGTCTTTCCCTTTACATTTGCCACATGAACAGGTGCTGTGGGAATTACCATAGCCAATCCCACCGATCTTGTGAAAGTTTGAGTTTAGGCTGATGGAAGGTTACCTCCTGGTGTACCAGGGCGCTACTCTAAATCATTAATTGCTTATTCTACACTTGTGAGGCAGGTCTGTGGATTTAATTTGATATCATTGATCATTTCTTTTAACCTGGTATTTCAAATCAAATACCCAAAGCCTTAAATGCTAAGAAGATGAAATTGTTGGCATTGTAATAACTTTTAACCTGATATTTCAAATCAAATACCCAAAGCCTCTCATTTTGATGTTGATGCTTCTTATGGAAAATTCCTGTTTGGGTGTTACTTATTCTGAATAATTATGCATCCTAAATCATGTTAACACTGTAGAAATCAAAAGTCTCACTCATAAATTGGTTAGCCTTGGAATATGTTTTGGGTGAGGTAACGCTTAAAGTGACTCATATCAGCACTTGACTTCATATCAGAGTTATTAGAACTGTTATAATCTATTTTGAATCTCATAACATTCATGACATTGCTTATGCTCTGTTTATTTAATCCATTATTACATCAATGTCTTTAAAAAAACTAAATGTGTGTATTTTAAGATTTTATTTGCACTGAAAATGATAATGGAGTTTCATCTTTACCAAAAATCCTTTCAGTATGTTTTTTCTTCTTTGCCCTTCTGATCTGATTAATGATTCTGGCCATATGATATCCTAATAAATCTGTAGGGATAAAAATTTTGTGTTACAGTTATTTTCTGCCCAAGGGTAGGATATACTTCTTTTTCATTTCTCCCCATTAAATGCTCACTTTCACACTAATAGTTTAAAGGACTGCCTACATTAGGTGCATTAAATGTGGGTCATGTTGTGTGTAAAATAGTAATGCTAAGGTTGTATGATCTCATTTTGTTTTGTCCATTTTTCTAGCTTACTTTACACTGCAGATGTGACACCATGACTTCAAATTTGGTCTTCGGGACAGTTTTTTTGGGCAAAAATGCTCTTTGGTATTTTTGTTGGAAGTTGGAAAATAACAAATCTTTCTTCTCACATCTACACAGTAACAATATAACCCCCAATTATTAATTATGATAGATATGCTAGGACTCAAAATATATTACCAGGACCCAATTATTAGTCCGATCAATTTTCAGATCAGTGCAGCTTGGGGGATCAATTTAGTTGTTGGCCCAGCATTGGGAGGCTATTTGGCTCAGGTACTTTTGTTTTTGTGCATTGTGCATTGAATTATATGTTTAGAATAGAATTTGGCATTTCCATGACATAGGATGATATGTTTCATCCTACTGAGAAAGCGATGTTAGTGGAATTCCTTATGCATTGGGTAACATCTTTGCCTAGATTTTAAGGGTCGTTTTGGGAAAACATAATAAAATATAAGGAAAGATCAAATGCTGCTAAGGATGAAAATACTATATATAGCCTTGAAAAATGTTCATAAACTTGACTCATTTGCTCTGTCTAGCGGTATCACAATTCATGTGACAAACAAGGATTGCATGTGTTATATTTCAAACTGTTTCTTTTTGACAAACAAGGAATAATTTGAGATGTTATAGTTTTTTTTATGAAATCTGTGCTGCTGCAGGAAACATTGCACATACACAATGATAGCAATGAGTCCCATGAGGATATAGAAGCTTTGGAAAATGGAACCACAGTGAAAAGAGTTCAGTAAAATGAAAACCTCTTCTTGAATTGACCCTTGGTATCATCCATTATTGTTTACTGTGTTTTTGCGCTACACGGTATGGCTTATCAAGAGGTGTGGTTCCTACTTAATGACTGCATAATTAGTTTATATGCATTTCTTATTACATGTGTGCTGTTGTGCGCTCTTTTCTGCTTTCTGTCTTATTAAGCCGTTTTGGAACTGTGATACAGCTAATTGCATGTGCAAGGTATGATCTTTTCTTCATTTCTTAAGCCTATTTGAAATTATCTGAAGTTGGTCTCTTTTCTGCTTTCTGTCTTATTAAGCCTCTTCGGAACTGTGATACAGCTAATTGCATGTGCAAGGTATGATCTTTTCTTCATTTCTTAAGCCTATTTGAAATTATCTGAAATTGGTCTGTTTAATTAGTTTTCCCACTTTTTAGGTCATTTGTTTGGAAAAGTAACATCTACATAAATCGCAACTTGGATAAAAGAACCTAGGCTTACATTTTCGGAGCTTACTTGGCACCACTGTATTCATACCTTCCTATCGAATAATCTTTTTCAAGTGACAGAAATAATATTTATTCCTGCACCTTTTATGCCATGCATTCAGGTCTTGCCACTATAGATTTTCTATATATATGAAAGAGATGTCATGCATTGTATGGTTCCTTCAACATGCAAATCTTATAACATGGCATAAAAGGTGCAGCAATAACCTTATTTTTTAGTTCACTTTGATTGGTAAGTATGGTTTTAAATATAGACATATTTACAGCTATTGGATATTCTTTCTCACTTGCTCCATTTGCTCAACATATTCTATAGACATGTGATGTTGGTAGAACTGGATGCTGATCAAACAAACAAAATGAATAGATTCCTTCTAGACCTGATCATATAATCAAAGTGATCAAGTTCTTCTAGAACTAGATGCTTACTCTTTTAATTTGTATTGATATGTGCAATGTGAAATTAATGTATCTGTCAAGTCCTATCTGATTTTCTGCTTTTTGTCAACCAATAGAAGGATGAGACTAACATACACTGTGAAGGATGAAAGTGGAACAACATTAGTGAGATTTTTGAGGTGAAGGAAATAACAAAAAGAAATAAACATCTTTATATATCTGAACAGATGTTGGTTCTGCAAAAATAGTATTTGTTACACATAAGGAGCTAGATGTTTGCAGAAATTTCCTGTCATCTCTTATGGTTCCCGTCTATATTTTTTATTATACCGTGCACCACTCAGTTTTTGTTTAGATACCAATTACTGCAGCTTTGCATTCAGCTTGCTGCTGTACATTTTGTATATCTGTGCAATCAGCATTCCTATCTTTTTGGTCTTTTTATTTATGATTCTAAATAATATTGTCTCACACCTCTGACTATATCAATTCTCATTAACGCATAATTTTTTATGTTGACTATGAAAATAATGATGAAGGATGTGATGAAGCAGAAAATGAAGAATCAGATCAAGCTAATTTTAGATTTCTTTGTATCAAATTTATGTGATTGATTTTCTTGCTGAATGTAATATTGTATCCTTTGATTCAGGTGAGTCCAATAGCTAACTTTTATAAGTGTGACATAGGACCTCCATGGCTGAAACCAATGCTTAAAGCTGATTACTTTGTTACCTGCCCAAGCCATGGTGATTCTAACAAGAGTGAGTGTAATATGTTCTGTTTGGATTGCGTGGGAAACACCCTTTGTTCTTATTGTCTCATTCATCACATAGTATCATCATTGGTTAATTTTGTAGCATTAGTTACATTTTAATCATAATGTATCATCATTGGTTACATTATGATTATTGTGATTACTCTAAGGTTACATTACCATTATTTCATAAAAATAGTTTTCCTATTTTATTGCTAATTTTCTTCAATCTCAATCATTTTTCACTTGCAAGTATTTTTGCAGGAGAGTTCTTCATCAGTTTTCACTTTTTAGTATTTTTTATGGCTACCCTTTAAACTTAGAAGTCTATCTCCATCACATTATTTTTGTATGTATTTATCTTATGAATCCATAGGTTTAGCAGACCAATGATGTTATATCTACATCACATATTATTTTTATATGTATTCATCTTGTGGATCCATAGGTTTAACAGATCAATGATGGTATTTTGGGACCAATATCTGTCTAAAAATATGAAAATCATTTTCTTTTATTGGCGTTTACTTCATTTATTTCCTTCACGTATATCTCCCGTGCAACGCACGGGAGGTACCGCTAGTTCTTATAGTAAGGCTCTATTTATATGCCTCTAACTCATACAAGAGTTTTAAAGTCATAAACATGAGATAAAATACATTATGGTACATGATGTAACCATTGGACTTTATAGTTATTATAATCCTAGACATGCAAAAGCAAACTACAATTTCTTATAACAATTGCTTATTTATTATCATATATTTATAGCTAACAAAAATTAAACTTGATTAAGGGGGGAAAAATTAGGGGTGTTCACGAACGGGACAAGATCAGGACATCCCCGTCATGTGTCTCATCCTGAAAAAGGCTCTGGACGAGGTTTCCATCTTGTGTCTCTATCGAGACGGAACGGGAAAATTCTGAAACGTTTTTTGAAATGTTTTTTTATCAAAACTATATACTTGAAAAAAAATAAAACATTTTGTCTTTTGTAACAAATAAATAAATAAGTTCAATATTACTTTTACAATACAACTTATACAACATAATAAAGTAAAATTTTATTATGATCTTATTTTTCATAAAAAAAAAATTGTCATACACTCTCATATATAGTATGAATAATACATGCATTTTTAAAAAAATTATATAAAAACACGCATATATATCCATAACATCAGGACAAGACGGGAAAAGGTTGCACAGCCCTAAGCAAAAAAGAAGACAAGTGGTTGGGGGTTTGATTCGATCCGTAACTCTTGTAAATGGAGTAAATTCACAAGACAAGACTTAAGAACAGTTGACACACGTGTAAGAATACCATTGAGAAACCAAAAGCTAAGAAACTACGTCGTTTGAGATGGAGTGTGCAGTGACGGTGTAAGTGACGGTGTGAGGTGAGGTGAGGTGGGTGAAATTAGAAAGAAACCGAAGTCCCAAGAGAAGAAACTAACAATTATTACAAATTCTCATTTCTCAAATCCAAATAGCGAAGCACACACAAATCCAATCGCCTCTACCCCTGGTATTCAATTCTAATTCCAATTCTTCTTTTCATTTCTCAATCTTTATCTCTTTCTCCGATTCTTATTTTTCTTCATCGCCCTAATTTCTTCATTCACATCTTTCCTGATTACGCTTCATTACAAAACACAATATAATAACTACTAGTATTATTTTCGTTTACTTCCCCTGATTAATGAGGTTAGGGTTAAATTTAATTTAATGGGTAGATTTAATATGATTTCTTTCTTTTTTATTATCCAAAATTCCAACACAAGCAACTTTTGTTTGTTCAAATACGCCATTTTTCTTTTCAGCAAAACCCTCTGTGTCAACGTTTTGCTGTGTGTAACTGTAATAAATATGATGTGTTCTTTATATCTATCAAAGCTCATCATACTTTTCTTATAAACTTGAAAGTATCATTTGTTTTGTATCATATGCTATGCTAATGAGTTCCAAACGTGAAATATGCTCCTATTGCTTGTGGGTCCAATGTTATAACTCAGTGCAAGCGGTGTTTTCTCTCAAGTGTTTGATTCATAACTCAGTGCAAGGTTTAAAGGGTTCATGTGTAGTATGTATTGGCAGCAAGCGGTGTTTAGTTTATTATAACTCTATATGGATATACACAACAACAACAACAACAAAGCCTTATCCCACTAGGTGGGTTCGGCTATATGGATCACACGACGCTAAATGCGTGGATCCATGTTCATAAGATTCTACATACTTATATGCTGGCTACCGAGGCCTAACACAACTCTATATGGATATATGGTAGATTAAAATCTTATTTGTGATCCATGATTAAGATTTGTTCATTTAACTTTTTTAAGTTTTTTTTTATATTTTATAAATTTGGTAATTGGTATGATTATCTGCATTTTAGATGTTCTCGTTGGTTCTGGTATGATGTTCATTTATGTCCATTACCACTCTTTTTAAATCTTATAGCAAGTCATCTGGTGTGAATAGAATTAGGCATTTGCAACACGTGAGTTTAACTTAGTTTGTTTTGTGTTTATGATGTTACAGTTGTGGGAAGTAGGAAGGATAAACTGATCTTGAAACAGATCACCATTCTCCTTCTCCTAGCTTATACTCTTGCTTTAATAGCATACACTCCGATTCTTCAACAGTTTGAACTCTAAATCCATCCTCATGGAAGGAGACGCTCTTGATTTCCAGGACTGGGAACTGCTCCACAAGTCGGAGGATGATGTGCCACCCATGGATTCTGCTAATGTTGCAGGCGTTGGAGTTGAAACAGATGGTGGTGTGTTGAGGCATGATTATTTTTCTATTGATGGTCAAAACAAATATGCCATGAATATTTCAGAAGAGGGCGATGGGACTGAAGAGGGTTCCATGGAGTCTGATAACCCTAGCTGGGTTGATCCCACGCTTGAGACTAGTCAGTATAAGAGGAATAACTATAGTGAGTTTTGGTCTGATTCGAGCAGTGACCGTTCTGAGGAGCGGAAGACTCATGATTTGGATGCGACAAGTGAATTAACTTTTGTTGAAATGATGAAAAGTCATACGGTTTCTGAAGGAATTGGGGAAATGGTTGCAAACAGTAAGAATTCAGCTGAAATAGGGTCTAGTGATTTAAATGTGACGATGGAATCAAATTCTCTTAACAATTCAAAAGGCAAAAATTCTGTGGCAGATGATTTGTTGGATGAGAACTTGGAGAAGGGCTTTTATGATTCTGGTGGTGATGATTTCGGATCACATGATAAGATGAAGACTCTTGAGACGTCAAAGTCTTCAGATGGTTTAAATGATGATATAGATTCAATGAAATCAATTCACGAAGAGGAATTATCAGTTGAGAATAAGACTATACAAGAAGCAGAAATAAAATCTGATTTGACTCCAGGTGTTTCTGGGGAGAAGAGTAGAGTAGTATGGTGGAAAGTTCCCTTTGAAGTCATAAAATACTGTGTCTTTAAGGTGAGCCCTGTGTGGTCTATCTCTATGGCAGCAGCTTTCTTGGGATTTATCATCTTGGGAAGGAGATTATATAAAATGAAGCAGAAGAGCCAAGGCTTCAAGCTGAAGGTTACCATGGATGATAAGGTTTGCATCTTTCTAGATCTCAGACTCAGTAGTTCTTATGATATTGTTATAATGGCCTTGATGACTGAAAAGTCTTGTAATTTTTGAAATTTACTTTCGAGTCACTATATACTGCCTTGTCATTGTTAGCATATTCATGGGCACTAACATATTACAACACAACAAAATACAAATTATTCATATCAAATTTCATCTACATTCGTTGGACATGAAAACAAATTTGGATTCTTTCTTTTTTGTTGTGCCTGTGCCTTTTGAGCCTATACTGTTTTTTTTATCTGATTGCTATATATTATGGTGAATCAGTGGGTATCATCCATTGTTTTCTTTTAATTAAAATGAATATATAGTTATATTCCAAGTAAATGTGTGTTCGTACTTATTGCATATGGATTGTTGTTCATATCTTTAGAAATATCTCTTTCACTATGTTGTTGTTTGTAGTTTTGTATTCCTTGAATTTTTTCTTCTAACGCGGAATAGTGGCTGTGAAAAGAGTCTCATGTTGCGCTGTAATGAAATGTATATTAAGTTAATAAATATTTTGAACTTGGTGATTTCTAGTACAGTCATTCTGATCTTTGTAAGATGAACTGAACTAGTGGACGTAGTTTTGATAGCAAAGGTTTGCTCAATGTATTTTTTCCTGCCATAGTTTTCATTTCAGAGTGTTGAAACTCTATATTTGTGAAGGCCAAGGGGCCAAAGTTTAAACTTTCATTAGAATACATTGAGTTGTCACACAAGGATGAGAGAACTAAGCCAAGATGTGGTACTTTGTACTACATCCTGGTCCTTAAGAAAGGCCACATAACTTGTTTGAGTAGATTAATTAAATTATTTATTCGTTAAAAATGTGTGTTGTTTTTCTTATAATCCCCTCATAAATGATTTGGCCTTGAAATTGAGTGCAAAATCCCTGAACACAAGCAATCTACAGGGATAGTTTGGCAAAAAAATGATAAGTATGGGGACACAGTGGATTTAAGTCTTATATATAAGATCAAATTTTAACGTCCAAAACCAGCCCCTTCAAAAATATGCTTTTATTTGGGACTGAGCAGTACTTCTTCCAGGTTGCATTCCCACCTGATGGTTATGTAAAATGGATATTTAAACTCGTGATGAAATTTCGTATTTGGACTGTCAAACATGATAGATTAAGTATATGCATTTTCAGTCTTCAGAGAAATAGTAATTGATGTACTTTGTAGTATGGTTATCAGAATCTTACAATTCTCGATTCGTATCTTACAGTTGGATTTGAAAATAGGTAAAAACATTATGATTCTATTGATGTATTTTTTATATATGCATGTATCTTATTGAATCATGTTTTAGAAGACAGAATCGATCATGAATCTTATGATTCAAGATATGATTTGATGTATATTTATCCTTATGCTAGAAAATTTTTATTCTTTTAAATTATGTTACTGTCAATGCTAGTTTTATAAAATATAAAGTGTCATTTATCATCAAAATGTTAACATCTACATATATTTAAGTTTTTTATGGAAAATTACAATGATATCATCCTTGATAAGTGATCATGAATTATACGACACAATGTGATTCGATTACGATTCCAAAAATAGTATTTTCAGTTCACTATTCGTATCCCAATTTGATAACCTTCTTTGTAGAGATAGTTGGTCTGGAAGTGTAATGCTCCACTAGATCTCTAGAGGTCTTGAGTATGAGTTTGAGTCCAAGCGGAAACATGTGTCGGGAGGGGAAGCTTTGAACCTTGAAACTTGAGTAGTCGATTTTTCAGATACCTAGCTATAGGATTCAGAAAAGGCGCCGATTGCCACTTGATATATATATAAGGTTTCATAATGGAGTGCCTTTTTTAAATAATATTGAGTTAAAGGCGGTGCTTTCCTGGTACACACTTGAACTGGATGTTCATCTATATCTACTTGCATATGCATTTGTGACTATCTTTTTTTGGTTTCAATGTAAATGTTGCCTTTAAAATCTTGACTAATTCGTTGAATTTTTGGGTTCCGATGAACAATTTCGCAGAAGGTGTCTCAGTTCAGGAGTCGTGCTGCACGTCTCAATGAAGCATTTTCCGTAGTGAGACGTGTACCTGTGTTACGGCCTGCACTGCCGGCTCCAGGAATGAATCCATGGGTTGTGATGAGTATGAGATGAAGACCGTTTGCAAGTTACATGGCAGGAAGTACTGTAAAATGCAATAATGGTTGTAATTTAGATACCTTAGCTTTTATTGGAAACACACATATGTATTGTTATAGCTTTGAATTTCTATAGCATTTCAGGGCCTTATCTGAATCAATCCTGGGTTACTTATGTATTGTACAAATGAGTAATAGTGTGAACTCTGAAAAAAAAAAACATGATTGAGTCAAAGGTTTATAGTGCTTTCATATTATTACTATTGTTGTCTCACAGTATGCAATATACTTTATTTGCAATTTGATTGAATTTTGGTTTTGGTTCCTTTAACTTCAGATAATTTGTTTTGGTTTATAAGCCCTTAATGGATTTGGTTTCAGTTTTAGCAGAAAATTAAGAAATCAAACTTTGTTAGAAATTTATTGAAATTTCAGTTCAAAATTCTATGAAATTAAATGATATAGGGAATAAAACCAACGATTCCAAACTGTGGTGATGTCTCGTGATATTAAAATTGAAATTTTATCATACAATGAACGCTAATAAAGACTAATAATGCCAATTAGCCAAGATGAACGACATAAAATCTATTCGGTTCACTTTCAATTGATCACCCCCTCTCAAACAAAAAATAAAGGTGGGGAATAATATATGGAAAATGATGAAGACTGTCTAGGAAATCGTTTTTGAGTTTTTTTTTTTTTTTGGAAATTTTGTATTAGGAAAAAAACATAGAAAAAATTTCCAATGATCCTGTAGTCGTTTAATATTTCAACTTTCCGCTCTAAGAGTTTGAACTTGACCTTTCTATTCACATGCTTCAAGCACCTAAACTAGTCTAATTTCAGAATTGGCATTTATAATTGCCCTCAATTAGGAAAAGTTAGGCTAACTATAGTTGATTTGTGATAACCCTAATTCATTTATTTTATTGCTTGGAGGTTTATATTAATCTCTCTGGGACCTAATTATAAGATGAAATTGACTTTTTTTATAAATTAAGGATACAAAATAAATCAACTCGTATTCTTTATGTTTAAGTTTTTTTACTCAAAACTAATTAATTTTACTTATTAGCTAACACTACCACAGATTACCCCGTTTACATGCGCTTATTTTGGGCCTCTACATATGCTTATAAAGCGTATGTAAAGGGGGCGCTGGTAAAGGCTCTACATGCGCTTGTAAAAAGCGCATGTAGATATGCCTCTACATATGCTTTAAGCGCATGTATGGTGTATATACCTCTACATGCGCTTTATGTATGGTGTATATACCTCTACATGCGTTTTAAGCGCATGTATGATCTATACCTCTACATGCTCTTTAAGCGCATGTAAAGCGCATGTATGGTGTATACACCTTTACATGCGCTTTAAGCGCATGTACAACTATATTTTTTTTTAATATAATATTCATTTACATTTGCCACCTGTACTACTTTCAAAAGTCACCAGAAATATTTACTCAAAATAATGTACCATAGAATTACGTGAAATCTTGCTAAACAGAATTATATATGTATATTGTATCAAAATATATAATATAGTACTTGTTTCCAGTCATATAAACATCACTAAAATATATATGCACTGCCACTGCACCAAAAGAAGATCTACCTCATAACCAAAATGAATATTATGTACGGCCATTGCACTAAAAGAAAATCTACCTCATCACCAAAATATTTGCCACTTGCACCAAAGAATCAAAAGATATGAACCTACATGAAAGAATAGTATAATATGAAAGATGAACTAATAAACAAGCCACAATTGATCAAAAGTCAAAACGAAATTCCACCAAGGATGTCCATAATATAAAACTACCAATTCCTAAGTAGCAACTTATATCTAATAAGTAGCATTTAGTCAAAATATGTGTAGAATAAATCTTGCTAACATAATTCCATTTATAGATACCAATACCTCATCCCAACACTTAAGAGTCTGTTGCATTTAATCTTACTAACATAATTCCATATATATATTACACACACAACACCAAAAAAATCTATGTTGCATGCAGCAAAAGATCATATGTACCTCAACGCCACAAATGAAAATGATCTCAAGTAAAGCACCAAAAGGGATATCATCAACCTACATGAAAAAATAGCATTAATTTCATGAAATAAACAAGCATGTTATTCATAACAAAATTTCATCAAGACATATCCACATTTTTTATTCAAGTAATATATGAAGATACTTTAATAAATCCTAATAAGTAGCAGGTGGCTGAGGAAGAACAACAAGTTCAACAATGGGGTATACAAATTTGCTCCATTCGTCAATAACTTCTCCAACTTGCGTCTTGGAGAGGCTATCGAAACGACAGTCTTCATAATACTGGGTGAACAGAAACATGTCAGTAGCAATTAAATTTAAGTGTGATTACCTGTCGCCCTTAGCACTTTGTTGCTCTTCCTTACCGTTTCCTTGTAGATTTTCCTTCAAATATCATCACCATTATATACTCCTATAATGATATGATACACAATGATAAATTAATATCATTTTCTTAATGTTGTTGCCATATCCAGCAACATTACCAAATCAGTACACAAGTATTAAAACATGCACTACCACCTATAATACATCATAAACCAACTAAAGTCATATCCAAGCAAACAGAACTTCCCTTTTTCTACTTCCCAAATTACAACAGAACTTATAAATATCATACTTACACTTCTTTGCATTCTTCTCATATCAAATTGAAAAAAAATCATGAAACCATGCATCAATAGCCAAAACAAGTCCGCAATAGCCATGTTATTTTAAATACATATATGATTAAAGCAAATTTTTATCTTTCTTCTAACTAAAAATTTTCAATCAAGAACATAAAGCACCATCCCTTCTTAAACTCATTTAGCAAGTGAAGAACATAGGAGAATTCTCAAGCACACGTGAAAGAAACAATTTCAGCACCACCACTTATAAAACATACATCCATCCACTTTGGGATTAAATTGATCTAGAACTAACCACAACTTCAATATACCACAAGCTTAACAAATGACAGAAAAGCATACCATACATATATAATTTCACTTACTATTCATGAACCACACAGAACACCACTTTCCTATACCATACATATATAATTCCACTTACTAGTCATACCATACCACTTTCAATATGCAAAAACTTATATTTATTTTCATTTCATCATTGTAAACCTCTTATCCAACTTAAAAGATCAACAAACTCCTTTCCTAATGCCTAGCCGAAACAGAAATCCAACAAAATCACACAAGAAACATCCTAATATCATTCAAACGAACTTCTACAACAGCAAATCACACATTTTGAACCCCAAACAGGACCCCATGTTCGAAATCATCACAAACCCTAACTTATTAACACTTACATTTGCCCCAACATTCATTCTAACCAAAAATGAACAATCCTACCCCATAGACCACTTAGAAAACACTTCAATTTGATTCTCAAACATCCAATTTAATCCTAGAAAGTATAAAATCAGATTTACACAATAAAAACCCTAGGTTTTCAAGAACAAAAACCCAAAAACTAAATCAAAGAGAGGCAGAAAGTACTTACGGAGTTCCAAAGTAAAAGGGGGTCGTGAATCGCCAGAAATCTCGCCGGAAAATGGCCACTAAGGTGGCTAGCCGAGCTTTAAAGGCAAAAGGAGAGAAACATGAGAAAAACGAAGTGGAAAGGGAAAATGACTTGCAGAACAACAAGAAAAACTGTAGCTCACCTTCATCGCCGTCATCCGTCGTCGTTCGCTGCCCATACCCTCCGGAAAACGAAGGACAATCGGAGCAAAGAGTTGTTAGGACGTGCAGATCGGCCGAGCACCACCAATAACTGAACAACCCACTTGATTTTGAAGCTTAAGATGGAAAAATGAAGGTGGATGGGTGAAGGAAAATGGTGAGAGGGAAGAGGGAGGTGAGGAACGAAAATGGAGAGCTTGAGGGGGAGGAGATGACGGCTGAAAAATGAAGAAGGAAGGAGATGTGTATATGTTAGGGTTTCCGGACAAATTACCAAATTGCCCTTCTATCTTTATTTATTTACTTTTCCATTTTAAATCCTTTAAAACAAATTGTAAAATTATTCTATACACCAACTTACATATTTTCTCCCACCATAGTATTATCTATGCTCTAGAGTATTTTTCATAAAGGTTTTAATTTAAAACTCAACATTTAACTATTTTTCTCAAATTTCCAAAGAAAATAGGCATATTATTTTTAAAAAATATATATTTATTTATTGATAATGATTTTTTAAATTTACTAATGATATCATAACACCTTGATTAATTCTTATTATCTTTAATTTGAAAATTGGGATGTTACACTAAGCATTATCAAGTTTTTCATCATTTTATAAATTGAATCAACTTTTTCCTTTGATATTATTTTATAAATTCCATTTTATAAATGGAATTTAAACATTAAAATAACACCCCAATGTGGTTCTTGAACTTTTAAACACTAAGTACAAAAGCATGAATAACTTATGACATTTGAGGATGAACTCTTGTGCATGACATCAAGTTTTTCACTTTAGTACTTCCTGTACATGCGCTTTAAGCGCATGTATAGGAAGTTTCTCACATGAAAAGCCTATACATGCGCTTTAAGCGCATGTATATGGATTTTTAAAAATACAATAGCACCCCAATGTGGTTCTCTAACTTTTAAACACTAAGTACACAAGCATGAGTAGCTTATGACATCTGAGGATGAACTCTTATGCATGACTTCAAGTTTTTCACTTTAATACTGTCTTTACATGCGCTTTAAGCACATGTATATGGACTTTTAACAATAAAATAACACCACAATGTGGTTCTCTGACTTTTAAACAATAAGTACACAAGAATGAGTAGGTTATGACTTCTGAGGATGAACTCTTATGCATGACTTCAAGTTTTTCACTCCAATACTACCTTTACATGCGCTTAAAGCGCATGTAGAGCCCTCTACATGCGCTTTAAGCGCATGTATATGTAGTATTACCACATGCAAAACACCACAATGTGGTTCTCTAGCTTTTAAACACTTAAAACCAAAAGTATTAGTAGCTTTTGACATCTGAGGAGGAACTCTTATGCTTGACTTCATGTTTTTCACTCTGGTACTGCCTGTACATATGTAGTATTAACAATGCATAACACCCTAATGGGGTTCTCTAGCTTTTAAACACCTAGATCACAAGCATTAGTAGCTTTTGAAATCTGAGGATGAACTCTCAAGCATCACTTCATGTTTTTCCTTCTAATACTGCGCATGTAGAGCCCTCTACATGCGCTTAAAGCGTATGTAGAGCCTCTACATGCGCTTTACGCGCATGTATATGTAGTATTACCACATTCAAAACACCACAATGTGGTTCTCTAGCTTTTAAACACTTAAGACCAAAAGCATTAGTAGCTTTTGACATCTGAGGAGGAACTCTTATGTTTGACTTCATGTTTTTCACTCTGGTACTGCTTGTATATATGTAGTATTAACAATGCATAACACCCCAATGGGGTTCTCTAGCTTTTAAACATCTAGACCACAAGCATTAGTAGCTTTTGAAATCTGAGGATGAACTCTCAAGCATCACTTCATGTTTTTCACTCTAATATTGTCTTTACATGCGCTTAAAGCGCATGTAGAGCCTCTACATGCGCTTTACGCGCATGGATATGTAGTATTACCACATTCAAAACACCACAATGTGGTTCTCTAGCTTTTAAACACTTGAGACCAAAAGCATTAGTAGCTTTTGACATCTGAGGAGGAACTCTTATGCTTGACTTCATGTTTTTCACTCTGGTACTGCCTGTACATATGTAGTATTAACAATGCATAACACCCCAATAGGGTTCTCTAGCTTTTAAACACCTAGACCACAAGCATTAGTAGCTTTTGAAATATGAGGATGAACTCTCAAGCATCACTTCATGTTTTTCCTTCTAATACTGCCTTTACATGTGCTTAAAGCGCATGTAGAGCCTCTACATGCGCTTTAAGCGCATGTATATGTAGTATTACCACATGCAAAACACCACAATGTGGTTCTTCGAAACTTGATGTCTGTTTCTAGTATGAATAGGATTCATTTCATTTTCTGGTGAGGAAGTCACGTTATGTAAAGAGTGATATATGTACATGCGCTTTAAGCTTATGTAAATGTGACTTACTACATGCGCTTAAAGCGTATGTAAAGAGTGATATATGTACACGCGCTTTAAGCGCATGTACATGTTATCATTACATGCGTTTTTTACCGTCCTTTTATGAGCGCATATAAAGCTGTGTTGGTATTTTTTCTATTTGTAGTAGTGTAATATATAATCTAATTACATGTAGTATATATTAAAAATAGATATCTATTTTACTTCATTAATCTCCACAAAAGGTTAATTTGATATGATGATAACGGCCGGGGGAAGTATGTTATAAAAAAACAATAAGTTTAGGGTGTTGACATTTGTGCATTTAACCGACATTATTTACTTATTTGACTAAATGGAACTTGGATTAAGAAACTTAAGGTAGAAGTAATAGTAACAAGATATTTGTATAATGGTTTCAAAATTTGCAAGCTCCCTTTTGTATGAGGACAATTTGCCTTTGAATACTGCTATTTCCTTAACAAACGCTACGCCAGGTCAAAAAGGATGCAATTTTTTCCTTTTTCATTACAACTAGACTATCTAATCACCCATGTCACATCCTAAAATTCAACTTGTATGCATCCTAAATATGATTAATAATAGCTTAGATAATTGTTTTATAACAAACAGGGACTGATTAAAAATAAAATTTTAGGGACTTATTTGAAATATTTTAGGAATCTACTGTTTTTACAATACTTGCAAATTTAATCGGCAAAATGAAGGAATGGAAAATTCATCTAAAACTCCCTTGATAGAGACACATGAGAGTTACACGACGATATTTGGTAACCCTGAATTAGAAGTCTCAAAAAATATATATATAAAATTAGAAAAGAAAAAAGTTATTGTTTGTGCGAGTTTTCACTCCTTGAAGTGATAGTAAAAGTTAAAAGTTAAAAGTTAAAAGTTAAAAAGAGTAAATACGTAAATACCATTATATAGAGTAATCATGTGTTACATACTGAAGTGATTAGAAATGACGAAAGGTCAACATGTTGAGTGACCTGCCAAAATTAGGGAAATATATAAGAAAATTCAAGTCTAACTAAGTATATATATACCTTATTTCACCATATATCGTTACTTTGAAATTTGAAATGATAAAATATACTCCCTCCAGTCCTAAGACCTATTTGAGGAGATGAGTTTGGTCCTAAATATAAGACATATTTCTATCTTTTACCAATTTTTTCCCAAAATATCCTTTACTTATGTCCCCTAATAATAGACAAGAAAAGAGGGAGGATGAAGAATGTTCCCTAATGGTAGACAAGAGGAGAGGGAGTGTGGAGGAGTCAATGCTCCCTCATGGTAGCACTACTACAAATTGTCTCTCTACCAGCGCCCCTTTACATGCGCTTAGAAGAAACGCATGTATAGAGGGTCCTTTACATGCGCTTTAAACGCATGTACAGGTAAGAATCTATACATGCGCTTAAAGCGCATGTAGAGGCCTTATCTCTACATGCGCTTTAAGCGCATGTATAGAAATGTGCATCAATTAAAATTCACTAAAACAATGACTAGAAAAGGATTTAAGTATTTAGAGATAAAATATATAATGAACTTAGGTGAAGAGCTCAAAATTATATGGAAACACCCTTTACATGCGCTTTAAGCGCATGTAAAGGCACTACTGAAGTGCAAAACATGGAGTCATGCATAAGAGGTCCTCCTCAGACCTCATAAGGTGTCCCTGCTTGTGGACTTAGTGTTTCAAGGCTCCATTACCACTTTGGGTGCTATGGAATTGGTGAAACACCCTTTACATGCGCTTTAAGCGCATGTAGAGGTTAAAACACCCTTTACATGCGCTTAAAGCGCATGTAAATGGTGTTTCTACCTTTACATGCGCTTTAAGCGCATGTAGAGCCTCTACATGCGCTTAAAGCGCATGTAAAGGCTTGTTCTTCAATGGAATTCACTATAACATTGTCAAGCACAAGATTTGAGCATTTTGAGATGAAGTATTGAAAGAATTTAGTTGAAAAGCACCAAATCATATGAAAATCCATATAATTAAATTGACATTGGTCTTTACATGCGCTTTAAGCGCATGTAAAGGCACAAACACCCTTTACATGCGCTTTAAGCGCATGTAAAGGCACTACTGAAGTGCAAAACATGGAGTCATGCATAAGAGGTCCTCATCAGACCTCATAAGGTGTCCCTGCTTGTGGACTTAGTGTTTCAAGGCTCCATTACCACGTAGTATAGGCCATAGCTTAATAAAATAATAAAGGGAAGCCAGTACAAGCGCTTTAAGCGCATGTAAAGGCATTTCCTTCAATGGAAAATTACTAAAACATTGTCTAGGACATGATTTAAGTATTTTGAGTGAAAGCATAAAAAAAATTCAGTTCAAAAGCTCAAAATCATATGAAAATCTTTAAAATGATATGGTAATCGGGCTTTACATGCGCTTTAAGCGCATGTATAGGCCATAGCTTACTAAAATAACAAAAGGGCAAATGGGTCATTTCATGAGTCTATCTTATCAAAATCACATTATTCTTCCCTCTTCCTCATCTCCTTCGCCATTCTCTAATAAAAACTCGCACCACCTTCCTCAAACCCTAGCCTTCTCCTTTCTCACTCCCTTCCTGCGTTCTTTCTCCCTCCGGCGAGCCCAGCGGCGGTGCAGCGGCACCCAATCGGCGACGGTGCTGACTCCAGTAGAAGGAAGGCTCTATTGGTAGGAGTAAGATCATAAACCAGCTCATATGACTTTCTCTTTTATTTCTCTTGACCCCAAGAACTTCGACGACGGAGAAGTCCGATTTCCGGCGACTACAACCTCCATTCAACATGTAAAATTGGATTTGAGTTCCGGTGAGCCTCTTCTTTTGATTCCTACTTTTATTTCTTCGTCTAGAGTCATTTTTTATGTGAGGATCCGAATGGGTTGGGTTTTTAAGATTTATAAACTCATGAAATCAAAGTTTATGGTTAACTTCTAAGTTTCCCTAAAGCAATTTGAGCATGTATGAAGTTTTCAATTGGATGTCTTAAATTTCCTCACTCTAAGTTACTGTTCACCGAACAAATCCTTCTATTTCTTCCTTAATCAGTGCAAAAGGATGTCTAAACATTGTAATAAGTCTAGTAAAGTGTGTAATATAAGTTGCTAGTAGTTTAATCGAACTATGCATGTGGGATTGGTGAGGTTTTGGGCTGTTTAATGTGATTGTGTGGCTGATGTCATTGTTTGCATGCCCATTGGAAGTTTTCTGGTTTTATTTTCTGTGTGGGCCCTGTGAAAATTTGTAAGTGCAAAGTTTTGCTTGTCTTGAAAATCCTAGTGATTCTCTGTTTGGCCGATTGATTGAGTAATAACTAAATAGAAACTTTTATGGATTTTTTTATGTTCAGTCATGATCTGGATCATCCTATCTTACTGGAAGGTTTTTCCTGAGTCTGTGTTATGACTGTGAATTTTGTGTTATTCTTCCAGTCTGTTCCAGAAGTATGAGATCTTAGTTTGCTTAATTTATAGTACTTATCAATTAATGTTGATCTTAACAGCTCAAAAAGAAGGTTTGATAGTGCACTTGCCGTTTGTCCCTGTTTTCGGGTATTGAATAAGCAAACAACAAAACTTGGAAGCTAGTAAGAGGAGTTTGCAGATAATAAGCTTTCATCTAATATTACAAGAACGGACAGCAACTTTTGTGTGTAAAGGTTTCTCCTTTATCTTTTCTTAATTTCTTGTAGTTCTTTATGCAATTTTTATGTTTTAAAAAATTTTAATGTCTTATGTGACACATTTTTAAATCTCTGTCGAAGGTTTTTGTCTTATCCTTCCTAAGCTTCTTTTAACAGGTAAACAGGACTTCAAAACATGTCCGGGAAAGCATCAAGTTCAAAGCCTAACATAGATTTGAGTGGATCTGGTGGTCTTTCACATGCTTATATTCAGTATCCACCGCTACAGTGCAACAATCCTAAATCAAAGGGTTTGTTTTATGATGATGCAAATAAACTTCTACTTTCCCCAACATCTGATCAGGTGATTTGGGTTTTTTGGAAATTGATGCAAAAGCGGTACATTAAGCTGTTTAACTTCTTTCAATCAAAATTATTTGTAACTAAATCATGGACCCTTTCTTTGTATGGAATTTGATATGATAAACGGGAATAGTGTGGTTTCTTATAGATTTTTAGAATATATTTTCTTGTTCACGTTTTGAGATTTGAGACATATAATGGGGATTTTTTATTTCTTATGTGTAGGTCTTCTCTTGGAAAGTTGTTCCCTTTGACCCTCATGTTGCTCCCACCATTGATTCAATAAGTGACGGTCCTGTAATATCTATTCGGTATTCTTTAGATGCAAAGGTCATAGCTATCCAAAGGTCACATCATGAGATACAATTTCAAAATAAAGAGACTGGGGAAACATTTACTCATACGTGCAGGACAGAGTCTGAAAACATACTTGGATTTTTCTAGACAGATAGTCAGATCAGTGATATTGTTCTTGTTAAGACTAGGTATACTAAATTTCACTTTTCTGCTCAATGAACTTTTTGAAGTGTGGGTTTTATTTTATCATTCGTGTTCATCATCTTGCTCGTAATGGTGTCTACCTCCGAGGTACATCTTTTTATTTTTCTCAGCCTTCTCTGTTTTCTGAAAATATCCTTATTGGTTTTCAACTCATGATTGATATTTAAGGAAACTGAGTCTCATATGATTGTGAAAACAGCCAAAGTTTGTTTTTTGTTTTGTTTATTTCTTCTTCTCATAGTCTTGTTTCTCTTAAACTTATTATTATCTATGTGTATGATTGTACTAACAAGTTTGAAAGGGACAAGGTTGATAAAAAGCAGAACCCAGATGGAGAAAGTTTTGAGAGGTTGGCTGATGAGATTTGCACTTTGCTACCTTCTTTGTATCAAAATCTGTTGAACAAGAAGAGTAGGAAGCATAGGACAAAAGATGGGACTATGAACAACAACAAAACTGATACACCTGATGATTCATCCTTCTCTACTTCATCATCACCATCTTCATCCTCATCAAAGTTCTCTTTTGATAAGTGCAGAAGCTATTCAAGTAAGGGTCCTTTTTTGTTTCGCAATTTGATCACGTGTGGGAACTTTTATCTTAACTTGGTTAATGGGTATTTTTATGTCTTTAGTTGTAGTGACTCCTACCTCCAAGCGGGACGTTGAGGCTCAAGTACACAGATTCCTCAATAATACCAAGCTTCTTACAACTGTTGACAGTCCATTTATAGGTAAATACTGACTCAGCCCATGCTTTATTGCTATTGTATGTTCTTTGATCTTGGTTTAAGCATAGAGTCCAATTAGTATCTGTCATCACAGTTGTTATTTAGTTTGAACCAAAGAAGGATACTTGATGATTATTCTCACTTGAACATTTGGTATGTTACTTGTATGTGTTAATTTAGAAAAGAAAGAAAATTAGGAATATACTATCATGAAGGGATGGGTAGTAGACGTTAATTTTGTAGTACTGGTTCATGAGGAATAATTAATGTTGTGTTTATGCTTGCATGTTTGAATCTTGCTAAATTTGTTGATCTTTGAGGTTTTATGTGGTTGCCTTATCTCGCTATTTGATTTAATTGGGAGAGTATATATATATAGTGACTAGAATTAAAATACTCAAAGTATACTTAGGATGGTTTTGAGATGACTTGTGCAAGAATTTAGTTCATGAGAAGTGATTTTCTTGATGGAGATGGAATGGACTTTCCTTTCTTTTATTTTCCTTGTTGCTTTGGCCAAGTTGGGCATAAAAACTATGTATGTGAAGTATTATTAAGAAAGATTGATTGTTTTGAAATTTTATAGTGGGTTGATCCAATAAGTATTGAAATGTAATTAACCTATTGAGCTGTTTTGGATATGGATTCTTTGTTCTCTCTATTCTATTCTAAATGTGTTTGAGTTGTTTTATGGTTGTAATCTATGGTCTGAAAGTTTTATTAAAATTGGAGGGTTGTGCAAGTTGGCACATTCAAATTATGCTTAGAATGTGGAGTGTTTGTGTGATTGTTGAATGTTTTGGGCGGTTTGCTTTGATTTTGGGATGTATGTTGTTCTTTGAAGTTTGGTTCAAAGAATTACGTGTATACAGGTGGCAAATGTAAAAGAATATATATTAAAAAAAAAATATAGCTGTACATGCGCTTAAAGCGCATGTAGAGGTACCTACCTCTACATGCGCTTTAAGCGCATGTAGAGCCCCCCTCTACATACGCTTTTAAAAAGCGCATGTAGAGCCTTTACCAGCGCCCCCCTCTACATGCGCTTTATAAGCGTATGTAGAGGCCAAAATAAGCGCATGTAAAGGGGGTAATCTGTGGTAGTGTAGACAAGAGGAGAGGGAGGGTAGAGTCAATGCTCCCTAATGGTAGACAAGAAGAGATAGAGGGTGGAGTCAATGTTTCCTAATAGTAGACAAGAAGAGAGAGAGTGTAGGTGTGAAGGTGACTGGTTAGGGTATATTAATAATATCATGTCATTTTAACTAACTTAACTAACATCCTTAATCTAATCATATTGGGTAAATATATCTTATATTTAGGACCGGAGGGAGTAATGACTATTAACATTGTTGAGGTGTCACTGTGTCAGCCACATTGGAAGTTGGAGACTAAGGTGATTGGGTGTCGACGCACAACTGACTGGTAGTGGCAAGCAAATGATGGCGGTGTCAAGCAATGGAAGCTGACATGTTCTTAAGATGACACGTGGCTACATTAGGTGTCAAGTTAATTAGCATTAAGCTCTTAGGTGAAATTGAGTAAGAAAATTTCAGAAATTGAATTAAAACTAAAAACTAAGGGATCCGGATTTTCTCAGCGGCCTTTTTTCTCAGCGTCTCTCAGCGTCTTAATCATGGCCGTCCAAAATGATCTAATTAATTAGCACACATGTTCCCACCCACACTCAATCCCTCCCCTTATTTTCCCACCATGGTCGACACTCTCTCACCCCTCAACATCTCCATCTCCACAGGCCACAACCCCCACTCCCACCTCCTCACCATCTCCAATCCCCCTCCACCCCCCAACACCACCCTCCTCCACCCCCAACATCTTCATCTACCCCCTCTCCGATTGCGTCGCCGTTGTCAACTCCATCAGATCTGAACTGAGAAAAGGAGAGACTCCTCCTCGCACTCCCAAAACGTCTTCTCCAACACGTCGGTCCCGTTCTTGTGCCGACTTCCGACCACCGTTGGCAACCTCCGACCACCACCGACGTCGCACCCCATCCAGCAACCCATACCCCATTCATTGGTTTTGGCATGTTTAGTTTTGTTATTCTTCATTTGGGTGAAGTTTATTCATGTCTTTTCTGTTTTGGGACGATGGAAAATAGAGTCAGAAATCAGAGTGGGGTGAGATCTGAACGGGAGAGAGAAAGGAATGGGAGAGTGGTTAGGAATGGGGGAGAGAGATAGGGTGAGGTAGGTGTAGGAGAGTGTAAACATGTGCCTCCTTTTTTGAGCGGTTGGATAATTTTGGACGGCCATGATTGAGACGCTGAGAGACGCTGAGAAAAAAGGCCGCTGAGAAAATCCGGATCCAAAACTAAGCTAAAATAGAAAATAAAACGGAAAATGATTGAAACACAATTAATTAAATGCTTAGGGCTACTTATCCCATTATACTTCATTAACTACTTCAATTGTTTCTTTATTAGCAAACTTTGTGTGAGAACAAGATTCTTAGTAATTTGAAAACAGTTTCTCAAATCAAATTTTAATTTATACAAGTTTCATTAATCTATTGTACAATCTCTTAGTTCACTGGATGATTAATGTTATGATGTAATTAACACCAATTTTCTACGTTATAATCTAACCATCAATTTAAATTCCAAACTTCAACTCTAACATAATTTTATCCATGTTCTAAAAAATACACTTTCTTAAATCATATTTAATTTAACAAATGTAGTGGTGATCAAACATTTGTAGAAAATATCCACAAATGGTAAAAATGGTTCAAACTAATCCTAGCAAAAGGTTTTAAATTCACATATAGATGACAGTGTAACTAATCTAGAGCTAAACAAGATTTGATGACAGGAAATGAGGAGAAGAATGACAACCAAAATGTGGAAGCTTAAATCAGTTCAAGCTGCTCCATTCCAATTCTTCAATCTCCAAGACATTCCAAACTATCTCAAGATAGAATACACTCCCCTAAAACATTATCCAACTGATTTATGACGCAGCTCATTGATCAAAAACCTTAGTTATATGCCTAAAAGTTGGCCAATTAAATCAAAATGCACACCAGCTAATGGCGACTTCAAGACGTATAAGGTAGACCGAGAGCGTTAAATATGCTTGGGTGAGACGGGATGTTATTTATTTGTCATCGTAAGTGTTAGTAAAATAAAGGATTAAAAGTATATATGTTGGAAATATTTAATCGGATCAGCCCTCGATGGACCGGATCGTCGTCCGATTGCTAAATCTGACGGCCTTTAAGAAAGCAGAAAGTTAATAAATCAGCATTAATATGTGATTGATGCTGATTGATTTGATTAGAACCAAATCATTTAACAAATCAACATTAATATGTGATTGACTTGATTAGAAAATCAAATCAGTTATTATTGTTGATTGGTGTCATAATTACTGCAATAATGACGGTGATATTTCTACCTTTCTTAGTTATACTCCTGTCACTATAAATAGAGGTGTCTCGTTCATTTGCAATTAGATCTGAGAGGTTGTAGAGGCCTCAGCCACTATTCTGACTTTCTTTCTCACGGTTTTTCCTCAGAGGGTGATTTGCTGTGCGAATCAAACCCGGATTCTAGTAACTCGGTTCTGCGTGAGCTATTCTTGGCTCCGATTTTAAGGTTGTTATCACGACTTTTGTTTGTTCTTGTTCTTGCAGGAACACTGTCCGAGTTCGGGTGCGGATTCGAAGCTCCGGGATCCGGGAAAGCTCGTGGGCCGGGTAATTCATTCAATATATTTCAAACTCATGAGACTAAAATGAGGTATAATGCACAAACACATGAAGGAAAATTAAGTATTCAACTTTAAGTTCTTCAAAACTAATATATATATATATATATATATATATATATATATATATATATAGTCATTCCAAATAAAACATTTGATATTCAATTTGATTAAAGAAAAATCAGTGAATCAAATATATAACCTTACATTTTAATTAACTAAAAAGCATCTTTTAGAATATTGTTAGTGTTGAGAGTTAATAGAGACGATCCATGTAATTATAACCAAATACAAAGTGGTTATACTGTTTTCCAACATTAAAAAACTTAAAATTTTATATATTCCTTATTTTTTAAAGTTAAGATTTCATTCTTTTTCAAATTAAAAAATAACATTGCATTAGTTTTTTTTTTCATAAAAAAAGGAGATTTTTCTAGGGCTGTTTTAAATTTGAAAATTCGTCATGACATTCTCCTTAACATATATGCATCTTATTAATAACAGCATAGTGCGTCACATGGTGAAAAATCGGCATGGCCATGTGGTTATACTGTTTTCCAACATTAAAGAACTTAAAATTTTATATATTCCTTATTTTTTAAAGTTAAGATTTCATTCTTTTTCAAATTAAAAAATAACATTGCATTAGTTTTTTTTTCATAAAAAAGGAGATTTTTCTAGGGCTGTTTTAAATTTGAAAATTCGTCATGACATTCTCCTTAACATATATGCATCTTATTAATAACAGCATAGTGCGTCACATGGTGAAAAATCGGCATGGCCATGGATTCTTCGCCCAAGGCTGAATTCATCTTAGTTCTTTTATGCATCGTCTACTTTATCTTAATTGCACTTATCTTCCCACCACAACTCTTAAATTGTCATTCCTTCAAATTTCCTAATAACGCAACCTTTTCAGCTTGCGATGACTTGCCTTTCCTTCCATGTTCTATCCATTGGAACTATAACGCCTCTTCAACTTCCATTGATATAGCCTTCAGAAAGGACTACGTGGAATACCATGAGTGGATTGCATGGGCCATAAACCCTAATGGCAAAGGCATGGTGGGTGCTCAAGCATTCGTTGCCTTTCAGAAATATGATGGCACCATGGAGGCTTATACCTCTTCTATTAACACATATGAGACAACGTTGGAGAAAGGAGATCTTAGCTTTGAGGTGAATGATATTTCTGCGAGTTTTGCAAATAGTAGGATGATCATATATGCCACGTTCCAACTTCCTGGGAATCACACACTAGTGAATCAGGTTTGGCAACAAGGTTTTGTATCCAAAGATAATACTATACAACCTCATTCTACTGTAGGAAATAATATTAGATCGTTTGGTCAACTCGATTTTCTCGATGCTTATTATTATCCGGAGGATCGGAAGACCAAGTCACTCCGATATGTAAGTTCCATTCGCTACCCTTTATCCTAGAAATGCTACAAATTCGTTATTTTAAAAATAATAATGAAAGTAAATATTGAATGATACTAGTAATTTTTTGTAGGGTAAAGTATGTTTATGGTCCCTTAATTTTGAAGAAAGTCATGTTTTGATCATTTAACTTTAAAAAGTGTGGTTTTAGTCCTTAATTTGGATAAAGTCATCTTTTAGTCCTTTAACTTTGAAAAGTGTGTTTTTAGTCCTTTTAATTTTGTATTAAGTATGTTTTTTGTCCCTTAAATTTGCACAAAGTCATGTTTTAGTCCCTTGACTTAGAAAAGGAAGGGATTAAAAATATAATTTATCCTTTTTGAAAGGACTAAAAACATCATTTTGCCAAAGTTAAGAAACAAAAAACACACTTTTCAAAGTTAAGGACCAAAAACATACTTTCTCCAAATTCAAGGGGCCAAAAACACACTTTTCAAAGTTAAATGACCAAAACATGACTTTCTCTAAAGTTAAGGGACAAAAACATATATACTTTAGCCTTTTTTGAATGAAGATGCTTGATCAATAACAAAAGATACTGATGATATAAATGGTTTACCTTTTTATCTATCTATACATAGATGGAGATTAAATATACAAGACAATTTCATTTAGAATCTTAGAAAAATATTAACACTTTGGTTTATTAATTTTATTTTAGGTCAGCGGAATTTTCAATGGTATAGGATGGGGAATTCTGATGCCAATAGGAATAATGATGGCTCGTTATTTGAAGTTGTTTGAGGTTACAAAATCTGTTTGGTTTCATTTGCATTGGATATGCCTGATTGTAGCTTATGGAATAGGAACATATGGTTATCTTTTGGTCATATTCCACGACGGAATAGTCCAATTTCTGTTAGATGATCCCTTTGCAGTACTTCTATGTGCCGCTTGTACTTTTCAAATGTTGCACTATATATTTGTTTGGCCTAATGATGAAGACCAAAGAAGGAAACTCAAGTGGAAGTTCTTTCACTTAATTGGTGGTTTTTTGGCCGTGCAAATTGCCATGCTTAATGGTGGCTATTCCATTCCAAAGAGGATTTACATTGGCATCTTACTTTTCTTGGGTTGTGTTGCTGCCATATTAGAATTTGTACTGTATCGGTTTCGTTTGAAGGATCTGAATATTTTAAAGAATTTAGCTCAGGTGCATCCACTGGAATAGTCTCGTCCTCATGGCAAGAGCCAGATTAATCCATTTAGGTAAGCATGAGCTTTGGAAGGCTACATACAACTTATTATCTAAGTTTAAGTGGAAGAAGATTTAGTTGATTAAGTTACATTCCTAATATACCTATTTAATTTATTTCTTTTTATTCTCGACTTTTACTATTCTTGTTTTTTTTAACACATTTTTCGGACCAAACACAACAGCAAAACCAACTAACACGGTTGGCAAGCTGAAGTGCGAATGTCCTACTTATATACTCACACAGACACACATTCTTGGTCGATGTGGGACTAAGAGATCCCACAGGGACCCCCAGTACAGCGCAAGCGCCACCCACACCAACATACGCAAGGCACATGCCATTTTTTTAACACATTTTTCGGACCAAACACAATAGCAAAACCAACTAACGCGGTTGGCAAGCTGAAGTGCGAATGTCCTACTTATATACTCACACACACATTCTTGGTCGATGTGGGACGACTAAGAGATCCCACAGGGACCTTACTATTCTTGTTTGATGTAAAAAAGAATATGCTTTTATCTAATTATGTACAAGCCTGAGTTGGTAAAAAAATTATGTAGAAGCTTCAAGCTAGCTTCAAGATTCATCAAAATTATAAAATGGAAAAGATTAATAAAATTATGTAGCAATATGCATGGTCTACACTTGGTGGATTAGGACTTAGATCCAAGTCCAATAAGAATTAGGGTGATTGTGTGAATATGGAAAAATGTGTTCAGTTGATTATCTTTCCCTAATCTTTTGTAATTGAAATAAATATAATTTTCATGAGTAAGTTATAAACTTTTTTTTTTGACCAATTAGTAAGTTATAAACTGAGAGATTGTTTGGAATGAAAGGAGACACTTGCATAGAAAAGAAAAAAAACTCTTCATAGAGTTTTATACTTCTTTATAATTTGTTGTATATATCGTAATAAGTCCCAATTGAGGTGTCAGCCATATTGGAAGATGGAGATTGAGGTGACTGGGATTCCACGCACAAGTGACTGGTGGCAAGCCAATGATGGGGTGTCACGCAATGGAAGCTGGTGACATGTTCTTTACATGACACGTGGCTAGATCAGGTGTCAAGTTAATTAGCATTAATTAAGCTCTAAAGTGAAATTGATTAAGAAAATTTCGAAATTGAATTAAAACTAAAAACTAGGCTAAAATAGAAAATAAAAAGGAAAAATGATTGAAACACACAATTAATAAATGCTTAGGATACTTATTCCCATCATACTTCACGAACTACTTCAATATTTTCTGTATTAGCATTCTAATGAAACTTTGAAACTTTGTGTTAGAACAAGGCTCTTGTTAGGGAGCCTAACAAGAGGATGGTACTGATCCAATTGTCGGAGATCTTGTGGTGAATTTTGGTGGGCAGATCATGCCAAAGCCCACTCATCACTTTCTGCTGGAAAGGAGACAGCGCATACACCACCGCCTTCAATCTCACCGGCTGCTTTCACATATTGTCGCCGATTGCAAATCTCTTCTAGCTCCGATCCAAATTCACAGGACATCAACAAATGGGAATGAACGAAGTGTGATCTGGAGATTTGTCTCTCAACGAAAGCTATTTCGGAATTGGGCTTTTCGAAGCCCATGTTCAAGCCCAGTCCAGTTCATTTCAGTAAACTAAAGGATAATGTAATTAAATGTAACTAGTATCATCCCGCGCGATACGCGGAGTATATTATACATAACTACTTAACTATGATACCATTTTCATTTTGATAAAAACTATACCACAAAAATATAATAATATTAGTCAACATTTAATAAATTTCACTAATTGTTTTTCATAGAAATCAATTTTGTATGATAAAAAAATAGAAAATCAATTTCTTAGTGGGAAGTTATTTTTGGGCAAAGTGTTAGTGTTAGTTGGTGTCAAAAGTAGAAATAATAGGAGAAATAGTAGGTAATCCAAATAGTTTATAATTAAAAATAAATAAGGAAAATAATGAGAAGTAAGATAGAAAAATAATTTAAAATGTCATGAAAAAAGATTAATTTTGATAACTTTTAAGGAAAAAATGAGAGAATTTATAGGAGATTTTTAATGAGAGATTATAAATTAGGGAGAAATCTTAACAATGCATTAAAGAATCAAATGTACTAAGAAAGAGAGAAACGTAGAGAGAGAAAAAGAGAAAGAGAGAAAGTGCTTGGTTTTTCCATGTCAGAGACTGTTCAGGGGTCACGGAAACAGCCCCCTGACCGGCCATCGGCCGGCAAAGAGGGGCCAGATCTGATTCCGAGTACCAAGGAGGGGCTTGGGGCTTCTTCGTCTCAAAACCTGGGGGGTACGACTGGGGTAGAAGAGACAGCGAACACTGCAGCAAGAAGGAAGATGCCGAGAACTACAGGAGCTTTCACGGGTGAGGTTTCTTTGAAGCCTAGGGTAGAGGAATGGATGAAAGATCATGAAATGGAGCAAGAAAATCAAGGCCCTAAGTCCTACAAAGAAGCGGTGAGACCAAACCCATGTTATGATGAGGAAGGGTATGAATATCCTTATAATGAGGATGACTGGGATGGGAGCCTTTTGACAAGCAATACAGAGGAAATGAAGAAGGGGGTCACCATTTTTGAGACGGAGAACGGGCCACAAATTTCTTTTTCAGAAGAAGAGAGATTGAGGCTAGGTAGGAAATGGCAGTATTCTCTCATTATTAAGCTTCTTGGGAGGAATCTTGGCTATATGCAACTCAATCGAAAGCTTCAAGCCATGTGGGGACAATCTGGACAAGTAGACCTCTCCTTCATAGGAAATGGGTTCATGCTAGCTACGTTCAGGTCTAAGGAGGATTACTTTTATGCACTGGAAGGGGGGCCATGGCTAATCCAAAACCATTACTTGACTGTTCAGACATGGAAGAGCAACTTCAATCCATGGACTGAAAGAATCAAGAAGCTTGCTATATGGGTAAGACTACCAGGTTTGCCAGTTGAGTATTATGATAGAAAATTTTTTTTTAACTTAGGAAATCAGATTGGAACTGCCCTTAAGATTGATGAAATGACGTTGCGCCGTGCTAGAACAATGTTTGCCCGTATGTGCGTTGAAATTGATTTAGAGTCTCCTCTTATCCCCTCATATAATGTTGATGGTAATTCTTTGAGGATTGAGTATGAGGGGCTCCACTTGATTTGTTTTCACTGTGGGAAATTTGGTCATGCCATTGAACAATGCCCTGTTAAAAGAGTTCAAGAAGTAGATAAAGAAAAGGAAAATAGGGGGAATGAAGCTATGCAAGTAGAAATGATAGCCGGTGAGAACGGAGGTCAGGTGCCGCAGAAATATGGGGAATGGATGTTTGTGCAGGATCCAAGAAAGGGGAGAAAAGTATCTCAAAAGGCTACAAAATCAGGGCCAGGACAGGGAAAGATGGGAGAGAACACTGTTTATAAGTCTAGATTTGCTGTATTGGAAGTAGAAGATGACAACCTTGCTGTAGAGGAAGGAAAGAATGAGGTGAGTGATAGGCAAGTCCTAAGAGACTTCTCAAACAAAGGAGAGAGCGATAATGCAAGAAGTTACCGAGGGAAAGGAAAAAATGTAGAAACAAGAGGATTAAATAAAGGGGTAGAGAAAATCTCTAGGGGTCCAAACATAGCAGAAAGTAAAGAAAGGAAGTTTGGTGGTAGAGCAGGAGGAGGTGACAAGGAGGGAGAAGATCTAAAAGGGGAAGGCCAAATTAGAGGAATTGGCCAAGAGTCTGCGCAAGAGGGCGGGAGTAAAAAAAAGAGAGTAGGCTTGGATTTTTCACAGGAAATGAGGATTGAAGATCAACAAAACAGAGTGAGATTAGGCTCTCTTAGTGATAAGAGTCAGGGTAATAGTGAGACCGAAAAAGTGGATCAAGAAGAGACAGTCATGAACCCCTCTATTGTGAATCTGTCAGATCAAGAAATGGAGGTTGAAATAGACAAACCACCGGATCCAGGAAATGGTACAGAGTTAATGGAAATTAATGATGTGGAGAAGATTCTTGATAATCAAGAAGACCAATGGGAAGATGATGAACTTATTCATCAGTGCAATGGAGTTGAAGGTACTAATACCTTCTAAGCTGAGTAATAGGGTGTTGATCCTTCCATCAATAATTTTTTTTAATGATTATTACATGGAATGCGAGAGGGGCAGCTGGAAAAGATTTCTGGACTGCTGTAAAGGAATTGAAGCGAAGATATAACCCGAAAATCTTTGTGTTAGTTGAGACTAGATGTAGTGGTGAAGTGGCCCAACAAGCTATTAAGAAAATGGGATTCAAAAATCAAGCTTTAGTTGATGCACAAGGGATGTCGGGAGGCATTTGGTTGATGTGGAATGATGACTCCATTCAGATCAAGGTTCTGAAAAAGCACAAACAGTTCCTTCATTGTGAGATTATGGGTGTATCAAGGTTCCCGTGGTATTTTACTGCAGTGTATGCTAGTCCCAGAGCTCAAGAAAGGCAAGAATTTTGGGCAGAAATGGAACAACTAGCAGTACAAGTGCGAGGGTCTTGGTTACTTTCAGGAGATTTCAATGATATCAAAAATAGAAATGAACAAAGGGGAGGGGGAGAAATTAATGAGAACAAATGCAAGAAATTCTGTGAAAACATAGAAAAATGCAGGCTTATTGATTTAGGTACAGAAGGTCCCCGATATACTTGGAGAGGGCCGAGAGTAAAGTTAGCAAGCAGATTGTACAAAAAACTGGATCGAGCATTGGCTAATGTAGAGTGGAAGATGAAATTTGGAGAAGCTAAAGTCAAAGTGGGACTGAGATCACAATCTGACTATCACCCACTATTAATCCATTTGAATACTAGTAACAAAGATAGGGGCGAAAGGCCATTCAGATTTGAAGCTGCCTGGCTCACCCATGCGACCTTTAAAGAGTTTGTAGCTAGTAAATGGACAAACACAGAGGAGGTTTGGAAGACCTTGAATAAAATGGAGGAGGAATTAAAACACTGGAATGTTCATACTTTTGGCCATATAAATCAGAGGAAAAAGGAATTGACAAGGAGAATTGATGGTGCTCAAAGGGCTCTGCAAGAGGCATACAACCCCCACCTTGAAGAGCTTGAAGCTTCCCTACAAGAAGAATTACGAGAGGTATTGATGCAGGAGGAGATTTTATGGTATCAAAAAGCTAGAACAAAATGGTTGAATGATGGTGATAGGAACACTTCCTATTATCACATGAAAACCAAGATCAAGAGAAGCCGGTGCAAAGTGACGTCCCTTAGGAATGAAAATAATGAATGGATTGATGGTAGGATTGAAGTAGGACAGCTTGTCAATGACTACTTTCAACGTCTCTTTCACGAGGAAAATGAGGACAGGAGATGGACCCACACTTATCATAATTGGCCAGAAATTGAAGCTGACTCTTGGAGAATGCTAGATGTCCCACTCACCAATGAGGAAATCAAGATTGCTATGTTCTCTATAGGAGGTTTGAAGGCTCCTGGAGAAGATGAGTTTCAGGCAATTTTCTTTCAAAAGTGCTGGGAGACGGTTGGTGAGTCTGTTTGTCGGTCATTACGACAGGTTTGGGAACAACCAAATCAACTCTCAGAAATCAACAAGACTCTGATCACGCTGATTCCTAAGATTGAGAACCCTGAGAAAGTAAAACAATTTCGGCCCATATCACTTTGTAATGTGGTGTACAAATGAGTCTCAAAGATAATTGTGAGTAGGTTGAAGAATTTAATGACAAAGTTGGTCTCCCCGTACCAAGTTAGTTTTGTCCCGGGAAGGAATATTCAAGAGAATATTATTATAGTGAATGAGATGATTCATTCGATGAGGAGAAAATGTGGTAAAAAGGGTTATATGGCCATAAAGGTTGATCTTGAAAAAGCTTATGACCGCATTAGTTGGAACTATATGAAGAAGGTGTTGGAGGAACTTAACTGCCCACATGAAATGGCAGAAAGAATTATGAAGTGTATCAACACGACCTCTACTAGCATTTTATGGCATGGAGACAAAATGACCCCTTTCGACCCTCTAGGGGACTGCGACAAGGAGACCCCCTTTCCCCCTACCTATTCGTACTTGGCATGGAAAAACTAACTCACTTGATCCTTGATAGTGTGAGAGAGAGAAAATGGAGAGGATTGAGAGCAGGTCAAAGAGGACCTTTTATCACTCACATGATGTTTGCTGATGACCTTGTTTTATTTGCAGAAGCTAACCAAACAAATATGAATGCTATTCTTAATTGTTTGCAGGTTTTCGGAGAAATGTCGGGCCACAAAGCAAGTGAGGAAAAAACCGTGATTTATTTCTCACCTAATGTTGCAGGAAGAACGTGTAGAGACCTCTGCCGGATGAGTAACTTCAAACAAGTGGAGGAGCTGGGTCAATACTTAGGAGCCAATATCAGGTTTCCTAAAAAAAGAAGAGACAAGTATAAAAATGTGGTGGAGAGGCTGAGAAAGCGCTTGCAAGGATGGAAAGCTTCGAGTCTGTCCCTTGCAGGTAGGATATCATTGGTCAAATCAGTCACAAGTGCGATGGTGATGTACCCAATGCAACATGATAAATTGCCCCAAGGAATTATTGACGAGATTGAGAGGTTACAAAGGAACTTTCTGTGGGGGGAAGAAGAAGGTAAAAGAGTCTGGCACCCAATAGCATGGGAAAAACTTTGTAGTCCAAAAGAGCAAGGGGGGGTCGGTATTAAGTCTCTTAAGATCATGAATGAAGCTTTCTTGCTTAAGTTGCTTTGGAGACTTCATACAAACCCTTCTGATCTATGGGCTAGAGTTCTAGTTGGAAAATATGGTAGAAATTGGGTTGAAGGCAGCCAACTAATTGCGAAAGATTCTGATTCTCGTTTATGGAAAGAACTAGCCAAGCTCTGGAGTAGTTTTATGCAGAAGATACAGCGAGTAGCGGGCCCTAATTCAGGGAGTGAACTCATATGGAAAGCCACAAGTCATGGTGAGTTTACAACAGCTAGTGCATATACAGAACTACAGGGTGTGACTGAATGCCCATACAGAACTACATGGATAAGGATTTGGAAGTTGAAAGTTCCTGAGAGAGTTAGGGTGTTTGCTTGGAGATGTGCACATAGAAAATTGCCCACTAATTCACTAACTCACAAGTGGAGTGGAGGGTCTGGAGTATGTTCTATTTGTAACAGACAGGAAGAGGACATATTACATGCCTTAAGGGATTGTCCAAGCGCAAATTCTTTATGGAGGAAAATGATCATACCAGCTAGAAGGGCAGAGTTCTTTGGCACAAATTGGTGTGAATGGTTCCAACAAAATCTGTCAAAACACTCTTCAAGTTGTGATGAGGAGATGTGGCCTGAAACTTTTGTAACAGGATGCTATATGATATGGTGGTGGAGAAATTTAAAGAGGAAAAATCCAGATTTTGAACTTCCTTCTCATGGGGATAAAAGTATTAGACAGAGGGTGGCAAATTATTTTCAACGGTGGGACATGGAGGTATGTAATACAATCAGAGGTGTTGTTACAGGAACCTCATGGAAACCTCCACAAATGGGCTGGTGCAAGTTAAATGCAGATGGAATGACATCCAGTCTTGGGTGGGGTGGCTGTGGGGGAGTAATTAGAGGGGATGAAGGAGGATGGATTCAAGGTTTCACCATGAAACTCAACACTAGCAATGCTCATGAAGCTGAAGCTTGGGGAATTCTTAAAGGATTACAACTTTGTTGGAACATGGGGATTAGAAAGTTAGAAGTAGAGTCTGATGCAAAAAATATAGTTCAGCTGTTTGCAGGAAAACAACCAAGAAGAGCACTGCTTGAACCTTGGGCAAGCATATGGTTAATGAGAAATCTGAATTGGCAACTCAAGTTTTGCCATATTTTGAGAGAAGGTAACAAGAGTGCGGATGCAATTACTGCACTATGCTGGAAGCTGCAGCAGGAAGAAGTGATCTGGGACACACCACCTGTGGAGATAAAACAAGTATTACAAGAAGACTCATGTGAACTTGAGGAAGCTCGCATACAGTGGGCTAGTGTGTAATGGGCGTTGCCCCTTTTCTTTACCTAAAAAAAAAAGAATCAAATGTCAATTTTTTTAATCTTAAAATATATGGAGAGGGAATGTGATGTATATTTTTTTGTAAAAGAATTTATAGGAGATAATTAAGGAGATTATAATTTAGAGAGAAATAAGAAAAGATTTAATAAAGAATTATATGTCAGTTTGATTTTGTTAATAATAGATGGAGAGAGAACTCGTTATGTGCAGCTTTTTTTCTAAAAATAGATGGAGACAGTGGGTGGTTACGTGAATGTAAATAGATGGAGAGAGAAAGTGCTTACGTGGCTTCTTAGAATTCCAGCTTTTATCCCTCCCTTTATATATATATATATATATATATATATATATATATATATATATATATATATATATATCAAAATTTTATTTTTTATTTTGCTTCCTCAATCTAAAATAAATGTTTTTTTACACATTATCTATTTCATGCATCTCTTAAACATTAACTCAATCTTATATTTAGGACTTGCAAACTTAAAAATATACTCCCTCTGTTCCTAAATATAAGACCACTTTGGTGAAGTGGATAAGTTACTAAATATAAGATCACTTCCTATTTTATTTCAAGTTTTGTCCAAACTACCATTATACTCCCTTTTTCATTGAAAACCCCTCTTCCTTTTAAAGTTAAGTAATTGAGAGGATTTTGGGAAGATCATGTAATTTTATTGTTTTCCTTAATCTCCCCAAATTAACAAAAGTGATCTTATATTTAGAAACGGAGGGAGTAGTTTATTAATGATTTCTTTTATCAAAATGATGATTCCCGGTATACATAAAATGATTCTTCTATGCAAAAAATGAGAAGGAAGTCTTGTGTATTGTGCCTGTATATTAACTTGACAGGAAGCAATGTGGAAGAAAGAGCTCTTTTTCAATAGATAGAACTCTCCCCAAGTGGGCAAGTGATTTGACTTGTCAAGAAACCAATAAAGAACATGGTTGAATTACAATGCTATTTGGATTTGTGAGTGAAAGATTTAACCAACTCAAGTAGACAGATGGAATAAAAATTTTACCATATGCGGTCATGACCCAAATAACAAGTAACCAATGAAGAAAATAATCCTTGTTAGTGTAAGTACTTTTAAGTTAACCTCACCCCAAAACCAAATGCTGGAAAAGAAGTTAAGTGATAAATATAATGGGCAACTTCACCATTAGGTCACACTTTATGAGCCATGACCCAATCAAAGGGTAACATAGCCCTCATACTTACACATAGTTTATTAATGATTTCATTTACCAAAAAGAGAATTCCCGTACACATAAAAAATGATTCTTCCATTTAAAAAAATAACGTGGCATTATGTAATGGGAATATTTCAATTCTTTTTAATAATGATTTCATGTTTTGCTCAAAAAAAATCTGGTTAGACGTGTAGAAGAATGAATTAGATCCAGTACAGCAGGGAATATTTCGTGGTCTCACCGCGGCGTATGTCTCCACCTCCATGAGGAGATGTAACCGTCATATATCTCTAGTGTTTCAATGAATAATACCTGAATGAACATTGTTTCTCATAAATCACACTACTTCTAATCATTTGCAAGCAATTACTTCAAGGATATTATAGTGCTATAATTTATAAGAATTTTAATTTAATGAGATACTTGTGTGAAGAAAAAGCAAGGCCCAATTTGGCAAATAATGTTTTTTAAAAAAAAATTGAAGGCAAATAAAGTTCATAAAAGAGATTATCGAATGTTTGTTTATAATAGGATTACCTCCTATATGAGAATAGCTATCTAAAAACAATATTTGGACATTTGCATTGTAGTCTCAAATTAAGAGAATTACTATAAGGTGCAAATCAGTGGAATGTCTTGGTCAAGAAATTGAAACTCCAAAGATACTCCTAATGTCCATCCTCATATGTTTTGAAGTATCGCTTCTTCAAGCATTCACATGGAAGCACACTATCATTCTTAGCGATTTTTTGCCCTCAGCTACTTCCATTATACTCTAAACTGCATGCATCTTCACTTATCTACTTTTGTTTCTACTCACTTGATTTCTACTTATCAGTTTATTACTTTTCCTTTTCATTTTCATGATGTTGTTAGAATTATGTAATCTTTCTTAATTAATATCATTTTTTCGTTTAAAAAAGAGAGAGAATTATGAAAATTGATTTTAGGGTTTAGGGTATATATATTTCACACATGGACTTGATTTTTGTCCCTACTATGAGTGGTTGAGTCAAGAAGAAAGTTTGATTCTTATAGATTTAGTCCAATCCTGTAAATCATACAAGACTTGTAAATGCTTTATGGTGATCGTGATTTTCAGGTTACTGTTGCATACCAATCTGGTGAACTTTTCTCCATGATTGATCCACGCATGGGACCATATCCTTCTGAGCTTATAGGGAAGTTCTTGAATCTGGCACTAAAGTGTACCAAAGACGAGCCAGATGCACGTCCGAAAATGGCAGAGGTGGTTAGAGAGCTTGAGAACATGTGGTCCATGATGCCAGAGTCCAATGCTAGAATACCTGAATATATATCAAGTGATTCTGGAAAATTGTTCAGTTCAACACCATCATCATCATCCTCTAATAGCAAAACTCCTTTTATATCAGTAGATATGTCCGGTAGCGATCTTGTCAGTGGAGTAGAACCAACTATCAGGCCACGGTAGAAGATGAAGTGGGGAAAAGACATCACCAACATTCAAGGTATGTAAAATACTCCCACGAGTCTGTTGGCCTTGTGCTGAAAATTGACACCACATTACCCTGCTCCCATTTCTTTATGGGAAAACACATGTATAGAAGATACTGCCGTCTACAAATTTTATAAACACATTACTAGCATTCTGATTTGGGTCATTCTTGTCAATATAATTTTTAATAGGAAACATTCTCCAATTTTCCCTTTCTTTGCATGCTTTCTTAGGACGTAGCTAATGTTAGTAAGCGAGCTTAGAATTATGATTTCTACAGTAATGGACAATTTTCTATGGTAGTGTACTTCTGTAATTACACGCACAATTCATATGGATGTCCTTGAAGCAGTTGTAATTGCCAATGTTTGTAATTGCCAATGTGATACTTGAAAGTGCTACTTTTACATGCCCCGCAATTTCGCCAAGTTAATTTGGATATTTTCAAAAGTATAATTTTTCATATGTCATGATAAAATTTGTCATAATACACGTCCACACAAATTTAATTCATGCATAAATGATTTTGTTTCTTAAAACTCACAAACATACAGTCTATTCGCACATCAATCGTTCAATCTTACTTAACGCTGTTAACTTGTAAATTGATGTCATCCCCAATGATATAGTTAAAACTTAAAATTAAAACTACTCAAGGAAGAAAATGCAGAAGAATTGGCCAACATGTAGATATTTATCAAGGATTGATTTGAAAGTAGAATGAGTTCTTAGAAGGAAGACCTCTGTCTGTCTCACCAACCAACCTCACTAGTTGGTAAGATGTGTCAAAGTTATGATTAAAACGGCACAAAGCCTAACACAACATCAAAATCTAAACAAACAACTTCATATTATTCGCCGGACAACACAAATAAATGATCATCCAATTCCAAATAAACTAAACTCATGCTGTTTGGTTTGGCATGATGTCAGTACCTGTGAGCTAACTTCTCTTTCTCCTGGTAGTGCTGAACATACCTACATACATCCATTCCATTCATAGAAAGTAAAAATTCGTAATCGACCGACTACATCAAATGAAACCCTAAGCACCAATAAAAAATCAATATGCAAAGCAAAAAAACAGGGAATTAAAGAGGAAAAGAAGGGAACTGACGAGTAGGTGCCGACAAGGGGGCCTAACAAGAGGATGGTGCTGATCCAATTCTCAGAGATCTTGTGGTGAATTTTGGTGGGCAGATCATGCCAAAGCCCACTCATCACTTTCTGCTGGAAAGGAGACAGCGCATACACCACCGCCTTCAATCTCACGGGTTGCTTTCCCATATCGTCGCCGATTGCAAATCTCTTCTAGCTCCGATCCAAATTCACAGGACATCAACAAATGGGAATGAACGAAGTGTGATCTGGAGATTTGTCTCTCAACAAACGCTCTTTCGGAATTGGGCTTTTCGAAGCCCATGTTCAAGCCCAGTCCAGTTCATTTCAGTAAACTAAAGGATAATGTAATTAAATGTAACTAGTATCATCCCGCGCGATACGTGGAGTATATTATACATAGCTACATAAGTCTGATACCATTTCATTTTGATAAAAAATATACCATAAAATATAATAGGCTAAAGTATGTTTTTGGTCCCTTAACTTTGGAGAAAATCATGTTTTGGTCCTTAACTTTGAAAAGTGTGTTTTTGGTCCCTTAATTTTGGATAAAGTCATCTGTTTAGTCCTTTAACTTTGAAAAGTGTGTTTTTAGTCCTTTTAAATTCGGTTTTAGTATGTTTTCGATCCCTTAAGTTTGCAAAAAGTCATGTTTTAATCCCTTAATTTTGAAAAGGAATGGACTAAAAACATTTTATCCTTTTTTCAACGGATTAAAAACATTACTTTATCCAAAGTTAAAGGACAAAAACCACAGTTTTCAAAGCTAAGGGACCAAAAACACAATTTCTCCAAAATTGAGGGACCAAAAACACACTTTTCAAAGTTAAGGGACCAAAACATGACTTTGTACAAACTTAAGGGACCAAAAATATACTTTAGCCAATATAATAATATTAGTAAACATTTAATAAATTTCACTAATTTTTTTTTTTAGAGAAATCAATTTTGTATGATAAAAAAATAGAAAATCAATTTCTTAGTGGGAAGTTATTTTTGGGCAAACTGTTAGTGTTAGTTGGTGTCAAAAGTAGGAATAATAGGAGAAATAGTAGGTAATCCAAATAGTTTATAATTAAAAATAGATAAAGAAAATAATGAGAAGTAAGATAGAAAAATAAGTTAAAATGTCATGAAAAAAAGATTAATTTTGATAATTTTTAAGGAAAAAAGGAGAGAATTTATAGGAGATATTTAAGGAGAGATTATAAATTAAGGAGAAATCTTAACAATGCATTAAAGAATCAATTGTCAGTTTTTTTTTATCTTAAAATATATGGAGAGAAAATGTGCTTATATATATGCATATTTTTTTAAAAGAATTTATAGGAGATAATTAAGGAGATTATAATTTAGAGAGAAATAAGAAAAGATTTAATAAAGAATTATATGTCAGTTTGTTTTTGTTAATAATAGATGGAGAGAGAACTGGTTATGTGCAGTTTTTTTTTTCTAAAAATAGATAGAGTCAGTGGGTGGTTACGTGAATGTAAATAGATGGAGACAGAAAGTGCTTACGTGGCTTCTTACAATTCCTACCTTTATCCCTCCCATCTATTTACATTCATGTAACCACCCACTCACTCCATCTATTTTTAGAAAAAAAACTGCACATAACCACATTCTCTCTCCATCTATTTTTAGCAAAACAAACTGACATATTAATCTTTATTAAATCCTTTTTAATTTCTCTCTAAATTATAATCTTCTTAATTATCTCCTATAAATTCTTTTATAAAAAATATGCATATAAGCACATTCTCTCTCCATATAGGGGTGAGAATAGCCCAGGCCGGCTATCAGGGGCCTATGACTTGGACCGTTAAGGCCTTGGACCGGCCTCCTTATATCCAGGCCAGGCCCAGGCCCAGGCTTTTTCTTTTGAACTGTTTTGCTTAACAGGCCAGTCTCAGGCTTGAGAAAAAAACCTATTAGCCTATCAGGCCGGCCTATTAAGAATTTAAATAATATTTATTTAAATAAAAAATTATGTTACTATATTAATTGATGTTATTTTTATTAATTTTTAATATAAAATTACAATTATATCATCTTCTATTCTAGTGTATTTATTGTAGCACATTCTATAAGCATTCATTCAAATGATGTTACCCACCATTCATATTTCTAAACCTCTTATTGAGTATGTTTAATTAATCAGGACTCCTAACAGGCTAATAGTCAGGCCAGTCCAGGCCACAGGGCAGACTCAGGCTTAAAAAAATTGTCTGTAATAGGCCACATGCCAGGCTCAGGCCGATCAATTATACCACAGGCCAGGCCATTTTGTGACCAGGCCAGGCCAGGCCTGGACCATTTCCACCCCTATCTCCATATATGTTAAGACAAAAAAAACTGACATTTAACATTTGATTTTTTAATGCATTGTTAAGATTTCTCTCTAATTTATAATCTCTCCTTAAATATCTCATATAAATTCTCTCCTTTATTTCCTTAAAAAATAATCAAAATTAATATTTTTTTCATGAACTTTTTAATTATTTTTCTATCTTACTTCTCATGGTTTTCCTTATTTATTTTTAATCCAAAACTATTTGGATACTCTACTATTTCTCCTATTATTTCTACTTTTGACATCAACTGAACTTAACTTATGAAACTACCCACACATCCACTAACACTTTGTCCAAAAATAACTACCCACTAACACCACCTCTTTTTTTTTATTCAAAGGGGCAAGCACTACCGCCTTGAGGTTACAAGCGGGATCGAACCCGCAACCTCCCACCTAAAGGGGAGAGATATCATACCACCTCTACATTTGGTTACTCAATATTTTTTTCCAATTAATATAATAAATTAACTGTATAAATAAGGTGAAATGTACACTTTCTATCAAAATATTCTGATTAAAAAATCTTACTCACAACAAAACATATGGATTTGATAAAAAAACCAAACCTATGAAAAAATCTATGAGAACATGATTAAAAAAGCATTGTGCAATGTATTCATTCATTAGTATTTGTTACATTTTGATTGTATAATATGTTCAATAATTGGATGATCACATATTTGCTTTAAAAAAATCAAATGAAGGAAGTTAGCAGTTTGACTTTAGTGGTAAGTACTATTGTCCCTTAAACAAGTGATTGAGAGTCATAGTGAATGAAGCAAAAGTTGGATATAAATTACATGATAAACAAGTGAACCCGCGCATATGTGTGGGTCATGTACTAGTCTTTAGTACAATGGCAAGAAATATTTTGCTCTCTCTGATTGTATATATTCCTTCTCTGTTTATTAAATTTTTGTTTTATGGTGCAGATTATACAAAATTAGCAACATGTTCGAAAACCGGTTTGGTTGGGATGGGATTTGAAGGTTTTATTTGTCAAGTTGATTTTTATCCCCATTAACAACAACATTGTTGTCTCTGCATAGGAATATATTTTCCATTCTTTCTTTTTAAATGAGGCGCGTTTTTCTGTGTACCACTCTCTTCTACAAATTGGTGAACTATGGATGTGATCTGTCTTTAGGTGGAGATGTTGGAATTGTGTGATCTATCCTTAGTGTCATAGTCTCTCAAATTTGACACATGTACAGAATTATCACCTATACGTAAAAACAAATGTCATCATCATATCATGTATAAAAAATAGTAACCTTATAAATTTTGATAAAATAAGTAATCATTATATATGGGTCCTCAATCTTATTCATTACATTTAATCTCTTTGAAGTCTTTTCCCTTTTTTTGTTACAAAGACTCTGTGTAGTCTTTTTCCATGGGGTGGTCTCATCGTGTAATACATGCCCAAAAGTAAACCATTTCTAGAACTAATGTTGTTATTGGTGTTTTTTTAATCAGAAATGTTGTTATTGGTGTTAGAGCATTGAGTTTAAAAATTATTTTAGCATCATGTACAAAATGCAACTTTATCTATGATTATAACAATGTTTGTGGATGTTTTTATGTCGTCAATGAAAAGATTTTTCATTGGGTGTTAGAAAGATTTTATAAGTATTTCTCACTTCCAAAAATTAGCTATATTAACATAAACTGACAATTGAAAAATTATTTTCCCCGCACATAGCGCGGGACCTGTACTAGTTAATAAAATTATGTAGCAATATATACATGGTCCACACTTGGTGGGTTAGGGCTCAAATCCAAGTCCAATAAGAATTAGGGCGATTATATGAATATGGAAAAGTTATGTGTTCAATTGATTATTTTTCCCTAATCTTTTGTAATTTAAGTAAATATAACTTCCATGAGTAAGTTATAAATTGAGAGATTGTTTGGAAATGAAAGGAGACACTTACATAGAAAAGAAAAAAAAAACTCTTCATAGAGTTTTATATCATGTCTCTTCAATTCTCTTACAATATATCGTATATCGTAATAAGGTCCCAATTGGTGATCCAGTTTTTGCGTGGCTACTTGAAGAATCACTCGGACTCCAAGTGCGCCCAAAATCATACAACCATGTATACATTGATATGGTTCAATTTATTGAATTGTTGTAAGCGGAATTTTTAGACATTATTAATATTATATAGGGAAAATGTGCAAATGTGATATTAAACTTTGCCCCTAAGAGCGTTTCTAATTCATAAGTTTCACAAAATGCATCAATGATACTCATCTATTGAACTAGCACAATTGATTCTAAAAAAAAAATTCTGGGTGCCCAATGCTCCTAGAGACAATTTGAGGCAAAAATGATCTTGGTTCCCATTATGTCTCTTCAATTAGCGTTCTTCAATTTTCTTAACTCCTAGGAGAGGCAATTCTTTGTTCATTGGTTAATGATATTTTATTAAAAAAATCCATTAATTACTTATAAAAGTTGTACTTTGTCTTTGATTGCAAGTCAAACTCCCTTGTATCAAAGCGCCAGAAGACTTGTATATCAGTTTCTTCTACCAATAAATGTTTGACAATTTGTTATTTTATTATTTCAAAATTTCTTAAAAGAGAGAAAAAAAAATTTGGTAACATCCAGATTTATGTTCCGAGATTAAGAAGAGAGTCATGAATCTAAGAAGAGGAGAAGAGATAATATGTTAAGACTAGGAGAGGGAGCGATGGAACATTTCTTTCTTTCTTTTTTTCAGCACAAGTAGAGCATTTCTTATTCACATTTTTTATGCAAAATGTCTCATATTTGACCTCTATTTATTAGCCTCCACACAATGAAGTAGATAATCATGATTATAAGGAAATAAAAATAGGCATAATGACAAATAATCACAAGAAATCCCCACAAGTAATTTTTTGGGAGGTTAAAGGAAAAAGGATCCTAGGAATGTAGAGTTATGGTCATTCGCTCATAATAAAATCGCAATGATTTAAATATTTCACTAGTCAAAAGGCCTAGTAAAAAGCCCGGACGATACTATACATGATTTCAACATAGAAAACTTACAACATTCATCTGCCAATAAAATCTCAAAATAGGGGGACTATGATAACTTATTTTTACAACATTCTATACATAACATAATACTTAATTGAATTGATTAGACAAGTAATTCTTTCAGAAAAGAATTTAGCACATTGAGCTTTTAAGAATATCATTGCTATCGACAAAAAAGGTAAATAAAAATTGATCACAACAAAAGAACATGCAGAATCAGAAGAGTCATCAAGATGTGAGACCAAAGAAAGGAAGCATGTTAGAATCCTCTATTATACACATGAAAATTCTGCATTGCATTGGACAGTTAAACTTAGTCAAACAGTTTAGATCAATAATCTATTCATTTGTGATTCTCACAGTTTCCATTTCAACAATTAACCAGAACTAAAATCAGCTAACACTGCCATACACAATAATTTAATGGGGGAAAAACACTTGTTAGGATTACTTCTCCATAGGCTCACCATTTTCAACTTTGTTGTCAAAACCATGATATGGAGCTTCAACCATTGGCCTTGGAACCGGCCGTCCATCGAAATCCTCAGGAAAGAATTCAAAGTCTGGACCGAAGTTAAACTGGACAGTGCAGTTTGGCTCATTGGGAAGAGTATACATAGACGCAGCAGGATAATAGCGACCACCATAAAGATCCTGGAAAGCTACTCCTTGGCATACACCATTTTTAAAGAAAGATATCTGACTACCTGCACAGAGAATAAAATATTTTTACAAAAAATAAGTATTGATTTGTACATGTACAGCATACAGCAACAGAACATTACCACTCTCTATAAAAAGCAATTATTTAGCGCAAACACAATTTTCAATTGTCCAGCAGAATATTTGGCCAAAACAAAATCTGTAATACATAATAGGCGACCAGCCACCAGCCTGCCTTTACAGATTCTAAATTTTTCTATGTTCTCAGGGACAATCACACCCATTTCCCAACAAGTCAATTCTTCCCTAGAAATCAAATCAGGATGGAACCACCACATTTTCCATCCAACTAACTTATCCATGAACAAAAAGTGGTGATTCTGGAGCTTAATATGGATAACACGAGTACAAACCCAATAAAAAACCTTCTCTAAATCTAGTCTGAGATATCAAATTACAGTGAAGAGTACCATTTAACAACAAATTGAAAATCATTTTCAAATTTATGCCAATACCAGCCCTAATCGGTACAGAGATGAGAGTATTATATTATCAAGTCCCAAGGCCATTCTTATACAGGAAATCAGTTATTCAGGGAAAGGAGCTTGCCATTCACCAGATTTTTTTACTTAAATATATACACTTATTTGCCTCTCCCTACAATTGTAATTTACAGGATTCAACCTTGTGTTTGCTTCTCTATGGGGGTTAACATTCACTTGTTCTTGATGAAGCCAAATATAGCATTCCCCTGCAGGATCAGCTGAATCCTAGTAGAATTTTCACCACTACCTTGAATTAACAAATGGTAATTTCAGATTGGTTTACCCCTAATAGGCCTGTGCACAAGTAGCAAAATATTTACGCACACATATTCATAATATAAATAGATAAATAAATATGTAAAATTTTGTCACTTTATAAAAGTATTATAAATAAAAAAACATACTAAAATACACAATCAACTCATGTTAACTAAGCCTAAACATGATATTATCGGATTCTATAAAAAGAATGCAAGTTTGATCATTAAAAAAAATAAATGTTAAAAAATCACTTCAGCTGGATTAAAATTAAAAGAAAAAGATAATAGCCAAGAAGGATACAAAAACAACAACAGAGTTTATCTCAACTAGGTGGAGTCGGCTACATGAATTAGACGATGTCATTGGGCTCTATCAATAGTCATTTTTGTAACATATTATTGACAAAAATTTAGTTAAATAATTTTGCTAAGAGTTCTCTTCTGTCTCCCTCTTCCTTTTTTAGGAGGGCTCCACACTATTTGATCAACTTTTCTAACTGATGCATCTAATTGTCGTCATTGAACATGGTCAAATCACCTCAAGTGACTTTCTAATATTTACTCCTCAATCAATGTTACCCCAATTATTTTTCAAATGTAATCATTGCGGATTCTATCTTTTATCGTCTAGTCACATATTCATCTCAACATTCTCATCACTACCACCCTCATCTTTTGTTCGTGTTGTACAAGAGCCCAACATTCACTACCATAAAACATTGTTGGTCTAATGGCTGATCACATATAAACCCAGTAACATTTCTCCATTAAACCAATCAGCTTGAATTATATTGTTAATATCGCCATCAATTTTACAATCCTTTTGAATAATTGATCCAAGATATCTAAACTTGTCCACCTGTTGTATAGCCTGCTCTCCCAATTTGACTCCCTATATCCTCATAGTCATAAGTATGTCTATTATCAAAACTACAGTGCAACAATAGGTTTATGTCTAACTGCCCTACTCACATAGGGTAATCAAGACCAAATCAAACAGCTCAAAAGACAAAAATCAAACATTTCAGGAATAAACTATTAATCTACTAAGGTTTTCCTCACAAATATCTGTCCCTTAATTAACCTGATAAGCAGGGTGCACATACAAAATACTCCAACATAAATTTACATAGGAAGACAGATTCTCACAGGCATCATGAACTTCCAAATCATAACCATAGGAAATTAGTATTTGACATCCTAACCAAGTGAACTTATATTCATGAAGTGATTTCTATAAAATTTATCCTAAAGTAATTCAGCTTCCCTGATATATCCTAGTATGAGAAGAACACATATCCCTAACAGCTTATGCACTGGTTACAACATCCTCACATGTGGTGTCCAACAACCAAATACTTGAACCTCTAGGATTGGTATACAGTAGTCTGGGTAGTGAGGGACATAATCAGACACAGCAAACCATCTGACGTATAATTGTCATAAGTAGTTAGTTATAGTTAGTTGGTAGGCACTAGTAAAAACTAACCATTAGAAGATTGTAGCACTGGTTTCATTCAGGAGCCTACAAATTGAGAGATTCTGAGATTCGTATACATGACTTATTATGGAATAATATGGTGCAATTTCAGGATACGCTTGTCTCTCTATCCCCTCCCTATCTCTCTCTGTCCTCTAATTCTAACTCCTCCACTTCTATGTTTTCCTTCTCTATCTCTTCTATCCCTCCTATTCTCCTTCTACCTTCTTCAATCTATCTCTGTCAGAATAACAGAGTTACATCATTGATTCATTGTTGTCCATCAATAAGCTACTGAATTTGTTCAACTCCTGCTATGGAAGCACTGCACTTTCTAATTTCTCATATCGACAAAGTAGCTACTTAGATTAACCAGATAAAGCCAAGATGTACTCCTGATTACATGCTAAATTACACTTTAAATTATCCAGTGTGATTAGAAATGCACCTCTTTACCCAAGTGAAGGCACTAACGTTAGGATTGATAAAGAAATAGTGAGTCCTTGTGTACAAGAAAATAGAGAAAAATGCTGAATATTCACAGCTGCAGCACAACTTTCATACATTGAATGCTTCAAGAGAAAGTACAAAGATAATTAATCAAAGATTCAGCTGCTCAAAAAAAAAAGTAGTGCATATTCTAATATTCAAATAACAAATATATTATGCATTTACAATCTATGTAACATGTATAAAATACTCCTTTACGATTTTTATAAACATAAACAGCAGCAGCAGCAGTAATAACAATAACAACAATTTCTGGGCTCCCACTTTCACATTCTATTTAAAGAGTCGAATGTAAATCAAATAAAATTACAATTTCGGCAAGAAGATTAAAAATGTGAAAGTTAAAATTAGGGGGTACCATCTTATGTTCTAAATTAGCATGATCATTAACTTAAAAGAAAATGTTATATTTAGTTTAGCAGAACCCTGGTGAAAATTGACATTTTGATTTTAACCTGCCCCTTTTGATGCATCATCTGAAATGAGTACAAAAAGAAATGAAACAAATTTCACTAAGATGCCAAAGGACAACACATGCTTAAAAGTATCTATTGAAGACCCCTAATTGTAAATGAATCTGCACATTTATCTAATTATGAACATCAAAATTAAATAAAACATAAGCTCTCACTATGCTCCATTATCAACAATTTTCAGCAATTGTGTTTTACCCTTTCTAAGAAGAGCACCATACTATCCTTTGAGAGTATCATAAAACAACAGCTAAGTATGGCTCATCTCTCAAAGCCTTTCTTTAAATCAGAGAAGAAAGGAACAACCCATAAACCATATAACAAAAAGGCCAAATGTAAAATACATTATCAAGAGCCTTACAGCAATAGAGCTTAGCCTAAAGAGTAACAACTGTCACAAAAATGTTTATGGGTCAGACTACCAATCAGGAAATTTAGATCCACAATCAATACCCCCTAGAAATAAGTGAAAGCAATCAGCTAACTGCATCAAACAGCCCAAAACCCAACATGTAACTCAACTCATAAATTCTAAACATCATACTAGCTACCCTCTAATAGCACCAACTCTCCTTGAACTTATGAAAATATTTCAAACTGAATAGGAATATCATCCTCCTAGCCAGTTTGATTTTGATGATCAACGAAGATGGAAGCTGCCTCAAAAAATATTCAGTTCCAAATGACCTAATACAGGCAACTTACTATTTTTAAATAAGACAATTCCACCACATTACCAGTTTCATCTGAATCAGTACCAACAACTGAACCTTCCTTTAGGTGGTGCATTTTCATCAATACAAACTCACCAGATTAATATACACACCCAGAAAAAAAAATGAAAAAATATAAAATACATGCAAGCACCTCACCCCCTTTAGAGAAGTTAGCACACCATGATAATATTCATATCTATGGTTCTATATTGAGCTCTTAAGTTGGGGGTGATAAAAAACGTGAAATTGTGTGATAATGCAATGCAAACAGAAACGTCTTTATAAATTATATATTTTTCTCTCCCTAGGTACTCCATTCCATTTCCTAAAAATCTTTCAATCATGAGATGACTTCCAATAGTTCCATCTTTAGGGTCAAGGTGAGTTGATAATCATGTGGTCTTCCACCCCAAAATCATCTACAAGAGAAAACAAGATCCCCAAACATTCATACAACTAGATGCTATATGGCAAAGGAAAAGTAAGAAAGGAACACACTGACACCTAATTCTTAGCAATTTTTTCGAAAAAGGACCTGATCAATAATTACCAATCAGTCTATGAGTCTTTGGAAACCCAAGCTCAGTATACAAGGCATTAACTTGCAAGTTTGATAAAAATGATATTATAAGAAAATCCATCGATTTTATGTTAGGCATCATTTGAAGTCCTAGCATCCGGAAGAATGCAGACCCTTCATGCTAAGATAACATCAGAAATCACAGAAACAGCACAACCATCTCACAACCAACTACCAAGGTCCAGTCAGTATAAAATGAGAATGAAAATGGGAAGGATCTCTTCCACAAACATGAAAATCCCTCACCATTGGCTTTCTTCTTACTTTTTCATTAGTAGCGTTAGTGATTATAGCAGAAAAGTACAATGAAAATCCGAGAAAATCAATATGCTTGACATCCAAAAAAAACTCAACACATTTCAACTTTGAACCATTGCCTAATCCATATAACTACCAAACAAAATGGGCATGAAAAAGACACAAAGAGCCACTCACCAGGAACCACCTTGAGTGGATCATCCTTCACGTCCGGTCCACAAACATATCTCTGCCCTTTATGCCAAACCAAATGAGGAGCCTTGGGTGCATACAAGGCCCCATCAGGCAAATCAATATAGAAACCAATGACATCACCTTCCTTATACCCTTCCTCCCCATACTTCTCCCTCAATGCCTTATGTATCTTACTCCCATCAATGTCCCTATACCCAAAACTATTCCCATCATACCCAACCGGCGCCTGCAAATCGCCCTTCTCACTCGACCACCCCAACCGCGTGTGCCCGGTCTCCCCCAAATTCACAACCTTTATCTCGAAATACCATGCCCCCTCCACAACCCCTCTTGTTGCTCTCACCATTCTATACCCCTTTGTGCTCCCAGCACTCATCCTATCCTCACTCAGCTCCACCTTCTCCGCCTTGTACACCTTCGACAAGCATATCTTCATCTCCGGCGTGTCATCCGTCTTGTCCGGAAACCTCGATACCGGCGTGATCATCACACTGTCCTCCACAGGGTTATTGCTGTTGTTCCCACTCTTGCTCTTCTTCTTCCCCTTCCTCGTCGACTTCGTCACCCACACATTGTTCCCCTTCTTCTTCGACGATTTCTTCAAATTCCCCGCCGGCGTCACCACCGCCACATTGCTCGAACCGTCATCATTGTTGTTCGCATTGCTATCATTCTTATCGATGGCATCGTCGTCAGGCAACGCAGGCGATTCCTCCTTGATGGGCACAGTTTCGGCGGTGGTTAGTGAAGAGAGGTGTTTTTGTTTCTTTGGAGGCGGATCTTCTTCATCTTCTTCATCTTCTTCTTGTTCTTGTTCTTGTTCTTCGTTCTCCAATTCCAACTCTTCTTCTTCGTCTTCGTCGTCTGCTTCGTTCTCCATTTGGAACCCTAATTTGGGGGATTTGTTAGGGTTTTGGGGTTCGTTGTCGTCGGAGGGGAAGGGTTCTGATTTGGGCTCGACGTCGTCGTTGTTGTTGGGAGGTTGAATTAGGGTTTGGTGAGATTGGGAGGTGTGGTTGTTGTGAGAGGAGTCGTCTTCTTCGTCGTCGTCTCTGTACATGGCTTGAAGGCTATCCATCATAGATAGAGCATTTGATTATTGTGGAGTATTATTATGACTCGAATCAAATGTGGTGAGATGAGATGAGAGGGGTTTTTGATTGAAGAGAGTGAAGTTTCAAACTTTTGGTTTGCCTCCAAAAGCACACTCGAACTGAATCGCTTCTCAGTTATGGTGGAAGGAATTGAGAGAGATGAAAATAGAGCTGGGAAGGAACTAAGACCTAGTTGACATTTTAAAATTGTGTGAAAAGACAAAATTGCCCTAATCATAAAACAGAAATTACTAACCACCCTATTGAAAATGGTAGGGTGGTTAGTAATTTCTGTTTTATGATTACGACAATTTTGTCTTTTCACACAATTTTAAAATGTCAACTAGGTCCTACTTCCTTCGTGGTCCTTTTGGAAGTTTGAGTTCCTGAATTGTCCTTTTGTATATTCGGAGAGATTTAAATGGCATTTTCCCAAACTAAAAAGTCAAAAAAGAAATTGGTTTTTTTAAAGAAAAATGACAAATAAATACCTTCGAATATCCAAAAGGATAAGTAAGGAACTCAAAATTCTAAAATGACAAGTAAAGAACTCTGAATTCCAAAAGGACAATTAAAGAACTAAAATTTCTAATTATTAATTTTTATTGAAGTTTCTTACTTGTCCTTTTGGACATTCGGAGGTATTTATTTGTTATTTTCCCTTTTTGTAATAGAGGCGATAGCATAAGAAATCATAAATAAAAAATAGGAAATTTTGAAAAAACTTTGAGTCCTTCTATAAACAACAAAGTTTCTTTAGCTAATTTATATGTCACCATATTTTTTTTTTTTGATTAATCACCGTCTGGTTTAATCCGGACTCGAAGGGTAGGAGTGTTGCACACATAGGCAAGGTTATCCCCTCTCCCAATGAGAGCGCTTCCCGGAAATCGAACACGCGTTCTCATCCGTACAGGGGTTGCAACTCACTTACCGGCTCAACCAACTACCCATTGGTATTGTGACCATATTTACTTCTCTAGAACATCATTCCACCATAACCTCCTAATCTTTCTCCAACCAACCTTCTAATTTCTTCTAATAATGTTTCATCAGAATGGCTGAATGACCAGCCATCTTTTAATTTATGTATCATATATTAGTTGCACTACTAGATTCAATGACCGCCTTTTCCATCTTCATCTCTGAAGCTCTCCTCAATCCTTAGAAAATTGCCAACAGCTCCGAATTTATGCAGCTCCTATGACCTATATTAAATTAAAAACCTCCTTTCAAAAAGCCCTTTGAATCCCTCAACATCCCACCACATGCAGTTGTTCTCATATGCTCATCAAATTCACCTTCCACATTAAACTTCATCCAACCCAACAAAGGACACACCCACTTACTTCACTGTTCTATTTGCAACTGAGACTCGCATAGATTCACACCCACCAAACTCACCATTGGATTAACATGTGCTACTGTTTGATGACTAACTCGTGCTACCCTTGAAAACACACCATTAAGATTCACCCATAGTTGTCTACATGCAATAGTGAACCATACTCTCCACTCCACCCCATGCACCATTAATCTCTGCTTAATGTTCAAATCTATACAAGCTCAAACATTAGAGAAGTTGAAAAATTATCTTTCATAGTGAGAAGGAATTGCTAACCTCTAACACCTCTTTGCTACAACACAATCCCTTAAAACATGTATGTATAATATTTTTCGACCCCGCATCACACATACCACAACCACTACTATCAATCAAGTCTTGACGAAACCTCAAGTCATTTGTTGGAAGCCTACCTCTCAAGCATAGCCATGTAAATGTTTTAACCCTCCGAGGAACTCTAAGCTTCCACACTTGTCGTCATATAGCATGATGATTATTCCCTTGATGACTATCAAGAACTTGGTATGCTGATCACACCAAGAATTGGCTGTTAGATGATGGCCACCAAGAATATCTTGAGGCGAAAAATGTTGAAATTTACCTCAATTAAATTCACTTGTTTCCAACCTATACTCCTCCATGGTATCATTAGCTAAATTTGTATTCAACCCCCTAACCACCTCGTATGATTTAAGGCACTCATGATGAAGCAGCCGCTTGTTTTGTCAAAACCGCACCAATCTACCTTATCCAAGCTTCAAAACCTACTTCATTCTCCACTTTCTCCCAGTAAGCTCTAATTCCTTTCCACGCTTCAGACTCTCTACCTTTCTTCATCACTATAGGAATAACATCCTTATTACCACGAAATAGCGAAATTTTGAAAGTCAAATAGAAACTTTTACTCTCCTTGTTATTCTAAACCCAGATGTTATTATTGGTGTCTAATAACTTGTTATATGTGGTCAGAATGTTGTTATTCACATCTCAAACAATTGTTATTAGTTAAACTATAAGTTCTTGTGTCTAACACTCAATAACTTGTTACATGTGGTTAAAAACATTGTTATTCACCGCTAAAAACTTGTTATCTTGTGAATGACAAAGGAGGGCGAAAATGTGTTCTTGGCTTAGAAGATAAATACAGTAAAGTCCCTTAGGACCCTACTTTAATTTCGTCATTTCAAGGGGTCTTTTCTATATTATGTGTGTTAGGTGGGACCTAAATTATTTTTTTTTATAAGCATTGTTGTCAAATTCACGGATTAACATTACGATTTTACTGTTTTTACGGCACTACCTAACCAAATGTGTCACAAGTCACTCAAATTTTTAGTCGCTGAAAATTTGGTAGAAACTCACGTGTTTACATTGTGAATTCACCGTTTTGTACGTCTCTACCTTACTGAAAATTGAATTGACTTGCTATTAAACTCATTTTAACTATTTTTAATTGACCAAATTCAATGAATATATATATATGAATTTCATAGAAATTTCTTTATCGAGGTTGATATAACATGAATATTGATATATTTAAATCTACTGTATGTATATTTAAAATATATTCAAATCAAATTATTATTATTTGTATTTTTTATTTAATTATATAAAGTAACACATGTTTATTAATAAATCTAAACCCTTACGAGTTTATTATATGAGTCCATGATCCGAATTTACCTTCTTTATACGAGTTTACTTAAATTCACGAGTTTAACAACCTTATTTACAAGGGTAAAACGGTTCAAGTTGTTTTCAACTCAATAAAATTTTGAGGAGCTAAATCTTTTAGTTTATTACTTGAGCGACCAAAACCGAAAGTGCGGCCAAATTTAATAGTCTAAATAGTGTTGTGAAAGATGGACCAATCAGCTCGTGTCAAAGCATTGGATCATCTAAAGGATTGATCTGTTTTGAGTCTCCTTGAACTGGTGTTTCAGCTGGAATCCGGATCAAGGCAAAATCTGTAGCTGTTCCAAGAGAACTAGATGGATCTTATAGTTTATTAAAAGTTTGTCCAATCAACCAATGGGTAGTTGGTTGAGCTGGTAAGTGGGCTACAACCCCCGTAAGGATGAGAACGCGTGTTCAAATCCCGGGAAGCACTCTCATTGGGAGAGGGGACAACCTTGTCTATGTGGGCACTGGGCAACACTCCTACCCCTCGAGTCCGGATTAAACCGAGCGGTGATTAACCAAAAAAAAAAGTTTGTCCAATCACCACTCCCATCCCGCATTTTTTTAAAATGAAATAAAGCACAAGCAATTACATCAGAAAAAAACCTTGCGTTCTCAGTTACTAAAGTGAACAAGAAAATCAGGCGCGTGTGAAGAACACTCCAGACTCCTTCTAATAAACAGCTTGCTTGCAAGAACGTCTGCCACACGGTTGTGTTACAGGGAACACTAAGTCTAGATGAACTTCCCAATCACGCCTCACATTTGACTAATCTCATGTACAACTAATCACATTTGACAAATCACGCATAGTCTAGTGGGCATTTTCAGAATATAGTATTCAAGCTGAGAATGAATGATATCCACTCTCCAGCTTGAAAGGGGTGTTGAATAATGTTCTAGTGTATGAGTATTTTGAAGGGGGCATTTTCAGAATATTCTAGTGTATGTATGTTCTAGGGTATGAGTATTCTAGAGTATGGTAGAGTGTGGTTAGTTACGAATATTCTAGAGTAAGACCACTTGTATAAAAATAGGCTTTGCATACTTGTGAATACTCAACCAGAAACATTTTCTCTACTTTTCTCAACATGCATGGCATGAATAGTTAAGATATATAAATGGCCCCATATTTCTGTCCCCACAGAATTTTCCAGAACGTAATTGGGTCAAGGAGCTCATTGAAGTTCAAATCCTGGGAAGGGTAAAAGAAGCTACACTGTACCTTGATAACACTAATCATATCTATAATGCCTCAATTAACATGAAATTGACTTCAACATTATAATACACTTTTTGCTAGAAATGAAAGTCAAGAGTGCATCTGTATCAGTATCACCCACTTAAGTTAAAATAAAATTCTCTCTCAAAGCAAAACAATTTAGAAAGCTGTGAAAAGAAGATGTACATATTTTGGTATTTTACTTATCTAACATAAGAAAAGAGAACAGGAGATACCCCGCTGAGATGCAGTTCCTCACTTATCCCTCACGCAAGCTGCAAGATGATTGAGTCATTAAAAAACTGACATAAATATATTTAACTTAGCCAGACAAATATAATTAAAACTTTCATCCTTTTTCATTTTCTATATAAAATGTTTGTACCTAAAACTAAAAACACTTTTTTTTTATGCACAAGCATCCTCCTATTAGAGGCAACCATGTTCAATGTATTGAGAAACACTAAAATTTATGAACCTCTCTTAGCAAGGATTCAAACCTTAGATTCGTCACATTGCAAGGAAATAACGCCTTCCATTAGACTCAAACCAAAATTTAATTCAACTATAATCAAAGCAATGCTTACTTTTAACCCATGCCTCTGCCAGTTGAATAAACAGTCCAGTTTCCAAAAAAAAAAAAGTTAAAACAAAGTGTAGATGAGGTTTGTGACTTGAGTAACTAATACGGTTGGAGGGATTAAGCTAAAGGTAATTAGTAAAACATGATGCCAAACAAAAGATACAAGTACATTTTACATTCTTTTATTAACAAGGATGAAAAACTAGTTTGTGTTATTCAATGAAGATTCAAACTACGGCAGCATGCTTTAAACTTGAATCATCGACTTTTCAACTAAAGTATCATCATCTAAGCTATGCTAATATGATCGCCAAAGGAAACTTATACTGTGCTAACTACTGGGAAGACTGAGCTCAGTATAGAGTGATTAAGATAGCAAACAGTGTGACAGAACTAAAACAGAGTAGTACAGAAAAGTATGTCCAACAAGATCACATCAAAGACGCTTCAGAAAGAAGCCATGTGACTGAATGCAAATCTCTAAACCTCATCACATACATATTGTTGTGTTTTTATACCTATACATCTACAAAGGACTGTTTTTATCAAGATTTTACATTCACTGACAATTCAGCTAAGAACTTTATTAAGACCACCCCCTATTCAACCAGATAGCCATTTGAATCATTCATCCATGTGATCATATGTATTGATGCTATTCCACCCAAATTACCCGCAAAATCCTTGAATCTTTAGTTCTTACACAATCTCTCCAATGTACTGGGATGTAGCCTTGTCAAGAAGCTAATAGACAAATCATCTATCACTTACGCAAGAAGGAGTAGTTCTATGAATATCTTGTTCAAAAATTTAAAGCTCATAATCATAGTACAATGTATACTCAACTTATTGCATCCATGTCAAGCAATCAATGTGGAGACTTTGTACTAACAATCCTATAGCCAAGACAATAAAGATGGGCAAAGGTACAAATATATATATGGTAAATTGTAAAAGGGGCACCTAGCATCATGGTAATTTTGAGGTTACAAAAATATATATGATAAACCAAAATGGGGCAAAAATATATATGGTAAATTGTAAAAGGTGTAAAAATTAACATACATGGTAAATTGTAAAAGGGGCACCCAACACCATGGGAATAAAGAACAAAGATGGTGAGGTGCTCCATTTTGGTTTGCCATGTACTCCCTCAGTTCTTAAATATAAGATCACTTTAGGGAGGAGAGCTTGTTCCTAAATATAAGATCACTTTCTAATTTGACTCAAGTTTTCTCCAAATTACCCCTATACTTCCTTCACCCAAAAAATAGTGGTTTGAAGGTGAGAGGATATTTTTAAACTTAGGTGAGAGGTATTTTGGAAATTTCATGTAATCCTAACTCATTGGAATGTCTTCCTTAATCTCTCCAAATTTGCTAAAGTGATCTTATATTTAGCAACAGAGAGAGTATATTTTAGCACCCTCAAAATAACCAAGATGTTGGGTGCCCCTTTTACAATTTACCATGTATTTTTTTTCCCACCTTTACCCAATAAAGATTGAATATTATAACAAAACACAATTTGAACTTCCCCTCAACACTAAATAAAAATTGACAATGAAAAATTTCCAGTCAATAATTTCCACAAATTATACCAAAAAAACCAGCTCCATTAGGCATGCAAGTCATAGAATCCAAATAAAGAAAACAAGAATGAAGATCAAGGGAAAACATATATGTTGGTACCTATACTTTTATTTAATTTTGAGTTTAGTACCTGTAATCATTTTACCATTAGCTCATGTATGTAACTTTATTATAATAGTATGATTAGGCAGGCTTCACATAAATAAAAGCTAATGGAGCAATGAGCATACAAAATAAAATAAAAGTGAGTACCTCCACAGCAGAAGCAGCAATAGCAGCAAGAGAGAATGATGGAGAGGTCATGCAAAAAGGAGAGGACCCCACCATGGGATTCGGAAGAGGAAGCCTCAACATCAACGGGGTCGCTCTGGTTCTTGTTCTCCAACAGAGTCTGCTCAGCTGAGGACTTCTTGTCTCGCTTCATTCGCTGCAGGTTCCGTTCCAGCTTCCTCAGATAAGAACTCTTGAACGACTCTCTGATACTAGACGACGGCCATATATGCATCTCTATTCTCTCCTCTCAAATTCAATGATTGCCTTTCTGGGCAGAGGCACACCAATTTCCAGTTCCAGTACGCTATTCTCTTCTCACGATATCATATTTTATTTTATTTTATTTTATGTTACCCTTTCTGTTGGTCACTTTCCGGTGGAAAACGTACAATCACTCGTTCACCCTTAACCAATTGTCTTGGTGGTTCGATTCTTGACGTTAGGTATGGAGAAACATTAAATCTGTCATGTCATCTGTCCCACCCTTTGAGGTGCATACAAATCAGCGGAGTATTAGTCTTTCACTTATCGAGTGGGATAATTTGATCGTCTATAAAAAAAAGTCGGAAAAGGACAAATTACCTTTTACCAACAAAACAGCCCTCCTTTCATTTCATTACTTCTCATTTCAATAAATTTATTTAAGAGGACTTAAAATAAAATGAAATCATTTAAGCCCAATTCCTATCCAAGACTAACAATACAATAATAAAGTATTACTACCTCTCTTGTCTTAAATATAAATATAAGACTTAGTTAATTGTTTTCGGAGAATCCTATAAATGAAATGAACCACTTAATCATAACATATTTTGTATATTAATAGAACATATGTTTGTTTTAAAACAAACAAATTAGTTTAGAGCAAAAATCTAAGAAAATCAATTTTAATTATCTTATTTAGCTTTCTTATAATTCTAAGTAAAACTCAACTAAGTCTTATATTTATGACTGAATGAAGTATTTCACTAAGGGGGTCAATTATACATATTGTTGTCATTAGCCAATGTTCATGAGATTTAATAGGGTTGTACATTGGCTATCAGGTCCTACTACTAATCTGGTGTGGGACTAGCTATAAAGATAGGTAGACTGCTCTTTCCTTCACTAATATTCAATTTAAGGGCGAATGCCTAAAAATGTTACATAACTATTGGTCAATGAACAAAAATAGTACTTAACTATTCTAAGGTACACAAATGATACCTAACTATTAGGCATGAGATCAAAAATTATATTTTCGCTAATATGACAATAAGTTTAGACATAAAAAGTCCAAAATGCTCTTATAAATCAAATAACAATAACAAAAATGAATGAGACAGGTGTCCCAGAGGTCGGGGGTGAGGCGGGTGGAGCAAATGAGGTCGAATGTGAACTTCTTGCAAACGGCGGAGGCGGGGCAGTGACAATTTCCTCGGCGGCGGCGGCGGCAGGCTGCTGGAGAAGGAAGAAGGAAGAAAAGGTGAGGAAGAAAGAAGAAAAAAAGTTAATTTAATTTATAAGAGCATTTTGGATTTTTCATATTAGTGATCATTTCATCCGCCCGTGTTGTCTTACAAAGGAATCGACCTCATCCGCTCATTTCCTTATATTTAATAAACTTTCATACCCAGTTGTCTTATAAAGGAATTTTGTAAAACCTACTTTTAATAATACTATACAAATTAAATGATGTTTAATTAACTTTAAACCGCTTGGTAAAATAAATGGCCCAAAAAATCTAAAAACATTAAAACGTTTTCTTTTGAAATGCTCACTAAAATCTTATCGTTAACAACAAATTGTAAATGTTTATAAACTACTCTTCAAAATTTCAAGTGGTTTATAAATAAATAAATTAAGTAGGCATGTTCTTCCTATTTTTCTAAGTAACAATACAACTAAACATATTCCCTCTTGTCCTAAATATGAAAGATAACAAGATAATTGTTTTGGTTCAATAATATATAAGGGTAATATGCAAAAGTTAAAGTGATAAATGCTTGTTTTCCTTTTATGTCCTTATATATTAGTTCATGCAAGAAGGAGATAGAAAATGTGTATAATGAATCAACAAGGGTAAAGATGGAAAATTATATTATAACTACCCATAATAATTGCTTCCAACATGTTTTACTTAATATGTGTAAAAAGGTTGACTACCTCTTATAATAGGGACCAGAGAAAGTATCTAGTTTTCACAATTTTAAACGGTTAAACTTGGCTTTCTTTGTCAATGGTCTTTTGCCATGTGATTGTGATCGGATCTACTTGTGGAGGAATAATGATATAACATGAAGTAAAAGAATTCTTTAAAGCATATGTAAATTAAATAACTATAACTAAACTATTAGATACATTATATCCGCATGCATCCATGCCCTTCAATACTACCTTACATCTTCCCAGATAGCTTCTTCCAAGCTATAACATGAGATTTTTGAAAATCTCAGTAGTAGTTTATTCATTCATTAGTACGTACACATAACAATTAATACACATATACAAATAATGAGTGCAATTATCCTTGTAAACTGGGTGCAATCTGCACCAACCATATACTAGTAACAATATATTGGTTATTAGTAGTAGTAACTGCACATACAAGGTTTCTTTTTCACAACAATTAAGTACTGATAACTAATTTGTTAATTAAGGTAGCAGCCCAACTAGGAGTACTTCACAAAGGAATTGAAAAGATTGAAACCTTGCCATATACATGTACAGGTGTTATGCACTTAGTCATATATGATAGGATATGGAATAAAACTGCAACCTTTGCTAGAGTACTCCATAAAGAAACTTAGTCCTGAACTTATACCTTCATGTTCTAAATGTAAGTCCTAAGACGTAGCACAAGAGTTTGTTTTCACCTTACTTTTAATATTTCAATCCATATTTTTTTGAACGTTAATATTTTAGTCCTAAGTATACTACAAAAAACGGGGCTCTTATCGGCGTTTTATTTGGCCTCGAATCGGCGGAATATTTGGCCAAAACGCCCATATGCATTATAATGCATATAGGCGTTTTAGCAAAACGCCTATATGCATTAAAAAATAATAAAAAGAATATAGACGTTTTGTATAATGCACATAGGCGTTTTGGCAAAACGCCTATATGCATTAAAAAATAATAAAAAGCATATAGGCGTTTTGTATAATGCACATGGCAAAACGCCTATATGCATTAAAAAATAATAAAAAGCATATAGGCGTTTTGCCAAACGCCTATATGCGATTTAATTATTATTAAATCGCAAACCGGCGTTTTGATCAAAACGCCTATCTGTTTTTTTTCTGTAAAAAAAAAATAAAGGCGCCACTTTTTTTAAATAAAATATACATATCGGCGTTTTGGTAACCCAAAACGCCGGTTGGGAAATGCGGGAAAAAAGGCGGGAAGTGCGCGCCAAAATTACCGGTGCTTCATGTAGGCGTTTTCATTCAAAACGCCGATGTGCGTTTCATTTAGGCGTTTTGAATCAAAACGCCGGTATGCGTGCGCCGGAATGGCCCGAGTTTAATACTCACCCCGGTCCTAAATATAAAACCTAATTGACTTTTTCTGGAAAATCTTTAAAAAAGCAAAATAAGTTAATTATAAATTTATTTACCTAATTTTTCCCTTAAACTAGTTTATTTTACCTATAAACTAATGGATAATCTAAAAATATATCAAATATGCAATCATTTAATAACCTATTTCGCAACCTTAATCTCTCCAAAAAAAAGTCAATTATGTCTTATATTTAAGACCGGAGGTAGTATATTGATTAATACATATTAAGAGATTTTTTTTTTCAATGAAGCACTTTTCGAAGCAAATATTTAAAATTATTAGTACTTTTGGAAATGCAATGCACATTCGTTATATTACAAACTTAACTAGTTTTTATAATATCTATAAATTAGCAATAAATTTTAAATTAGTTATTGATATTTAGCTGAATAAATTGTATTATTATCTCATTTTCTTAACTACTATAATATATTCACTCTTTACAACAAGGGCAAAAGCGCTGATATGATAATTAACTATTTCAATTTAGGCAAAAATAATAAATGACTATTTCACAGTGCATGAATAATAACCAACTTTGTGACTCAGTGCAAAAATGATGAAACCGGTACTAAATGTTAATTTATAGTTTTGTGGAATATTGCTGATATTATTTTCTAAAGTAAACATATTTTTTACCCTTCCACAATTAAAACTCAACCGTACCCTTCTTCCTTTTCCCCTTCATCTTCTCATGCTGACTAATATTAGCAAGGTTTTAATTGGGAGGGGCAAAAAGTTATTTTCCCCTTTGAAAATAATATCAGTAAGGTTCCACATAACTTCAAATTAACATCTAGCACCGGTTTTATCATTTTTGCACTAGGTCAAAATGTTAGATATTATTTATGCACAGCGAAATAGTCATTTATTATTTTTACCCAAACTGAAATAGTTAATTATCATATCAGCGATTTTACCCTTACAACAACAATCAAACCTTATGACAATATATGATTGCATGACACTATTATGCTCTAACAAAGACAAAATCTTTTGATATAGTAATCACTAAAAGATCTATGTACATTTGAACCAAAAAAAAAATCTATGTACAACTTTGCTCGGTATTAACCTTTGTCTTCATCTCCCTCTTGTAATCATACATGGTTGATCTAGCCCCTTCACCGGCATATCTAATAACTTCACATGGTAGATCAAACCATATCAAATGATTGTCTACCATTTTCTCACTAATATGTGTCACTCCAACTCGTTCATGTATATTGTAATTCTGAATATTATCTTTTTTATATGATCACACATCTATTTCAACTACCCTCATTTTTTGTTCTTTTTGTTCCTTCAAAGCTAAGCCAAACGTTGGATACAATATAATACTATTGATTTTATGATAGTGCGCTTTCACCGTATGAGATACTTTCCAGTCACGACGAATTTCAGTATGTAGTTTTCCTTCACATGTACCACACATCTTAAATTCTATACTTGACATCATTATCAGTCTTACTATCCCGTCGTATAATTGATCACAAGTATTTAAACTTTGTTAGTTGAAAGATGATTTGATCTCCCAATTTAACATTCAAAATACTTATAACTTGTCTACATGCAAAATGGTAATGCATATATTCTATATTTCTCTTACTAAGAGTGACAACCCTTCTACTATAGAGTGTTCTATATCTCTAATTTATTGTTAATCTCCTTTCTTGATTCAGCCATAAAGATTAAATCGTCAGAAAAAATCATGCACTTTGGGACATTTCCTTTGTGAAGTTCAGTTAGAATATCTACTACTAAACAAATATGGGTTCAAAGATGATCCTTGATGTACTACAATCCTTATAGAATAGTCTTTTGTTTCACTTACTGACGTTGTAATCTTAGCCAGTAGCTCATCGTGTAAATCATGAATAACTTTAAGTGCGAAGGTGCAAAAATGATATTAAACTTTACTCAAAATTGTGTTTCTAGTACTAAAGTTTCGTGGGGTGCAAAAAGAGTACCTAACTTGGGATTCATGTGCAAATATAGTATTTTCACTTGAGAGAAATAAAATTTAGATATGAAAAGACTCTTATGCCCCCATTCCTCCCTCATTAAATAAAATTTAATGAGATAAATAAAATTTAATGAGATACATAAGAGTCTTTTCATATCTAAATTTTATTTCTCTTAAGTGAAAATATTATATTTGCACTTGGACCCCAAGTTGGGTACTATTTTTGCACATTGCAAAACTTAAGTAATAGAAACGCAATTTTGGATAAAGTTTAATATCATTTTTGCACATTCACTCTTACTTTAATATATGCACGTAACACACACTCCTTTCTTTTTTAACGCTTCCAAAGTACATCTTTTGATGTTCCATCATATGCCTTTTCTAAGTCAATAGAAACTAGGGTGAAGATGCAAAAATGATACTAAACTTTACCCAAAATTGTGTTACTAATACTAAAGTTTCGCGAGGTGCAAAAATAGTATCAAACTTGGGGTCTAGGTGCAAATATAATATTTTCCCTTGAGGGAAATAAAATTTTGATATTAAAAGACTCTTATGTCTCTCATTACATAAAAATTTAATGAGAGAGGAATAGGGGCATAATAATTTTTTCATATCTAAATTTTATTTCGGTCAAGTGAAAATATTATATTTGCACCTGAACCCCTAATTGGGTACTCTTTTTGCACCTCGCAAAACTTTAGTATTAGTAACGCAATTTTGAGTAAAGTTTAATATTATTTTTACACCTTTGTCCTAGAAACTATATGTAAGTCTTATCTTCTATTTCAATACTCTTACTATATCCTTACTAAATATATAAACTTAATTGTAGATTTTTTTGGCTTGAAATCAAACTATTTTTAAGAAATGCAAGTATCTAATGTAAGCCTATGCTCAATTATCTTTTGCCATAGTTTTATTCTTATTAACATTAACAAAAATTCAATTTATCTGTCATTTTAATAAAATTTATATTAATAGAATTGTCGTTTTATATATAAAAAACAACTACTCTTGATTGCCATTTTGTATGTCATTTTCCCTTTTATGTTTGCAATGCACTTTCCGCATGTTTGAATGTTTTTTACATTTTGACTTGGACAAACAAAACAACTTTTAAAAGTGAAATATGTTGATAATTAAATTAAAGTAACATTTTACAAAGTCAATGAGAAATGGAACTTCGAATCTGTTAGCAACAACCCAACCGCGTGTCGTGACTCTCACCTTGACTCCGGTCAAATATAAGATAAAACTTACAATAATCATTGGTTTGGAAAAAGTTCTCTTTTGTGGATGTTCTTTAGATTAGTCATGTACTGAAAAATGGTCTTTTAGATTGTAGGAGTCATCCGATAGAAAATATAGAAATTTCCATTTGATGTTTGATGTCCATATATATGATAAAATGAATTCATGGTGGTTTGAAAGATTCCTTATTTAATTTCCAATGTTTTCGTTTCTGATTTGCTCCATGCTTATCAAATATGATTTTTTTAGAACAATCACCCAAATATATTATTTTCTTTTACTTTTTACTCTCGCATATTTTTTAATTTTTTTTTCTAACAATCAGATATGAATTTTTAGAACAATCACCCAAATATCAAAGCGTTCCTTTTTGAACACATTTTCGGACCAAACACAACAGCAAAACAACTAACGAGGTTGGCAAGCTGAAGTGCGAATATCCTACTTATATCAAAGTGTTCCTTGACAATCAGTATAAATTAAGTTTTTGGAATGGGAGTATAATATATATCATTTAGTTTTTGTTTTTTCCGCCTCAATAAGCACTAATTATACTCATAGGTTTGTCTCACGCATATCAATTAATTGTTTCCTCCTAAATTCCTCCATAATTGTTCCCTCTTAAATCTCAGTATGCAATTTTCAGTTAAATGAGACTTAGAAATTTAATCTTCACACGAAATCTAATAATATAAGACTTGTTTAGATATAGCTTTTGGAGAATATCTCCTAGAAAAAATGAAAAAAAAAAACTTTTTTAGGCCTGTTTGGATTAGCTTTTGGACATTAGCTTCTAGGGAAAAAAGTTGAAAAAGTTTTTTTTTGAAAAATAGATTCTGGATAATAACTTATGAAAAAACTAAAAAAATTAGCTTCTGGCAAAACCTAGGTTTTTTGCTCCAAATCTAGGTTTTCAGTAAAAAAAGTATTCTGAAAAAACTATGAGTGTTTCTCTGACTTAACTGAAACTTAGGTTTTGACAAAAAAAAAAACTATTGTGAGTGTTTGTCTGCCCTGATTTCAAAGCCTAGGTTTAGACCCTAAACCTAGGTTTTGACATGCATTCAAAGTGAACAGACTCGGATCCATAACCATTGGACTTGGCGCTAATACACAAGGATGGACAAAATCATTTTCCTACATAATATTACTAATCATAATTTATATACTTATTAATGAACTATGAGTATATGAAATAATATGTATACTCAATCAAACTACAAGTATACAATAAAAAATACAAGGATTATTTAACGAAAACAAATGAGGTAAAATTAAAAAATTTTGCATAGTAATTTAATATTAATGAAATTTTATATTGAAATGAGGTAAAAATAAAATTATAATGAACTTTTATATAAAAAGTTAATTTAGTTAACTTTTGTAGAGTTTTCATGTACTAGAATTTAGAAGTGTAACTACTAGTGTCATAAAAAAGTGTAACTAGTATGAATTGAAGAGGTCAAGTTAAGCGAGAATATTCATATAATCTCCAGAGAAAAGGAAAAAAAAAATAATTTGTTTAAATAGAGTGCCATTTTTGAATATAATGTGTGAAGGAGGCATATGAATGTCCAAGTCTTCATGCGTGTGTGGGTGTGTGTCTACACACACATACATATTCATTAAAGTCAATAGCCTATCTGTTCTGTGAATGGGTCCTCCTTCTTCAATCTTGACGGCACCATTAATGTGTTCTGCTTCCCCTCAGTGCGTCGACTTCGTTGGCCACTCGCTTATTAGTATCCTTTTGAAGAAAATAATCACACTTTAATTTGAATATGACGAAGTGATTGATTATCCACATGAAACGTGCCTACAAAGTGCACGAACGCCAACAAAGTGCACGAACTTCGTTTATACTCACTCCGGTCCCTAATGTAAGAACCCAAAATTTGAATGGTTTTGGTCCCTAATGTAAGAGCTCACCCCATATTCTCTCCTCATTTAATGCATTTTTTCCTACTTTACCCCTAACTCTCTTTCATATTTATTAATGCTTATGTATTTCTCTCTCTTAAAAGTACCATAATAAATATGGGCAATTTTGGAAAAGAAGCATTAACTCCAGACAACCAACTAACATTCACATGTTTTCTTAAGAAGCGTTTTTTTGACGGCTAGCTCTTACATTAAGGACCGGAGGGAGTACTACACAACAAATAATCTTGATATATGAATAGAAAGACTCCTTCAAATCAAACAACACTGCAACAGATTACCCCATTTACATGCGCTTATTTTGGCCTCTACATACGCTTATAAAGCGCATGTAGAGGGGGGCGCTGGTAAAGGCTCTACATGCGCTTTTTAAAAGCGTATGTAGAGGGGGGCTCTACATGCGCTTAAAGCGCATGTACATCTACATGCGCTTAAAGCGCATGTAGATGTGCCTGTACATGCGCTTAAAAGCGCATGTAGAGGTACGTACCTCTACATGCGCTTTAAGCGCAAAAGCGCATGTATAGCTATATATATATTTTTTTTAATATATATTCTTTTACATTTGCCACCTGTATACACGTAATTCTGCCACTGCACCAATGGTATACAAATAAGTAGCACGTGGCTGATTTTAACCAAAATGTATCAGAAACATTTACATTTACTCAAAACCTAATAAGTCACCAAAACTTGTTTTCACTTATATATAAACATCACCAAAATATATATGCACTACTTCCATTGCACCAAAAGAAGATCTACCTCATAACCAAAAGAATATTATGCACGGCCATTGCACTAAAAGAAGATCTACCTCATCACCAAAATATTTGCCACTGGTTCAACAATGCTACTTAATAAGTAGCAGGTGGCTGATTAAGAACAACAGGTTCAACAATGGGGTATACAAATTAAATTTAAGTGAAAACAAAAATAAAAACTATAAATCATGTATTCATAGATACAAATTAAATTTAAGTGAAAACAAATTAAATTCAATAGGTTCAACAGGTTCTAAGATGGGAATGATTTATAGGTGTCCACTGCAAACATAAAAACTATAATAAGATACAAATATACATGGCTGGGTATAACATGATGCGTTCGAAATGGTCGGACAACAAGGTTATTGCGTAACTCAAAGGTTTCCCCTGCAACCAAAACTCTTAAACATTTTCCTGAAATATAAATGAGTAACACCATAACACTGAAGTATGACAATGAAACAAACCTATGTCCAATGGAATTAGTTCAAGGTCCAAGTCAACTTGGCCCATTGTCCTGTGTATATCCATCAGCTTCTCAACATCTTCCACAATGCAAGGGGGCACGAATACAGTGGGGGGTTTTAAATTGTATAAACCACGGCTAGCTACATACATTGGCAGCCCTCCCTACAAAGTTAAAACAAATACATGTTTACGTTAAAAGTTTTCAATTATTACCAAATAGAGAAGAAAACCATATAACTCACAAGCAAGTACTTGAATAGAAAACCAAAACTAAAACTCAGTGATCAGTGATTACAAAAGCAAACATTAGATTAAAAAATCTTAAGCTTTCAAACAAAGTATCTAAGTTAACAAGATATGTTGACACAAATCATAGTTTATTACGTCTCATACATTAGTACACCCATCTTCTAGGAGTAATAGTTCTGTTTGCTTTTGGTCTAAGAAACTTCATTAGTTCCCATTCAATCAAGGGAAATGATGCTCCTTTCAAGAAACAATACCATGGATTCAGATTACAGCATGACGTGAAATTTACAAATTTGTCATTCACCAACTCCTCACAAAAAAGAAAGTAAATCAACAAATTAGTTGAGTCCTTAAGACTAATCAAAAGTTGATCCTTTCAAACAAAAGGACTAAAAAGCATTGTGTTGGTTGTTTACCTCAACTAACCATGTACTTTCTCTTCTATTCCTAAATATAAGACTCAATTGACTATTTTTTTGAAGAAGTTGAGTAAGCTACATGAGTCATTCAATAACAATGAATTTTGTGTATTATCATATTATATATTAGTAGAAGGGCCGGCTTGGCTTAGCAGTAAGTAAACTCGCTTGTCGTGGTCTATCTGAGGTCGTGGGTTCGAATCAGTCTCTTTTCAAAAATCAGGGGTAAGACTACTTAATATATTTCCTTCTCCACCACCCTCACCAACTGGGGACTAGAAATAGGTTGACCCAATTTTTATCATATTATATATTAAAGTACAAGTCAAATAAACCAATTCAAAGAAAAAATCCAAGCAAATCAACTTGCAAGTAACTTATTTACATTTCAATTTGTCCAAAAAAGTCAACTATATCAACGGAGAGGAACCAACTAGTGTTTGTGTGGACTAAGACTACATGAAGAGTTAAATTAGAGTGACTTACAATGTGATCAAGATGAGCATGAGTAATGAAAACAAAGTTTTGGTGGATAGCCCTGGAAGGGCACCTGCCTATATCAAAAGCACACTTAAACTCAGGAACAATAACACAAGTCTCTTGGCCACCAACAGAGAGCCCCTCAATCACATAACCCTCCAAGTCCACACCTTTACGCAGAACCTGAGAGCGAGCTATGTGGTACTAAACTCATTCCCATCTTAAAACAAAAATAATAAACTCTAATAAATAATCACCTTTACGCAGAACCTCAGCCAGGTTCCTGCATTTTAGAACATTAAATTTGAAACCTATAAATCATTCCCATCTTTAAACAAAAATAATAAACTCATGTAATCAAACTGAACAAACTCACACACATAAACACCATTTCACACATCCAGGGCCAGCCAAAAATCAAATTAAATAAGAAAGGCCAAAACATAATCCTCAACCATTAAGTAAAGGAACCACTTCAACAGCCAAAACCAAGCATACAACTTCGCCAAAATGAATCACAATAATCAGCTCAAATAAACCTCCCAAAGCCAGCAAGTTATATAAAAAAAACCAATACATGGAAACTCTATCAAATACCTAACTCTAAATTAACTTAAAATCCTTCACAAAAACTAGTATAAAAGCTTGAAGTTTGAACTCAGTTAACGAAAAATCTCTTGGATAAAACTGCACACAAATATTTAGTATATATAACAATAATCAACCAATACCATTATAGTTGGACATATAACACTTGAATCCACCAAACATGTCACAATTTCAGCCACCATGAACCACAAGAATAACATCCAGAAGAAGAAAACAAAAATAAACGAAAAATCAAATTGAAATACAACTGAACTTGATCAAATTAAACATACAATGAAATCAATCAGTTTTACCACATTCACGTATATATTAATTTAAAGAAATCGCCCCAATGACCCATAATCCATTGGATTTGTCAAGCTCCCAAAGTTAGGGTTTTCAATAACTCCACAAATATTCAACAAATCAGACCTACACATATGTTTATAGCCTTTTAAGATTATTTGAGTTAGAAATTTTGCAATTAAAATCCCTATAAATCCCAAATCCCAACTAAACTCAAAACCCTAACTCAGAACCCCTCTCAATCTCAACTAAAACGCAAGAACAGAGTTAGGAATCGAAAGAAAAGAGTTACCTAAGTTCAAATCCGAACTTGCTTGCCTTGTCGGAGCTCGCCGTCGCCGGGAAATGGCTTCGTCGTCATTGGCCGTGGCTGGGCGAAGGAATAGGGACGCGAGGGAGAGAAAGGGAGACGGGCTTTGGTGAGGTTGATGGGAGAAGTGAGAGGATGGCGGTCGCAGCCGTCACCCTTGGTTGCCGCCGTCGTCGTCTGAAAGAGGAGAGAGAGATGGAAGAACGGAGGGAGGCCGAGAGTGAGAAAGGAGGGAGGGAGTCATGTGTGTGTCGTGGCTGGAAGGGAAAATGGATGGGAAGGAGATTTATGCAATTAGAGTTTTAGGGAGAATTACAATTAATTTTAATATTAGGTCTATACATGCGCTTAAAGCGCATGTACAGGCAGCATTTCCACATACAAAAGTGGTAATGGAGCTTTGAAACACTAAGTACACAAGCAGGAACACCTTATGAGGTCTGAGGAGGATCTCTTATGCATGACTCCATGTTTTGCACTTCAGTAGTGCCTTTACATGAGCTTAAAGCGCATGTAAAGGGTGTTTCAACATTTTCATAGCACCCAAAAGTGGTAATGGAGCTTTGAAACACTAAGTCCACAAGCAGGAACACCTTATGAGGTCTGAGGAGGATCTCTTATGCATGACTCCATGTTTTGCACTTCAGTAGTGCCTTTACATGCGCTTAAAGCGCATGTAAATGGTGTTTCAACATTTTCATAGCACCCAAAAGTGGTAATGGAGCTTTGAAACACTAAGTCCACAAGCAGGAACAACTTATGAGGTCTGAGGATGATCTCTTATGCATGACTCCATGTTTTGCACTTCAGTAGTGCCTTTACATGCGCTTAAAGCGCATGTAAAGGGTGTTTCAACATTTTCATAGCACCCAAAAGTGGTAATGGAGCTTTGAAACACTAAGTCCACAAGCAGGAACACCTTATGAGGTCTAAGGATGATCTCTTATGCATGACTCCATGTTTTGCACTTCAGTAATGCCTTTACATGCGCTTAAAGCGCATGTAAAGGGTGTTTCAACATTTTCATAGCACCCAAAAGTGGTAATGGAGCTTTGAAACACTAAGTCCATAAGCAGGAACACCTTATGAGGTCTGAGGATGATCTCTTATGCATGACTCCATGTTTTGCACTTCAGTAGTGCCTTTACATGCGCTTAAAGCGCATGTAAAGGGTGTTTCAACATTTTCATAGCACCCAAAAGTGGTAATGGAGCTTTGAAACACTAAGTCCACAAGCAGGAACACCTTATGAGGTCTGAGGAGGATCTCTTATGCATGACTCAATGTTTTGCACTTCAGTAGTGCCTTTACATGCGCTTAAAGCGCATGTAAAGCCCAATATCCATATCATTTTAAAGATTTTCATATCATTTTGAATTTTTGAGGTAAATTATTTTTATACTTTAACTTAAAATACTTAAATCTTGTCCTAGTCAATGTTTTTGTGATTTTCTATTGAAGTACATCTCTTTACATGCGCTTCAAGAGCATGTATTAGCTTCCTTTTGTTATTTTAGTAAGCTATGCCCTATACATGCGTTTAAAGCGCATGTAAAGCCCAATTAACATATCATTTTAAAGATTTTCATATGATTTTGAGCTTTTCACCTAAGTTCTTTTTATATTTTATCTCTAAATACTTAAATCCTTTTCTAGTCATTGTTTTAGTGAATTTTCATTGAAGCACATTTCTATACATGCGCTTAAAGTGCATGTAAAGGCCTTATCTCTACATGCGCTTTAAGCGCATGTATAGATTCTTACCTGTACATGCGCTTAAAGCGCATGTAAAGGACCCTCAATACATGTGTTTCTTCTAAGCGCATGTAAAAGTGCGCTGGTATAGGGACAATTTGTAGTAGTGCAAAAAGTCGCATGTGTTAAATTTTCTTTGTAACCTTAATATTAATGTATGTGTAGTAAAAAATAAAATGAAAAGAAGGATGTGGTTTTGAAGAGCTAGACCTGCGCTGAGAATTAGAATTGACTCCCACTGATCATTTATAATGTATTATACTAGCTAATTGTCTTTACTATAAGGAATACTAGACACTTTTAAGAGAAAGGAACTTAAATATGCCACTTTTTAACAATAGGCATGACGAGGTCTTTGGTTCCCAAACTTTGATTCTGTCATCCAACCCTTTTATGAATTTTTTAGCATTCTCAATTAGGCTAGGTAACTCAGGGCAATTGGGCTAGGGTAATTTTTTTTATTCTTTGAATAATTTTATTTTTCTGTAAGTCAATTAGGAATATTTATTTTTGATTAAATAGTTATAGGAAAATCTAATTAGTTTGTTAGATCAGATTTTTCAGATGTCTGTTATTTATCTTTCCTTTCAAGCTTATATTTATGTAGGCTCAGTATTGCAATTTGTTTTTAAGGTTGAAAAAGTAAAAGTCTCGGTTGTTTTTTTAGTCACTCTGTCTTGCTTTCTTTTTTCTCTTATTTCATCTCTTTTCTCGAACAAAACTTGGTATTAGAATCATTTTCATCCTTTGGGCAAAAAGTGAGTTGAGTCCAATTGGAATTTGTGAGAAACACTTTGAGGTTTAAAGCAAATAATTTTTTTTTTGCTTTTTGAGTGGGTGAGCCGACGGGAAACACTTGAGTGAGATAGTGTAGACAACCCTCAACTTGAATACCATTTCTTCCTCTTCGAATTTTGGAGTATAAAAATAATGATTCACTTCATATCTGAAGATCTTTGGAATTTGGTGAAAGAAGAGTTTGTGGATCTCATTGATCCAACTGAGGATGAAGTAGAACAACTTAGAGAAATTAAGAAGGAGACTAGAGCATTATTCTTGATTCAACGAGCACTATTCTTATGAGACCTATCATATCTCGAAGGAGTTTCAAGGTTCCTCAAAGGTCATGATAGTAAAGTTACAAACTTTACGTTGTGATTTCGAAAATTTTGAAATGAAAAGGGATGAATCTGTTCAGCTTTACCTCTAGGAGTTTCTTCTCTTGTTCTTCAAATGAAGTCTTCTGGAGAAAGTATATCTAATGAAATTGTTGTTGGTAAAGTTTTAGAGACTTTAACTAGAAAGTTTGATCACATAGTTGCTGCTATTGAAGAAGCCCATGAACTATCTACATACTCATTTGATGAGCTTATGAGTTATTTGCAAGCCCATGAAGAACAATTGATGCGACCAAAGGAGACGCAAGAAGAAAAAGCTTTTTAAGTAAAGCTAGATGAAAACTTTATTGGTCAGGGGTCGTGGTCAGGGTCGTGCAAGTCGTAGTAGAAATCGTGGCAGCAGAGGTGGAAGTGGCCAAGGCAGACAAGGAAGAGGAGATCAGATTCTAATGAAGAGAAGAAAATCCTCAAATGTCATTACTGTAAGAAGCCTGGTCACAAAGAGGCTTTCTGTTGGTAGAAACAGGAGGATGAAAACAACTAAGCAAATTTTGCAGATAATGTTGATGATGAAAATAAGTATCCATAGCTTTATTTTGTGAAAAGGAGCAAACTTATGATATTTGGTTTGTTGATAGCAGCTGTTCCAATAAAATGATAGGAACAAAGCGTTGTTTAAGGAGCTTGATGATTCCATCAGTAAGAAGTAGCTCGTAATGACAATAAGCATATTCAACTTAAAAGTAGATCGAGGCACTTTTAGCATTAAAACAAGTCAAGGTAATGCTAGAAATGTACATGATGTGATGCATGTTCCTAGCCTATCTCATAATTTGCTTAGTGTTGGACAATTGATTATTAATAAGCATTCCGTTGTGTTTGATGATAGTTGTTGCACTATTATTACAGATAAGAAATCTGGGCAAATTAACATTCCTATGGCTAAAAATAGGATGTTTTCTTTGAATGTTTCCATGCTTGAGAATTATGCTTTGGCTGCTAGTAGAGGTGCAAAAATGATGAACATGACCAGACTAACTATATGCCTTGGTCCTGTCTTAAATAATTGTCGAGTTGACATTTTTTGCCTAAGGCCCGTACATGTCCTGTTTGGCCAGACACTGAGATCGGGTCAGACACGACCACATGGCTACATAACGGACCATGTTGGTTGTAACATCCTAAATTTTTAATTATAAAGTAAATTAATAAATACACTAAAATTTAATCTTACAAATGAATTTAGAAAATTAAACATTTTTTTAGGAAATATCTTAAGATTAAAAAAAATAATAATTGAGTATTGAATTCAAATTTAGGAAAATTTATGAAGGATATAACAAGAAGACATCTTTTAGGAAATTGAATGTTGTAAAATACTAGAGTTTAAATTAAAACAAATTATGATAATGCTAAGTTTAAGGAAATAGAGAATATAATTGGAAATAATTTGTCTTCAATGTATTAAATTGGAAATTGAAAAGAAATTATTAATAATTAATAAATTAGAAAGTTAGATAGGTTTCACCTTTACAATATATTAATACTGTTGATTTGAGTTACTGATTTGAAATGATATGATTAATCAAAGAGATTTCAATATTTTAATTTAATATTCAATTAAAAATGAATCAAGAAAATATATCTATGTCTATTAAATAATATAAGTTAAACTTATAGGGCCTTTTAGGTAACTATTATGTGAGCCCAACCCTAATACACACTTCCTTGTATACCCTTTTTTTTTCTCTCCATTCTCTCTACTCCTTCTTCAGCCGCCAACACAAACGCAAAATGCACCACTAGTTTCATCATCATCATCATCGTCCAGTACCATCATCATCTGCACTACTTCCTCCCAATTCTAAATCCAAAGCCAACCTCATCACCATTACTATTGCTCTCTTCCTCTTAACCCAAAATCCATCACCTTCGGCTCATCTCTTATGTTTCATAATCATCTCACGTTCTTCTCCTTGCTCTTCTCCATTAAGCCATTGCTTCCCCGGTTAAGTTCTCTGCCCTTTGTTCTTTGGTTCATTTTCTGGACGTGAAGGAGAGGTCGGTGCTGCCATGTTCTACTGTAATCATTCACCACCTCTTGATATGTGTTTTCCTTCTTCCTACTCAAACTTTGATGCTTTTCACCTCCCTCCTCTAGTCATCCATTTGGTAGCAATTAATTAGGCGAAGTGTCATGCTCGGTTTATAGTGTGGAAACAAATTCAAGTTACCAGGTAACTACTTCTACTTGTTTGCGTGTATGTGTGTGTTAGTGAGCATGCAGGTTAGAGGATAAACATGTTATTATTGTTGATTTGATGGTTATTGATTACTCTGATTTGGAAATTGGAATTGTTTTATCCACCGAATAATATATTAATAAAATTTTGCCATCCCAGGATGAGGTACCCTGTTGGTCCATAAGGCCTAAATTGAATAAAAATATTATTGTGAATGGCGCCTGGTTCAAGCGAGGGTACATCGGCCATCGAGCCGTGAGTCCCTATTGAACGATATGTGATTCTTTGTTCAAGCGAGGGTACATCGACCGTCGAGTCGTGAGTCCCTATTGAACTTTGATTCTTTGTTCAAGCGAGGGTATATCGACCATCGAGTCGTGAGTCCCTATTGAACCATTATGTTTTGTTCAAGCGAGGGTATATCGGCCTTTGAGTCGTGAGTCCCTATTGAACTATTATACCACAGGGACTAAAAAGAGAAAAACATTATTGGGGAGAGCGCCCCCGGTTCAAGCGAGGGTAAATCAACCAAGAGTTGTGAGTCCCTATTGAACTGAAATATTATCGTGTACTTGATGATTATTATTGTTGTTGGATTTTCTGGCGTAATATTATTTATGTTTAATTATTGATTATAAATGAGTAGTGTTGCTTTGTTATCCATTTTGTTTGGTAATGAGGATATATATGTTATTGAGAGTTGGTATTTGATAGATACTTACAATTAATTTATATTAAATGTTCATGCAACACTGTATGTAGCACACACCACTTTACACGACATTGGCACACACCACCTTGCTGACATGCACATGCACGTGAGCAAGTGGTTGTAGTTGCGATTCTGGGTCTACCCCATGTTTTATTATTTTACAGGAGTAGTAGGAAGCGAAGTAGGAAATCAAGGGAAGTATCTGGGGACTACTCACTAAAGTGAGATACCAACAGGAGTTATTGCCACATTAGGGACTTCATTAAATTTGATTTATGCATGCTTGATTTACATTTTATTAATTGAAAGATATTGTTAGTTGATCATTTCAGTAAAATTCATATACTTAGTTGGGGGTTGAAATTTATTTGATATTTGAAATATGTACTGAATGAATTTTGTCATATTGAAGTTGTTTTTAAAATTTAGTTTTATCCTTTTCTAACCATGATAGGTATATATATAATTTAGGTATTTAATTTTTTTATTATGGTTAGGTGGTAAATAGCAAATTAGAAAATAAGTAATATTCTTTTCTAACTATGTTAGCTGCTTAATTAAGTTATTCATTTTTCTAACATAGTTATTTTCTAACTATTTTAAATTAAGGGTTAAAAAAATAGAGTAAAAATGGTTTATAAGTGTGGTTGTTACATTGGTCCCTAAGTTTTTTTGTACAATAAAATAAAAAATCTCCACTTTTTAAACAAATTATGTGATTCCTAGGTCAAATGAGATTCCTCTATTTTGTCTTGTATATCAAACAAATTATGTGGGAAAATAAAAAAGTGCAATAAATTATTTTTTAAACTAAATAACTAATTAATTAATTATGAAATAGTGTGATAATTGTGTTAATTAATCAAAATATTAATAAAAATAATCGGGCTGTGCCACCCTATTGGTCATGAAGCATATGACCTGGTCTTATCCTACCTGATGGTCGGGTGAGTCTCGTTCTAATAGGGTTGGCCCTGAACTATATTGTGATAGACCATTGTTTGCATAGGACATGATTAGGTCATGACGGGCCAATCAAGTTGCCAAACTTTTGTACAGCTCTAGCCGCTAGTAGTGATAATGAGACAAGGTTGTGGCATTTATGTTTTGGGCATCTTAATTTAAATGTCTTGAAGTTGCTTTTTTTTATACAAATAGGGAACCCAAACCACCTAGTTATCAGTCAGGATCCAAAAAATCCAAGGCAGCTCGGTCATCTTGCACTAGCATGACTAGTTGTTCAGCTGGTGTGTTAAACTGAAGATATCCTGGCATAGACTGTAGTGAGTATTTTGCCAAAAAATCCGCACAGGAGTTAGCTTCTCTTGCAATCTGCTGACTGAAACTTCCCAATCTCTAGCCAACATGAACTGGATCTCTCTGATTAGATTGGCGTCGGGATGCATTTCAATGCATTGTGAATTAACCAACCTTACCACATCAGAAGCGTCTGTCTCAAGAACAACTTGCCGATCTCCATGCTCCCATGTCATCCTCAGTCCCATCAGCATGCCCCATAATTCAGCTTGAAGGGAGTCACCGTGTTCAGGTATGTGATGAATGAATCCTGCTAAAAATTGACCTTCTGCATCTCTGATAAGGCCACCACACCCCATAACCCCTCTCCGGGTACATGCTCCATCAGTATTCAACTTAACCCCCCTGGATTTGGAGGTTTCCAACACATATTTTGTACCTGCACTCCATTCCCATTCAAATTAACTCCTTTCAATTTCTTTCGTGCTTGTTCCAACGATACCAACAAGTTCTTAGCATGGATAATAGTGCTGTCATTGCTATAGCTTTTATCTTGGAAAATAAACTCATTCCTACGTCTCCACAAAAGCCAACATATAGTTGCAAAAAGATCGCACCAACGTAGTCCATGAATTTTCCCTTGTCTGCGAATATTAGTTTTCAACCAATTCATCCAGGAGGCTTCAAAAAACCAGGGTGAAGAACTAGTACCTCCTATTTCTGACCATAATTGCTTAGTCTCCGCACAATCCCTTAACACATGGAGTAGGGATTCCGGTGCATATCCACATCTGGGACATCCATCATTCACTCCCATTTTCCTACGGCATCGCTCAACATTAGTTAACAACTTGTTGTGAAAAGCTGTCCACATGAATGTTTTACAGCGAGCAATAGTATTTAACTTCCAAATACGCTTCCATGAATGATCTTCCTCTTCCCTTTCATTCACAATATTCGCATAAGCTGATTTGATCATGAATTCACCATGCCTATCATGCCGCCACAGCACTGTTCCTTCCTGATGATGAACAGTCATACCTTTCTCGACAAACTTCCATGCATTCTTAATACCAGACCATGTATTAGATTTAGATCGTGCTGAATTGATACGGGGTATCAAATCTGTTCCACACCTGTACTTGCTTCGGATGACCTTAGCCCAGAGCTCATCTTTTTTCTTAATCAGTCCCCAACCAAGTTTTGCCATGTACGTTTGGTTTTGAGATCTCAGGTGCTTGATTCCCAAACCACCATTCCTTTTTGATTGGCAAACCCTATCCCAAGCTACCAAAGAAGGACGTTTCTTGTCAGGATAAGAGCCCCATATGAATGCTCTGTTGCTCTTATCTATACTCTCACAAGTACTTATAGGTAAGCAAGCAGTTTGCATGGTATATCCTGGTATGGTAGATGAGACTGAGGATACAAGAGTTGCTCGACCAGCCAGAGAAAGGGAATTACACTTCCAGGATGACAGACGTTGTCGGACCTTGTCCACCACACCTTGGAAAGATGCGGTAACAACCCTTGCATGATGTAGAGGAACTCCTAAATATTTACCAAGATCTGGAGTAATCTGAAATCCTAGAAGATTACAAATCTCTATGCGTCTATTATGGTTGACATTCTTTGAAAAATATACATGGGTATTCCTCACATTTACTTTCAATCCCGAAGCTTCACAAAATTTATCAAGGCATAATTTGACCTCTGATGCTTGCTGAATTGAAGCTTCTACAAACAAAACAACATCATCAGTAAAAAATAAATGTGAGATAGGAGGACCAACCTTACAGAGTTTAATCGGCATCCAATCTCTAGAGTTAATGCGCTCCTGAATCATGTGAGCAAGCTTCTCCATGCATAAGACAAACAAATATGGGGAAAGAGGGTCTCCTTGGCGAACTCCTCTAGATGGATGGATTTCTCCTGCCTTCTCACCATTCCATAGAAGTTGCATTCTTGAAGTTGTCACACAATACTCAGTAATTTCCACTAATTTGCTAGGTAACTTCAATTCCTTAATGCAATCAAGAAGAAAATCCCAATTGACTCTATCATATGCTTTCTCCAAGTCTATTTTGATTGCAAGGAATCCTCGTTTTCCCTTCATGCTTCTCATGGAATGAATCACCTCTTGTGCCACAATGATATTATCAGAGCTATGCCTCCCAGGAACAAAACTACATTGATTTGGGCTAATGACATATGGTAAAATTGTCTTGATTCTATTAGCAACAATCTTAGTGATGACCTTAAAAACCACATTGCATAGACTGATTGGGCGCAAGTCTTGGATGACCTCAGGATGGTCTTTCTTTGGGATAAGGACTATAAAAGTATCGTTAATCTCCTCAATTTTACTTGGGCTGTCCCAAAGAAGCCAAATGAATTTCATAATAGACTCTCCCACATGTTCCCACTGGCTTTGGTAAAATAAGGCATTTAAACCATCTGGACCAGGGGCCTTAAGAGCCCCCATGCTAAATAATGCAGTCCGAATTTCAACTTCAGACATACCTCTTTCCAGCCACCTGTAATCATGTTGACGTATCTCAAGAAAGGAAACATCGCACCTTAACTTGGGTCTAGAGATTAGATCTTCAGAGAATAAGGCAGTGAAAAACGACACCCCTTTGCGTTTAATAACCTCCAAATCATAAACCAATTCGTCATTTTCATCCCTTATGGCTCCTATGAAGTTTCTCTTTCTTCTCCCATTGGCTTTAGCATGAAAGAATTTAGTATTTCTGTCACCATTAACATACCACTCACTACGGGCTTTCTGAGCCCATAATAATGATTCTTGCACCATGACTTCTTCTAGTTCCTTCCAGAGCATTTTCTGCAAATTATCTAAATAATCTGATAATCCGTTTCTTGCTTCCTCTCGAGTTATTCCATGGAGCCTCCTTAAAATCTTCTTTTTCCTCTCAGTAGTGAAGCCAAAAACCTCCTTATTCCACCTGTAACAAGCTTCCGTGAACTGAGTAATATTCCTGGACCAATTATCCCCTACTTCCCAAGTATCTTTCACAAGCTTCTCAAATCTATCGTCCAAAGTCCATGCTGCATTAAATCTAAATGGCCGACTATGTTTAGGAGAATGTTCAAGGCCACTCATTTTCAATAACAACGGTCTGTGATCTGACTTTAGCCAATTTAGATGAGTGACCGACCCATTCGTAAATTCCTCCAACCAAGAGGAATTACAAACTATACGATCAATTCGACTCTCTACACAAGTTCTTCGCCAGGTGAAGGTGGGTCCAATATATCCCATGTCGGTAAGCTCCAAAGCATTCATAAAGGAACAAAAATCTTTATCAGGTCCTATAGACTCTCTTGTAGATTTACTTTCAGAGGTAAAGAGCGTAGCATTGAAGTCACCACCTAAGCACCAAGGTTCCTGAATACTCTCCCCCAAAGTAATCAATTTCCTCCATAAGTTCCTTCTATTCATCATGTAAGGGCTTGCATAAACACAAGTCATAAGCCAAGATTTGAAATCTCTATTAGTCACTCGAACATGAATATATTGGTCAGAAGTTTCAATCACTTCCACTTGACGCAATTTGTTAGACCATAGGCACCATATACCTCCCTTAAAACCTTCTGCGTCAATCAAATGCATATTATCAAAACCTAATTTTCCTGCAATTTGGGTGGCTTTAATGACTCCACACCTTGTTTCGAACAAGGCAACAAAATCCAATTGGTAAGACTTGATCATATCTCTAATGAGAGTAGGAAAGGATCGTGATCATGTTCCTCTTACATTCCAAAACAGAGCATTCATTAAGAAACAGTTCTGTTGTTTGGAAGGCCTACTCCCTGGTTTTTGTCTTCATCCAGCCTTCCTATGTGGATTGCCATATCTACATCTCTCAAGTGATCACCTTTAATATTCTGGACTTGAGTCATTTATGCTGTAAACCCAGACCCAATTGTGCTGACATGTGAGTTCTCCTTTGGTTGAGATGTCGCACCATTAATAAGTGTAAGGCTAGAAGGGTGCTCCTCTGCACATGGCCTACTTTGCAAAACAGAAAATAAATTGTGTGATACCACCTCAAACTTGTCATTATCACTTCCTTTTTGTCTTGCTAAAATTTTAACTCCTCTAATGGTCTCCTTCTCTCTTGTGTTCCTCCTGCCTACAGCCTTCCTTTTAGAACCCACTTTGACCCACTCCGAATTTTGGGGAGTTTTCCTAACCCCGTTATCAATCACTATATTACTATCCCTTTTAGTTGCTGCTAAATTTTCTTTGACCTTTCCTTTTCCCTTCAAGTCACTTTGCTTTGAAGTCCCAGCTGAAGTGTCAGATTTAATTTTTTCTTTCTTATCCATGTTTGACATGACTGACCCCATAGGATTCGTCATCCCCCATCTTCTCCCAAAGTCTCTCTTAACCAACATTTCAGGTCCATAATTAATCCCCTGCCCCAAAGCCGTTGTGTTACTCATTCTAGAACCTTTCCCTAAATTGGAGTTTGTAGCCGCTTCGTTATTTTCTGTCTCAGCCTCCTTTGATATCTCCTCCACCCTTTCATCAGCCTCATGATTGTTTCCTGGGGATTCGCATGGTGATTTAGGTGAATCTTTAGTCTCACCGTTGTCATAAGACTTCAAAGAACATTGGTCCATACGATGACCATACTGACCACATGTAAAACAAACCAAGTGCAATCCCTCGTACTCAAACCTGTAGTCTTCACCAAAGTGATGAAACCCTGGGAGTAAAGGTTTTAGTAGATCTATCTCCACACCTATACGTGCAAATCCACCCCTTTCTGAGAAGGCAGTTGTTCTATCTATTTTCAGCGTTTTCCCCATGAAATCTCCAATTCGTCTGAGTGATTCCACATTATATAGCTCCACAGGAAGATGTGGAATTCGCACCCACACTGCTACCCTTTTCTGATTATCAGCCTTTAGGGGGTTAAAATTTGGTCTCATCTTTGAACTAGCAAATAGTGATCAGCTATCATCCAAGGGCCCTCTTGTAAAGCATAATCTCTATCCTCTTTTGTAGAGAAAGACACTATAAAATACCCATTGCTCAAGGGGGTCACTCTTAGTGGGTTTTTAGAACCCCACATCCTTTCCATTCTCTGTCTCATAAAACCAAAGCTAAATGACTTTCCCATAAGTTTAACAATTAGGGAATTCATGTAAGGTTTACACCAATCAGAAAATTCATTAGCATTCAGCTTCAGTAAAGGGAGCTTCCCAGTCCTACACCATGCATCCACTGCACCCTCATCAGAATCATCCATATTGACATCTTCCACACCGTCATTCTCATTTTGTTTCTCATTAAACTTAGCAAAATACTCTTTCCAACCATTCAGTGCATCAGCAGTACTCATTTTCTTGCTCAGAAATCCAGAATCACCAAGGCTTAGTAGTTTATCTCTATATGAAAGATGCTCCCGTCTAAAAGGACCATTCTCATGAATCCTCCCACCATTTTCACCTTTCACTGGACCTCCTTCACTACCTCTTTCTCTCCCGTCACTATCTCCCATAACAGAGAAGTTAACTATTCTTCTTAAAATTTCCCAAATTGAACTTTATCAGCACTATCAAATTCACAATCAACTCCCAAATTCTTACTCAAGAACTAGCAATTGAAGAAATCAATTCCTTTTATCCCAAATAGCTCAAATCACATGACCCAAATCGGATAAAAGGTAGAGATAGATAGGAAAACTAACCTTGAATCAGGAAACCCTAAGATTAGCAAAAAGAGACCAAAGAAAATATCTGGCGAACGGAGGACGGCCGCCGAAAATGACGACGGCAATGGCACCGGAGCGGACGCCGGCAACGGCAGCTGCGGTGGCGCCGAATTAACGCCGAGTAGACCCAAGGAAGACTAGCTTCGCTGGGCAGAGAGGAGTCGCACTCGTTTAGCGAAGCTACACCCTTCAAGTCGCGCTTTAGTTTGACTTCGTTGGAATTCTTGAAGTTGCTTTTCCACTACACTCTATCAATCAGAGCATGTGACGAATACTGTTATGAAATGTTTCTGTTTCAAAAGAAATCAAGTCGTTAGCTGATCGATTCTGACTATTGGATTTCATCAAGGATTCATTAGGCAACTCTGGGAAGATAAAGTGATGATTTGGATCTTCATCAATCTCTACTACAACAATCAAGAATTAATTGAAGATTGATTTAGAAGATTTTACTCATCGTCAACTTATCGGAAGCTATAAATCTGAGAGCAATTGAAGAGCAACATAGATACAAATAACGGAACAACATACACGAAATTCATCTCTTACACTTGTACTCATTATTGTTGTACTACTTTGTGAGTGAGTGATTAGTTTGTGAGCTTAAGTGTTTATCAAAATCTCTTTATTGAGTGAACGTGAGAATTTGTTCTAAAGTTTTGGAACTTAAGAGCTGAGATTGTAAATATTATTTTAGTAAGGGGAAGTGATCCGAGTGATACTCTGTAAGGTTGCAAGTGAACCTGTAAAACTTGCGGTTGTAATAGGTTCCAAGTGAACTCGTGTAAAACCTAGGGATATAGTGAAATACCCAACAAGGTGTTGGGAGTTGGATGTTGGCAAGTGGATTGGCCGAACGAGTATAAATATCTTGTGTTCATTTATATTCCGCAAAATTTTATTTAGCACAATTCACCCCTCTTGTGCTTTTCTGCCATTCACAAATTGTTGTGATACTGAATATGTTGTTGCCAACAATATTAAGTTAATGGGGCTTTAAAATTGGAAAGATGTTTAGTCAATTGTTGCGTCTTTATTCTGATAAAAAAAATTGTTGTGTTTTTAGGAAATAGTAGTGGCATTTTAGTCTTTACACATTTAAAATCTCTATCAAACATGCTTCTTAATAAGACCTTATAATTATTGAATCAAACATGTAGACTTTGGTTAAAGTATATTTTAGTCCCTTATATTTGCATCAAGTTTCAATTTAGTCCTTTATGTTTGGAAAGTACACTTTTAGTCCTTTTTTTGTTAACACCGTTAGTTTGACTTAACGGAAAATGCTAACTTAACAATTTTAAATGACTATTAAATACTAAAAAAATGTTCAAATTAAAAAATTTGAGTGTAAATATTCTTATATTTTCAAAATTTATCATTTTTGGTCCAATTTCATTATAAAATAATCATTTAAAATTGTTAAGTTAGCATATTCCGTTAAGTTAAACTAACAGTGTTAACAAAAAAGGATTAAAAGTGTACTTTCCAAACATAAAGGACTAAATTGAATCTTGATGAAAACATAAGGGACTAAAAGTAAATTTTAACCTGTAGACTTTTAATATTTTCTGCCCATTGGACATTAATGTCATTTTCCCTAAAAAGATTCTTTTCTATTTAACTTTATTTTTATTTAAAAAAATTTCATAAATACTGTCCTACTGAGATTCCAAATAAATTTAATTACATTTTAAGCATTACATTTTCTTTTCTTTTACAACAAAAAATTTTGGTGAGTTAGGGCTCATTAAGGGCGGAGTAAATCTCTAAGTTCTTACAGAGATACTTACACATAGCTCACTAATGAGGTCCTTACATCGACGATATTTGACCCATAACCACGAGAGTTGATGCCATATAATAAGGACCAAAGATTTATCCAAAAAAAAATAAGAACCATAGAGAGTAGTTATGAGTCAAACCTCTTTACCAAATGTATTAATCTTTGTCGGTTTACATCACATTAAGTCTCATATTATTAATTATCATTATTTTGCCCTAAACTTTTCATTATGAATTTTCCGCATAGATTTGATTAACCACCCACAATAAACAACAAATGAACGGAAGAGAGAGAGAAAGAGAGTTAGGTTGGCGCGTAGCGGAGTTGTTGGCTTGGTTGACTCTTAAAGGGCATGTCTTGTCCGCGTGAGGAGACCAAACTTCACTTCTGCGAAGCAAGCAATTTTGGCACTGGAGGTGGAGGAGGGGAGATGAGGGGAAATGGATTGGATGAAAATTTTTGTAACACAAATTTACGAGAATTTTGGAAATGAGGCAAAATTCTAAATTAATACTACCTCCGTTCCTAAATATAAGATCACTTTGGCTAATTTGGAGAGATTAAGGAAGGCTTTCCAATGAATTAGAATTACATGATCTTCCCATAATACTCTCACTTAAATTTAAAAGGCAAATAGGGATTTGAGAGAGAAGTGAGTGAGCTAAGAAGTATAGGGGTAATTTGGACCAAAATTGTGACAAAATAGAAAGTAATATTATATTTAGGAACTTATCTACTTCCCCAAAGTGATCTTATATTTAGGAACGGAGGGAGTATCTAAAAATTCTTTTATTTTATATCTTATTATTCTTAAAATTTTATGACCCCACTTCTTCAATATATAAAAATTCATCTTATAAAAATTTTCATTGCCCTCCCCTTTCTACATTCCTTGTACCAAGCAGGTTAATGTAGAGTTGGAATTTCGAGATAGCATGATATAAATGGGTTAACCCAACTCAATCCACTTTAAAAACGGGCTAGCTCACTTTTAACTTGTTTTAATAAATGTTTAACTTTTTACAACTCAACCCTTTTTTATGTGCATTTTCGAGTTCAATCTAACCCAAATACAAATTTTATAAGTAAGGTTAAGATTTCAAAGCCAACTCAACACAACCACTTCAAAAGTGGGCTAGCCCATTGTTATCAAACTCTTTTTAATTCACACTTAACTATTTACAATCTAAACGTATGGTTTGCAAGAAATGTAAAATGGAAATAAAAGAAGAAAATAGAAATAGTAATTTACATATATATCAGGCCCACAAGTTTTCTCTTTGCATTTCACACTTCTCATGAGTCCCACAAACTTTTATATTTCATCATTACCTGTTTTATCTCTCCTTTATATCTTTACCTCCATACACTGCATTCTATTTTCATTTGTATTATAGACTTTCATATCAACCAAACCAAACGGCCAAATTGGGATGTTGGGACTTGGGACAAAATCCCAACTCTACTAACATGCCACGCTGCCCACGCACTGCTCAAGTGGGTCCCACCAACAACATAACTTGATCAAAGAAAAGGTAATAAATGTTGAATCTTCCAACCCAACAAAATTCAATTGCTCTTGAAAATAAGAACCAAAACCGCATCCATTTTCATATGTCTGTGTCATCCCCATCATCTATGAGGTCAAAATCCCTCCCAACACCTACCCAATCTCATCAATCTATTATATATATCACCCCTCAAGGCTTCACCATAACTTGGGAACCCTTCATTTCTCTCTCTCTCTCTTCCTCTCTTTCTTCTTTTTCCTCAGGCCATGACTATGGCACCCAACAAGCTCAATTCCATGGTAAATTCCTTTTTTTTATTCAGCTTTTTGGTTGAACTTCATTTTTTTATGATGGGGTTTTTTGGGTGCTTAGTTAGGATTTACTACTGTTCTTGATGTCATCTTGTTTTGTTAATGATCTAAACATGGGCTCACACTTGTTGTAAAAGCTAGGCCTTTGTAAGATTTGAAGATCAAAAATCAAGTTTTGACTTATTGCCTTTGGTTGAACTTGGTCAAACTCACAATTTGAGTTGCAAAACCTGAAAATGACAATGTGGTTGAATTGCTAGTTGAGTCCATTTATTTGCAGTCTTGCAAATGGGACTTAGTGGTCTTTGTTTTTATGTTGGTTTCCCTGAATTGTTTGAATCCACATATTTTCATGCATGCTAATTTTTTTTTCTCAAGTAAATTTAGGATAGTTGATAATTCACTATTGTATTTTGTATTGATTTAGTGGGGGTCCACTTGATGGAGTAGTCTAAGGAGAAATGATGGTTTTAAGTTCATGGTTCATGAATGGTAACTTTAGATTTTTAATTTTATGTTGGGATATCTTTAGAGATGAAGGAACATTCTATCCCACATTGTGTAGCCTGCCCCAGACACCCAAAAATATTCCTCATTCATTTTTCTGGAAAATCTCTAGTATTCATATACATGGCCGTTGATCAATTTAAGGATGCTAATGCATCGATTTTATTAAATCATATCTGTTAGGAAGATGAAGGGTCGACTTGGCTCAACGGTAAGCTCGCTTGCCGTGTGGGTATGACGTCACGGGTTCGAATCAGCCACTCTGCAAAAAGTAGAGGTTAGGCTGCCTAGTATATTCCCTTCTCTAGCACCCTCACCAAATGGGGACTAGAACTGAGTTGACCCGTTTTTATATCTGTTAGGAAGATAAAGAGATAGGCTCTGTGTTGTTTAATAAAATGGTGGACGCACAAAATACAAAAACGTTATAATTCTGTGATTTATTTATTATAGCCACAATATAGAGTGTAATAGAATAGCTGTCCGATTTGGAGGGGATTAATCTCGCATAGCTGTGTTATTTTCCACCATCAACTATTCACATGATATCTCCAGTATGATTGACATCGTGTATGTAACAGGGAAATGAAAATGGGTCATGTTCACCATCTGAGAATGGTTTGGCCCGTTCTTTTTCTCTGTTTCCTGCCGAAGCAGACCATGAGCTTCTACAGTCTTCAATACAGGAATCAGATGGTCATCTCATAGAATTTTCTGAAGCCCTAAGAAGTATGCTCGTATTTTGATAAGATTATTGATAACAACTGCAGTAAGACATGATCTTGATATAAAGATCTTTGTCCTTATTTTGTTTTAAACTCCTTCTAGCTGTTGCAAAGGCCCTGAGGCGGGCTGCCGAAGGAAAGGCTTCTGCTCAAGCTGAGGCTGCAGAATGGAAACGAAAATATGAGTTGGAGAGGGCACGGAATATGACGTTGGATCATAAAGGTACCAGTAATTTAATTACTGCAATATTTTATTTTTGTGTTCATATTTCATTTTCATAGCTGTTGATTATGTGAAAAGAACAATACTTTTTTATTTGGCGAAAAAGAAAGAAACAAACTGAAAAAATACTTTCAAAAGAACAATGCTTGAACTGGTTAAAAGAACAATACTCTTAATCAGCTGTGACGTTCTAACTACAAAAGTCTTTTGATTTGCTTATTTGAGCTAATCTTTTCTTTTGATTGTTTTTGTTCAAACCATACAAATTGCATCTTCATAACTTATGGGATACGAAACTATGATACCTTTCCTTTAAACATCTAGGAGGACCGTTTCATTGCTGTTTTCGTGAAGATACTATTTTGCAACACACCAAAGAAGATTGTTACTTTTACTTTATTTTTGTAATCTCCATAATAATCGTTATTATGTGAAAAATTATAATCTTTAATGATTTGCTGTCCATTTCAACTGTTGTGTTTCCCTCTCCCTCTCTCCAACCTATAATATCTCTTTGCTTCTTGTTTCTTTAGTGGTGCAGTCACGTCCAGTGAATCATGATGATATTGTTGATGTGAAGATAGATAACCTTGCCAACAACAAGCATGTGTTTTGTGATGAAGCTGGTGAGCTGTCTGAAAAATGCTGCTCAAGAAACGGGATTTGCTCTCATGAGGTTTTAAGGAATGGGAATCCAGATTCTGATGCCAAGATGGTCAGAAAGGTCTGTTATATATCTCTGCTTGATTTAAAAGTTGTTATGATGAACCTTAAGCTGGTGGGTTGCTTATTGGTGCTTAGAAATATGTGTCTGCAATTTTATGCCGTATAAATAGTCATTTTGTCTTATATTGTGTCTTGTTCAAGTTTGTGTTTACTAGTTTCAAAATCTGTGTCTTTGCCCATGAAAATATGTATGTAATCTGAATTTTTGAGAAATATGTCTACCAGAAGCTAGTTCATTATTGTCTCATTAAAATTGAAAGAATAAACAAACAACTGTAACCAAAATTATTTCAATTGTCGATGTCTACCTCTTAAAAGAAGCTCAACTTGAGTTGTTCCCTCTTGAGACAGGCTTCATTCAAACTTTCATGGTGCGCCAAAGGTGAGCGAAGTGATCAACACAAACATGACATTGTCTCTTTTGAAAGAGGAAACATAACTACCGCGGAGCGCAGCAGTAAGCAGGTATCAACTCCACCACTGTGGAGTGGCTTCATTAGTTCAAAAGAATTCTCACAATTGATCTTATATGCTTCAACTTGAAAGTTTTCCCTCATACAAGTATAAGTTGCATAAGTATGTTCTTTAACTGGAAAGTCATATTAATTTCAGATATCTTTGAAGTGGGAATCATGCCCACAAACGGTGCTCATATTGACTAAACCAAATTCTGTTTCAGTCCGAATTCTGTGTGCAGAGATGACTAGGTATGAATCCTTATATGTGAATTTAATAATTTCTCTTGGATTTTCAGCTTTTCTATGTGAAAAAATAAGGGTTCTTCCTAAGCTTGTGGTACAATGCTGGATTTCAGCATTGGGCACTTCTCAAAAACATGTAATATGCTATCAAGAAAAGGCATTTGCACAACAGAGCTTAATTTACTTTGCTGCTACTTCTGCTGGTCTTTTCCCCCTCCTCATGAAACCTGAGAGAACTGTTTGTTTTAATAATTTTCTTTATTAATATACCTTTGCTGCCTGATTGAGGATCAAAGGTTTGGGAAAAAAATTTAAGTAACTTAAATAACTGATACATTATGTTCTGTTGGAGTTTATAGTGCTATGGTCTGGAAGCTTCATATTTAAAATTGTAATTTACTTGCATATTATCCATTTTTCAGACCAATACTGATCTATCTTGAAGGGTTGATTCTCGGCTTTGCCTGGCCTCTAGGCAGAGAATATTTCTTTTTTATGCACTGGTGTGGTGAACTTGAAAATTTTCTTGTCCCTTTCTTTTGTCTTTGCCTTTGTTTGCCTCCAATTTTATGTGCTCAGCATCCGCAGAAGTTCTCTGTTGTATCCTTTTTATTTGCTGTCATGGTATAAGCCTATAAGCGGATATGTATCTTGGTATCCTTTTATGTGCATCATGTTATTTTTTAAACTTTCTCAAGTGGTCTTATTCTCTTAATCTTTATCTTTCATTCCCAGATGGTTGAGGGAGCAAAAGAAGCTGAACATCTTTGTGGAACCACGTGTTAGGACAGAACTTCTAAAAGAGTCATCATACTATAGCTTTGTAGAAACTTGGAAAGATGGTAAGGAATGAACTATTTGATGTCATAATCTCAATTCACGCAATATTAAGCATGAATTATGTGTCAGCATATATGCTTGATATAATTACATAATGTTTTCTGTTATTTTTTCATATCCTATATGTTTACTACTTTATATGATTATCTTTGTGGTTTTCATTATTTATAATTAAACATGACTGGTTGCAGATAAAGAAATTGCATTGTTGCACACTAAAGTTGACCTTGTGATTACTCTTGGTGGGGATGGCACCGTCCTATGGGTATGTACAATCAACTCGTATTATCTTCCTATCTGATCGACCCCCTCTATGTTATGAATTTCTTTAATTTCTTTAATATTGTTCAACAAATGCCAAAACAGTTGTTTTGTCAATGACTCAAATAATGACTAGTAAGCATACTTTATCATACAAAGGGGGGTAAAGCAATCATGGGAAAGAAAAATGATGTGGCAAATAGATAAAGTTTAGGGATTACTAATCCCTTGATTCCATGCCTTTTGAATTACAATAATTACATTGATTAAATATTTATCTAACAATAGTCTACAAACTTTGCAGGCTGCATCCATGTTCAAAGGACCGGTTCCTCCTGTGGTCCCGTTTTCCTTAGGTTCTCTTGGCTTTATGACCCCTTTCCGTATCCTCCATCTTTATCTGTATTTCATAATATCTTTATGATAAAATATCCTTGTCTTTTTCTTATCTGATTGAAACTTTAACTTATAATTCATCAGATAGTGAACATTACAGAGAGTACCTTGAATCAATATTAAATGGCCCCATTAGCATCACATTACGGCACCGGTTAATATGCCATGTCATAAGAGATGCAGCTAAAAGTGAATATGAAACTGAAGACCCGATTCTTGTTTTAAATGAGGTCACTATTGATCGCGGTATATCATCTTACCTTACAAATTTGGAATGTTACTGTGACAATTCTTTTGTCACGTGTGTACAAGGAGATGGATTGATCTTATCCACAACATCTGGAAGCACTGCATATTCTCTGGCTGCTGGAGGATCAATGGTCCATCCTCAGGTACTTGAAGAAAGCTTTATTTATACTTCTGTTCCAGAGTTAAACTGATTAGCTTAATCAATAAATTCTGTTTTCAAGAAAATAGGGCAATTTGTCCGCCAAGTTTATATTATAAACTAGAAAGAAGCTCTGCTTATTGCATATGGTCTGTGTCATGCTAGATGTGCATGTCATACTGAACTAATTTATTCTGTGAACCTACTAAGTATATATGTCAGTGCCAAACATATTTTTTAATACATCAATTTTAAAAGAAACATTGAATATTGGACGCTACCTTTTAAATTTTATTTATTTTTAAATCAAAGATTGAGAATGGATTCATTTGGTTGACATAAAATGACTGCGCTTTAAGATGCAGCTTGTCTCCATCATGATGCTTTGTAATTGTCTGCAGAGTTATCCTTAAATCATATCTGAGATTTCCTCAAACCACTTCCATTTAATCTGCAGCTTGTCTGCACCATGATGTTTTGTAATTAATTACTTTCTTACTGATACCCCCTACATTTTATCATTGTTTTGTTGTTTTGCTTCTCTACTTTTCTTCTTTCTTGTATATACCTCTGCATCTTCTGTGGTAGTCTTGTCCTCCTATTATATCTTCCTATTTTGTCTAGTTGGAGCAGTGAATCCAGCATATTTCTATTTGATTAACACCTGCTAGCGGATAAAATTGGATATGAAAAAAGAGTTAAGCTTTCTAGAGTTAATGCTATTCTCTCTTTTAAGCCACTGGTATTGAGTTACTGATGGGGCTTTCAGTAGGCTGTGGAGCCTTAGGCTCAAATTTTTCAGCCACTTGGCCTTTTAATTAAATTTGTTTTTCAATAATTGGGTTTGATACTTTGGGTATTCAAGAATTTCTGTGTGCTGTGGCTTTCTTATAATTTCAATTACAGTTTGATGGTTTCAATTACTGTGGCTTTCTCGAGGCATTCTTTTCCCAAATCTCTTTTTCCGCTTCATGTCCTTTGCTTGTGTCTAACATGAAGACTTAGATAAAATTTAACTAATTCCTTTGAGAACCAATACTACTCTTGGATCAAAGTATCTTGTTTAGCTCTCATTATGATGGAGTAGGCTTAGAAACTAAATTGTGCGAATTTTTGTTATGGATGCAAACTTCTTGTTGAAGGAAGTCTCTGGCCAGTGTGGAAAATGAGTGTGTAATTTCTGTTTTCTCATTTATTTTGAAAATAAATTCTTTGAATTCATACAGTTCATTCAAGAAGTTTCATTCCCTTATTTTTCTTCCAAGTTTTGCAAAGTGCTTTTGCCTAAACAAGTCTCCTGAGTTATTAATTGCCCAGTTGATTCCATCTTATTTGTTCGTAACTTAATTATTACAATGTGCCTCCCTTGTGAAACTCTTTCACAATTGCAGGTACCAGGAATTTTGTTTACACCAATATGTCCACATTCACTATCTTTTCGGCCATTGATATTACCGGAGTACGTCACTCTTCGGGTGCAAATCCCATTTAATAGCCGAAGTCCTGCATGGGCTTCCTTCGACGGCAAGGACAGGAAGCAGTTAGCACCTGGGGATGCACTAGTGTGCAGCATGGCACTCTGGCCTGTTCCCACGGCATGTCAGGGCGATTCCACCAACGACTTTTTGCGAAGCATACACGAAGGCCTGCACTGGAATTTGAGAAAGACTCAGTCATTTGATGGACCTAGAGACTTGTAATTTTCCAGTTCAGTTTCTTGCTGGGCAAGCTTACAGAGAGTTTGACTTCCGGGAAGATTGATTTAATAACTGAATCAGTATATCTGAATTTATTCAGAATCTCAAAGGTTTTATTCTCTGTGGACGCACCTCCTCTACCCAATTTCCTAGCTTACCTTGTCTGTAATCCTCTAGAATGACAAGTGTTACAAAGCAAATGTTGTGGGAAATTGGGGTACCATAAATTGGGATATATTGCAGTTAGGGTGTTATAATGTATTTTTATTAGTTCATTCTACATATAGGAGATGGTAATTACCACATTCTGCACAGCTAGCATTATTTGATGTTGAATTGATGATGATGGCGAAAAAGTAGAGTTTGTTTTATACGTTAATTTTCTGGTGCGAGAGATTGTAAGAACTTGATACTATAATAATCTAATGCTCTTTGGAGGCCTATATGGTTTGGGAAAGAAATGCGTTACTTGCCCAAAAGTGGTGTTTAGAACTTATGAATGGTTTGGGTCGTCTATAGAGAAAAACAAAAGAATGTTTTAATTTTAGGGCAAAGTGTATCCAATAGCAGGATAATATTTAAAAGGTATTACCTAGTAACATGATAACTTTAAGGTGCAAATTTGACATTTGTAATTTAAATGAGATACTCAGTAGTATGATAATTTCTAAAAGGGAAATGCACTAGCATAGGACAATTCAACTTCAATGGAAGAAAAGGCAAATTTTCCTCATTTTAAGTTACAAGTACCAAATTTGCACCATCAAAATTAACTTGTTACTAGGTGTATCTTTTAGAAATTACCATGTCATTGGGTGCATCTTTACCTTAATTTTATAAAATTGGATTTGTTCCTATGTTTTAAGCAAGTTTCTATATTTTTTATTATTCTTAATGTTGTTAAATAAAATTTAATTGTGTTATAGAAAATTAACTATAATGGTGTCTTTCCATTCATATAGCCGACCCACTTAATACAATTAATAAGACTTTGTTGTTGTTGTTGTTGTATACTCCCTCCTGTTGAAAGTTAGTTGGGTGTTTAAAGTTAATGTTTTTTTTTGTAATATTGCTCACATTTATTATAAATACTTTTAAGAGAGGTAAATAAATAAACATTAATAAATATGGAAGAGAGTCAGAGGTTAAAGTAAGAAAAACACATTAAAATAAGTAGAGAATATGATATTAGCTTTTATATTGGGAATGACTTCATTGATTTAAATTCGGGACTCGTTTAAACCCCTTATGGTTTATTTTCATGTGTACTCTTTACATGTTATTTCTATGAAGTGTTATATGTCTTTTGATATTTTATAACTTTGATTTTTAAGGTAAAAATTGTAAATATTTTATCTTCTATATTTGATTGTGAATCCTACGATTCACGATTCGATTCGATTTACGATTCAAAAAATGAGGTTTTTGATTCACGATTCGTATCCTGATTTGATAACCATGTTTTGGACTAATATCATTCAAATTTTGAGTTATTTAAAATCAAGTCTTTACAAAACTAGATATTAAAAACCATATTAATTCAAAATGACTAAAATTAAATTCATCGGCTTAAGGACAAACAATGATAGTGGCAATCATGGTAATTGATAAGCCAACCCATATCGGCATAATCAATCGTGCCCACACACAGAATTGATCCTAATTCCTCACGACCCAAGATAACAACTCTGGTGCAACCCAAGACAATCAAGCACATGTAAATCAATTAGGGGTGGAATTAGGTGTGGAAATAGTCATAGTCTAGGCTGTTCAAACCTGCACCATAATGATTTGACTTGTGCTATTGGAAGGAGACTTAAGTCTGAATAGCGGCTTATTAGAGATCATTTTTAGTCCTGAGTCTGACCAGTGATCCTGGCTTGACTATTACGTGTTAAGAGGCTTAATAAATTAACCATAGTAGAATAAGAGAGTTAGAGAGGTGAATGGTGGATGACATCGTTTCAGTGGAGATGTTTAGAAAATTAGAGGTAATATAAAACCTAGAATAGAGGATATAATTGTAATTTTATATTAAGGATTAGTAACAAATAGTATCAACTAATTATAATAATTTAACTTCTTATTTTAAAAAATATTATTAAAATGCTTAATAAGCCATACTGATATGCTAATAGACTTTTTTTTTCAACTTGAGCTTGACCTGTTAAGCAAAATAGGGTAAAAGAAAAAGTCTTGATCTGAACTTGGCCTGGAAATAAATAGGTCAATCCAATACCTTAATGATTCAGGCCATAGAGCCTTGATAATCTATTCACACCCCTAGAAACAACTTACTAAGTTGACTAGCTAGCTCTGATTGGAACACAATTTTAATTTATGTTTTGATATATGACTTGTAAAAAGCAATATTGATCAATCCATCGTCCATCGTCCGTGGGTTCAGTGGCGAAGGGATTGAACAATGAGCGTCGGGTTGACCACCACGTCGCGAGTTCGCTCATGGGGAGTGACACTTTGTTGTGTCTCCATCGCGGCGCTTGGGGAGACATCTCCGTAGCTAAGTGAAACTGAGAGTAGTAACCTGCCTATGTGGACAGACATAAAGAGCTTGCTGGTCATGCTCCAGAGCCCACAGGGACAGACCCCAATGTATCATGAGTTAGGTGTCCTGCCCTTAGATTGGGTTGAGTCCAAATTTAATTATAGATAAAAAAAGCAATATTGATCAAAATTAATTAATGATAATTTTGGCACTAATAACTATTGGTTTAACTAAATTGTAGGCATAATAAGGTTTGGATATCATTGACCTTTTTGTTTCATGACAACTTATTTACTAGGAAGAAGAGCTGGTAATAACCAAGATCATGAGTTTGGTGTTAAGCACTCTGAAGAAGAAGCATGAGGTGGACTCTGCCATCAGAGACACCTTGGAGAAGGTTCTGGTCCTTCGCTTTGGCCGCCCCTCCGACCCTGCTTGTCTCCTTCTTGACGACATCGTACGTCTCTCTTCTCTTCTTCTCTTTCCAATTCTCTATTCATTCATTTAATGCATCATATTATATTGCTACATGTAATTCATTACATTATAATTATTAATCTATCATATAATTAAACACCTTCCCTCTTTTACCCCATTGCATGCCGAGGAGGGGCTCACAATTTCTCAACCTTCTTATTCTATTTACTGTTTAGGGTTAAATGAAGCTGATGTGATTAGCATCCAAGGCTTTTATGCTCATCATATTTAACTTCTGTTTCTTTATTTGTTTTGTTTGGTATTAATGTATGCAGCTTCTAAATTATGTTTATGTTTGGCTGATTTTTGCTAAGCAAGTATGATACTCCCTCTGTTCCTTAATATAACATCATTTTCACATTCAATTTGTTCCTAAACATAACATCACATTCTAATTTTTTCCAACTTTTCCCCAAATTAACCTCATGATACTTATTAATAATAAACAAACAAGAGATGGGGAGTGGAGATAAAAGTATATGGTTTTGGCAAATTCGTAATATCATATGATAATAATTAAGTTAACTAACATCCTTAATCTAATCAAAACAGGGTAAGTGATCTTATATTTAGGAACAGAGATAGTATGTAGTATGGGGATATCAACTTAGTCTCAAATTTTGATACCATCTTGTAATTCATCATATATGCTGATGAAGGAATATATTAGGCAGTCTTACGGGGTTTTTTGTGTTACTCTTATGTCATAAGCTTTTGTTGCCATTGTTCACCAGCTTTCTAAATCAGCGAGAGATGTGTCCAAATTTGCATCTGTGGCACTGGTAGATGTTGACTCTGAGGACATTCAAATCTATCTCAAGTATTTTGACATTACCCTCGTACCATCTACAGTTTTCTTCTTCAATGCACATCACATGAAAATGGATTCAGGGTATGATTTCTGTGCTAGTAAATCTGTATATCAACTCATCTTCTCTAGCTTTGAGTTTGAGATCTAGCATAATTTTACACGTAGAATTAAATTTAATTATTGTATTGATTTTATTCTATATCGTGCAGGAGTGCTGACCATACTAAATGGGTTGGTGCTTTTCACAAAAAGCAAGATTTTATTGATGTTGTGGAGGTATATTCTACATTTCTTCAAAGTATTTTCATGTGTATGATGTTAATTGCTTATTGACTTGGCATGGCTACCAATTTTGACTTCAGGACTTTCACTTCAGTATCTTAATACTGAAAATTGTATGAATTGGTAAAATAAATGTTATTAGATCATGAATCATGATAGTATGATGTCAATATGGACTACAGGAAGAATGCCTAGAGAATTCAAGAGGAAAGGAATAAGACTAGGTGTAACAGTCTGTTTAATCCCAGTTACTATAAAGGTGCTAGAATTATGGGTTGGGTCTGTGAAACATCAACTGTTTGGAAAGGATTTAAGTTTATAAGACAGTTCAGACTGTATAAGGCTGTAGTTCAGTGATAAGAAAATTAATGCCTATTGCAGCGTTTTCTATCTTTTTTCCATGCAATACGTTAGTTTTGATAGCATGATATTGTTCTCCTCTTTTTGCTCATTTGCTCTATTTTCTTATGTTGGAAGACACACAGAATGCTTGAAAATGGCTTTACTAATTTGAGTGAGCTTCATCATCTGCAAACATGTTTTATTTTATGTCTAGGAGGGTTTTGGTGTTGATTTGTTTTATCAATTGTGATATAGATGTCATCTTGTGCCAAAGCAATTCAGCATTTCAGCTGCCCTTTTGTTAGAATTATTGGAAGCATATTAAACATGGTTTGATTCAATTTGTTATCTTCCAGTCAGTTTCTGCTTAACTCACCTTTCATTGTTATTTGTAGTTTGATGTACATTGATATATGTTACATTTAAAACAATACAACAACAACAATGAAAACAATAATGCCTGATCCCACTAGCTAAGGATCAGCTAACAATGAAAACAATACATGTTACAAAATAGTATTCAAAATGGATGTATATATGTACACATATAAAAAACATAATTCCGTCCAAAACAAAAGTACAAGTATAAAGAACAATCAAATGATTTTCTACATAATAAATCCTTGTGAGATGAGTTCAGAATGAACTATTGAAGCTTTATCTCAGTATGCCAAAATCCTGTTCCATAAGCAATAAGGATATGATAGGGACATAGGGTCTGTGCTAAATCCAGCCATTGTTATGTTCTGACCGCTATTTGTTGACTAATTATGCCCCCCTGTTGGTTTGGAGTGCCGTAGGAACTGGTTGGCCTACGTTCAGTTTTTCGGTTCTATCAGCATTGATCTATATTTCTTTATAGTATTGAAGTGTAATTGAATTCCTTGGAGGGAAGTTTTTTTTTTTTTGGAAAATACTGTTATAGATACCTTTCTTTTTTCTCTTATTCTGACTTTAATTATTTTGAAATTATCTATCAGGATGCTTGAACCGTTTTCCCCTGTTTTAATGAAAATACATGGCTGCAGGCTATATATAGAGGGGCAATGAAGGGAAAGCTTATTGTGAAGTGCCCGCTTCCACCTGATCGGATACCAAAATACCAGCTACTGTACAAAGATGTCTAGAAATCAACCTTGGTAGTTATGATTTTTTTTTTATCAGTTGGTAGTTATAATTTTCTCTTTTCCTTTTAGCTGCTAAGAGCCGGTTTGAAGTGATAGAAAGATTTTAAAAGAATTGAAATGTAACACAAAATATGTAAATCCCTCAATTATATGAATTGTCTGTTTACTTTTTGTTCTCATTTTATGGGGTCAGTTTAAATGGTTTCCGTGCTTAGCTTTCATGTTCTTCCCATTCTGTTGGTTCATGCACATTTTAATATGTTGTAGCTGATTTGCATCTCATGTTTATGGTTATGTTGTATATATCATGTTTTATTACCATGTGTTGTTGTAAGAAAAGACATCATTGTTCTTGGTCTGTATGAGACTTTGTAGTATACTTCTGGTTTCAAAATGCCTTTTGTGATAATTGTTCTCTAAGTACTATAGCAAGCGATGAAATTGCATACCGAGATTCTTCTAAGAAAATAATATGCCAAGATTGATAATTCAATGAAGCCATATTAGAGTGTGTCAACCATTTATCTCATAAATCTACAGTCACGTACGAAAGGAGTTCTTAGAAGTGGGTTATTTTCAAGATATATAATTAAGCTTTTTTATACAGTGAATGTAATGCTAGCACTTGTAGATATAATTGTAGCAACATTACATTCTTCAATAGGCTTCATCTACGTGTCAACATTCTTTTCACAAATGGACCAATTTTCAATGTGGTGGCAACCTAACGAAGAAAGAGTGCATCTGGTTAATATGTATGATTGCACAAGGAGCAAGTGTATTGAACCACATGGAGATGTATACGTAAAACAAGATCAAATGTAAACATGAGGTAACTACCACCTGAATATGGTAAGCTACAACATTGAGATATCTTTAGCCAAAAGTTAGGCATAGGAGTATAGTTTACTTAAAATACTTTTGATGGTTTCAAACTATTTGGAGAGAGATTGTGCATCTGTTCAATCTCTGTATATTGTGCTGGTTGCTGATGAGAGACATAATCCTTCAAAATTTTTCACATAAAAATCAAGTACCAATTTAAGGCAAAAAAAGCTTCAAGATGAACCAAAGACTCCATCAAGACATGGGCATGGGAGCATTGTTATTTTAGTTAGGAAACTTTAGTCAGGAGTATGTAGAACTTGTATTTTAAAAGGGTCGGCCCATCACAGATTCGGACCCCAAAGCATTGGCACTCTTAGTTCCATACTCAGAAAATCATCCATTTTGAAAGACGTGCTTTCAGCACTTGGGTTTGTGGTGTTATAACATTAAACTTTTTTTTTTTTACAAAAACAATTAGTTGTTCCACCCTTGACATGCCCACAAATTAGCGTATGATTGGTCTGTAACCCAGTTGATTGGTGATACCTAGATCCTTGATAAGAAAATGTAATCATCAAATGTAATCATAAAATGTATTGGTATTAATATTGTTATTTATATTAAACATAATAAACACACTACATGAGATGAGAGTGATTATTTAACCATTTATGTAAACAAGAACATAACTAACCACACGCACCATGCATAGGTCTGGTTATTCGAACATGTATACATAGATAATAAACAAGAACGTAACAGTGACTCATTGCTTGTAAATAGTGAAGCCATAGTTTGTGATAGTGTATCCACCATCTGCCACAAGATTATGGCCATTCACAAACTTGGACTCATCACTTGCCAAGAAGAGAGCAGCCTCGGCAAAATCTTGAGGCTCAATCTTAGCACCTTTGAGAGGATTATATATATTCTGAACCTCCTCATCATTTAGCCTAAAGAATTCCTTCGCCATCGGAGTGGCCACCGTATACGGTGACACGCAGTTCACTCGAATCCCATGACGGCCAAGTTCCACAGCAGTGTTCTTAGTCAGCCCCAAAACACCATGCTTAGAACTTGTATAGGCATGTGATGATAACCCTCCAGTTATGCTACAAACACTAGCAGTGTTTATAATGTTGCCACGTCGTGCAGGAATCATCACCCTTGCAGCATGTTTGGTGCCAAGAAATACTCCAATGAGATTCACACTAACGACTTTGATGAAGTCTGATACTTCATTGTCTAGAATGTTATCTTTGTTGTAGTCACCGAGGCCTGCATTGTTGAACATGATGTCCAACTTGCCATACTTTGAAACGGCAGTGTCCACTGCGTTTTGTACGTCCATTTCATTTGTGACGTCACAGTGGACATAGGTGGAATCAGGTAAGGATTTTGACACAGCTTCACCCAAATCATCAATAATGTCTGCAATTACAACTTTAGCCCCGTTCTCGGCGAAGAGTCTTGCAGTGCACTCGCCTAGTCCTCTTGCAGCACCTGTGATAAGTGCAACCTTTCCTTCTAGTCTGTAAAGGACATTAGAGTTTTATGTAAATGAGAAAAAGAAGAGGATAAAAGGAAGGAAATCATATATAAAATTATGTTCCATGTTTCTCAAGGAATTTCCCTCTGACTATTTAAAAATAAAGGATAAATTGTATCAACCCAATGATAATTTGAAATTATAAATTGATATGAGGATGTATGGCTATGTTCTAAGTTTTGGTTACCTTCTAACAGCAGGTGGGACAATCTCAGAGGCATTGTTGGCCATTGTAGAGATGATACTCTACAGTAGGAAATAGATGATATATATAGCCACGTGAGTGTGTGTGTCTACATATGTGTGTGTAGAGAGAGATCTAGACTCTAGAGAATCTTTACATTCATGCATTTGTATTAAATGGATGTGTCAAAAAAGTCTAATAAATGAAGGCATTGTCAAAAGTGTTTGTGAAGATAAAGTTGAAGGATAAGAGTACCTCGTCAGCGCATCGTCAAATGGCTGGTACATGTAGATAAGATAAAATTTGAATCATATATGATAAATAGAATGTGAAGAATAGTAAGTTCATGACATTCGAAATTCATGTGGTATTTGTATGTTGTTTTCCCACTTAAGACCTTCTACATGTACAATTGACTCTCAAACCCACTTTTGTTTATTCAAATTAAAGACTAATGATTCATTTTTTAAGAAAATAGGGTTTTCAAAATTATCATTAATTTTAAAATTTTGGTGGTGACTTTTTTCCTCCCTAATAGCACTCAAAGTAGGAAAATAGAAAATATATGAAGTATATCATCAAGTCCATAAAAAGGAGATGCATGAGTTAACTACCTAATATGTTTAAATTACCAACAAAATACAATTCACTCCCTAAATTTAGATCCTAAAAGTAAATGTACCTAATTCACAATATAATTTCTCAAAGAGTTATAGTTCAAATCTAGCACTCTACTATTAACAAAAGTACATAGAACATAAATAACAATTTCGAATCACATATCTAACATTCATCAATTACAAAGTGGTGCATATGTAGAAACCCTGTCAATTTTAACGGGTTTGACCGTTAATTTTGTCTAGATCATCAGGCCAAATCACCTACTACATCATCTGATTACGACATGTCACATGTCTCGTCACCACATCATTGCCAACTTCACCAAATAATCTCATTTAAGAAAATAAAATTGAAAATAAAAAATAATAGAAGCATAGTTCTCATTATGCCTCTCAATCTTTTCAATCTTTTCATCGTCACCTCTTCTTCCATCAAATCACTGCAATTTTTATTTAAAAACCCAAATTAATAAAAAAGTAAAATAAATAAATTAACATTGCAGCTTTTATAGAAACACAGCTATGTTTATTTTAATTTTGAAAAAATATATGCTAATTTCTCTTGTTTAGCAAATGTGGGAAATTAGCTAGAGTAATTTAAAAACGAATTAAAAAATAATACTACCTCCGGTCCTAAATATAGGACCTAATTGACTTTTTTTTGGAGAGATTAAGGTTGCGAAATAGGTTATTAAATGAGGACATATTTGATATATTTTTATATTATCCATTAGTTTATAGGTAAAATAAACTAGTTTAAGGGAAAAAATTAGGTAAATCAATTTATAATTAACTTATTTTGCTTTTTTAAGGATTTTCCAGAAAAAGTCAATTAGGTCTTATATTTAGGACGGGAGGGAGTAAAACATAGCATCAAGTTTGCATAAACACCGCTCTATGTTGAATTTTATATTATTTAAAATATATATAGGCCAGTTTCGAGTGTTTAGCAAATGCCGGAAAGTAGTGAAACAAATAAAAAATAAATAATTTAGGTAAAAACTGAACAGACTTTTCTGGCGTTTAATGAAACAAACATATGTATATTTTATTTAAAAATTGAACTAGTGTTTTCTCGCGTTTCTTCAAAAGTTGGAAAAACCTGTATATTTATTTAAAAATTGAACTGACATTTTTTGGTGTTTATTTAACAATAAACAGTCAGAGAATTTTCCGATGTTTAGTGAAAAAACTCTAGTAAAACTTATTTTAAAATTGAACTAGTGTTTTGCAGCATTTTTGAAAACACTGGATAAGCCTATATGTTTTTTAAAAAATTGAACTTGATTTTTCTGGTGTTTTATAAACGCTGAAAAAAGATTTTATATTTTTTAAAAAATAATTAAAAACATAGCGGCACTTACAAAGCACCTCCATGTAGTGTATATATATATATATATATATATATATATATATATATATATATATATATATATATATATATATATTAAAAAATAGGCTTTTCTATTATTTAATTAAACGCCAAAGAAACCACTTTAATTTTTTATATGATAAATTTACACATGGTGGCATTTCCTAAACACCGCTAAATGTTAGTAAACGCCCCTAAATTTAATCTAGTCATATCCGAGTTTACTAAACTCATCTAAGTAGTGAACTTGCCCTATAAATACATATCCCTTATTACTTGCCCTATAACGTGGATTTATTTCTCTTCTATTGTTTTTAATTAGCACGCAGGTTTAATTATTTTCAATTATTTCAGAGGCCACAATAAAGAAAGTTAGTTTGTTCGTTAATTATTCCATTTAATTATATGTTTTATTGTTTTTCAATTATAATTTTATGTCTAATCTCATTTTGTTTGATTTTGGTGCAAATCGTCTTGTATGAGTTTGTACTTCCACATTTAATTTTTATTTTGATGACATTTAAGATTATATACTCCTATTTAACACCTTAATTTAACACTTAAAGAGTTCAATTAGATTTTTTAAAATAACGGGTATGTGCTTAACGTCGGTTGTAAACCACCAACAGTTTGTACTTAGTGGAGGTTTCAAACTGCCACTAAGTAAATACTACATTATATAAAATTAATACTCCCTCCGTTCCTAAATATAAGATCACTTTGGGGAAGTGGATAAGTTTCTAAATATAAGATCACTTCCTATTTTATCCCAATTTTTGCCCAAACTACCCTTATACTCCCTCTTTTTATTGAAAACCCCTTCTCCTTTCAAAGTCAAGTAATTGAGGGGATTTTGGGAAGATCATGTAATTTTATTGTCTTCCTTAATCTCCCCAAATTGACCAAAGTGATCTTATATTTAGGAACGGAGGGAGTATTATTTTTCCAGCTAAGAAAACACGGGTAATAAACACCGGTAATTTTTCCCCGCGTTCAAACTTGCACTACGATGCTTGTTTAAACGCCGGAAAGTTTGCGTTCTCACGGTACGGTGAATTTTTCGATATTTGTTAAAAATGTGTGAAAATGACCGCCGTCTTGCATTATGTTTTTTGTATTGTGATATGCTGGAAGAAGAAGTTCCGAGAACTTGATTTTCCATGTAGTCCACGACATAATTTACTGCATGAGGGATCTGATTCAACTCAATATCCCATTGCTTTGGTAACCATGTCTGTGCTTGTAAATTGTAATATATATTTAATCTTAATCATGATACTCGCTAGAAGCTTGTTGGTTCATTAGAAGTATCACATCGGAAGCATCAGAATCAAACTACACATGATGTTTACCCTTATCCCATGCAAGTCTTAAACCCAATACCAGTACCCACAATTCCGCTGATAGGCTATCTGCTTCCAACGGCTTGAACAGAAAGCCTTTAATGAAGTTTCCCTGCTGCCTCATCATGAAGATCAGAATACCACCTAACCCAGCACCATTTATATTAGAAAATGCTCCAGCCACATTAAGTTTGAGCCACCCACTTGGAGGAGTTTTCCACATTAAGCCCTCTTCATGGAATTTGGGACCATTGAAATTAATATTTCTCAGCTTCGACGTCACATGCTTTAAGTAACCTATCATGTATTTATTAACACGTGCAATAGTACCTTCATTAGAGTCCACAATACCGCCAAAAATAAATTTGTTCCTCCTCTACCAAAGAAGCCAGCAGAATGAAACAAACAACTCATCACTCCAACCTTCCCCATATTTATTACCCGGGTTGATGATACCTTAACCAGTGACTTAACTGATAGTTATAAAATTGATGATACAAAGAAGGGTCAAGCAACGCAAACCATAGTCTCCCTGCTTAATCACAACCTCTCTCTTTTTTTTGACCAAACTTAATCACAATCTCTTAAAATATGCAAGACATACTCATAATTATTACCACACTTGGGCACGTTCCTAATTCAAAAATTCTCTTTTTCTATTATTTGTTTAAACTTCCTCGAGAAGATTGGCAACTCATGTTGCCCAAGATGGCACGACATAAGTTGCACATTTTCTTTAAAAAATGTGCTGAATGTATGTCTCACATAAAAAGCGTGACAAAATTAAATATTAAAATATAGTTGTCACGCATGGGATACGTCGCACATCTCATACGCAACAACTATATTAATATTTAATTTTGTCGCGTATGCATGCATGACAAAAAATGCACGACACGTGTTTACTACAGCACTGGAAATCGTGATGCACAAAACGCGATATAACCCTTTTGTCGCGTTTTTAAACGCGACTAGATCACAAAACGCGCTCGACTAACCCCACTTTTTTTGTAGTGATCGGTTGTACTTCCCCCTTACGACTTGATGACATACTCCCATATTTAATGAATTTTTAGAAATATTTTATTGTATGTGAGAGTCATTAGTTAAATAAGTAAGATATTTTGATGTAAACGGGAAAGAGAATGATTTGAGCATTATATACATATTCTTTTGGAATATATGAAATTTAATTGAAATAGAAAATTTAAAATAGTAAAAGATATAGTATAAAAAGAATTATTATTTTTATTATTTGAAAAGAAAAGGAATTTAAGAAGAAAAGAGGAAGTTGTATGATTTTGGAATTGCAATTGAAGACCTAAAGGGGTGATGATCAGTCAATCAGAACCCCCTTAAGCATACTGTTCAACACACATAATAACTCATGCAAGAGGGAAAAAACAAGGAGGGTTGGCAGTTTTCGTCTTTTCTTTGGGCCCTCGTATCACTCATCATCACACAAACTATAGATAATAGAGACGAGAGAACACAAAAAGAGACATGAAGAGCAAGGAGAGAGGCGGCAACTTTTGGCTTTTCTGAATCTTCACATCATGTATATCCACACGGTCTAGAGAAGCAAGGGCAGCTTGATGTGGCACCATCTTGGGAGTTATTCATCATTTAAGTACGCTGAAGAGAGGAAGATTTTCAAGTTGCTGGAGTTTGTTCGACGTCTTCCATTGTTGAATTTCTTCGGCAATTAATTATTAAGGGCTAAATTGCAAAAATGACTATGTTATTGTCATGAAAGTGCAAAAATGACCATGTAAAATTTTTTGAAATAAAACTGGTCATCGAATTTCAAAACTGGGGCTAAAATGACCATTACAATTAATTTTTTCACTTTTTTACGCGTCATCTTCTGCCGCATATATATCACTTAAGGGCAAATAAATATATAAATCTGCTACATATTTTATTGAGAGATGGATTGGCAGAAGATGACTTGTAAAAAAGTCAAAAAATTAACTGTGATGACCATTCACTACTACAGATTGACTCATTTACCTACGCTTCATTACATGCGTTTCTGCAAAACGCATGTATATATGGGCTTTACATGCGTTTTAAACGCATGTACAGAGAGATTCAGTACATGCGTTTAAAACGTATGTAAACATAGCCTTTACATGCGCTTATAACGCATGTAAAGAGAGACTCAATACATGTGTTTTAAATGCACGTATAGCACTCTTTACATGTGTTTTAAACGCATGTCCTGAATCTCTCTGTACATGCGTTTGAAACGCATGTAAAGATGTAAAGTCATATTCTTATTTATTGCATTAAAAATAATTCAAAGGGATTTTATTATATTCTGATTATGTTGGTTTTCATTAAAATCAAACATACGATATATAGCAATTTTTTTAATACAAAAATTCATTGAACATTATGAATAGAGATTTACATGCGTTTTAAACGCATGTAAAGAGGGGCCGTACATGCGTTTTAAACGCATGTACAGAGCGGCAGTACATGCGTTTAAAACGCATGTACAGACCCTTTCTTTTAATGCGTTTTAAATGCATGTAAAGCCCATAAAGTAGTACATTGGGGCTTTAAATGAGATTTTTTTTACTAAAGAGAATGTAAACCCCATATAGCCATTTTAAATAAAGTATGGGGCCGTTACATGCGTTTAAAACGAATGTAAAAGCATATGTTTGGCTTTTAATACAATATGAGCCTTTACCTGAAAATAAATTTAGTACAACTTATTAATTAAAAGGCCAAAAAGAAATAATAATTTTTTAGGAATTTTATTTAAATTATGAATCATTTTTAATTTAGGATATGTTTAGTAAATTGTATCGTTATAACTAAAAAGTGAACGTTCATTCGTAGGGGCAACCTCGCTGTCAACTATTTTCTGATCAGGACCCGAATGTTGTTGTTGCACTTGCCGTAGTCTATAATGATGGGAGAAAGGTTTTACACGGGTCGCCCATCCCACCAGATGCCCTGAGGGTGTCCATTGTAACATCCTGAAAATTTAATACAGGATTAAAGAGTGTTTTGGAAATGATAAATGGAGAAATTAGGAATTTTGGGAATTTTTAGGAATTTTTGGAGATTTTTGAGAATATTTTAGAAATATTAAGTAATTAATGTGCATATAATTAATTAAGAAATGAAGAGTTTGAAATATGAGGGAATGGTAAAGTTAAAGATATTTTGAAGATTCAGAAGATTGGAGACTGGTTTGAGTGGTTTTAAGTTAAAAAGTGTACACTATGACAAGCTTGGGCTATAAAGTATCATAAACCACCTTATTTCCCCTCAACCAAACACACCCTCCCTCCTTCCTCAACAAAAACATTTCGGACCCCCCCTTCCATTCGCAGCGCGTCGCCCCCCCCCCCCCCCCTTTCACCATTTTTCTCCATTTTCTTCCTCCTCACACCTCACCATTCGGCCACCCATGCACCAAAAAGCTTCCTCATTTCGGTTCACCTCTCCCTTTTCTTCATAGAGGCGTGAAGTTGGGGTCCGATCCGTGTGGGTGTGTGTGTTCGTCTCACACTTTCATTTTCCGGCGGCGGGGGCCATTTTTCCGGCGAGCTCGGAATTGAGGTAAAAGGGGTGGATTCTCTGGTTGTCCTTCCTTTTTCAACTCCATAACATTTTTCCTAAGCTTCTCCTCCCTTTTCAGTCCGGCCGGCGATCTGCGGCGACTTTTTCCGGCGACAACAAATATTCCGGCGAAGGGAGTGTGTTGGAGGTAGGAGATGGTCCTTTGGTTCTTTTTGTGATTTTTCTTGAATCCTTGAAGCTTGAACTCGATCTGCGACTCCGGCGGCTTTTCCGGCGGCGGATTTGACTTTTCCGGCGACGTTGACCGGCGGGTGAGGGAAAGTTTGGATTTTTCTTGTAGTTCCTCATATTGTTTTCATTCCTTCAACTTCACAACACCTTTTTCTTAGCTTTCCCTTGCTCTTTCAGTTTGGCCGGCGATCTAGGGGTGTTTTCCGGCGAGGTTTTCCGGCGGCCAACGGTGGGAAAAACTTCTCTTCCTTCACTCTTGTATTTTGTAAGCCTCTAGCCTCTTGTGAAGTTGATTTTTAGCATAAAGTTTCCTCTTTTAAGTTGGGGTTTGCCATTAGTTAATTAGTGATGCTTTAACCAAGGATTTGAGCAAAGATAAGTAGTAAAGTAAAGATTTTTGGGAAGTATGTTAGCCATTAAAGTTGGAAGTTGAGTTTAGATTTTATTGGCTAATTGTTTTGACTCTTTAAGTAAGGGTTAGCTAAAGGAGGAGGCTTTGGACTAAATTGGTGATTATGTAGTGCTAGTTAAGGTTGTTTATTGTTATTGGAATGTGAGTGTTGGCTAGAATGGTTTTTGGGAGAAAGTTGGATCGATAAAGTGTTGATATGAAGTGGTTTTGGTAGGTTAAAGGTTGTTGGGTTTGGAAGAGTGTTTGGGTGTTATGGAGGTCGTTGTGAGTGACTTATTTAAGGTCAATGCGGCGTTATAATGGGTGGTTAATAAAGTGGATAAATCTTCAAGGTTTCTAAGAAATGGTGAGGATTAATGATCTAGAAGTTATAAAGTGATGTATGGTAATGGAAGTAAATTATTACTTCAATATTGCTTTTGTTATTGGTGAAAAGTATAACTTAAGTCACATGAAGGTGTCTTAACCATTTTTAAATGGTGGCATTGTTGTAGACGGTGATACTCCAGGCGGAGTTTGAGGGCAACGATTATCTGCGTACATCTTCTGCAGTGAAGTTTAGCAGGTAATCACGCTTAACTGACTATGATACTGAGGGTGATGGTAGTTGAGGATTTTCTAACATCCTCTTCTACTTATATATATATATATATATATATATATATATATATATATATATATATATATATATATATAAAAATAAAATGAGTTTAGATTATGTTATATTTAAACGTGGGCTATAGGGTACCTTTCAACTGAACTGTACTTTATATATATATCTATATAAATCCTTTGTATTGTTGCATGACACTGACTATTAGTACCGTCGGCCGATGTAACCATCGATTTGCGCAAATCGATAGGTTAATTGTACGGGTTCCTCGGATTGTAAAGGAACCAGGGATATTTTTCACATTTTAGAGTGGTCCCTTTTTATGCTTTCAGATTTGAGACTGGGCACAGTGTCAATCACGTTTATTTTTGTTTATTGAGAGATGGATGTATCTGTACTGTATATATGTGTATATATTATGTGGTTATGCAGGCTTTGAAAACTATGGTACCCTGTAGACGCTCCACTACCCCATTTCTGAGTCTCACAGTGAGTTAAGAGGTGATTACTGAGACATGGTTTTTGTCTCACCCCATTCCCTTTATCTTTTTCAGGTGATCATGCCCAGGGGGAGGCGCAGAGGAAGGGGAAGGGGCCGTCTGGCCCATACTGAGTTAGTAAGTAGGCCAGAGGTGATTCCTATAGGGATTTATATCGCCATTTCGCTAGGCTGCACCAGCTTCTGCATTATTGAATGTTATTTTGATTGAATTGTAATATTTGAATGTCGTAGTACTTAGTATTCGACATATTATGTGAAGTGTTTGTGATATTAAGTATTGATACTGTTATTATGATAGTTCAGGGATTATTATGACTGCAATGACAGTTGTACTCTATCAGTACGCTGATGACTTATTGTTATAGGTGGTTGTTTGATGGATCGTGGTTAGGAAGTACTTTTACCTAACTTGAGTAGGTAGTATCTTGATTATTTATTGTATGATTTATGTGTCCTTGTATATGATCATATTAGATGGGCCCCGCTTTAATATGGTTTATTCTTGTAGTTTGGTTAGTTCTTTTTCTAACCATGTTAGGTTATTCTTTTCTAACATGGTTAGATTTAGGTTATTGTGCTGCATGTGTGATTCATTAGGTGATGATGGTTCTTTTGCTAACTATGTTAGAAGATTCTCTTTTCTAACATAGTTAGATATTGAATCTCTTATTAATAGAGAAATTCTTTTGCTAACTATGTTAGGTGAATCTTTGCTAACATAGTTAGGTTTCATGGTTTGGATTGTTTTGATTAGCAGTGAGCTAGGTTAAGATTAATAATATATTAGTAGAAGGTACGTTACAACTTGGTATCAGTTTTATGGTTAACGATACCCTGCCTGTTGCATTGCATATAGAATGGCGATATATTAATCCCTTATTTCCCTTCCTCACTATTATGATCACTAACCCTCTTTTATCATTATTATCATTATTCCCTAGGTGGGTGGAGAGGATGATTCAAGTTAATTCCAAGATTCACAACAATCTATTCCGGCACAAAACTTCGGGTCGGAGTTTGTGAATCAGTTGAGGGATGTGATTTTGGAGACAATGGAAGAAAGGTTACAGAAATTTAAACAGGATATGGGCCATCAGCATCAAAGTGAAGGAGAGTTTGGATTTGGCCATGAGAGTGAAACTCATGGGACCCAGCAAGAAGTTACTCAAGAGGACCGTACTGTTAATAAAGTTTGGAAAGATGTGTCTAGGCACAATCTGATAAACGTGGCTGTCACCCAAGAGGGGGGGGTGAATTGGGTGAGGGAATAAAATAAATCTTTTGAATCTTGTTTTCGAAAGACTGCTTGTGCTTGGTGATAATATTTACGAAGTAGTGATATGCACAAGTCAGTATGTTATGTGATGCAAAATAGAATGTTTGAATGTAAATTTATGCACACATAAATTTATCCTGGTTCGGTCACCCAGACCTACATCCAGTCCCCAGGCTCCACCTGAGATTTTCAATCCACTATTCTTGTTTAAACCGGGCACAAGAGAAGCCTTTACACTTTAGGTTTTACGAGCACGGGTTCACCTAACAACCCACAGGTTTTACACCGGGTTCACCTGCAAACCTTACAAATGCAAGTTTTACGGGCTAACTTGCAACCTATGGAGATTTAGACAACCTCTAAATGCTCCCCCTTACAAATTGTAAGTTTACACTATGTTCACTCTATGAACTGATTGTGCTAAACACTTAAGCTCAAAACTAACTCTCTCTAAGAGTGGATGATGTTACTCACTTAAGTACAATAAAATTACTCTCTGAAAAATATCACAAATCTGGATCTGAGAGTAGTAGAAGATGTGTAGAATGAAGAGTATGATATATCAGATACTTTGTTCTATTCTCTCTTTTTCTTCCATGTCTTCTCTTCTGAATGAATGTCTCTTTTATACTCGGCTTCATAGGCTTCTGTGCCAGGTTGAATATGAACGTTTGAATAAAGCCGTTAATCCTATGTTACCGTTGAGAAGTGCATCTTCATTAATGTTTAGCAGGGTTGACTTGCTTTATCTCTGAAAAGTAGTCCTGACACCTCTGCTCTGACAAAAGCATTCTGACACTGCATCTCTTTGAACGTTCAGACATTCTGATTGCTTGCGGAAGCAACTTCTCATCCGGAAGCAACCTTTCTGAGTGTGCTGCACTTGAACGTTAGTTTAGCAATATAATCATATAGTCTCATGCAGTGGGTGATCCCTAAATCTAAGAAGTATCCGGAAGCACTTCTACATCCGGAAGTAAATTCACTTGATGAGGGATTTAGTTCACCATGACTTGCTCTCGCTTAGTCTATTTCATTCCACCACTCAGCGCTAGTCACTGAGCTATCGAAAGCACTTTTACTTGACGTGGTGAATTCACTGACGCTTAGGGTGAAATCTATTCTATCAGTCTGCGCCAGTCATGATCTAACAGGAAGCAACTTTACTTGATGTTGCATTTCCGCTGACGCTCGGGGTTATATCTAGTCTATCAACCTGCGCCAGTCTAAATCTAATAGGAAGTGCTTTCACTTGGCGAAGTAGACTTACTGACGCTTGGGGTAATAACTATTCTATTGCTCTGCGCCAGTCTAAGTCTAACAGGAAGCGCTTTCACTTGGGGAAGTAGACTTACTGACGCTTGGTGTAATATCTATTCTGTCGCTCTGCGCCAGTCTAATTCTAACAGGAAGCGCTTTCACTTGGGGAAGTAGACTCACTGTCGCTTGGAGTAATATCTATTCTATCGCTCTGCGCCAGTCTAAGTCTAACAGGAAGCAAACTCACTTCCGATTGAAACATAGCTTAGTCTTAAGGTTTTGTGTACCTAATTCTCATGGACTAAGTTATTTCCCAGTGATTTACTTGCTGATGCTGGGGGATGAAAACATTCATCCGCATGCGCAAGTCCTAATCTATCCGGAAGTAGATCTTCACCCGGAAGCACTCTTACTTGGGATCCTATGTTATCCTATTGCTTCCTAGGCACTTGGTTTAATCCTCTATATTTTAGTCTTCATCAAAACTTAAGATTCTAACACAATCCTGGTACTTTTGAAGGGGGTCGCCAACCTGAAATAGCGGAAGAATGGATCGATAGATTAGAAACAATTTTCCAAGCAGTTGCCTGTAATGAGTACCAGAAAGCCAGGGTTGCTATCTTGCTGTTGACTGGTGATGCCAAGAGATGGTGGAAGTCAGCCGGGGGTATGGATGATTCCATGACTGTGTGGCCAGAATTTAAAGAAAAATTCCGTGAGCATTACTTTCCCACTACAATCAGGCATGAGAAAGAACTTGAATTTAATAAATTGGTGCAAGGCAATATGCACGAGGATGAATTAGTTGCTACTTTTAATGAGTTATCACGTTATGTGACTTACTTGCAATATAGGGATGATCCCGAGTGGAAGCATACCCAGTTGATTCAGAAGGCTAGACCTGTGTTGCGGCCATATCTGTATGCTAGACCGTTTGTTAGTTTTGAGGATTCTTGCGAGTATCTTTGTCTTGTGGCCAGAAACTTGAGAAGTTCAGGTGCTTTGGGTCGTGTTGACAACCAGTTTAAATCTACTAACTACTTAGGGCCTTCAGGAGGCATCTCTAAGAGTCACAGTGCTGGCACGAGTACCTCCGGTAGTTCTGGGAGAAGATCTCAAGGGCGAGGTTTTTCGCAAGGGTATAACCAGAGAGGTAGCTTTCGTAGTCAACATCAGGGAGGATCTGGGCATAGGAGTCAGTTCAGGGGTAGCAGAACCCAATCTTTAGGTGGTAGGAGTCGAGCAGGTGCTAGTCAGGGGTCTCATCAGGAGTCAGATGTCTCAGCATCTAGCGTGGGAAGTCCTTGTGTTAGATGTGGGAATTTCCATGCTGGAAATTGTTGGAGGTGTTATTACTGTAATGAGTTGGGCCATACTATTAGGTATTGCCCTAAGCGGGAGCAGCAGACTCAGGCGAGTCAGAGCAGTCGCCCCGTAGCCCCTGGACGTGTTTATGTTACCACGAGGGAGGAGGCCGGAGCGTCTCCTAATGTGATTCAAGGTATGGTTTCCATCCGAGGTCATAGTGTTGAAGTGTTATTTGATTCTGGTGCGACCCATTCTTTCATTTCCTATGATTGTGCTCGGAAACTTGGCTTTACCCTATCTGCATTACCTTATGATTTGAAAGTAACTACCCCTAGTGGAGATGTGTTTAAAACTGCTCAAGTATGTAAAGGCTTGGACCTTCGGTATGAAGGTCGAGACTCTGTAATTGACCTTGTGTGTCTACCCCTTAAAGGAATAGAGGTGATTATTGGCATGGATTGGTTGATAGCCAATAATGTCATTTTGCTTTGCAAAGAACGGGCTGTGAGATATGCAGTGAATTCTTTGTCTGTGGAGGGTTCCAGTGGTTCCTTGTTGTTGTCCGCCACACAAGCTGAGAAGTGTGTGCGGAGGGGTTGTCAGGTGTTTGCTGTCTTTTTCTCAATTAAATCTGAGGAGGAGATTTGTATTGATGCTATAGATGTGCGGAGGGACTACCCTGAAGTTTTTGCTGATATCCAGGGTCTTCCACCTGAGCGAGAAGTGGAGTTCACCATTGATTTGGAACCAAGTGCTAGTCCGATTTCTAAGGCACCATATAGGATGGCTCCGGTAGAATTAGCTGAGTTGAAGAAGCAGATTGAAGAATTGCTTGAAAAAGGTTTTATTCGACCTAGTGCGTCACCGTGGGGAGCTCCAGTCTTGTTTGTTAAGAAAAAGGATGGTAGCATGAGGTTGTGCATAGACTACCGTCAGCTGAATAAAGTCACAATAAAGAATAAGTACCCGTTGCCCAGGATAGATGATTTGTTGGATCAGTTAGTTGGGGCTTCTGTATTTTCTAAGATTGATTTGAGGTCGGGATATCATCAGTTGAGAGTTCGGGTAGAGGATGTTCCCAAGACGGCTTTTAGAACCCGTTATGGTCACTACGAGTTCTTGGTGATGCCTTTTGGTTTGACCAATGCTCCTGCTGTGTTCATGGATTATATGAACCGAATTTTCAGACCGTATTTAGATAAATTCATTGTAGTGTTCATTGATGACATTCTGATTTATTCTAAAAGTAAAGAAGAGCATCGTGAGCATCTGGCCATTGCTCTGAGAGTTCTGAGGGATCATCAGCTCTATGCTAAACTGTCGAAGTGTGAATTTTGGCTGAACGAAGTCAAGTTTTTGGGGCATGTGGTTTCTTCTGAAGGTGTTGCGGTGGATCCTAGTAAAGTTAAGGCGGTTTTGCAGTGGGAATCTCCGAAATCAGTAACTGAAGTACGAAGTTTTGTAGGATTAACTGGTTATTATCGGAGATTTATTCGTGGTTTTTCCCAGATTGCCCGTCCTTTGACAAATTTGACCAAGAAAGATCGCCCTTTTGTATGGACGGAGCAGTGTGAAGCAGCATTTCAGGAGTTAAAGACTCTTTTGACTACCGCTCCAGTGTTGGTTTTGCCAGATTCATCTCAACCTTATGAGGTGTATACTGATGCATCGTTGATGGGTTTAGGTTGTGTGTTGATGCAGAATGGCAAAGTGATAGCTTATGCTTCAAGACAGTTAAGGCCACATGAAGTGAACTACCCAACTCATGATTTGGAGTTGTGTGCAGTGGTGTTTGCCTTGAAAATCTGGCGCCATTATCTTTTTGGGGCTCAGTTTGAAGTGTTCAGTGATCACAAAAGTCTCAAGTATTTGATGGATCAGAAAGAGTTGAACGATAGGCAACGTCGTTGGATGGAGTTGCTAAGTGATTATAAGTTTGAGATCAAGTATCACCCTGGGAAAGCCAATGTGGTTGCTAACGCTTTAAGTAGGAAATCAGCTCATGTCTTTGCAATGAGCCTTGAAGAGCAGGACTGGTTGGAAACGTTGCGTGATATGAGAGTTGTTCCTGGAGTGGAGCAGTCTAATCTGAGAGCAGTGGTAGTTGATTTCGACTTGCATAAAGAATTACGGGTGGCACAGGAGAAGGATGACAAGTTGAGTAAGATTCGAAAAGAATTGGAGGATGGTTCAGTCTTAGATTTTGAGATTGATGAGCATGGGATTTTACGGTTTAAGCATCGTATTTGTGTTCCTGATTGTGCTGAGTTGAAGCAGACTATTTTGGAAGAGGCTCACAGGAGTAAATATGCTATGCATCCGGGAATCACCAAGATGTATAACGATTTGAAGCGAGGGTTTTGGTGGCCAGGGATGAAGAAGGATGTGACACAGTTTGTACTTAAGTGCTTGACTTGCCAGAAAGTCAAGATTCAGCACCAAAAGCCTGGCGGATTGCTGCAGAGTATCGAGGTGCCTCAGTGGAAGTGGGATGATATATCTATGGATTTCATTGTGGGGTTACCGCGTACTTAGTCAGGTCATGATTCTATTTGGGTGATTGTGGATCGGTTGACTAAGTCGGCACACTTTTTGCCAGTTCAGATTTCTAGTCCAATGGAAAAGTTGGCTCAGTTGTATGTTGATGAGATTGTGCGGTTGCATGGGATACCAAAGAGTATTATTTCAGATAGAGATCAGCGTTATAGATCAGGTTATTGGATGTCATTGCAGGCTGCCTTAGGCAGTAAGCTTAAGTTCAGTACTGCGTATCACCCACAGACAGATGGTCAGACTGAGAGGGTTAATCAAATCCTTGAGGATATGTTGCGAGCATGTACTATTGAGTTGCCTGGTAGTTGGGATAAGCATCTTCCACTAGCAGAGTTTGCTTATAACAATAGTTACCAGTCGAGCATTGGTATGGCTCCTTATGAAGCTTTGTATGGTAGAAAATGTCGATCGCCAATCTGTTGGACGGAAGTGAGTGAAAGGGCTGTTATTGGCCCGGATATTGTGGATGAGACGACCCAGAAGATTGAGATGATTCGGGAGAAATTGTTGACGGCCCAGAGTAGACAGAAAAGTTATGCAGACAAGCGACGACGACCATTAGAGTTTGAAGAGGGTGATCATGTGTTTTTGAAAGTGTCGCCGATGACAGGTGTTGGCAGATCAATTCGGGCTAAGAAGTTGTCTCCTCGATATATGGGTCCATATGATGTGATTGAGAAGATTGGTGATGTTTCTTATCGGATAGCTCTTCCGCCACAGTTATCGAGACTACACGATGTGTTTCATGTGTCACAGCTGAAGAAGTATCACCCTGATCCTTCTCACGTTATTGAGCCTGAAGAAGTAGAGTTGGAGGATAATTTGACTTACCAAGTGGAGCCTGAAAGGATTTTGGATGTAAAAGATAAGCAGTTGAGAAATAAGACCATTCGTCTAGTGAAAGTATTTTGGAGAGGTATGTCCCCAGGAGATGCGACTTGGGAGACTGAGGATCGGATGCGTGAAAAGTATCCACAGCTATTTTTAGGTACGTTTTACCTCTTCCTCTATTATTTTCATTTGGTAAAGATGTGGTGGTAGTGAATTTTGAGGGCAAAATTCCTAAAAGGTGGGGAGAATTGTAACATCCTGAAAATTTAATACAGGATTAAAGAGTGTTTTGGAAATGATAAATGGAGAAATTAGGAATTTTGGGAATTTTTGGGAATTTTTGGAGATTTTTGAGAATATTTTAGAAATATTAAGTAATTAATGTGCATATAATTAATTAAGAAATGAAGAGTTTGAAATATGAGGGAATGGTAAAGTTAAAGATATTTTGAAGATTCAAAAGATTCGAGACTGGTTTGAGTGGTTTTAAGTTAAAAAGTGTACACTATGACAAGCTTGGGCTATAAAGTATCATAAACCACCTTATTTCCCCTCAACCAAACACACCCTCCCTCCTTCCTCAACAAAAACATTTCGGACCCCCCCTTCCATTCGCAGCGCGTCGCCCCCCCCCCCCCCCCCCCCCTTTCACCATTTTTCTCCATTTTCTTCCTCCTCACACCTCACCATTCGGCCACCCATGCACCAAAAAGCTTCCTCATTTCGGTTCACCTCTCCCTTTTCTTCATAGAGGCGTGAAGTTGGGGTCCGATCCGTGTGGGTGTGTGTGTTCGTCTCACACTTTCATTTTCCGGCGGCGGGGGCTATTTTTCCGGCGAGCTCGGAATTGAGGTAAAAGGGGTGGATTCTCTGGTTGTCCTTCCTTTTTCAACTCCATAACATTTTTCCTAAGCTTCTCCTCCCTTTTCAGTCCGGCCGGCGATCTGCGGCGACTTTTTCCGGCGACAACAAATATTCCGGCGAAGGGAGTGTGTTGGAGGTAGGAGATGGTCCTTTGGTTCTTTTTGTGATTTTTCTTGAATCCTTGAAGCTTGAACTCGATCTGCGACTCCGGCGGCTTTTCCGGCGGCGGATTTGACTTTTCCGGCGACGTTGACCTGCGGGTGAGGGAAAGTTTGGATTTTTCTTGTAGTTCCTCATATTGTTTTCATTCCTTCAACTTCACAACACCTTTTTCTTAGCTTTCCCTTGCTCTTTCAGTTTGGCCGGCGATCTAGGGGTGTTTTCCGGCGAGGTTTTCCGGCGGCCAACGGTGGGAAAAACTTCTCTTCCTTCACTCTTGTATTTTGTAAGCCTCTAGCCTCTTGTGAAGTTGATTTTTAGCATAAAGTTTCCTCTTTTAAGTTGGGGTTTGCCATTAGTTAATTAGTGATGCTTTAACCAAGGATTTGAGCAAAGATAAGTAGTAAAGTAAAGATTTTTGGGAAGTATGTTAGCCATTAAAGTTGGATGTTGAGTTTAGATTTTATTGGCTAATTGTTTTGACTCTTTAAGTAAGGGTTAGCTAAAGGAGGAGGCTTTGGACTAAATTGGTGATTATGTAGTGCTAGTTAAGGTTGTTTATTGTTATTGAAATGTGAGTGTTGGCTAGAATGGTTTTTGGGAGAAAGTTGGATCGATAAAGTGTTGATATGAAGTGGTTTTGGTAGGTTAAAGGTTGTTGGGTTTGGAAGAGTGTTTGGGTGTTATGGAGGTCATTGTGAGTGACTTATTTAAGGTGAATGCGGCGTTATAATGGGTGGTTAATAAAGTGGATAAATCTTCAAGGTTTCTAAGAAATGGTGAGGATTAATGATCTAGAAGTTATAAAGTGATGTATGGTAATGGAAGTAAATTATTACTTCAATATTGCTTTTGTTATTGGTGAAAAGTATAACTTAAGTCACATGAAGGTGTCTTAACCATTTTTAAATGGTGGCATTGTTGTAGACGGTGATCCTCCAGGCGGAGTTTGAGGGCAACGGTTATCTGCGTACATCTTCTGCAGTGAAGTTTAGCAGGTAATCACGCTTAACTGACTGTGATACTGAGGGTGATGGTAGTTGAGGATTTTCTAACATCCTCTTCTACTTATATATATATATATATATATATATATATATATATATAAAAATAAAATGAGTTTAGATTATGTTATATTTAAACGTGGGCTATAGGGTACCTTTCAACTTAACTGTACTTTATATATATATATATATCTATATAAATCCTTTGTATTGTTGCATGACACTGACTATTAATACCGTCGGCCGATGTAACCATCGATTTGCGCAAATCGATAGGTTAATTGTACGGGTTCCTCGGATTGTAAAGGAACCAGGGATATTTTTCACATTTTAGAGTGGTCCCTTTTTATGCTTTCAGATTTGAGACTGGGCACAGTGTCAATCACGTTTATTTTCGTTTATTGAGAGATGGATGTATCTGTACTGTATATATATGTGTATATATTATGTGGTTATACAGGCTTTGAAAACTGTGGTACCCTGTAGACGCTCCACTACCCCATTTTTGAGTCTCACAGTGAGTTAAGAGGTGATTACTGAGACATGGTTTTTGTCTCACCCCATTCCCTTTATCTTTTTCAGGTGATCATGCCCAGGGGGAGGCGCAGAGGAAGGGGAAGGGGCCGTCTGGCCCATACTGAGTTAGTAAGTAGGCCAGAGGTGATTCCTATAGGGATTTATATCGCCATTTCGCTAGGCTGCACCAGCTTCTGCATTATTGAATGTTATTTTGATTGAATTGTAATATTTGAATGTCGTAGTACTTAGTATGCGACATATTATGTGAAGTGTTTGTGATATTAAGTACTGATACTGTTATTATGATAGTTCAGGGATTATTATGACTGCAATGACAGTTGTACTCTATCAGTACGCTGATGACTTATTGTTATAGGTGGTTGTTTGATGGATCGTGGTTAGGAAGTACTTTTACCTAACTTGAGTAGGTAGTATCTTGATTATTTATTGTATGATTTATGTGTCCTTGTATATGATCATATTAGATGGGCCCCGCTCTAATATGGTTTATTCTTGTAGTTTGGTTAGTTCTTTTTCTAACCATGTTAGGTTATTCTTTTCTAACATGGTTAGATTTAGGTTATTGTGCTGCATGTGTGATTCATTAGGTGATGATGGTTCTTTTGCTAACTATGTTAGAAGATTCTCTTTTCTAACATAGTTAGATATGTAATCTCTTATTAATAGAGAAATTCTTTTGCTAACTAAGTTAGGTGAATCTTTGCTAACATAGTTAGGTTTCATGGTTTGCATTGTTTTGATTAGCAGTGAGCTAGGTTAAGATTAATAATATATTAGTAGGAGGTACGTTACATACATAGACACCTCCCTCAGGGATGATCATCTGTTGCCATATCCCTTTCAAGAAATCAACACTGTAATGGATGCGATGGGCACCTATGTTGCGTGGCTCAAACAATTGATGAAGCCTTTATCTGAGGTGATTACTTAGGTGATTTTCGCATTCATAAATCCTCACGGCACCTCAATGGTGGCTGAATCTCAAGCCTATTGGCATCAAGAAGATGTGAAAGAGCGTTTTGTAACATGTGCCACAAATAAGACATTGTTTTTGGCCCCAATTAATGTATGGTAAGTCTTTATTGTCATTACTAAATTTTCTTTTATTTTCCTAACAAAGCACATGTATATACTTCATTTAATTGTTTAATCATATTTCAGGAACCATTGGATTCTAATCGCATTTAATCCTATGGCTGCAAAACCTGTTGTCTATTATTTAGACCCCATTAAAACAAGCTTACCAGAAAACAAACCCGATTATATGAGATTCATAAACAGGTAATATTAGTTATATTATTATAATGCATCCTTTAACTTGTAGATTATTTTAATTCATTTATAAATGTACGCTTTGCTAATGATATTAATTTTATTTTTGTCGCCTTTAGCATTATTACTTCTTTTAGGGGCAATGCAGAGTTGCCCTACTCCTCAGCCAAGGACCAAAAGGGTGCATATCCATGGGTAAAAATTCAAGTTATACCCGTTAACCTTTTAAATTGTTTTAAATCATTTATAAATGTAGGGTATCTTTAATGATATTGTGGCTTCTTTGTTGTAGTGTCCATTCCAGCCTAACAGTAATGACTGTGGCTACTATGTGATGCGATTCATGAAAGACATAGTCACCCATGAAGAACTGGAACTCCCTGTATCGGTAAGTTCACCCTTTTTCTCCATTTATTAACTTGTTTGCACAAATTTAATTTAAACTCATTCAATTTACACGTCTCTTTTCATCCACCAGTATTATCCAGATTGCCGATTAAACAGTCTCTCAAAGGACCAAGTTGGAGAACTAATTGAAGAGTGGAGCAAATATGTCCATCCAATTTTCCAGTCTGCTCTTAATTAGCCATGTGATACTTGGGTTCGGCTAAGGTAGTTACTGGTTTAAATGTTTGGTTCTTAGGGAACCTATTTTGTTTTTTTTATACAGGGGAATATGTTTGTGGATGACACTAACTTTTGTATGCACATGCTAATATGGCTTTTGATGATGAGTTATGTGTGACAATGTTATATATGATGAATGAGTTTAATGATACTTTAAATGTTCTGGTTCATATTGTTTTGGAATGGTGGCAATTTAAGAGGTTTAATGGTACAGTAATTATCCAGGTTCATATTATTTTGAAATGCTGGTAATACTAAAAAAACCGCAAAATATAAAAAAAAAACCAATACATGCGTATTCAGTTCTCCATACATGCGTTTAAAACGCATGTATAGGTTAGTACATTACATGCGTTTATTAAACGCAAGTATTGAGAACTCAATACATGCGTTATAACGCATGTACTGGACGCCATACATGCGTTTTAATCGCATGTATAGGTAGTCGATACATGCGTTTTAAGCACATGTATTGGTACCATAATTTTATAATTAGGAACCAGTACATGCGTTTATTGGTACGAGTACATGCGTTTTAAACGCATGTAGTGAGTCCTTTACATGCTTTTTAAGCGCATGTATTTAGTACCTTTACATGCGTTTACATAAACGCATGTAAAGCCTTTTCCAACGTTAGCTTTACATGCGTTTAATAAACGCATGTAAAGGCCAAAATAAACGCATGTAAAGGGGGTTTTCTGTAGTAGTGATTATTGCCCAGTTTTGAAATTCGTGAGATCAACAATGTTGCACTTAAGTCTCAGGCTAGACACCAAGCTCCATTAATGAGATTTTATATGCTTTAGCTCCCTCCACAAAACACGTCTAACCTTTAAAACCTTCAACATCCACAATTTAAGAATATTGAAATCTCATTTTGTTGCTAATATTAACAGCCTTATCACTAGTACATCGTGTCTCAAAAATAGCCACAAAATATATAAGCTTATAAAAAGAAACCAATTCTCTAACAAGATGCGAGAGCCCGTTCCTCTTGGATTCCAAAATAAGAAATTCATTGGACACTATGAGGGTCGTTTTGGGTAGAAACACCCATAACATCACCATCCATCAAACTCACGTTAGAATCGCCATGCAAGCAAAGCTTCCAAATTCTCCTCCACTGCCATATCCCAAGACTGGTTTTATTCCCCGTTAAATGTTCCTCCAATTGTGGCCCAGAAGATACAATAACATTTGCATCTAATGGGTTTTCTGAGGGAGGCCCATTATAGAGAACCAAAAAAAAATTTACATCTTTAAAAATCAATTGGGCAATAGGCCCAACATCCACTTTTGCATTATCCTTTTAATTATTTTTTTAATTCCTTGAAAATTCGGAAAAACTTACTTGTTTACATTGTGAATTCAACATTTTTTATATTTCTACCTTAGAGAAAATTGTGTTAATTAATTACTTTCTATTAAACTTATAATTTTATTTTAATTTGACCAAATTCAATGAATTTACATACAAATTTCATAGAAATTCTTTATTGATCTTGATATAGTATAAATATTGACATATTTATATCTACTATTCATATTTGAAATATATTCAAATCAAATTATTTTATTTTTTTTTATTTTTTATTTAATTATATATAAGAATCAAATGTTTATTAATATTCTTACGAGTTTACGATTTGAGTCTATTTTTTTATTTTATGTGGTTTCCACGAATTTACTTAAACTCATAAATTTGACAACCTTGTTTATTATTCTCATTCAAAACTACCTTTCCAAGATCTTTGGAAATATTCTTTGTCTCCAAACAATTTGATATTGCATTGACAATGATGATTTTATCCGTGATAATCTCCATTTAATCCAAATGACACCTTCACCTCAAATCCATGCGATCATAAAGTGATCATAGAAGGATAATGGAGTGTAAAGTGGGTGGCGCTTTGTTTTTTTTTAAAAGAAAAGGATAATGGGCTGGTTGAGATAAGACAGGATAATTGCACAAATACTATTCCCTCCAATCCTTATTATTATTATAAGTTACCAACTAACTATATATAATTTTTACCCTTAATATAAGTCAATTTTTACCCTTATTATAAGTCATTTTATTTTAAAACTATCATAAACATTATTTTGAGACTCAAATGAGCTTCTTCCTCTGTCTCTCTCTCAACAGTACCGTTTCTTCATACTTCTGTTTGGTTCCTCTCCCGTCTCCGGATATTTAATTTGATCGTGTGGGAGAGACATAACTAAGAAGCCGTCTGCACCACGCATGTGAACTCTGCTCATAACAAACAAAAATTACTTATTCAAATACTAATTTCAACACATGATCACTTCAATTGATAGGCAGTTGTAGGGTTAACGACTGGTAAGTGAGCCGTTTCTCAGAATGGAAAAACATGAATAATAACTACACGTGGCCCACTTCCAGTGAGCCCCTCATTTTTGTATTAAACTAGTACAGGACCCGCACATATGCGCGGGTTCACTTTTTATCATGCAGATTTGTGTGGATGAAATTTTTATAATTAACAATTTGTGTGGATGATTATTCAGATGTTTTGTGAAAAAGCCATAGTTAATATTTTTGGAAGCAGTTAAAATAAGAAAGAATTAAAATTCAATTTTTGTTGGAGGAAATTAATGTTAGAAACTTAGAATGCAGAAGAGAGAAAAAGGAGCAGTTAGTTATAGAGGATAGATGAGGGGAAAAGTAACGATAGAATGAGTAAGAGAAAAAAAGGAGAAATTATAGAGGAAGAGAGAGAAAAGAAGTTAAAGAGGAAGTATTGATTTTCTTTTAATCCTAGATTAGCAAGGAACTCCACTAGAAATAAGAAAGAGTTAACATTTAATATTAATTAGAGGAAATTAAAGACAAAATGAGTAAGAAAGGAAAAAATGAGCAGTTATATTTTATTAGAGGAAACTGACGTTAGAATATGGAGGAGAAAAAAAAGGAGAAGGTATAGTGGAGGAGGGAAAAAAGGAGTAGTTGTTTTTTTAAAAAAGAAAGAGAGAGACTGTGATGACGTGGCGGCTTGAGATTCCTGCTTTTAGCCCTCCAAGCAAGAATTCTAAGAAGTTACGTAAGCACTCTCTCTTTCTCCATCTATTTACACTAGTATGTGCGGGTTCACTTGTTTATCATGTAATTTATATCCTACTTTTGCTCCATTCACTATGACTCTCAATCACATGTTTAAGGGACAATAATAATTACCACTAACGTCAACCCGCTAGCTTCCTTCATTAGAGTTTTTTAAAGCAAATATGTGATCATCTAATTATTGAACATATTATACAATCAAAATGTAACAAATACTAATGAATGAATACATTGCACAACGCTTTTTTAATCACGTTCTCATATATAATTTTTTTTCATATGTTTTGTTGAGAGTATGATTTTTAATCAGAATGTTTTGATAGAAAATGTACATTCCACATTATTTATAGAGTTAATTTATTATATTAATTGGCAAAAAATATTGAGTAACCAAATGTAGAGGTGGTGTTAGTGAGTAGTTATTTTTGGGCAAAGTGTTAATGGATGTGTGGGTAGTTTATAAGTTACGTTCAGTTGGTGTCAAAAGTAGGAATAGTAGAAGAAATAGTAGTAGGTTATCCAAATAGTTTATGATTAAAAATAAATATGGAAAACCATGAGAAGTAAGATAGAAAAATAATTTAAAAGGTCATGAAAAAAAGATTAATTTTGAATATTTTTAAGGAAAAAAGAAGAGAATTTATAGGAGATATTTAAGGAGAGATTAAATTAGGGAGAAATCTTAACAACACACTAAATAATTAAATGTCAGTTTTTTTATCTTAAAAACATGTAAAACATTATAGCATGCTAAAAAAGCCTAAATTGCCCTTGATTAGAACAAATTCCAACAACTAGTGCAATAGTTAGAATCTATGCAAATTAGGTGTAATTATCATCAAAACATGCATTAATTCAATGAATTTGACCATGAAAATATATGCAAAAAATGGTGCAATCAGGCGCTCTCCCCAATAACGTTTTTCTTTATATTTATTTTAGTCCCTGCTGTACGGGCAAGGGAACCTCATTCCGGAATGACATAATTATAATTATATTAACCGGTGTGCACCAAACAAATCATAAATTCTCACAAGGCATATAATAATCAACACAATTTCATAAATTAACCTATATGCTTACCAACATACACACACGCAAACAAGTTTAAGTAGTTACCTCCTGGCATTTTAAACCAAAACTAAATGTAAGCTTCCACGTGCTCAAGCATCAAAAACCAACTTCTACAAGCAATAATACGACACATACAAATAATTAAAAAAATAACTCATATATACTAATTAACGTCGCTCTCATTCCTAGAAATACTACCCAATCCCCTTTTTCTTTTTAAATCATACTTGACCTTTAAATGATCGATTATGCTTATTCAATTCTGATCCTCAAAGTTAACCATTAGATAACTCATGATGAGTTCAATTCAAGTATCACATAAAACAAACCATTTAACCAAAAATGCAAAGAGATCAATTTAGAATTTCTAAATTGCCACATGCAGTCAAATGTCAAAGAGGAAATAGTGAATTCAAAAGCTAAAATGCAACACTCAAACACATCTATAATTTCATGCCTAAATGTACATAGAGGGAAGAAAAAGAACATCAAATAAACTCCAACAAACATCAAGTAACACACGGATTTTGCCAAAACAGTGCTTGAAGCAATAGTAGTTAAGCATTACAATTCATCAAGCAAAATCAGCATGCAAGATTAAGAAAATAACTTCAATAATATTTTATTTGATTGATTCGATTCCCAAGGATTCATGTCAATTTATAAGTATAACTATAAAGTCATTCCATATCTTTTGCTCTCAAATACAACTTGACAAAGTCCTACACCAAAACTGAATACTAATCTCATAGTCAGCATTTGAGGCTTAGTTTAGTTTAATATACACACACAGTCATTAAAGTTTACATACAATGAACTAAGTCCTGTAGAGTAGCTACGAAAACCAATAAAAATGAGAAACGGATGTCTGATTCCAATTACCATATATTTGCAAGACTATCTCTATTCAATCTTAACAACATATAGCTTGAAAGAATGCCCACATATTCATTAAAGCCCTTGCTAATCTTATACAGCTCCCCTTTCAAATCAATTACAGGACAACAAATATAAAAGCTAAGAATGGCAGCGAAACAAGGAAGGAAAATAACAAACAACATCACCAACAAATTTCAACATACACACTACAAACAACTATAATTTCTCTCAAGTTTATGCTTTTGTTAATTAAAACTGCCTAGAACTCAAAACCCAGATCGGAATGTCTCTCATTCTCGCTCAAAATGAAAGGAAAAAGGGTAGAGATCAAAAGAAAATTTCACCCAAGATGAAGCACGAGTTAGCAGGTCTAGGTGGCGGTCGGCTCCGCCGTCTGCTTCGTCGTCGTTGGAGCTCGCTTCGAGCTTCGCCGGATATGGCTTCCGCCGCCGCCGTGAGTACACCGGAAGAAGAAAGGGAACGGCGACGACGGAGAACGTAGGCAGTGAGGAAGAGAACGAGTGAAGTAAGGAAAGTGAGAGGTAGATTGATGGTGATGTTTTGGGGTTTGGAGAAGAAGAGGATGTATTTGCATTTGAGAGAGTGAGAGTAAGGAAGAAGATGAACCATGGTGAAGAAGAAGAGGGTGTATGGCGGCTAAGTGAAATTGAATAGGCAGGGGAAAAAGTGAATATATACTAGTGGAGAATTTTAGGGTTTAGGTCCCAATTAGAAATTACAAAAATAATCTCTTCAGTTTCAATCTTTCATGAGACTGACCCAGATCAAAATGACTAAGTTTCATGACTTGATTTTCTTGCTTTCTTTTACTTTAAAGATCTAATATTTTCATTATGTAACATTAATATATCATAATCTAAAAAAAGTTCATAAATATTCCCAAATTTAAAATCAAACTAAATACTCTCAGTAATTTATAATGGAAATCAATTCTTAACAAATTTCCTAAAAATATATTAAACTTTCTTAGTATGATTTCCTAAAATGATGTCTTCTTGATATAATCTTCATAAATATTCTTAAATTTAAATTTAATACTCAATTATTTTCTTTCTAAAAACAAACATGTTGAATTTTTCTAAATTCATTTGTAAGATTAAATTTTGGGGTATTTATTAATTTATCTTATAATTAAAAATTTAGGATGTTACATATGTGCTTCTTAGAATTCTTGCTTTTATCCTCCCTTTATATATAAGATAGATTATGATCAGCTTACTTAAATTATGTCTTACTCCTTAAGAATTCTATCTATTTCACTAGAATCACAATCACAGTGAGTCCATGAGTCATAGAAACCCACCAGATCAACGGGCCTAATAATCACCGGAAGTAAAGTTGATGTTAATCCTAAATGTAGAACATGTTTCTTACTTTTTATCCATATTTTTGAATTATCCCTATCAATGCTCCATCAACAATAATATTTTATTCGATTGCAGAGTATAGCAAATAAATTCTTATTGCTTCATATCAGGAGCAAGCAAATTACATAAAAACTCAGTGGAGACATTAAAAACTCAGCTCCCTTGGGCTATTAAACGCCTCCTTGGCATATTGGTAATGCACTTCTACTCATTCCCTCGCCATGTAATTTCTTATCTTGCCAAGAGTATCAGCCTACGGGTGACCTTCACTCCATCTCACTTTAATCAGTTCAACAACTTTCTTGCAATCAGATTTCACCATTACCTTCTTCCAATTCTGACCCGATCCCACACGAACTTTAGATCCCATAGAACAACTTACTGTAACGAGTCCAAGTAAAATTAGCCGTTGGGGTTTGGAAGCCAACAATTTATAAGGTCTCTCTTGTGAGAAAATCTCCCTCATAGATGTGGTGCTCTCATGATTTTGTTTGACATAAATAGAAAATTGGAAGGGGTAAATTAAAGTCTAAAAGGCAGAACATTAATACTCTATGTGCTTATTTATTACTTTTTGTGTTCTTAACTAATATAATACATAATTGGCTTTTTTTTAGAAAAATATATAAAAAATTAAATGAGTCATATAACCCTAACATAATTTATGTGTTTGATTATATGTTAGCTTTAAGTTAAATAAGCTAATATAATTAATAACTAATTTTTAGGATTTTCCAAGAAAACTAACTAATGATAACAATGTACTCATCTATTTAAAAGGTTTTTAAGAAAAAATGTTTCTTTTTTTTTTTTTAGAAAATTTGGTTTGTTATTGGGTCAACCTCTTAGATTTTTGCTGATTTCACTCCCCGGATATTCTTGTAAAAGGAGAGATAGTTTTTTTTTATCAGAAAAAGGAGAGATAGTTAGGATAAAGTAAAAATCTATTAAAACATAGAAATCTCAAATCAGTTTTTGTTTTAACTTTTAACTAATCAGATTTTTAATCTTTTTTTTTATAATGACAGATTTTTAATATTCCGACCATAAAAATTCAGATTTTTAATATACAAATCAGTTTTATTTTATCTTTTAACCGCTATTAATGAGCAAATCATAATAAATTTTGGTAAGAATCAGGTATTTAAGATAAGCAGATTCTGAAGATTTTTTTCCATTAAAGTAACGATTTTTATTGATATATGATTTAAGTATGAATAAATCTAACTAGCAGCAATAACAGTGAGAAAGTCTTGTTGGTAGGTGTAGATTTGATTTGCTAGGTGATTTATAATTTGACCAACAAAAATATTTTTTTTTATACAATAAAGCACTAAACTTATAGCATATTATGTGGCATCTCTTGTCTAACTTTAGCAGCAACATGAGCAGACACTTCCTTAAACTGCACAACTCCAGCACCCACTGTCAGCGCATATCTTGCGAGCAAGTCAGCAACACTATTCCTCTCTCGATTACACCACAATATTTGGACATCCCATGCACGCCTACACAAAGACAGAATCTCTTCCATCTCATTTGTTTCATTCCCATCCATCTCACGGTATTGCTCAATATCTTGGACAAGTTCAAGACAATCAGATTCAAGTATGAGATGTCTAACACCAAACTCCCAGCTCCACTTTAATCCCATGAGAATAGCTCACCGCTCCGCTACGTAGCAGTCTCCTCTTCCCATATTGAATAAGAAGTCTCCCCTCACCTTTCCTTTATAATCCCTCATAACCCCCGCACACGCCGATGCTCCTCCATCCGGGTTACATGCTCCATCCACATTAACCTTCACATATCCTTTCCCAGGAGCTTCCCATCCATCAATATCCCTGCCACGGTTCAACCATGAGGTATATACTCCCCACTCCATGAGGCACATGCTCTAACTTTAGCAATAATAGTTCTAGCTGTTACCTCTCCATCATTAAATATCTTGCTATTCCTTGCGAACCATAATTGTTGACAAGTTAGGGAAAATACAATTTGCCACGGAATATCATACACTTTAAATTGGGCCTTAAGATTCCATTCCATCCAATTTTTTATTCCTCCATAACTAAAAAAGGTAGAGCAATACCTTCTTGGTACCATTAATAACCAAACCTCTGTCGCCTTATAACAGTCTCGAAGAACATGTAAGTCGCTTTCAGGAAATCTTGCACAACATCCACACTCATCTGAACTAGCTATATCACGCCTAACACGTTCCATATTTGTTAAAAGATTACCTCTACAAGCAAGCCACATAAACATTTTGCATCTCTGTGGCACATTCAATTTCCACACCTTCCTCCATTGTCATTCATCTCGCCTGCTATTATTCTCTACCTGGCTCATATACGCTGATCTAGTAGAAAAGTCCCCAGAAGCGGTATACCTCCAACTCGGGGAATCCTCCACATCCACATGAAGTCTCTGGTATAAAATTGTACGTACCATATCTGATGTTAAGTACGGTACAAAATGATCTAGATTCCATTCTCCATCCTCAGTGATAACATCAGCAACTTTAACTTCCAAATACTCTTCTGGAAGATTATTTATAACCACCTCTGCCAGTTTAATTTGACCCGGAAGCCACCTATCTTCCCAAAATCTGATAGAATTTCCATTCCCCAATTGCCAAAAAATGTCATTCTGAACTTTTGACCATATATTCTTCACTCCTTTCCATACTTGAGATCCCGCTCTAGACGAATTTATATGTGGCATCACCCTCAGTCCGCACCCATATTTCTCCCTCATTAATTGAACCCATAAGGCATCCTTTCTATTAATTAAACTCCACCCTAGCTTCATCATAAATGCATTGTTCTGTAACTTAGTTTTCCTTAATCCCAACCCACCTACCTCCTTCCTTATGCACACCTTATCCCAAGAAACCAAGTTAACCTTCGATCGAGCTTCACTCCCACCCCATAGAAATTTTCTGCAGCGTTTATCAATTTCATTGCATGTTGATGAAAGTAAAGGCATCGTTTGCATATCATATGAAGGTATAACAGACACCACCGAATGAACCAACGTGTGACGAGCTGCACTAGACAGGGTATTTGCCTTCCATGATGACAACTTCTTATCCATTTTCCCCAAAATATACTCCTGAGATCGCCTCGTAACTTTCTGATGAATCAACAGAACACCCAAGTATCTCCCCAAATCAACACATAGGCTAAACCCCATGAAATTACTAATTTCATTAACTCTGGTGTGCTTAACATTCTTGGAGAAAAATATCCTGGATTTCATATTATTGACTTTCTCCCCTGAAGCTGCACAAAAATCATCTAAACTGGCCTTGATAATAGCTGCCTGGTCCATATCTGCTTCAGCAAACAACATCAAATCATCGGCAAAGAACAAGTGAGAGATACATGTCCCACTCTTCTTTAGCCTAAAAGGTTTTCAATTATCCTCTTCCACCTCAGTCTGAATCAAATGAGCAAATTTTTCCATAATTAAGACAAAGAGATAAGGAGATAAATGATCTCCTTGCCTTAACCCTCTTGACGGAAAAAAAGTTTCGCCCTTTTCACCATCCCACATAACCTGTAACTTAGCCTTGCTGAGACACCATTCGATAATTCTAATCACATTAGAAGGAATCTTTAATTCATCTAGACACTTCAACACAAAATTCCATCTCACACGATCATATGCTTTTTCTAAGTCAATCTTTATGGTCATAAATCCCTTCTTCCCTTTTCTATTCCTCATGGAATGAATAACCTCCTGAGCAACAATTATGTTGTCTGTTCCTTGCCTCCCTGGAACAAAACTACATTGATTTGGGGATATTATTTTCGGCATAACTCTCCTCAAACGGGTAGCAATCACCTTTGTCAGAGTCTTGTAAACAACATTATACAAACTAATTGGTCTAAAATCCCGTATAGTCTCAGGATAATCAGTCTTAGGAATCAAGACAATATTAGTTTCATTGACACTACTAATCTCCTCCTTATTCTCAAACATAAGATCAACTTTAGATAAAAGAGACATACCTAAAGTTTCCCACTGGCTTTGGAAGAATAAGGGGTTTAATCCATCTGGGCCTGGAGCCTTCATTGGCCCCATAGCAAAAAGGGCTCTCTTCACCTCCTCCAAACTTATCTTCCTTCCAATAGATTGAATATCTGCCATCGATAACTCAGGAAACCAATATTTTAATATGATATAACATTAGAGAGCCTTGATCCTGCTATCCTAAATGTGCGAGATATCTAATTAATTTGTACTGTGGATATTGAGAAAATTAATTAACTTAAATATATGTAATAAATATAACTATTTTCATAAAAGACATTGTTAATATGTGTGAATTGTAATTTAAATGTCTGCTTAAGTATGTAAATTATATTCTGATACAAATTATTTTCATGCTTTACAATGGACTTATTTATTTTCTTATTACTTTTCAAAACAAACCGTTTACTAGTCTACACAGATCATTACGTTTTCGAATATATTTTATGGTAAGATGGATCAATGGTGGATGCTTTGCCAAGAATAATGGATAGAGTTGTGCATTAGATTCTAACGCAAGAATATATAATACCCCATGTGTGATACTCCTTCATTTAGTACTAATTTAATTTAATTTAATGATAGAGGTGTAAATTGAGTCATTTAACTTTATATAAGATTTTCTGTCTCTTATCTTAATTGTATGGAGTATGTTTTTATATTGGACCTTACTTAGGTCAAGTTCCTTTCTCCAAGTTCTCAAGTTCTTTTAATATAGGAGTGACACATGTCCTTTTATAACAACTATTCATTCAATCTAATGGCCTATATTGAAAGAACTTGAGAACCTGTAGAAATTAACTTGAAGTAAGTTTTTCCCTTTTATATTTTATTTTATTATATCTTACCTTACCGTAACATCATCATTATCGAATAATATTTTTTATATACCAATTAGTCTTTTTTTTGGATCAAATCATACCAATTAGTCAATTATTGTCACTTTTAAAAAAAATGGCCAATAATTTAAAATTATTTTTGGGTTAAAGGTCAATATAGCCAACAAACAATTTTAAAAGGATCAATTTGGCCAACAAACAATTTTCGGTCTCATTTTGGCCAATGAAGTTCATTTTGGCCAATGAGCTATTGAAAAATACTAAAATGCCCTTCTTAAAAAATAAAAAAAAAATTAATTCCTCTTCATCTTCCCCACCCCACAGCAGCAGACTCTCCTCCCCCTCTCCGGCAACCACAGCTCCCTCCACCTCCGTCACTTCCGCCCTTCTCTCTTCTCCCTCCATCTCTCTCACAATCCCCTCCTTGGTCTCTCCCTCAACTTCGCCAAACTTTTCTCACAAATTTAGCACTGGTCACAACTCAGAACAATGAACCAATAAATAAATAAAATAATCACCAACTTGTTCAACACTGTTCTTCCGGTTTCTCAGATTGTTGCCTAAATCCTTCTTTCACAGCCAAATCAAAAACCTCCATCTCAAATCCAAAACATTTCCACAAATCAAACAACACAGAAACACACAATAGACATGAGCAATCTCTTTTTATTTATCTCTCCTTTCTCATATTAGTATAATTACAAAGAAAGAGAAAAAATCGAAAGCTCCATCCAAGATCTTCTTAAAATGAAAGATAACGTACAGATTAAACCATAACAGCTTTAATTAGAATTCCTACTCATATATATACACAGATTAAGAAATGGATCTAAGGATGATATTCTAGAAGCTTGAGATGAGATGAGCAAACTTTTCCATTACCATGACAAACAAGTAAGGAGATAATGGATCCCCTTGTCTCAATCCCCTAGTAGGAAGAAATTCAGGCCCCTTTTCCCCATTCCACATAATACTAGCAGTACTTAAACACCACTTAATAACATTAATTACATGAATGGGAAGCTTCAATTCTTCTAAACATCTCTCCAAAAAAGACCATCTAACTCTATCATAAGTCTTCTCCAGATCAATTTTGATGGCCATAAACCCTTTTCTCCCTCTCTTCGTCTTCAAAGAATGAATCACCTCCTGGGCTACAATAATATTATCTGCTCCTTGTCTTCCTGGAACAAAACTACACTGATTTGGAGAAATAATCTTACGCATTATTTTACGAAAGCGAGTAGCAATTACTTTCGTCAATACCTTATAAATAACATTACACAAACTAATAGGCCTAAAATCTCGAATTGTCTCCGGATGGTCAATCTTGGGAATCAAGACGATATTCGTACCATTGACATTTTTAATCTCATCTCTACTCCTGCACATACTAGTAACTTTAGAGAACACTAACTCCCCCAATGTCCCCCATTGGCTTTGAAAAGATAAAGGATTTAATCCATCAGGACCAGGAGCTTTTAAAGGTCCCATAGCAAACAAGGCTCTTTTCACTTCTAATAAAGAAATTTCTTGTCCAATTCTATCAATCTCAAACTTACTCAACTCAGTAGCCATCTTATTTTTAATTGCAATATATGCCTCCATTGGGCTTGGAGCACTCTTTTTCGGCCCATTAAGCTGATCATTAGTTTTAATGCCCTTTGCATGAGCTGGTTCTTTTTTTTTTTTCAGTTTAAAGCTCCCTTTTCCAGCACGTGGATTCTTATGATTATTGGCATTAGAATCATTCACATATGGCATTTCCACCGAATCCTCATTCCCCTCCTCTACAGTCAACGCACCAAATCTTGATCCCGAATTAATTAGCTCCCATATTATTGCCCCCATGTCTGGGCGAATCACGCCCTCTTTCAAGCCTCCCATTATTCCTCGTTCTCCAACTCCTCTGCACCACCATCCAGCCACCGTATTGAGACTCTCCGACCTCCACTTCCGACGGCGCCGACTGGGAATTCTTATTAGGAAGATGGACTGGTTGCTCCATCTTCTCCTTCACCCCACAGTGCTCACTATCATGTCCATATTTGCCACATTTAAAACAGATTAGATTAAATGCAAGCCTTCATATTCAATTTTCTTCTCCACACCATTGATCATGAGACTCGGCAGCAAAGGCTTGTTCAGATCCAACATCACCCAGACTCGCGCAAACCGCCCTTTAGTTCTACTCAATGTGTTTCTATCCACTCTTAAAACTTCACCAACTTGACTGCCAAGAACATAGAGAATGCCTTTATCATAGTAGTCAAGAGGTAATCGAGCAATTCGAATCCATGCAGCAATTTTAGACACCTTCTCTTCCTCAGGACTAAAATCTGGTTTCCATGGTTGAACACTAATATAAAGATAAAAAATAAGCCATGGACCTCCACATAAAAAGGCAAGTTCATATGTCTCCTCTCTCTTACAGTTCACAACAAAAAAACCAGAGCCAAGGTCAATAATCTCCACATCACCCCATAGTTGTTCCAACTTTCTCATCATAATCTCCTCACGAACCATCATGCCCAGCACCGAAACAATCACAGTATGAGTCCATCTTTTAGCCATTTTTTTACGTAAATCATCCGACAATATAATATTAGCTAGGAACTCTCCCCGAATTATCCACTTGAATACACTCCTTCCATCCTTCATCCTTCCACCAATCCTCATCCTCCATCCCCACATCATATTCAGAGCCTGTCACATTAATACAAGCATCCTTATAAGATCGAGATTTCAGTTTCGTAAGGTCCTCCGATCCTCAACCATCCAATCCTCATGACGAGCAAATAAAGGTCTCCCCTTCACTTCCACGTCACCACCATGTTTCAACTTTTTCCTTCCTTGATCGCCAACATCATCAGAATCCCTCTCTCCAACGACGACATCCACCCCCACCATAACATCATATCAGAAGAATGTGAGCCAGCCGCTGTAAAGGGCGGAGGCTCTCTCTCGCGGCTACGTGAACGCTCTCTCATGTGCTTTCTCTAGAATCAGCTAAAATTATTGAATTTTATTGCCTAGATTTCAGTCCCAGCATACGGAATTGGTAGCGGGATACAAATTCACAAAATGGAATTTCATTATCATGTTCCCTCCTTCCAAATGTACAAGTCTTTACAATATATTTGTTCTCCAACATGACGATTTTCATCATATTTGCTTACCCCTTAATCCCTTGAATATTGTGAACGAATATTTGTGGATTAGAAAATGGGTTATCAACTTTTATTGACATGCGCAAAATAGTTATAAAAAACACCTTGTGCACCTTGTGTATTAGGGATGGAAGGGGTGAGACTGTAATGTGTAAACTCAAATTCTATAATAAAAATTTCATTGCTATCATTACTACTATAATAATTCAAAAATTTAATTGTGGCACTTACAACATATGATTAACCATAGTTCTTTTGTTAATTCCAAGTTACAATAATTTTTTATCAAAAGTGTGAAAAAAATATGATAGAGTAATTTTCAAAAGTTGGTTTCAATACATGCTTTTAGATCACTTAATTAGGTGCTTGGAGTAACGCTGTTACTAGAATAAAATTACAAATTCCAATCTTTAAAGCTTTCATTAAGATTATAAACGCAGGTTTCATACTGATTGATTGAACATAAAATGTACTTCTGGATATAAGCTTGTTAGTCATGATCTAATAGCAAAGAAAGCCCATACTTTTAGATCCAATTATCCAAAATTAATTTCCAGAAATGCGCTCTCATCATAAAATAAAACATATATGATGAAATGATAATTTGCATCCCTTCTCTATTTCATCCTATAAATTAAAAGGTAAATATTGCATCAAGAAAGCTCAGTAATCACTCGCTCACACTTCTCTTCCAAAATTTTCACAGCTTCAATGAAGAGCTCTTCAGGTGGTAACGCTCCAGTTGACTCAACATTAACTAGAAAAGAAATAAAAAGTAATTCCATGAGTGGTTTTAAATTATGTTCAAGTAACAATACAAATACACTGAAGCTATCACTTTATCGTTAGTATATGGCAGCTTACAACAAATCAACAATCACTAGAATTCATTAACAAGTTACTTTCAATGATATTTCAGGAATAAAAATCTCACCTAGACAAGTTGGAAAAATGATCAGGTCCAAGAAGAACATGTGGATGTCAGTAATTCAGTAAATGCTGAGTGCATATAAAAAAATAACATCAAAAAGATTTTTTGTTATTAGATCCATTTATCAACAGATCATGATTTTAATCTACTGATAAAGTTTAAACTAGGCCGTAGATCATGCACTTCTCATGTAAGGTAATACTCCTATAATAAGTCAGAGTTATGTGCTGCTATATGCAATTAGCTAACATACGAAGATAATATCTTGGTGCTACTTTATTTTCAAAGAAATTGATGTTAAAATTACAATGAACTCAAACTTCTCAACATTACTTACAAATGAAGTGATCTTTAACACGGCGCAAGGCCACACGATCCTCCCACTCTTTTCCCCCTCTAATGCATTCCCTACATAGAGTGCATGCTCGTGGGTTCACAACAGTTGCCCTTGTTCTACCTAATCAACAGACAATCCAGAAAAGCAAGTATTAAAGGTGAAGGTACTTGGGACCACAAATGAAATCCATATCTAAAAGTAATGCTTTACAGCACAGGTTAGGCATGGATGCAAAAGTAGCATTCCATATGGCTAAATTATGGACAATATGATCCTCAACTATCATAGTCAACAAATGTGAAATCTGGTGCCAGAGGCAAAAGAAAGCAAGACAGGCTACCTTTTCCAATATCTTCAATATCAAATACTCCAACTGGACACTTATTTTTGAGTTCTTCAGCAAGCTCGTTTTTTACCTCTTTCAAGAGAACAACCTAAAGAGAAAAATTGGTCAAGCATACGAGTGTCAGGTTTAAGTATGCAGTGCAGTTTTTGAATGTGAGAGTTTTGCGGTACAATATATTCCTACCTCTGGAAGAAGCCGATACCAAGCAGTGGCAACTGGGGACCATTTTGCATGTGTCTTGCCAATGCCTTTAACAGCATGAGCTTCAAGTTCAATTTCCTATAGATGCAAACGGTAATGAATATGATATTTAATAGAAATCAGTATTCTTTCTTAAATTGTTTTGATTCCTGAGAACTTATGTTACGTGACAATCAATGATCAAAAGCTAACAAATAATGATCACACTTTTAACATTAATCATATGAATGGTTTAGAAACAAGACAGAAATTATCATTGACGCTCAAAATTAAATAATACCAAGCCTTCTATCTTAATTTTCAATTGCTTGGTCCTTGCATAACAATCAACGCCCAAAAAATAATATTAGTTCATGTTCATCTTCCAATCATAAAACAAAGAAGAAATGGTTAGAAAGGATATATATAGGGGAATTTCAACAATACATAAAAGGCATAGTAAAGCTGCAAAGAAAAATTGCTACACATTGAACATGGATGAATTGGGCAAATTTTTGTTACAAAAATATAGAGAACAACAATATACCAATAAGTGACAGCAAAAAGTTTTACCTGACCAGGTCCAAGTTTAGCTAATATGATATCCGAATTTGTGGGGGCAATAGGATTGTTAGAAAATTCAGGAAGGAAATCTTGATTGCAACTAAATGAAGTAAATGTTCTTGGTTTTGAACCAGAATTAGGTTTGACATCTTCAGCAAGAAATTCACTCCCATCAGGTAACCACTTCAGTTCATTTGATTTTACTGCATTGAAGGTAACCAAAATTCAAACAAAGTGTGAATCAATGGAATTTTGGGTTCCAGGTTCATTTCTCTTACCGGTGATTCGAGGATGATTTTTTTCACATCGAACATGGAGCTTAAAGACAATAGTGTTCTTTTCATTCTTGTCATTCCCCGCATTTTCTAATTATAACAAAACGGGAGAAAAAATTAATAAGAAATACTCAACTTCACAGTCCACCCCACAGCAAGGAGTCATATGAAATAACATACAGAGAACTTTCAAGCAAGAAAGCCATCCATGTGACTAATTTACTGTTATTCTCAGTATACATTCATACCTGGGTATTCAAACAGCCTGGGGTCAGCTTGGATCGGAATAAGACCCAATCGATGGGAAAGAACTTCGTCTTGTACAACTGACGTATTGTTTGCTATATATACTCTTTCAATAGCCATTGTTGGAACCTAAACATAGAGAGACCAAATTAAAATTCAACATCTTTAACAGTACTAATAACCAGCTAAAATATACTCCCCCACCCTTAATATAAGATTAACCTGACATAATGTTTTGGGGAGATCAATGAAGCAAAATAACAATGAAACCTTAACACATGTATCATCTAATAAGACTATGATAAATTATATGGGCAAAGGGTAATTACAAATGCTACCTCCATTCCTAAATATAGGAGTTCGTTGACTTTTTTAAGAAACATAAGGAAGTTAAATAAGTTGATTAAAAATTGAATTTTCTAAACAAGTTTATTTAACTTATAAGCTAACAAATAATCTAATAATATATAAAATATGCTATTATTAGATAGTTCATTTCACTCTCTCAGATTCTTCAAAAAAGTCAACTAGCTCTTATACCGGAACGGAGTGAGTAATTGAAAACCTTAATTTGTCCAAAAGAGTCAAGTTACTAATAACATTGAACAATAGAAATGTAGTATAAGATTGACCTCAGCAATGAGAATCCTTCTGAAAGCATTGGCAAGTGCAGGATCAATGCCTATCATATCAAACTCCATGTCATTCTGCGTAAGCATATTGACTTGAATTTTGAAATTGTGACGGAAGTGATCCAAACGCACACTATTGTCAACTCCTAAGGCAGCATAGGCACCAGAATACTGTAAGGGTTCCGTCTAAAGCAGGACCCACAAAGAAAAAAGGAAAAAAATGAGGACCCAGAAATAAAAAACAAAACTTTATGAAAGAAAAGATAAAATAGAATAGTATAGTACATGATGGGGTGCATCGTTGTTGCAGAAAACACGAGTTCTGATGAGGTCGAGATGTGGAGGGAAGTTGGAGGGAACATCTTGGAGGCTCAAGATGAAGTCAAGAACAGAGGAAGGTTCGTTTGTATGTGTGTGTTGTTGGTCAATATATGAGGTGGATTCATTATCTGAAGAGGACGACGACATTGTATTGTATTGTAGCTTCACCTTCAACCAACAAAATCAACAAGCAACAAAACTAAGTGGGTTTAGGGTTTAAGGATAGTGATGACTTGACGGTTATATCTAAACGACACCGTTAAGGGTTACTTAAGAGCACAGTTGAGAAACCGCCCAACCATTTGAATCAGGGTGGTGTTGAACCGGGGAGATTTCGGTTTGACCCACCCAATTTAATTTTGGTTTGTATGGTGTTTGGAGATAGGATGGGAATAGGTCAGGCCACAGCATTAAAAGGCTGCCTGGCCTAGGATTTTAAAATGATGTTTGAGCCTGGCCTGTGGCATTTTTTAAGAAAATTTTTAGGCCCTGCCCTGTTAAGGCTGGGCCTGCTAGGCCTGTTATAAGCCTGCACAGAAAACAGGCCTAACAGGCTAAACAGGCCGAACCAGGCCCAAAGGCCAAAACAGGCCGAGCGACACTAAACAGGCCTATTTTTCCAGGCCAAAAAAAATCAATTGTAAAGGAGGGGATGCAAAAAATTTCCTATATACTTCATTCATATAAATGTGAAAATCACATGCTACTTCTAACAGCGGCATTAGGCACCCTTATACTATAGCCAAACTGCAGAAACATGGTAGAAACTCATTCTAAATGCAAAATCTTGAACAAATTAATACACAGAACTTCATGAATGTTTGGTGAGACAAACTCAGTGCAGGTTGAACATTTTTTTCCACCTTGGGGAGGATAAAGTAAAATAGAATTGAACATTCACTGCATATTTCTCTTGCACAAGAAACATTATTGTAAGCCTGAAGCTTCTGAGGTCATATGAATCAGTTGTTGATGGAAATATGATGGAAGATAAATAATATAAATCAATATAAAAATACAGGACCATACCTCTACATCAACAAGGATCATAGAAATGCAGAAAAAATCAGGTGGAGATACCTTGTGACACATGTTCCATTTTCTCACAAGTCATAACTATTATAAGGATTCAGTTAAAAAAAACAACTACTATAAGGATGCTGCACATGTTTGAGACATTTCTTGTACATCCAAGAAACCATGAAAGTTGCATAGAGTTTGCAAAAAATAGCATAAGCCAACTACAAACTGAAATATCTACATGAAAATATAATCAAAGCATAAAAAAAGGGACTACACACCAGAACTGAAGTCCAAATGGCAAGTGAAACACCAGTCACAAGTGAATCAACTGAAAATGATAGAAATTATGGCTAGTGACACATCAAGTCTTCAGGTCTTCAATATGATTTCCTCTTCTTCTTGCTCAAGCACCTACAAAACATAATCAGTAGACAGTACATATGTATGTCATATAAAATCATTAATCAGAACATAATCAGTACATATGTATAATCAATAACAAGATTAAGAAGGAGAGATAGCAGAATAGGTTAACAAATAGTCCAAAATGCAAAACCTAGAGTCAATTTCCCTGCTCCTAAAAAGAAAAGTTTGTTCCTTTATAACAAAAAAAGCACATAACATATCAAACTAACACATAACCAGTGTTTCCAGTAGCAACATAATCCCTAAAGCACAATCTCAACAATCTTAAACAACATTAATTCCCACTACATAAGAAACAAGACAGACATTATTAATTAAATTAAAAAAAACAAAACAGAGAATGAAAACCAAATAACCAATAATTGCAGAGATGAGAAGTTGAATACTTGCAAAACGAAAGGAAATAAATTGAATTGAAAGAGAGAGAAAACAGAGAAGTAATAGAATAGCTAATGCTTCTTCACCTCACGGTCTGAGAACGAGGAGTGACGAGTGCAGAGACGGTGAGGAGTGAGACGGCGTGTGGACTTAGGGTTTAGGTTGGGTGTTGGGTGAGACTCTGAGACGTGTGATTGAGCGAGACTGAGTGAGAGAGTGAGACTTCTGCTCTCTTTTTTTCTTTTTTAAATAAGAACCCTTAGGGTCCGTGAGGAAACTTGTGGACCCCAAGATATATGTATATTACAAACATACCCTCTACTTTCCAATTCTTTGTCACATTTTTATGCAACCAAACAAGCCCTTAGCACGCGGGCTGGAGGCTGAGAAGAAAGCGAGGCTGAATAGGCTTTATTTAAAAGAAAGCTTGAGACTTAAATTTAATATAATAGGTCGGCATCACCTATTCCCATCCCTATTTAGAAAGGAAGGGAGAGTGGTGGGAGGGAGATTAATTAATGTTTGGGAAAACTAATATGAAGTACCGAGACTTAATGCTAAAAAAACCCATAAACTAACCAAGCGTGGTGGTTACCTCACTTCACTGCTTAACCAGAGGTCTCGAGTTCGAGCTATGGGAATGCAGTCTGCCCCTTGGCCAGCACTTTACCCTTAAGTGGAGGCCCCGGTGCGGATTTGGATTAATCTGAGCCCGTTGAGTTCCCTGTGACATTGGGACTGACCCAGGATACCGGATTAAAAACTCAAAAAAAAAAACTCATAAACTCCCAATATTAAAGTAGAGTCCCTAGAGACCTTACTTTAATATACTCCAAAAAAGCAAAAGACTCTTTTACCCCTGGTTGAATTAAAATACATTGTGGGTTATGAGAAAGCTTTGAACCCTAAACCACCTGCCATATTCGTCTTCCCTTGCAACCCCAACCCAACCCCAACCTCTTCTCTAAGCAACTCGTTCCCTGAGCAACCCAGGAGCACGTCCGTTGTCACCCCCACCGCGCGTCCGCTGTCCCTGCGACCTGCAAAGCATTGTTAGGGTAAGGAGGATTGTTAGTGTTTTCTTTACCAAATGAACTGAAGGAAGTGACGTGTTTTGGCTTGTGGGTACTTTTTTTCTGACCATCTGGTATTGATGCTAGGGGTTCATAGCTTACAGTTGCTTTATATTGGGAAAATATCTTGGATTTCTCACCCCTCCTTTTGTCCACTAAATTTGTTATTTGAGAATATGGATCATTTTCTACTTCTAGTGTCTTTAATTGTTTTAGTTAACAAAGGTTTTCTGGATTTTGGTTAGACCTAGAGGAAATTTATGCTGAATAATTGATGTAATGATGGTGAAATTATAAATTAATATGAAGGAACAAAATCTATCTACATATCTATCTACATATAATAACAGGACCATTGGCAGCCCCTCTATTTTACATTTGTCATGTCTAACTAAGTGACAAGTGTCCCTCTTTATTTCCTCTTCTCCCCTCTATTTTTAAACTGTCTTTCCCACGTTTTTTTAAACTTCCTTCCAATTCAATTTGATTTTAATCCTTAAAGGACATTTGTCACTCTCTTTTAATGTCGTATGTTTTGTTTATTATTAACCACATTAAAAAAAAACTGATTCAATCCACTAACTTCACACTTATTTCAATTCTTTATTTATCTATTTTCTCCGCTCTGCCGCACCCCACTAACCCACCTTCTTTTCGGTTAGTTATTTTTTTCAGAGTTTTTTATTTCAGTTTTCAATATGTTAATCACAACCATTTTCCGTTCCCCTTTTTTAATATGACTTTTTCAAAATACTATCATTCATTGTGTTCAACGTATCTCTTTCATCCACCACAATTCTTTTAAAACACACGTTCTTTTCATCAACATTTCTCCCCATCATTTTCCATTTTTATCATGACTCTTATTTTTTTTTTAAATCACTTGCCTATTCTAACTGCCATGTTCACCCATGATTTCAGTTTGCTTTAATCGTGGTAACCGGTAAGATGGATGCAAAGAGATCCCACTAAAAACAATTCTCCAAGCAATCACTAGTATGTTTTCTTTTGGAAGGTAGATGGATGCAGAGAGATCATACTATATAGATAGATTGGTAATGAGTTCTGAAAATTTAATTCTCTCTCAATTTCTTTCTTTCGATTCATTGAATTCAAGTGTTCCATTGGCTATTGATTGTTATAACAGGTATGGAAGAAGGATATACAATGGAGCCCTTTTATTATGGCTTATGCTATCAATTTCGATGATTTCATCCCCATTTCATATTTCAGTTACTTCTACCATTGATATGCAAAACTCAGAGTCACAAAAATTGGGATTTGTTGTTTTTGGTCTTTGTGAATAAATATGATTGAAGTACCAATTTTCATTCTACTTACACAGCATGGTGATATATTTAACAACAGTGTCTATTTCCGAATTTTTTTTAATACGTATGTACATCATGATAAGTCAAACTCCTGCCTAATGATTTTAAAATATTGCAGAAATATTGAAATATTTATTCATATTAAAATATTAGAAGAAGCCTCCCCCAAGTCATTGAAATATTGAGAAAAAAGTTAGTTTTTTTTAAATACTTAATTTATCAGAACCCTCCACTTTAGTATGATCCCTAAAACAGTTTTTTCCTCGATAAAAATAATCATTAGTCAATAAGATGAATATCTTATTTTAACATGGTTTTTAACTTTTTTATATTAACATTAATTATGTTATATAATCAATTAGAAATCCCGCGCATTTGCACGGGTACTATACTAGTCTATCTACATATAAGAACAGGACCGCTGACAGCCCCTCTATTTTACATTTGTCATGTCTAACTATGTGACAAGTGTCCCTCTTTATTTCCTCTTTTCCCCTCTATTTTTAAACTGTCTTTCCCACATTTTTTTAAACTTCCTTCTTATTCAATTTGACTTTAATCCCTAAAAGACATTTGTCACTCTCTTTTAATGTCGTATGTTTTGTTTATTATTAACCACCTTTAAAAAAAACTGATTTAATTCACTAACTGCACACTTCCTTTCAATTCTTTATTATTAACACTTATTTCCACTTTAGTTTGATCCCTAAAACAGTTTTTTCCTCAATAAAAATAATCATTATTCAATAAGATGAATATCTTATTATGGTTTCTTATAAAAAAAATATTTTAACATGGTTGTTAATTTTTTATATTAACATTAATTATGTTATATAGTCAATTAGAAATCCCGCGCATTTGCGCGGTTACTATACTAGTTTATATAAATACAAAGTAGACCCTATGAACATAAGCTGTTTGTAGTAATGTTGAGCTGAGTATTCATGACATATTTTGTGCTGCTTCTGGTTACATTTTTATACATGAGGTTAAATGTATGAAATTGAAATTGAAGAAAGATGTTATAATTGGTAATGCCTTAGGAATACTCTGATTTGATTTTAGACTTTTGGAAGGTTAGAAATGGAATAAGGAGAAAATAAACATTGGAAGGGACTATTGATCTATATGGCGAACAAGAATATTGTTCAAGATATTTTCAGAATCTATTTTTATAATTGATTATCTAGAATTGGAGACATTCTTGCGTGAACCCGGTGCACCACGTCATTTGTGGTCTAATCAATCACAATTAGACACATTCATTATGACGTGTAATTTTTAATTTGACGTGGCACCCTAAAAATAGGAACTAACCACTAAAAAATAAAATCAAATATCATGTTTTCTATGTTTTTTATATTATAGTGTAAATAAAAAATTTTAAAAGGTTAATTGAGTTTTTTTAGGGTGCCACATCAAATTAAAAATTACACGTCAAACCATATGTGTCTACTTGTGATTCGTTAGACCACAAATGACGTGGTGCACCGGGTTCACACAAGAATGTCTCCTAGAATTGTATGGAATTCTCATTCATATCTTGTAACATTTTGTGATTATGAGAAACTTTTTTTGTTGTCAAATTTAAGTGCAGAGAATGACTGTACAAACCCCAAACCCCAGGAACACTAGCTTCAAAAATAGATAGGACACCAGCAACAACCTCTGGAGGAGGGCTAGGTGCTATTAGTTAAATTGTCCCTAATCTTGGGTTTTTTTATATGGATGTTTCATTTATGATATGGAATTCTGAACTAAGCCCAGAGTCAGGACTGGTTATCATTTGTCAATACAGTAGTATCATATAGAGATAAATTGCATGGAATTGTGTGGCTCCTAAGGCTTTTGCTTCTTTAAGGGAGTTGTGAATATATAAGGGAGTTGCTGTCAAGATATTTGAGACACATCATTTTGGAATCAGACTGGAAATAACTTGTAGATTTGATTGAATGATCTAAGGCTTTGTCACTAGTTTTGAACATGAGGATTCTCAAAGGATATGATGAGACTGACTATTTGTAATTCAATGAGATGCTTCAGTATGTTGTGAGCAATTTTGATTCTTAATTATTTATGGTTTACTGTTTAAGATAATAGATGTAATTTAATGATATAATTTCTCTGCCTATCTTTTTCCAATACAAAACTTGGTGTAATTAAATTCACTCAGTAATCTCCTATATGCTTCATAACAGGAAAGAAGATTAACAACTTATATGAGACAATACATTGGTTGGAATCGATGGACTGCATGGAGAGATCTCTAGATAAGCAAATATTATTGAAGGTACAGAAACTTTTGAAGAGAGAATGAATGATTCACTTTATTCATATCAGTAGAGATTTGAAGGAAGCATTGTGAAGAGGCTATGGACTACAAATTTGGTTACCTTGTGATAGCAATAAGTCCTTGCTTCATGGAAAGTGCATTATTGTAACTCAAGGAGTTTTGTAACTTTAGTTAGGAATGAGTATTGTAACTGTTTCCACTCTTATATCACTCAGTTGCTCTAAATGCCGACTTTGTACATACAAATATACAATAATTAATATACACCCTTTTCCACTCTAAAGCAGAGCATTATAACTTGTTTCGTTTTTTATCTACATTTATTCATAACAAATGTATAACATCGAGAATATATTTTTAGTTGTTTTATTCATAATGTATAACCAAGAACATGTATTTAAGCTAGGAATAACAATTTTATGACTAGGAGTTTACATGTTTTTGGGAAATGGTTAGAAAGTGCAACAAGTGTATGGGCAACATTAAAAAGGGTATGAGCAAGCGTAATAAGAGGGGTTGGACATCATTAGCAAGGGGTTACATGTTACCTAATAACAAGTGTATGATCAACAAATAACAAGGTTATGAGCAAATGTAACAAGTGTTTGAGCAACATTAACAAGGGTGTGAGCAAACGTAACAAGGGATTAAGCAACATTAAAAAAAGGTTATATGTTACCTTATAACAAATTTATGGGTGGCAATAACAAGATCTTGAACAAGCGTAACAAGTGTATGAACAATAAATAACAAGGTCATGATCAACTGTGACAAGTTTATGAGCAACAAATAACAAGTTCATGAGCAAGGGTGACAAGTTCATGGACAACGAACCACAAAATCATGAGCAAGTTCGACAAGTTTATGTGCAGCGAATAATGAGGTCATGAGCAAGCGTAACAAGTTTTTGGGCACCTCATTACAAGGTCATGAACAAGGGTGACAAGTTTATGGGCAACAAATAACGAGGTTATGAGCAAGCGTAACAATCCAAAGCATAAGACCCGATTCAAGAAATTTATAAACAATTGAATTTCGTTATACATGTGGTAAAATACCATATATTTACAATTTATAACACTTGTGATGCTCAAAGGTTGTCATTCATACCCAAAATTGTTATTATCTAACAAGTTGTCAATAACAACAATTACTACACCTTGTGCACTATCCTCATAATTTTGTAACACATGGATAAAATACATTATCACTATAAAAATTAACATCCATTGTGACCATATAAATTGTCACTCTGAAACTTGACATCTATTTTCTACTTCTTCCTTGTGTTTGTCTTCTAACCTAGTAAGTAGATTGTGACTTATACATGACATGTGAATCCGCAGCTGTTTGCAGAGATTGGTTTGATCAAACTTTGGGACATGGGCAGCATTTTCTGTCAGTAGAGATTCAAGAATGAAAAGCCTACACAATGTGAAAAAAATGAAAGTTGTAGCATCAAATGAGAATCATTTGAATAAGATTATAGTGGGGAGTTAAAGAAAGAAGCAGAAATCTAAGAGAAGTACAGAGAAAAAGAGAAGATAGAATGAGAGAAAAATGTTCAGGTTTGATTCTTATTACTCAAAAACATAATAACACATTACAAAGTGAAGTTAAGGGGGTTCATATAGGTGCCTAAATGTCTTATGCACAAACTCCATTCTGTTATGAAACCCCCAAGGCTGCCGAGAAGCCCAACAGATTACAACTGACCAAAACAGCAAATTATGCCCCTCCCACAATTAAACCTGAAACACATTAACAAATACAACTACCTCATAACACTTCCTTGGGACTTTGCATAACAGATTACTTATAGTCATATAACAAATTTGTGGAAATTGAATGGCTCTATCAGGAAAAGAATGTATTGCAAGATGAATAATAAGATCATTTTCTGATAGAATAATTATTATGGAAGTAGTAGTACTCACCATGCCATCATATGTTCATTCTTACACAGTTCTAAAATATACGTATGATTGAATCATTGAATCTACATCAGTGCACTTTCAGAAATGGCAGCAATGAAAGTCAAGCTTTAACTAAAAACAAACAACCTCAAGCAAAGCTCAACATTATGTTACTAATGTCTAACCACAGAGTATTTTCACACTCTTAAGAACAAAATGCACAACAAAAAGAACCAGCTTTCTCAACTACACACTGCTTCAATAAAGGGAATAATGTCAAAATCAGCCTCTGATTTAGCCTTTAGTCGTCCTTGGCTTATCAAAATAAAATCAATACTCAAACTCACTTTAGGTAAAGTGATGAGTAAGGGTCAAATCCACAATTCTAGTTTAATTTTCTTGCTTAGTCTAGGATAGATGTCACGCAAATTACAATGAGGTGAGATAAGATTGTCAAGTCAATTAGGTAAAATCAAAATGCTAAAAACACTAAAGTTACCGAATGTAATCAAGAGTAGAGATTCTCCTCCTTCAAGCCTCAATTGTGCAAACTTGATTAATAGGCCTCATGTGACAATTTCCTCTTAATGTAACTAACTTAAATCGGCCTAAGCTTCTTAAGTCGAAGAAACTTAAGCTAATTTAAACTAATTAATCAAGAAACCCTAGCTTAACTTTCATGCATTTTCATAGGCAACATAGAACCTAAATCTAGATTCTAATTATATGATTCACTTTAAGAAACAACCACAATGTAATCACATATAATTGTTCTCATAAAGCTACAAAATGTATAAGCCTAACACAACACACATGAAAATTAAGATCTAGGAATTAGGTTACAAGTTTGAAGGATAAATGAACTCCACATGGAAATCTCCACATGGAATCCTAGTCCCAACATGCCTAAAGGCTTAGACATAAGAGAACTACAAAGATTACAAACTTGAAAACCTAAATATTAAAATTCTCACACAAGGCCGAAACATCTTAACACATTGCACAAATCTTGACTTGAAGGAAGGAGAGGAGACTTAGCCACACTTGGAGGAAGTGGAGAGAGGGTGAAATCTGGAAATGGAGGCCATGAATGGAGTGAAAAATGGCGTGAGAATGGAGGAGGGAGATGAGAGAAGAAGAGAGAATTTGGGTGATGTGAGAGAAAGTGAAAGTGAAGTGGTGTGTGATTAATGAAGCTACAAGATATTTATGAGAAATGTTTAGGTGAGTTAAAGAGCTGGATTAGGGTCCTAATGAGCTGTCAAAATGAGTGTCAAGTGGGCCAAGAAGGAGTTTTTAAGTATATGTGTGAGTGTTGGCCAAATTAAGGTGGTAAAGGATTTTATCAAAAAAAAAAAAAAAGGTGGTAAAGGAAAGGAAGGGTATTTTGGGAAAGTAAGGTAAAATGTGTGAAGACCTCCAAGTTGTGTCAATGCTATCTCCTCTTATTCTCCTCTTCAAGAGCTTTCATTCAAGTCCAATTTTGCTCTCTTTGAAGCTCCACAACTTGAAATTTGAATTTGGAGTCATTTTTACCCCTTTTGGTAATGAGCAAAACCTTTGTTTTTGACAAAAGGGGTAATTTTTGTCCTATACCTTTGCCTTTCACTCCAAGGGTTTGTGGGGCCCACGTGGGACCCCCCTACATATAAGAAAACACCTCATAGTCAAAATGACCAAAATACCCCTTGGTTTCTTAAAATGCAAGTAATAAGGCTAATATTCCCAAATAATCACATATAAGCATGTGCAATAATATATCTCCAATAATGATCAAATATAGCAAATAAATCACACTAATTAAGCTCAATTGCACATGCTTAAACATATAAAAATAGGTCCAAATAAAGCACATGCAAGGCATTATTTGTGATTTCCAAGGAGTGATGATGGTAGCATTATGGTGATCCCAACTTTTAAAACGAGCAGGTACTCCCGTGCGTTGCATGGAAGAGAAGATTAGTTAAAGCAGATTCGTTTTGAGAACAAATTGTTTGATTACAGAAGATGACATTAACAGAAAATAATACACTTTATATAGTGGAATACTTTATGGCCTCAATTGCAATATTAATCATATATGAACTTACACAAGCACTCTAGGCATATCTCTATTCTCTCTTGTGGCAAAAAAAAAGAATGATATTTCAAACTACTGCTAGGCATTGTAAACATATTGGTTATGTAATTTAGCAAAATTTCAAATTAAGGCTACCTTGTGTTGTGGGAAAGCAAAATAAAGAAATGGAATTGAGTGATTTTTTTGGTAATTTACCTATATCCTTTAACCCACAAGTTTTCTCTCTCAATCTTATACTTTTCTAGTGACCTACACATTTTACTTTATCATCATTACCTCTATTTTTCATCTTCGCCTTTTCACTTTCTTTTTCTTCACTTTTTTCTTACAATCAAATGGGTCATTAGTGTTAGGCGGGATACAGATATTGGTTATGTTTAATTAGCAAAATGTATTTTTATTAAAACTCACTAATTATTTTCCTATATTTGTCCAATATCTCTCAATTATTATTGGTGGTTTGGCAAAAAAAAATTATTGGAGGAGAATCAATAGGAAACTTAAGAAGAAGTTCACTAAAAATTAAAATTTTCATATATTTGAGATAAAGATCACCACCCTAGAAGCCTAGATAAGGAATGTGCAAATCCTCACATTCTAATGTCAAGCCATGTGGTTATGCTTTACACCTTCATTTATGATGAGACCATTGAGTACATTTGATAGCACGCCTAGATTGGCCTAATATGATTATGCCCAATGTAAAGTGAGTAAAGAGTCAACTCACACTATATTCACTATAAATCTTAATTGAAAAGCTCATTTCAAATGAGCTTTTACAAACTAGCAATAATACGTTTTTATTGAACAAGAATAGTGTGCAAGCGAAATATGATGCGTTAGTGTGTTGGGGATGGTGATAAATCGAAAACTGACTTTTTTAACTTGACTTTTCAGAAAAATTAGAAAAAAATCAAAACATGAACTGTGATTATGTTTGGATGTGTGAAGATATAAGCAACTCATTTTCAATGTGACTCTCTCAAACAGGTTTGGATGATATTTTTTCAAAAGTAAGTTTAGAATAAAATTACATTAAAATAACAAAAAATTAATGGATAATAATTTCAAATATTGAAAATGGTATCTTTGACAATTTTAAAGGATAAGTTTTTCCCTTATTTTAAAAATAAGTTTAAAGAATTTTTTTTGGGTTCAAAAGAGGTTACCATACCAGAAATTAAGTAAAGGATATATTACTCTCTTCCTCATATTTAATTTCCATTTTTTCCTTCTCTTCATCTTTTGTATATTACTCCAGAGCTAAAATTTGAATGATTTTGGTCTAAAATATTTCTTTTGATCTGTAATATAATAGCCCAAAATATGAATGATTTTGGTCTAAAATATAAGAGCTCATCTCATGTTCTCTCCTCCTTTAATGAATTTTTTCCTACTTTGCCCCCAATTTTTTTTTCATATTTATTAATGCTTATGAATTCATCTCTCTTAAAAATATCATAATAAACATGGACAATATTAGAAATAAAGCATTATTTCCAGACACCTAACTAACTTTTAAATGATTTCTTAAGAAGCGTTTTTTACGACTGACTCTTATATTACGGAAGAGAGTATTTATTTTCTATCTCTCTCCTCTCATTTCCCTCCTCCTACAACATGCACTGATAAACCAAGAGTAAGAAGTCACAAGTTAAAAATTTTTGGTTCAGGCAATCAAACTTATAAGTCATTTTCTAACCGAGGACTCCCATACATGTGCTTTGGGCTTCTCCCAACCCTCACCTATTCGACAGGCACCACAAAATAGTAAGAAGGATGTTCTCAAGACGATTGATGAAACAACTCACAAGATAGCTCACAAAGAAAAAACTGGCCTATATTACCGAGACTAATTCAAATTAATATACCAATCTCAGATGCTACTTCAAAAGCTTGTTCTCCTACCAACTTGTTGCAAGCAAAGAAAGAAAATTCAACTCAAATATAAAAAAAATATATTACACTTAAAATCTTACATCCATGACCATGATGATATATAGTTGACCAATGCAAAGGCGGCCTGTCATGTAGAACAAAGTGCTTTACTGAATCAGACACTGAAAATTGTTCCGTGCAAATGTGAATTTCTGGTTAATATATCTGGAAAAACCTCCTAAAAACTAACTTACCCGAAGCTCAAAGCTAAATATAAGCTTTCTCATCAATAAGAATCCAGCATAAGCAACCATAATAAGCATGAACTTCACTGACTAGCAAAATAAATAAGTAAAGAACAATATAGACTGGATCAGTTGAAGAGTCCTGGGTTTAGCCAATCCCTTAAAAGAAGTATACAAACCATGTCACGCAAAATTGACACATAAGAAAATCCAGGGGCAGAAACAAAAGTGGCAGTACAGAAGTGCTCACTTGCTTATGTCATCAAGGTGATCATCAAAATCAACTATGTCGCTCCATTTCTCGGATGAAATATAGTCCAACAAAAACACATTTGCTGCTGGCTCCTTGAAAGTGAGTATTGGGTCTCCATCTAACCGCACCAGCTTCCAGTTCTTAGATGCATCCCTAGTGTAAAGCTAAAACACAAGAACAAGATCGTCTTAAATGTTATGCCACACTCTTTCTTAAAATACTGTTATTTACGACATGCCGTAGACGAGCAAAAAAAATCTTACACTGGTAGCATTGAGTTGGGTGATGCTGAAAAGCCATCCCCCCCCCCTCCCCCCAATTTTAATTGTGAATGAAAGTTCCAGAAGATGGGCACTGCAATAATGTGTGATCATTTAGTGTCTGATCCTTGTTCCTAAGAATTTTTTTTATATAGAATTTTGAGGAAATGGGTTTGCTCACCCACCATTGTTCCTAAAAAATTCTATAATAAAAAAAAAAGGCAAAATGAGAACAATAGATACACACAAGAAGACAATTTTTAAACAGAGCATACTTGCACCTAAGCGAAATTTCACAAAGTTCACAAAAATGAAAGAATTGAAAGCAGCCCCATAATGAAAATTTTTATTAGAATTTAGAAGCTATCCACAAGCACTGACATGTAGGCCCATAAACTTAGACACAAATGCAATTCTCATTAATGATTACAGTTTTCATGAGATTGAAAAGATCAGTTAGTGCTCATTATCAGACCACTGAATATTTGTTATCTGATGAATTAATTAATTTAGGGTAAAAGCCATGCCAATTAACAATATAGCTTGGGCAATGACTTCTATAAAGAAATTGGAAGTGTAACATAATGTGCAAATCAGTAACTCTTGCCATCAGATATGATTTAATTCATGCAATTAAGTCCACAAGTGAAGGAAGATAACTACCAATTTAAAACATGTGGAGAAGAATGAAGAAGATGCTAAGAATGTTAATAACCTGCACAACGGGAACACCTTGCTTGCTTGTTTTCAAAGCCTCAAGCTTTTTGTTATCCAACTGCAATCAATTCGAGAAAGAACACAGATATGTTACTAAAGCATAATTTATGTTATCCATTCCTACAATATTTTGAATGATGCATTCTTTGGTATAGAGAAAAGTTCAATTCACTCCACCATTTCCTCTCCTTCCATTTTTACCTAAAAGCCTTAATTTGGTAGAATAAACACCATATTCCTGAAAATTGTTGGTTAAATATATACCTAAAGTGGACAATATTTACAGCTTTATCTTGCTGAAAATTTTTTAAAAACTATGAAGCATGAATGATCCAGATCAAATTGTCAGCGAAAAATTTTTTTTAGGACTCAATCAACCCATCAAATCCAAAATATTCAAAAGTAGAAATTATAATTATAATTTCACTAATGTCATGATATGATGCAGATCACAAAATATAACTTCAATCAATTTTCCCCCCAATCTCTCTAAGTATTCCAACATAAGAGATCAAACTACAGAACAATAAGAACAAAAATCCAAACCTGAAATGAATTCTTCAGCTGCTCATCCACTTCAAAAAGACAAAAAACAACAAAAACAACAACCAAGATCAAAACTTTAGGTACCAATTAGCCTCACAGTTCACAAAAGACAGCAAAGAAACAAAAAGATTGGAAATTTTTGCATACCCTTCTCCATTAAAGATTGCATCTGCTTAATAGCCTCCAGATTATTGATACCAATATTATAAACGAGCAAATTCTCCCGTGCGTTGCACGGGGAGCAAATCATTAAAGGTGTCTATATGTATAGGCTATGCTAACAGGGATTTTTCAAACCGAACAGAAATAGATCTTAATTTTGTGCTCCATCGGGTAAGATTGGTGATATATGCATGACAAATAGCAAAGTAATGGTTAAAAATAAAAGTATAAACGTGTAGAAAATATCATGAAAGTAATATCATAAAGGAACAGCAATAATATGAAAAAACAAAGTTAATTCAAAAAAAATTAAGAAGTGACAAATCTTGCACGATATTAGTTAGATCTTATATCCGGGTTTCCCACGCTTCGCGTGGTTTGTTCATAATTATTAATAATCTACCAACATGACTTTAGTGAAATAGAATAGGATGAGATAAATCATTAAAGTAATATACCAACATTTCAATATTTATACAAAATTGTTAGTATAATTCACATACTAACTAAATTTGGGTGGATTAAAGGTAAAACACAATGTTTATACAAAATTGTTACAAGAAAGCATCATACATAGAGGACCTTTGACTAATTCTAGCTTGGATTGGCCATTTGTTACTAACATAGAAGAGTGATGCCCCTGATTTTGAGAATACCACTTCATGAATCCTAGAGAAGATCCTTTCACAATATGAAGTTGATGAGATTGGCCCATCATATACATATTATAGGAAGTGGAGGAATGAGGTGATGGTCAAGTAAGGGGTCAGGGGCTGTTCTGGTACTTTGGTCAGGGGCTGTTAGTATTTTGGTCAGGGGCTGTTTTGGTATTTTGTCTATAATTCTGTTAGAGGGTATTTTCGGTATTACACTAGTAGTAGAAAAGTGTATAAATAGAAAGAGATAGACAGAGAGGCGGTTAGGTGAGAATTGGAGTCTTTGGGAGGGTGGTGTTCTCTAATACACTATTAGGAGGGTGGTGTTCTCTAATACACCAATTCAATTGTAGCTTTTGTTGATACTTTGTTGAAATTCAATAATATTTCAGTGTTGTTTTCATCAAAGGTATCAGAGCAAAGATCTAGGGCATGGTTAATACAAGAAAAATGGAGTCCAGAATTGAAGGATGTGATTCGCGATTGAATTTGGTTGAGCAACACATTGAACAGCTCGGCGAAGATGTGAATTTAATGAAGAATGATTTCGCAACCTTGAAAACATTACTTACCGATTTCATGGCGGAATTCAAGGGCAAGAACAAAGGTGAAGATTCGGGAGGCAGAGGCGAATCGCCTTTTAACAAAGGTGGTGATGATTCGGGAAGAACGAAGGATAATCATGATGAAATTGAAGAACCTCAAAATTCTGAAATTGAAATTGAAGAGAGCGAGAACATGAATGGAGAAGCAGTAATCAAATCGAATTCCGAATTGGATTTAGGTAGAAAGAATGTCGACCAAGAGGAATTTGAGGATGACGATTCAGATGGGCCATCGGAAGTCAGCGATGAAATTGAAGTCGAAGAGAGCGAGAACGTGAATGGAGAAGCAGTAATCAAATCGGAAAATGAAGTAAGGGCTGGGATTATGGAAGAACATGCTTGGGAGAAATTTTTTCCGAACGATTTCGCCTCATATGCAAGCTGTTGTGATGAACCTCTGTTTTTGACGTTCTTGAAGAAGGAAGAAGACGCAGAAATTTCTCTAAGCCATTGGGTCTTGGTTAGGGTTCACATGGCACATTGGGGACGAAGCCCTAAATCTGATTGGGGAAACAATTCATCTGGGCCTAATTTTACTGATCTTACAGCCCAGAATGAAGCCCAATTTGCACAACCCATTAGCCCTAGATTGTGCGTCAAAGACACAAAGCTTATCTTTCTTGACACCAACTCTGCGGCCTCCATTACTCTTACTCAGCAACCAGAAAAGTGGAGTAATGCTAAGACGAAGGCATTTTACTTGGACCCAGTGTTTGCATCACCAACGACAAGGGCAGTGCTGTTCGTGCAGGTTGAAGATGCTACTAGATTTGGGGTTCTCTGTTTTGTAGTAGGCGCTATTGAATTCAAAGTCTCATTTGGGAGGTATTATGATTTTACTCAATTGTGGTCCCTTGTTGTTGGAGTCCCCAAATTACTGTGCTTACTAAGATATATTCATGAAGCATGCTATCTTCTTACCACTGAAATTGATAAAGGAGGACGATCAACCATTGAAAAGATATTAACTAGTATTTTCTTACTCTATGATTTTCTGGGAGCTCAAGATCTTGTGCTTGAATTTTCTGGTGACTCTTCCATTGCTTACTTTGAAGAGGTGAAATGGTTTCAGGTTTTAGACATTCTTCTTAGTCAATATGATCCTAAAGAAGAAATTTCTAAATCCATTGGAATTTTCCCTGTTGTTTCCTATCCTTCCCTTGTTGAGAATATTTCTGACATTGAAGATGAAAAATATATAGCAAGAAGAACCATGAATTGGAGCATTACTGAAGGGTCTTTTGCAGGGGAATGGTTTCAAATTGAAATCACATACAGTGGAGTGATAGTCCCATATCACTTTGATGTGTATGAATTGGAATTTTTTGAGATGTATCTGAGGCCTTTTACTTCTATGAGATGTTTTGTGGCTGAATTCTTCAAATTATTGGGCTTTTTGGGGTACAATCATGCAATGACTTGTTTCCCAATCATTCAAGATGGGCCCAAACAGAAATTTATCATTGTTAATAAAATGTTGTGCATACCTAATCTGCTCGCTGAAGTAAGGGGCAAACCAAATAATCCATTTGTATGGACTGTTCATGCTATTTTGGAGTGTGCGCTAGCTGCTATGGAAATTAAGGAGAGTATATGGCTGTTGGGTTTTGCTTGTGTTGAATGGATGCAAATGGATCTAATTTCTTATAGATGGAGAGTCTCGTATCTTTGTTTTATCAATGATATGTGGGCACCTTCCATTATATCTCAGAATCGATTTGAACCTCCAAAACAAGTTGCTGCTGGATTTCTCTTGTTTTTATATTCAGTTCAAGTGCATGGAATTGCAATGGAAAAGCTGACACGTGCAGCAGCTTGTAGCCTGTTTTGTTGGCTAGTAATGCGCCACTTCCTTTTGGCTATAATTGAAGAGAAGTTAACAATTGTCCAAGCAATGAAGCTTGTGATCACTGCCATGACAGATTGGTTGGGGACTTGGATGAAGCTGACCCTCATATATGCTTATCACCTTGAGGACAAGGTGGCTATTCATGGAGGGGGTAATGATGAGATTGGCCCATCATATACATATTATAGGAAGTGGAGGAATGAGGTGATGGTCAAGTAAGGGGTCAGGGGCTGTTCTGGTACTTTGGTCAGGGGCTGTTAGTATTTTGGTCAGGGGCTGTTTTGGTATTTTGTCTATAATTCTGTTAGAGGGTATTTTCGGTATTACACTAGTAGTAGAAAAGTGTATAAATAGAAAGAGATAGACAGAGAGGCGGTTAGGTGAGAATTGGAGTCTTTGGGAGGGTGGTGTTCTCTAATACACTATTAGGAGGGTGGTGTTCTCTAATACACCAATTCAATTGTAGCTTTTGTTGATACTTTGTTGAAATTCAATAATATTTCAGTGTTGTTTTCATCAGAAGTCTACAAATTAAAGTATTCCACCAACATTTTAATATTTATACATCTGAAAATTGAAGGAATCATTGAAGGGTAAAGGTCCTAAAGTCTGCAATTCTCTAAGAGAGTTGAAAATTCCAGTTATATACTTCAATGAAAATGTGCTTCCTAATTCCCTCACTATAGTAGTTGAGTACTTTCTCCACTACCTTCCCTTAAATGCAATATTTTTCTGAATTAGATTCTTCTATTAAAGACCATATCAAGAAGAAACTTATTAGCTTCATGGCAAGAGATGAATAAGACAAAGACAGGACAATCCTTGACAACTCAAGAATTGCCAAAAATTAAGTAAGCAAGAAAGACTCACATGAATTAATTAAACTCAAAAGCAATGCAAAGTGTAGGGACTAAAATGATAATATTCATTTCAAATCTATATCAAAGGAAGATCATGTTCTATTTGAACATAAAAAATGACACCAAAAAATATAAGCAGTAGATCAACCCTAAGACCATATATCAACAAAAAAACGTCTACAGCTCTAGCTCTGATGATTATTTCTTCCAAACAAAACACACCATAACACCAATACACATCCATCCTAGAGTTACAACATTATAAGATCAAATGTCAAAATACCTTAAACTTAAATTCATCTTAGTAGGAATTTCTTGAGAAAGAACATGACAAATCAAACAGCCAATGTCAAAATACCTGAAGAGAAAATAGGCTGAGAAAATATATCCATCGATTTTGCAATCTCACTTCTAGCATCTGTTTTCTTCTTGATTGATCTTTGTCAATGCCTGAAAAATAAAAACAATTGACAGGTTATCATACACACTACATGACCCCCTTTCCTCACCCAAAATAAAAAAGAAAAAAAGGAAGAGATGTCTCAAGAAAATAAGTAGTATAAATATTAAGAGGAAATAATCAGAGATAACCAATCCGAAAAAAGAACAGAAACACCTCAAGAAGTCCTTTTTGATGTTATGAAATCTCTTTTTATGATCAATTACGTGGAGGCAGCTAGAGATCATCCCAAGGGAAATTGCAGCAGAGCATTGGCGATGTTGGTGTCCATGCTGGAGCAATCATTCCAAAAGAAACTTACTTTAATGCAGCAGATATCACGGTATGATCAGAAAAGGGCAAAACCTGAAAATAGCATAAGTAAGATCACAAAAATATCTGATTACCCTCATAATAAATATTACCACTTAAAATGGTTAAGAGACTTAACTAATTTGAGTGTTATTTCCCCAATCATAACCCCAACTGATTATTTATATATTTCAATTTGCAGAGCCCACTAGAATTGGAGGATACATGACAATTTTAGATTATACTTGCCAACAAAGTTGCAAGTTCTATTATCCTAGAGGGGGCCTTTGAGAAAATGTTCCAGAAGCGCTGAATTAATCTGTAACATATGTGCTTGTCATGAAAATTTTTCAAAACAGTCAGAATCTATAACCTTTATGTCAAGCAAAGTCACGTCCAATGGAAAAGTTCTCACTAGACAGAGAGCACCAACAGCCAGTGCAATATTTTCAGCACATATAAGAATAACTTCATTTGCTATAGCCATCATATTCTGCAAGCATATGATAAGGCAAGCTGAATCAGACGACATATAATTGTGCAGTACTTGAAGATAACTAAACACAACAGAAAACTAATACTTTGCAAAACCAAAATAAATATAAAACCAAAAATCCATAGGAAGCTCCAACATGAGTGATTCATCTTGTAAATTCCAACACTGTCTAGTTATACCATCTGCCACCAAAACCGAATTTTGAAGTTTCAAATCACTCTCTTTGGATCACGAGAAGAAGCAATATGGTCCTAAAAGAATGAAACAAAAAGGGTCAAGAAAACCAATATAAAAATCCAGACATCCACATTCATGGCAATACAAATAATCCTGGATTACCCTTAGATTAAAATGTGTTCCTCTTTCAATCAAAATCTACTTCACCAATAAAAGAAAAGCACATCCTACTGGTCCCCTATACAAATAATCCTGGATTACCCTTAGAGCTGCTCTATGTTAATATTGTTTCTAATACCACATGTTCTTCTACATTATAGTTCTTACACCAGACTAAGTTGTTCATTTATAAAGATGAATCACTAACTTTAGATGACTAATTTGATTCTGATGGCCATATTATAAACCTAAGTTTAATCCACAAAGCAAAAATTCAAGATTTATAACTTGAAAAATAAAAATCTTAATTAAACCCCAACAAAGAGTATAATGTAAGTAAATACACCTACTTACTGAGATAAAATCAAGTGCTCAAGCTTTTCAACCCTTTGTTTACTGAATCAATCTTCTTCCGGATCAGTGCTACATCCTTGCTCGTCGGATCTGCCATACTTCACCTTAGAAAAACATGAACTTGATAGAGCAAAAAATCTCCCAGCCTAGAAACCATAGAGCCAACCCATATCATTAGAAACTCTTGTTATGCTTAGAAGATGCAAACATGATGCCCAAAACTTTCAAGTCCCTCAGAAATTCGAAAACCCCAACAAATTTCACCTTAGAATTAAAGAGTAAAGGGCAAATAAGTATAAGAAATTACCCATCATCCAAAACAGCCACCTCAGCCTCCAAACACCAACTCGACTGGCAACAGCGATAAAACCCTCTCATTTGTCCTCTCTCGTGCAAAGAAGATAGTGAAGATGATGAAGGCTGGTTGATGTAGTGAAGGAAGACGGAAATGGAAAGGGCAAGACGAATTTTGCATGATGAGAGTGAAGAAGAAGAGAAAAGGAAACCATTTAGAGAAAAAATACAAGTAAGAGTAAGGTGAAGAAAAAAGGGAAGAAACATATATGGAGATTGACATGATTACACCCACAACAAAATAGAACGGGGTTCGCGAAGGGGAGCTAGGATTTCCATGAGGGAAATCTGTATATTTCCCAAGACATATGGCACGTGATAAGTCTACGTGGCAAAAACAAATAGGACCCACCTGGAGCAGATTTGGTGTAGAAATGAAAAATTGATGGACTATGTGATTGATTACGTGGCAAATAATGAGGTCCCATTATCTGACTTGACATGCCAGCTCTTATGAATAGTGTCTTAGGCCATAGCAAAACACCATTTCTCTTTTATGTTATATTGATATTGATATTGATATTGATGATTGATGACGAGATAGAACTCTCGCGCGATGCGCGTGATATTGAACTTCTCAATAAATTAAAACAAAAAATTTTTGCAATGCAATGATTTGAGATTGCAAGAGATAATTAATCAAGATTGAACTTGAAATAGAGAAATGAACAAAGAAATGCAAGAATAATTATAATTCAAAATGAATATCTAAAAAATTACTAATTCAAAAATACGATTATATTTGTCATTAATGTTCAACCTTAACCATGTACATCCGTATAGTAAGACATGCTCCCAATAGAGTATAACATGCAAAGCATTCGTGAAATGTTATATCCATGTTTCTCGCGCTTCGCGCGATCTATTTATAATTCTTGCTAGTAATCCACCAACATAGTATTATTGAAATTGTGTTTTATGAGGTATATCTTTAAAGAAATCTACAAACATTTCAATATTTTGCGGAATTCATAAATTGCAACTGTAACATTTATCAAAGAATAAATCTACCAATCTTTTCATGATCACATGAATTACAATGATAAAATATAAGCAACCCTATTTAAAAGAAAAAACATTCATGATCCACAAAATGACAGTAGCTAAAGACAAACTCGTACTCCTAAAACCACAACTTAGAATGATTTGAATCCAACCCACAAAGAAACACAATGTGGCTGTGATTGTGGGAGTTGAAAACTCCATGACTTATATGATAAAGTATTTCCTTGAGCATTTGTTGCAAAGTTGTTGCTCTCTTACACCCAATACATAACCTATAATGCACCCTCTCGCAATCACCGGATGCAAATGATTGAGCATTTATTACGTTAAGGAAATGCACCCTCTCGCAAGATCAAGTGCCAATTGGACAACCACTTTAAAAGCGAACATCTTTCTCCGGTTTTTTATGAAATAAGACTTCAGTGCACCACCAAGGCAATATTCAACAATAACGTAACACAGCAAATATTATTGGGCATGCCCTTATGACCATTTTCTGTTTGCACTTGAAGCTCTGATGTGCCCATATTGTTGCATCTATAAATAAACTGCATAATGGATTTACAGAAGCCACGGATTAGAAGGTTCTAATATGAAAGTTGGGACCAATATTGGAAGGGAATCAACCATGGTAGCTCTTGACACTTTAAAATTCCCTAAAACAATGCAATTAGGTTGTAACTAAGAACCATTCTCAACATTGATAGCTTCAATAGATTAATATATGAAACAGAATCAATAACCAATTTCCCCCCATTTGATAAAATCAAATAACTTCAGCTGTATAACTAAAACATTAAGCATAACCTAAGCCCTTAAAAATTTAGTCTAGAAATTTATGATAACCATTTTGTAGGTTATGTTTTTTGTTGCTCCTCTTCAGGTAAACGTACAATTATCATACTCCATTTTGTACATTTCTTGGGCCTGATGGTGCTGAGAATAGCATTGAAGGCAAAACCGCATTTCATTAGAGAGCCTCTTCCACAAACGCCAAAGAGGAGAATCTTGACATTCATTTTTGAAAAAAATTATAGAAAGTGTCCCGAAGTGGCGCCATTATTTCCCAATAGTCACACCATGCATGACTTTCAATAGGCAGACAAATAAAGTAATTATATGCATCCACGGACCAGAAAAAAAATCAACTATAACTGGGTATAGAAAAAGTGACAAAGTTCATCAAGCATCAAAGAGGAACACAGACATCAATCTCAAAGATTCCAAATAAAATCCCACTAACAACTGACTTACATAAAGTAACAAAAATACAACTTTGAGTTAATTATATACTCACATAAAGCAAAAAAAGATGCAGATGAGAGTATAAAGAATGAGTTGATGACCTTTTCATTTATTAGAAGGAATGAAATGCTAAAATGAACAATGAAAGCAAGCAACAGACACAAACAAATACGCTGGTTGAGCTGCTTTTCTTTTACCTGCCTTTTGAGACCATTCGATCTGTTCTCTCTCTCTGATGAGCTGTTGTCTCCTCAAAGAACTGAATTTTGGGCATTCAGCATGATATCTTTCCAAAGCTTCCACTTGCTCATTGTCCCCCTTAAATGATAAACAATGTAAAAATAGGAAGATGCAATATCCTCTTTGTCATTTCATTATACTGCAAAATTAAACTCCAGAACCTAAAAACATATGAATCGTTGGAAAAAAATATAAATCAAGGAAACTTCTCAAGAGTGTGTGGCAAAAAGATAAAATCATTATAAGAAGTTACTGGAGGCAATCATTTGAGAAAGAATTGCAGAATACAACTTCAACACTAAAATGCCAAATATTAGAAGAAAACAGAACAATGAATCTGCATGGTTGAGCATTAAGATTTGAGAAAGTTGGCAACAAAAAAAATTAAGATTTGAGAAAGAGCATTTTTTTTAAAGGAAGCTTCTCAAGAGTGTGTAACAAAAAGGAAAAATCATTGTAAGAAGTTACTTGAGGCAGTCATTTGAGGAAGATTTGCAGTGACACTGAGGCCAACGGTGACAATAATAAGTGGAAGGACATGGGTTTTGTTCTACAGTGAAAAAAAAAGTAATGAAGAAAAATGAAACAGAAAAGATGAACCTAATCGACCGTGGCAATGCCCTAGAGCTTGAAGAAAATGAAGAAAAAGAGAGGGAGGAAGAAAAGAAGAAATTCAAAATGAAGGCTGGGACATGGTAAGGTGGGAGAATTTTGTGAAGCAAAGCTTCTCCTGGACGCTAACGTAAAGGCGTGAGCAAAAGCTTCTCTTGGAAGCCAGCAGGTGGTCCCCCCACAAAACTTTTGAAATGAAGAGAAGGAGATATGTTTGGAAGTGAAGGCATTTTTTGGGCAAGCCATGTAGCTTCTTGAAGAAGCAAGCAGGTGGGCCCAGCCAGATTTTTTTTAATTAAACTAATAAATATATTCAGTAAAGTGAATGTACTTTTTGGATGTCATGTTTCTCTCTGAAGAAAATAAATATGGTGGTCACGCCATTTTTTTAGGAATCGATCGATTTTGGGAGAAAATCAATAAGCAAGGGATGTATGCTGACATGTCCAGGCAGCTAATGAAACCATTTTTTTTTATTTTCTTTAGTTGCTTAATAGAAATCCTAACAGCTAAGTGTGTGGGTGCCCAGGACACGTGTCAATCGGTGGTTCAATGGTATGAACAGTAACCGTCAGTGTGATTATTAGGGTGTAATGTCATTATTGATATATAGATTCATCTCAAAAAGCTTTAGAACCCAAAAATCTCTTAAGCTAACAAAGCTGAAAAAAAAAATTCAGCAACTTAGTTCCTATCAATATTGGAATTACTGATCCACTGATAACACTATTAACAAGTCACATGGAAGAGAGAGAGAGAGATTTTGTGGCTTTGTTTTGATCACCACAATGCTTGTGATGAAAAAGCTAAGAGCATAGTATGGATTGGTGGTAATGTAATGTTTTGGCCTTTAAATCTTTAATATAATGTGTAGCTTTCTGTGAATTTTGTGTGATGGAGTGGTTCTGTGAGGAGGAATATAGTACTCCTATATAACATGGAAAAAAAACATTAAGAGTATGTTTGGTTGTGTGAAAGAAAGTAAAGAATTAGAAATGGAAAGGGTAAGAGATGGAAAGTAGGGGTAATGATGAGAGAGTAAAGTTTGTGGGCCCCACGATAAGTGTGAGATAGAGAGAGAAAACTTGTGGACCTGATATATATATATAGATGACCATATTACCCCTTAACTGTTCAATTATTTACATGTCACTTTCACCAAACAAGTCATAAGCAATATGATTGAGGATGAGGAAAAAAGGTTTCTTTTTTATTTTTTTAGAAAATTTGGTTGGATATTGGGTCAACTCATAGATTTTTGCTGATTTGATTTCACTCCCCGGCCCGGGTATAATTCTTATAAAAAGGAGAGATAATTAGGAAAAAGTAAAAGTCTATTAAAACATGAAAATCTCAAATCATTTTTTGTTTTAACTATCAGATTTTTTAATACGCTAATCAGTTTTTTTTAAATTTTAACTGGTCGTAATGAGCAGATCATAATAAATTTTGGTAAGAATTAGTTATTTAAGATTAGCAGATTCTGAAGATTTTTTCCATTAAAGTAACGATTTTTATTGATATATTCAAGTATGAATAAACCTAATTACCAATCCGGCAAAAAAAATCTAACTACCAACAATAACAGTGAGAAATTTTGATAAAAAAAACAATAACAGTGAGAAATTCTTGTTGGTAGGTAGATTTGATTTGTTAGGTGATTTATAATTCGACCTATCGTAATAGACACTACAAAAATATTTTAATATGATATAAGTATAACCTTAAAGTGCCTTAATCCTACTATCCTAAATGCAGGACATGTCAAACTAATTTGTGGATATTAAGAAAATTAATTAACTTAAATATATGAAATAAATATAACTATTTTGATAAAAACATTGTTAATATGTGTAAATTTTAATGTATATAATGTCAGCCTAAGTATGTAAAATATTCTTATTACTTTTCAAAACAAACCATTTACTGTCTCACAGTGAAATGAAGAAGGAATAAGTACTAGTCTACACAGATCATTACGTCTTTGAATATTTTATGGTAAGATGGATCAATGGTAGATGCTTTGCCAAGAATAATGGATAGAGTTGGGCATTAGATTCTAACGCAAGAATATATAATACCCCATGTGTGATACTCCTTCATTTAGTACTAATTTAAAAACAGAGGTGTAAATTGAGTCATTTAACTTTTTTTTCTTGGTAACAGTCATTTAACTTTACTAAGTAAGATTTTATGTCTCCTACCTTAATTGTACAACGTATGTTTTTATATCTTACCGTAACATCATCAATATCGAATAATATTTTTTAAATACCAATTAGTCAATTATTGTTACTTTGTTTTTTTGAACTGAAAATTATTGTTACTTTGTTTAAATATAAGAAGAAGGTATTATATTAATCTATTCGCTATGCTACTCGTGTTTTTTACTTTTTATAGCACCTACACTAAATGGCTACATATTCGTTTTTTCGAGTGAATACGGACCTTTTTTGGCCAACAGAGTGAATACAGACCTACAGCAAAATTCTTTTCACAAATTTATTGTTGAATAGATTGCCTATGACACTAACTCTATTAAATAAAAAATCCTTAATGAACATGTTTTCCTTCAACTTTCTCACCTTTTACAATTGCCTGCATTTGTTGAATATGTTTTCCTTAATATGTTTGCCTGTGAATTTCGTTGCATTCACATGCTTTCAGATGGTTTCACACACAAACAACTCATCATGTGTGTATGAGTGGATTAATTTAATTAATTCCTATAAATAAATCAAACAACTCATCATGTGTGTATGAGTGGATTAATCAATCAATCAAATATATCTAGTAATTTCTTGTGTGGAATATTTCATTGATGCCCTTTGCTTTCACATTGTAAACCGGTTTGTTATGTGGTTTGTCCAAAGTTTTTAAAACTTAAACATAGGAAAATATTTTCTAAATCCCAATGTATCTCATTCTCTTTCACACTATTGAATAGTTGTAAGTGCTCTTCTTGCCTATCCCAATTCAATTAATAATAATTTTTTCCAATCAATTACTCCAATCAATTCCATTAATAATAATTTCTTCCATCTTCCAATGCACCCTCACTCATCACTCTATTCTATCTATGCCTTTTCCGTTTTATTTTCTTCTCCTATCCCATCAGTACCCGAGGTATACATATACATATACACACCCACATCATGACTGTGTGTAGCAAAATTTTGCACTAAAATAAATTGGAAGTAAAGTTGTAATCTGATTTCTTATGAATCAATCAATCAAATATATACTCCCTCCGGTCCTATTTATAAGTCGTCAACCTCCCAAATTGTACATACCAAGGAATGAAGGTTAATGGAAGTTGAATCATTAAATTGGTCTTATTTTTTTTGTCTTTTCCATTTTTGCCCCTCCCACCTTTATTACTATGGCCCACTACCTCTTTCATCTTTATGAGTATACATGTGGCTTTTTCATCTTCTCTCTCTTCTAATCTTCCAATGTTCATTTTCCAATACTAAGGGCATGTTGGGAAAATTTTAATAAATGAGTTAGTTAATGTTAGTTGGTGACTTATATTAAGGACCAAAATTTAGTGGCGGTTGACGACTTATAAATAGGACCGGAGGGAGTACCATATATGCCTATAAATCTTGTGGCTGGTCATCCATTGGTCCACATGTCTTGCATCTATTGGTTGTTTTTTCTAACTAAACTTTAGTCAAGTCTTATTAAACTTATATGTTGTGACATTTTATGTGATGATTGGTGGTCTATTGCAAGGGTTATTATTGCCGTTTGGTTTTGATGATTGGAATGGTTATTGCATTTGCTATTGATGGTGTTATTGAATGATGTGTAGCCGTTGCGCCTCCCCATGAGTTGCCTTTTCAATTTTCGGTGTCATTGTAGTGTGCATCTCTGTTTTTGGGATATGCCTATATATCCTTTTCAATCACTTCTCTTACACACAACTCACTTCTATGTGTCTAATTTTTTCCTCTCTCACTTTGTGAGATATTTCGTGAAGAGTCGAAATTGAAGAGAATGATTAAATATATATTGATTCTCTCTCTAAGAACTGAGAAGGAAGTGGATTGTACTGCATCATCTATTGAACTATGTGAGGCAAGCAATGCTCTTCTCATGACTATAACGGAGAAGGAAAACTAGAAAGATCATCACTATTACCAGAACTTTGCAGATGAAAGACTTGTGATTATATATGTTTATCGCTTGAAGCGGAGATCAATAGCAGAAATCCTATGTTGATGGTGGGACAAGTGAGTGGTCGGGATTGCTCCACGGCATCATCACCAATAACTGATGATTTGATTGGGTTATGGAGGATATTCAAGTTGTTCCTTCCATCATCATTTGATAATGATTCAAGTCCAGCAATGAATAATGATCTGAAGATTACTATTATGATCAGTTTAACTATTGTGGAGTTTCTTGGGTAGCAGCATCTGATGCTGACTTGTAATTGTAATAGAATTCTTTTCTCTTGATTACTATTATTTCATTTATAATTAGGTTTTTGATAGATTTTTCCTTCATTTCTTTTTCATATAGATTTTAAGTACTTATAATATTTCCACGTAAAAAATTTACAAACATTTACTCCCCCTACCTAAATATTTAATATCACTTTCAAATTTTAAATTGTTTTCAAATTTAATACACTTCCTAATTTTCCCAACTTTCTCCAAATTAACCCTATAAATATTGTCAATCTATCATAAATAAGATCATAGAGTGGAGATGTATTTAGCTAAGGTGAATAGGTAATAAGGTGAATAGGTAATTGTTAGAATCTTAAGTTTTGGTGAAGACTAAAATATGAAAGAATGAATCAAGAACTTAGAAAGCAATAGGTTAACATAGAATCCCAAGTAAGAGTGCAACCGGATGTGGATTTACTTCCGGATAGACTAGGACTAGCGCTCGTGGATGAATGACTTATCCCCCAGCGAGAGAAAGTAATTCACTAGGGAAATAACTTAGTTCATAAGCACTAGATATACAAAACCTCAAGACTAAGCTAGGATTCAACCGGAAGTGATTTTGCTTCCTTTTGTATTTAGACTGGCGCTGGCTGTTGGAATAGATGACACTAAGCGTCAGTGAACATAAGCCACGTCCAGTAGAATTGCTTCCGATAGCTTAGTGACTAGCGCTGACTGTTGGATTGAAGGACACTGAGCGAGAGTGAGTAAAAGTAATTATAACCCTTCATCCAGTGGTAGTGCTTCCGGATGTAGAAGTGCTTCGGATCCAAGGAAGTCATCTTAGACTAAGTAAACACCCACTGCATGTGACTATGTGCTTATATTGTTAAACTAACATTCAAAGTGCAGCACACTAAGAAGAATTGCTTCCGGATGTGAACCTGCTTCCGCAAGCAATCAGAATGTCAGAATGTTCAGAAGTGCAGTGTCAGAATGCTTTCGTCAGAGCAGAGTTGTCAGGACTACTTTTCAGAGATAAAGCAAGTCAACCCTGCTATGCATTGATGAAGCATTAATTGGGCAAACGGTAACAAGGGAAAAACGGCCATATTCAAACGGCTAACCCACCTACCAAGAGTCAGAATGTTTGAAGACTATATAAAGGAGCTCAACTTCATTTATGAAGCTAATGAATTATCTTTGACATTCTTGAGAGAAGTTAGAGCGAGAAACTAAGAAAATCTTCAAGTATTCAAAGCTGCCCAGAAAAGAGAAAGAGCATTTAACTCATTGAGTGATCTTTTCATCTACATATCTTGTACTCTTTGAAGTTAAGTCTCTTCGTGTTATAAGAGCATTGATTGTACTTAAGTGTGTAACACTATCTGTTCTTTAAGAGAACTTAGTTAGAAAAATCCTTTATTTGTAAAGGTTGAACCCTTGCTAGAAGTAAGGGGGAGCTAGTTAGAAAGGTTGCAAGTGAGCCTGAGTAAAACTTGTGGTTGTAAGGTTGCAAGTGATCCCGTTCAAAACTTGCGGTTGTAAAGGTTCCAGGTGCACCCGTTGTAAAACCTGGGGATAGTGGAACTCGGTCTGGGTGGTTGAGAACTGGACGTAGGTCAGGAAGACCGAACCAATATAAACTCTTGTGTCGTTTTTATTTGAGCTTTTATTTTATAGCCACAATTCACCCCCCCTCTTGTGCATCCATTACTTTCAGTAATATAATGTGATGATAATTAACTTTTATCCTAAATCCAATTAAATTATGGAAAGAAATATTATATTCAAGAATGCAGGAAATACATAAATCAACCTATAATAGTAAGTTGATTATTGATAAAAAAGGATGAATTTCAATATCATCGTTAATTTTTATTTTATTTTATTTTTTAATACTTTTATTTGATTTTATTTTGCACAAATGAATAGCGAGTATTGCATAAAATCAAAAGTAATTAATGAGTCCTTAATTCATAATCAAGTATCTGTTACTACACATTTATTTATTTCAACTTGGTCTTGCTGTTTCCTTTGAAGAATAGATCTTGCCTGGGCTCCCTTGTCAGTACCAAAATTGAAAACGTACCAAAATTGAAAACGTACAGCTTTCAACTTCCAATGTACACATAAGATATGAAGAGCTTGACTAGTAACTAGTGTTTTTTGTGGAGTATTTTGTTTAAAGCTTTAAGTTTCATTATTACAGCTTTTAAATCCATTTATAATCCATTATTACAGTTTTAAGTATTAACACAGATAAGGAGGGAGAAAATCAGTGAGTGAATAAAATTTCTGCAAGATCTTGTGCCTGGTTGGAATAAGGTCCATCCATAAAAGCTAATAAATCATATTATTTCCTACTTTGTGATCAAGTTGATCCTTAATTACACATGCTAAACTATGAAACAATTCTTTGTAGGCCACTGAAAAAGCCCTTATGTTTGATGAAATCATGAACTATGTAGTACAGTCAATTGCAAGGTCAAGTTGAGGTAGAATTAGGCTTGGTCAAATGAGCTTTTTCCTCCATGCTAAAATTATGCAATCCATCAACACTCTTATTTATGATTTCTACTTTTAAAAATTTCACATATACCAAAAGAATTGTTGAATTTATTACTAAAAAACTTAAGAACAACCATATAAAGCTTATTTTTAAATCAAATTTTGTAAAAACAATTTCAACTGGGTAACCCGCGCAACGCGCGGGGCCACCCCTAGTTTAATTAATTCCTATAAATAAATCAAATATTTCTCGAATGAATTCCAAAGCTGCTCGTGTATGCTTGTTAGTCAATTGCGCAATAATAGTGCATCATTTTAATATTCTAGAATTCTCTTTCGTCAATACAAACATTTAATTCTGTTTAATCTTTTATCTTTATATAAAGTTTTATTTTAATATTAGTTTCATAAAATGATTTTATCTTAATTTCAATTCCTTTAACAAAGGATATTGACATTGATATCTCTAAGAATATTGATGTTGAGAATAAAACTTTTATCCGAGACGAATTCCAATATTTGAATTGAAAATAACTAAAACTATATCTTATAAATAAAAATTAAGAAAACGGTTCGAAACTTGCATACACCTTTTTTTAACAGTACATGACATTGAAATACGAGTAATAAATTAACTAAAGAGTGACCCTGTTAAACACAATCCATGGAATGAGTCATCAGTGTTGTGATCCATAAGGAGTTACTCCAAGCTAAAGTAAGGATATATAAAAAAGAAATACACTATAACCTAATCTTTTTAACTATTTTAAACAACAAATCAACATAGCAATATTCATAATCTTTCTTTTTAGATTCTTCTTTTGAAAATCACCGGATACCTTTATGCCATAGCCATACACTAAACATTCCAACATGAACGTAAAGTTTTGCATTTGTCTATGAAAAGAAAAGTAGCTTTCATGCATAATAGTGGCAATAATAAATAAACAATAATTATATAAGAAATACTCCTATCCATACGATGTATGGCAAAAGGAAAACTCAGTGGATACTAGTTAATTTGACATCAGATATGTTAACTTTTTTTACTTTGCTGTGAAGTTTCGTATGGCCACCAAACTAAGATGCTCACATAGGGGGTAAAATGATTAAAATAATATAGCATAGGAAAAATAAAGAAAAGAGAAGTTTGATAATGCCACAATGGTATGCTAGCTTGTAGTATATTAAAACACCAATTACTTTTTCACGTGAGTGGATGCTCAAATAGTTAAATAGTTGAGAATAATAGCGTTTTTCTCTTGTTGGTTAAAAGGGAATCATATATCATTTAATATGTTCAACATCAATACCTGGCGAGTAGATGCTGGTAGACAAATAATGAATGCTAGAATATAACTATTTTTCATTTTTTTTCTTATTTATTTTTGTCAATTTTGTTACTATACGAGTATGGCCTTATTTTAATGTAATGATGTATCGTTAAATAGGTTGGCAAATCACGCTCACAGGCTCGTGAGAACATATCACATCCTCACATCTCACATGTATATGTAAGTTATGGTGGTGATTGCATATATATATTAAAATTATTGAATTTTATTGCCTAGATTTCAGTCCCAGCATATGGAATTGGTGATCCGAATTCATAAAATGGAATTTCAATTCCAAATGTATAGAAGTCTTTAGAATATACTCCCTCCGTTTCCAAATATAAGATCACTTTAGGGAGGAGATTTTGTTTCTAAATGTGAGATCACTTTCTAATTTGACTCAATTTTCCCCCAAATTACCCCTATACCCCCTTCACCCAAAAAATAGTGGTTTGAAGGTGAGATGATATTTTTAAAACTTAGGTGAGGGGTATTTTGGAAATTTCATGTAATCCTAACTCATTCGAATGTCTTCCTTAATCTCTCCAAATTTGTTAAAGTGATCTTATATTTAGGAACTGAGGGAATATTTGATCTCCAACATGAGGATTTTCATCATATTTGCTTACCCCTTAATCCCATGAATATTGTGAATGAATATTTGTGGATTAGAAAATGGGTTATTAACTTTTTTTTTATTTCTCAAGGGTATCCCACCCGTGTGTCAAGTGAGACTAATCCTTCGCTGTTCTGAAGTCCCATGTAGAGGGTAGACAGCTGGCCTGTGAATTTGCTCCATTCGCAAGGGCACTTTTACTAACTTTTACTAACACGCGTAAAATAGTTATAAAAAAACCTTGTGTATTAGGGATGGAAAGAGTGAGACTGTAATGTGCAAACTCAAATTCTATAATAAAAATTGGAAAAATTAATTTGAGGTCCCCCACAAGGGACTTAATACTAGAAAAGTCCCAAAAGTTGAAATAATTAATGTAGGGTCTCAAGGGACATCACTTTAATATATTTGAAAATTGAAAAGACACTTTTGCCCAACAAGTTGTCACATTTGCCCATTCAGTTGTCAAGTTATGCCCATCGAGTTGTCACGGCTGCTTATTAAGTTGACAGGTTTTTCCCATTAACTTAAGAGAGTTTGGGCCATTAACTTAAAGCACATGCCCAACAAGTTGTCACATGTGCCCATTCAGTTGTCAAGTTATACCCATCGAGTTGTCACGACTGCCCATTAAGTTGTCAGGGACAAAAGTGTCTTTTCAATTTTCAAATATATTAAAGTGAGGTCCCTTGGGACCCTATATTAATTATTTCAACTTTTGGGACTTTTCTAGTATTAAGTCTCTTGTGGGGGACCTCAAATTAATTTTCCCATAAAAATTTAATTGCTATTATTTCTACTATAATATAATAATTCAAAAATTAATTTGTGACACTTACAACATATGATTAACCATAGTTCTTTTTGTTATTTCTAAGTTACAATATTTTTTTATCAAAATTGTGAAAAAATGTGATGATAGAGTAATTTTCAAAAGTTTTATCAAAAAAAAAAGAGTAATTTTCAAAAGTTCATTTCAATACATGCTTTTAGGGAACTTGATTAGGTGCAGAGTGTTACTAGAACAAAATTACAAATTCCAATCTTTAGAATTTTCATTAAGATTTTTTTTTGAACTGAAAAAATTTTCATCAAGATTATAAACGCAGGTTTCATACTGACTTATTATCTCCTCAAAAAGGAAACAAACATAAAATGTACATCTAGATATAAGCTAGTTTCTCATGATCTAATAGCAAAGAAACCCCATACTTTTTGGATCCAATTATTCAAAATTAATTAATTACCAGAAATGCGATATATCATAAAAGAAATTTGTTCTAATAAACTGTTATATTATATGATCAAATGATCATTTGCATCCCTTCTCTATTCTATCTTCAATAAATCTCTTCCACCATGTTGCTTTAAACGCGTGTGCTCATTGTCGTTTTCTTCATGTTTTTCCTGTAGCGAGTGTTAAATCACTCTAGACAGCTCTGTCCCCACACTGGACATGTGGTATTTCTTGTAGCATTGCTTGTCCAATCCAAAGTAAATAAGTAGTAAATATTAATAGTATATTATGTATTTAGTGTTGTTTATTTGTTTTTATTTTTTTAGTGGTTTTACTATTCAGTTGTTGATTTTTGGAGGTATGAATTTTATTAGCGCGCACCTCTAGCCATAATCTACACACACTGTTTTAGTGTAAACTATTTAATAATTAATAATAATAATATGCATATAATTAATATTAATAGTATGTATACTTATATTTGTATATATCCTATATGGTTGGGTCTGTGTGTATCCTTCCACAATTATAATATTTACAGTTTTTATGTCTTTTACTATAGTTAATTATTTTTCCTTTTTAAAATATTTTTTTGGTATGAATTTTTTTCCTAATTTTTCTTTTGGATGTCTTTTAAATGTATATCTATATTTAATTTTTCCCTTTTCCTTTGTTTACTTTTTGTTTTTATTTTCCTTTTATCACATCCCTATCTATGAGGTATTTCTAATTCACCACATTTTAATATTGTTTTCTTATTTTTTTAATACGTTATATTTCTTAATGCCTTTTACATTTATCATATAAATATTCTTTTAGATAATTCTCTCTTATATACATTAAAATATATATCTATATAAAGAAAATATTTGTTTGTGTAATAATTACTAGATAGTATGTTGGTTCAATTTAATTTTACCTAAACAAAATATGAATATTAATGTTCCTGAGTGTTATTATGGTAGTGGATTTTACATTGTTTTTAAATTGGGTGCACATGTTGCGTGTATGGCACATAATAGGTAGCTTGTTTATTAAGTCTGCTTTGTCAGTTCGTGCAGTATATCCAGGGGGTAATTTCGAAATCCTTTGGTCTCACTCACACTAAAAGAGTTGGCTTCCATATATTTAAAGATATGTTGATATGCTTTCAAAATACATCTTCTTCTCCCCTCTTTACTTTCGACTTCCATTTTTCCTGAAATTGTTTGATATGGAAAGAGGTCTGGATGTGCATGCAACCTCGTCCCAAAATCATGTTTCAATACCTGATATATTGGAAGGTGTATGTGTTGACTATTTGCATGTGAAAATTGAGAAGATTATTTTCAAGCAAGTCTTGGCAAGCTTGGTCCGGTGCATGCGGCTGAAAAGCTGCAACTAGTGGTTTTGATAAGAGTGTATGTTTTTTATGCACGTTCTTTCGGCCCTTCTTTATTTTATTGTGTTTTTGTTGATTTATTGGAAATCTTCTATTTTTTGTTTGAGTGTGTTATCTATTTTTGTTTCTCCGCTGCTCAATTCCGGTGACATTTGTTGGTGGTTGATGATGGCGAAGTTCTTTCAAGGTTTTGTTCGTATTTTGGTGAGGAACGAACTCTATGTATTAGTCATTTCTTTGTTTGTAGGACACCGGATTCCGATGGATCAAGGCTTTTTCTCAAGCTTTATTTAAATAGCATTGTTGATAGGCCGGTCCTTCCGCTGCCATGTATCTGCTTTAATATTGTTACCATTTCTCAAGTGGTAGTCGCTTACACCGACGGTTGTGGTCTTTTTGGTATGATATATTATTCCTTGCACTTATGTCTTTGCTTCCCTGTTTATTTGCGTGCTAATATAAAGTTATTTTTTGTAAGTTTAGCATACCATTCAAATTTTAATTTTTTTAAGTTTGCTTGCAAATCTAATTTAATAGATATGTGCGGATTTTTCGCTACCTTGAGTGAAAGTCCTTTGGTTTTCAAACCTGGCTCAATTAATTATAGAGAACTTATATTGGTGTTGGAGGACCGACCTTCCACTGGGTAAGCCTCTGCTTCATTTACATTGGATGGATGTTTTTTCGAGTAATGATTTATGACTTATTGTAAATTAATAGGCAAGATATACTGATGAATTATCTTGAGAGGGTCATGTGTTGATATTACATTGGAGGCATATAAGGTAGTTCCTCGTGAATCACTTCCATTTGTGGTGATTCAATATGTTTTATGCAAGCCAACTGAAAATGGTAAGTGAAGTATGTAATTCAATGTATGATGTTGTATCAAGATTTGTAATTTCCATTTTACCCATGAATTAAAGCACGTCATTGAAACATATTGGATTAAAGCACGACAACATATTGAAAAACACTATATCAAACACAACATTATATTTTACCCTTGCGTGTCATTTAAATATAGTCACACATTCTACAAAAGGTTCTGCTACAACTAAATAATGTTTACATTTTCGTTAACGTTGCTGAACTAGCCAAAAATTAGCCAAATGAATTTTCAAGTCATTTGGTACACGTTGATCATTCGGAACATTGATCAATCTCAAGGATTGTGCAATGGTACACATTTGATTAATTCAAAATTAGGTCACAATGTTTTGGAGGTTGTTGCGCTAAATGGATCACACCCAAATGAGAAGGTACTTTTACATAGGATGAATTTAAACTCATCAGAGAGTAAATGATCCTTCCACATGTGACGTCGTCAATTTCCAGTGACTTTAAGTTTTATGATGACTATCAATAAAAGTCAAGGGTAGTCCTTGAAAAAGGTTAGAGTGTATCTTCGTCAACCTGTATTTACACATGGGCAATTATATGTTGTTTTTTCTCGTGTGAAAAGCATTGATGACTTGAAGATATATGTACCAGAATACGAAGATGGTGTAAAAGGAACAACAAAAGTGTTGTTTAAGAAGTATTTGTAAACATTCCTACTTGATGTAGTTCAATGACATCAACTATGTTTGTTAACTTTACTATTTGTTAGTCTTGAGACTAGTATGTTTTTTGTGTAACATACCGCGTAAAATGCTTTACTTACGTATTGGTATGCATTATTATATATATCAATATATTTAATCTTTAGTGTTTGTTTACATCCTTTGATTTTTAAATAGCATGTCCTTAATTGACCAATATTTTTGTTACCATAATTTAATTGATATTATTAGTTTACTACAAGTATCTTATGCACTTTCTGTCTAAAAAAACTTTTCCAATGCACCTTATAATGTCTTTTTGACTGAAGCCATTTTTCCTTTGTTTTTACTACCCGCGTTGGCCGCGGGGGTAACTGTTAGTTTCATCCTATAAATTAAAAGATAAATATTGCATCAGGAAAGCTTAGTAATCACTCACTCACACTTCTCTTCCAGAATTTTCACAGCTTCAATGAAGAGTTCTTCAAGTGGTAATTCTCCAGTTGACTCTACATTAACTAGACAAGAAAAAAAATCCCATGAGTAGTTTTAAATGATGCTAAGTAACAATACAAACACACTGAAGCAAATCACTTTATAGTTAGTAAAAGGAAGCTTACAAGAAATCAACGATCACTACAATGCATTAACAAGTTACTTTCAATAATATTTAAGGAATAAAATCTCACATAGACAAGTGGGAAAAATTATCATGTCCAAGGAGAACATGTGGATAGCAGTAATTCAGTAAATTCTGTGTGCATATAAAAAGTTAACATCAGAAAGATATTTGGTTATTAGATCCATTTATCAACAGATCATGATTTAGTCTAAACTAAGCCATAGATCATGAACTTCTCATATAAGGTAATACTCCTATAATAAGTCAGAGTCAAGTGCTGCTATATGCAATTAGCTAACATCTGAAGATAATATCTTGGTGCTACTTTATTTTCAAAGAAATTGATGTTAAAATTATAATGAACTCAAACTTCTCAACATTACTTACAAATGAAGTGATCTTTAACACGGCGCAAGGCCACACGATCCTCCCACTCTTTTCCCCCTCTGATGCATTCCCTACATAGAGTGCATGCTCGTGGATTCACAACAGTTACCATTGTTCTACCTAAACAACAACCAATCCAGAAAAGCAAGAAAATATTAAAGTTGAGGGTACTTGAGACCACAAATGAAATCCATATCTAAAGTAATGCTTTACAACACAGGTTAGGCATGGATGCAAAATTAACATTCCATATGACTAAATTATGGGCACTAAGATCCTCAACTATCATAGTCAACAAATGCAAAATCTGGTGTCAGAGGCAAAAGAAAGCAGGACAAGCTACCTTTTCCAATATCTTCAATATCAAATACTCCAACTGGACACTTATTTTTGAGTTCTTTGGCAAACTCGTTTTTTACCTCTTTCAAGAGAACAACCTAATGAGAAAAATTGGCCAAGCATACGAATGTCAGGTTTTTGTATGCAGTGCAGCTTTTGAATGCGAGTGTTTTGCGGTACAGTATATTCCTACCTCTGGAAGCATCCAATACCAAGCGTGGCAACTGAGGACCATTTTGCATGTGTCTTGCCAATGCTTTAACTGCATGAGCTTCAAGATCAATTTCCTACAGATGCAAACGGTAATGAATATGATATTTGATAGAAACCAGTATTCTGTCTTAAATTGTTTTGATTCCTGAGACCTTGTGTTACATTACAATCAATGATCAGAATCTAACAAATAATTATCACACTTTTAACATAAATCATATGAATGGTATAGAAACAAGACAGAAAATATCAAGGTATTAAAAACCTGACCGGGGCTCGACCTGGTCTATACAGAGGGTCAGAGGTTCAACCGAGGGTCAAGTTGTGGTTCAACCGGTCACATTAAAATAATATTAATGCATTAAAATAATATGAGTTTTTAACTTTTTAAATATCTTTACTTATATATTTGTTAGAAAACCCATATATGCCCTACTTTCTCTTTCTTTCTTTCTTAAATATATATCTATATATATATATATATATATATATATATATATATTTGTGTGTGTGTGTGTAAGAAAAGTTATGGGCTTTTCTACTGCTTTTGGGTAGGTAAAATGGCCCAAGTCCAAAGAAGCCTAAAAACCCTAAAGACAAAATAATTAACATAGCCACAACTCTTGCATATTCAGCCGTCCAACACCATCTAAGCTACTCTGATTTGAACAGCGTTCTTGACATAACCACAACTCTTGAGTCTTCCAAGTTAACTCCTCCCTGCTCTCCTTCTCCTCCCCTCCCTCTCCTCTACTCAGATCTCTCTCGGCTCTGAGTAACTCTGATGCTTGTGTTTGTTTTTTTAGAATAAGTAGGTGACCCGGCCGCCCGTGAGCCGCCGGTTGTTGGTTCAACCGACCGAGTCCAACCGGAATATTCCGGGTTGATGCCATGGCTGGTTTGAACACCTTTTGGCCCTGCTCTGCCGTCGGTTTCCGGTTTTGCCAGTTCAAACGAAGGTTTCAGTCTTGAAAAAAAATAAGCATGCGATGGTGGATAAATCTCTCTACCCCCCCTTCACCCTCGGGGGAATGCATATTTCTGTTACAAAAATATAGAGAACAAGAATATACCAATAAGTGAACAGCAAAAAGGGTTACCTGACCAGGTCCAAGTTTAGCTAATATGATATCCAAATTTGTGGGGGCAATAGGATTGTTAGAAAACTCAGGAAGGGAATCTTGACGGCAACTAAATGAAGTAAATGTTCTTGGTTTTGAACCAGAATTAGGTTTGACATCTTCAGCAGGAAATTCACTCCCATTAGGTAACCACTTCAGTTCATTTGATTTGACTGCATTGAAGGTAAAAAAAATCAAACAAAGAAAAATGCTGTGAATCAATGGTAGTTTGGGTTCCAGGTTCATTTCTCTTACCGGTGATTCGAGGATGATTTTTTTCACATCGAACATGGAGCTTAAAGACAATAGTGTTCTTTTGATTATTGTCATTCCCCGCATTTTCTAATCATAACAAAAAGGGAGAAAAAATCAATAAGAAATACTCAACAACACGGTTCACCCCACAGCAAGAAATCATATCAAATAAAAGTTAGAATAACACAGTACATGATGAGGTGCGTTGTTGTTGTAGTTGTAGTTGTAGTTGTTGTTCTTGTTGTGGCGTACTCTCATTTTCTTTTTTAATTGAATTTGCTTCTTGTTAAATCAAAATTAATTTTACATTTTTTAATTGAATTTTGAAATTGTGACGGAAGTGATCCAAACGCACACTATTGTCAACTCCTAAGGTAGCATAGGCACCAGAATACTGAAAGGGCTCCGTCTAAACACCGAAAAACACAAAAAAAAAGGAGAAAAAATGAGAACCCAAAAAGAAAAAACGAAACTTTATGATTGAAAAGAGTGATATAAATGATGGCGGACATCGTTGTTGCAGAAAACACGGGTTCTGATGAGGTCGAGATGTGGAGGGAGGTTGGAGGAAACATCTTCAAGGCTCAAGATGAAGTCAAGAAAGGAGGAGGAAGCCTCAGTTGTAACGTGTTGTTGATCGATATCAATATCTGAGGCGGATTCATCATCTGAGGAGGAGGAGGACATTGCATTGTAGCATCAACTTCACTCTTCTCTCTCACTAGAAACAACAACGAACTGAGCAAACAAGGTTTAGAGTTTAACGATGACGGCTATATGAAGATGACAACGTTTGAACGGTGAGTTGGCCAAATGAATACGTTTTTTGTTTTGTTTTGCCAGAGAAATGAGTAATTAACGAATTTATTCTAATTCTCCCCTTATACATTGGTTTACTTTATATTTCTCATATTTCAATAAAAACAATTTATAAATTAGGGTTTTTGATATTACCCTCCTCTTCCACTATAGTTTGTTGTTGTTGTTCTTGTTGCATTTGTTGTGTTGTTGTTGCTGTTGTTGTTGTGGCGTACTCTCATTTTCTTTTTTAATAGAATTTGTTTCTTGTTAAATCAAAATTAATATCACAAATAAATTATTGTTAAATCAAAATTAATTTTACATTTTTTAATTGAATTTTGAAATTGTGACGGAAGTGATCCAAACGCACACTATTGTCAACTCCTAAGGTAGCATAGGCACCAGAATACTGAAAGGGCTCCGTCTAAACACGGAAAAACACACAAAAAAGGAGAAAACAATGAGAACCCAGAAAGAAAAACGAAACTTTATGATTGAAAAGAGTGATATACATGATGGCGGACATCGTTGTTGCAGAAAACACGGGTTCTGATGAGGTCGAGATGTGGAGGGAGGTTGGAGGGAACATCATCAAGGCTCAAGATGAAGTCAAGAAAGGAGGAGGAAGCTTCAGTTGTAACGTGTTGTTGGTCGATATCAATATCTAAGGTGGATTCATCATCTGAGGAGGAGGAGGACATTCCATTGTAGCATCAACTTCAATCTTCTCTCTCACCAGAAACAACAACGAACTGAGCAAACAGGGTTTAGGGTTTAACGATGACGGCTATATGAAGACGACAACGTTTGAACGGTGAGTTGGCCAAATGAATACGTTTTTTTGTTTTGTTTTGCCAGAGAAATGAGTAATTAACGAATTTATTCCAATTCTCCCCTTATACATTGGTTTACTTTATATTTCTCATATTTCAATAAAAACAATTTATAAATTAGGGTTATTGATATTACCCTTCTCTTCCACTATAGTTTGTTGTTTTTGTTGTTCTTGTTGCATTTGTTGTGTTGTTGTTGTTGTTGTTGTTGTTGTGGCGTACTCTCATTTTCTTTTTTAAAAGAATTTGTTTCTTGTTAAATCAAAATTAATTTTACAAATAAATTATTGTAAATCAAAATTAATTTTACATTTTTTAATTGAATTTTGAAATTGTGACGGAAGTGATCCAAATGCACACTATTACCAACTCCTAAGGCAGCATAGGCGCCAGAATACTGTAAGGGCTTCGTCTAAACACCGAAAAACACAGAGAAGAGGAGAAAAAAAATGAGAACCCAGAAAGAAAAAACTAAACTTTATGATTGAAAAGAGTGATATACATGATGGGGGGCATCGTTGTTGCAGAAAACACGGGTTCTGATGAGGTCGAGATGTGGAGGGAGGTTAGAGGGAACATCGTCAAGGCTCAAGATGAAGTCAAGAACGGAGGAGGAAGCTTCAGTTGTAACGTGTTGTTGATCGATATCAATATCTGAGGTGGGTTCATCATCTGAGGAGGAGGAGGACATTACATTATAGCATCAACTTCAATCTTCTCTCTCACCAGAAACAACAACGAACTGAGTAAACAGGGTTTAGGGTTTAACCATGACGGCTATATGAAGACGACAACGTTTGAACGGTGAGTTGGCCAAATGAATACGTTTTTTTGTTTTGTTTTGCCAGAGAAATGAGTAATTAAAAAATTTATTCCAATTCACCACTTATACATTGGTTTATACTTAATATTTCTCATATTTCGATAAAAATAATTAATAAATTAGGGTTTTTAATATTACCCTCCTCTTCCACTATAGTTTGTTGTTGTTGTTGTTATTGTTGTTCTTGTTGCAGTTGTTGTGTTGTTGTTGTTGTTGTGGCGTACCCTCATTTTCTTTTTTAATTGAATTTTCTTTTTGTAAAATCAAAATTAATTTTACATTTTGCAAATAATTTATTTTACAAATAAATTATTGTTAAACGAAAATTATTTTTACATTTTTTAATTGAATTTATAAATTGTGAGGGAAGTGATCCAAACGCACACTATTGTCAACTCCTAAGGCAGCATAGGCCCCAGAATACTGTAAGGACTCTGTCTAAACACCGAAAAACACAGACAAAAGGAGAAAAAACATGAGAACCCATAAAGAAAAAACGAAACTTTATGATTGAAAAGAGTAAACATGATGGGGGGCATCGTTGTTGCAGAAAACACGGGTTCTGATGAGGTCGAGATGTGGAGGGAGGTTGGAGGGAACATCTTCAAGGCTCAAGATGAAGCCAAGAACGGAGGAGGAAGCTTCAGTTGTAACGTGTTGTTGATCGATATCAATATCTGAGGCGGATTCATCATCTGAGGAGGAGGAGGACATTGCATTGTAGCAACAACTTCAATCTTCTCTCTCACCAGAAACAACAACGAACGGAGCAAATAGGGTTTAGGGTTTAACGATGACGGCTATATGAAGACGACAACGTTTGAAGGGTGAGTTGGCCAAATGAATACGTTTTTTTGTTTTGTTTTGCCAGAGAAATGAGTAATTAATGAATTTATTCCAATTCTCCCCTTATACATTGGTTTACTTTATATTTCTCATATTTCAATAAAAACAATTAATAAATTAGGGTTTTTAATATTACCTTCCTCTTCCACTATAGTTTGTTGTTGTTCTTGTTGTAGTTGTTGTTGTTGTTGTGGCGTACTCTCATTTTCTTTTTTATTTGAATTTGCTTCTTGTAAAATCAAAATTAATTTTACATTTTACAAATAATTTATTTTACAAATAAATTATTGTTAAATCAAAATTAATTTTACATTTTTAACTGAATTTTGAAATTGTGACGGAAGTGATCCAAACGCACACTTTTGTCAACTTTTAAGGCATCATAGGCGCTAGAATACTGTAAGGGCTCCGTTTAAACACCGAAAAACACAGAGAATAGGAGAAAAAAATGAGTACCCAGAAAGAAAAAACGAAACTTTATGATTGAAAAGAGTGATATACATGATGGGGGCATCGTTGATGCAGAAAACACGGTTTCTGATGAGGTCGAGATGTGGAGTGAGGTTGGAGGGAACATCTTCATGGCTCAAGATGAAGTCAAGAAAGGAGGAGGAAGCTTCAGTTGTAACGTGTTGTTGATCGATATCAATATCTGAGGTGGATTCATCATCTGAGGAGGAGGAGGTGGACATTGTACTGTAGCTTCAACTTCAATCTTCTCTCACCAGAAACAACAACGAACGGGGCAAACAAGGTTTAGGGTTTAACGACGACGGCTATATGAAGATGACAACGTTTGAACGGTGAGTTGGCCAAATGAATACGTTTTTTTGTTTTGTTTTGCCAGAGAAATGAGTAATTAATGAATTTATTCCAATTCTCCCCTTATACATTGGTTTAGACTTTATATTTCTCATATTTCAATATCAAATACTCCAACTGGACACTTATTTTTGAGTTCTTCAGCATGCTCGTTTTTTACATCTTTCAAGAGAACAACTTAAAGAGAAAAATTGGCCAAGCATATGATTGTCAGGTTTTTGTATGCAGTGCAGCTTTTGAATGCGAGTGTTTTGCTGTACAGTATATTCCTACCTCTGGTAGCATCCAATACCAAGAAGTGGCAACTGAGGACCATTTTGCATGTGTCTTGCCAATGCCTTTAACTGCATGAGCTTCAAGTTCAATTTCCTACAGATGCAAACGGTAATGACTCTGATATTTGATAGAAACCAGTATTTTATCTTAAATTGTTTTGATTCCTGAGACCTTATGTTACATTACAGTCAATGATCAGAATCTAACAAATAATTATCACACTTCTAACATAAATCATATGAATGGTATAGAAACAAGGCAGAAAATATCAAGGTACTAAAAATCGGATCGGGGCTCGACCCGGTCAATGCAGAGGGTCAGAGGTTCAACCGAGGGTCAAGTATTGGTTCAACCGGTCACATTAAAATAATATTAATGCATTGAAATAATGAGTTTTTAACTTTTAAATATCTTTATTTATATATTTGTTAGAAAACCCATATATTCCCTGCTTTCTCTTTCTTTCTTTCTTAAATATATATATATATAGTATTTTGTTAGAAAACCCTTGTCAAATATATTTGTATTTATACATTCGTATATATCTGTACATAATAAATAAATGTAAGAAAAGTTATGGGCTTTTCTATTGTTTTTGGGTAGGTAAAATGGCCCAAGTCCTAAGAAGCATATAAACGCTAAAGACAAAATAATTAACATAGCTACAACTCTTGCATATTCAGCCGTCCAACACCATCTGAGCTACTCTGATTTGAACCGCGTTCTTGACATAACCACAACTCTTGCGGCTTCAAAGTTAACTCCTCCCCGATCTCCTTCTCCTCCCCTCCCTCTCCTCTACTCAGATCTCTCTCGCCTCTGAGCAACTTTGATGCGTGTGTTTGTTATTTTTAAGAATAAGTAGGTGACCCGGCCGCCCGTGAGCCGCCGATTTTTGGTTCAACCACCGAGTCCAACCGGTATATTCCGGGTTGATGCCATGGCCGGTTTTAACGCCTTTCGGCCCTAATCTGCCGCCGGTTGCCGATTTTGCTGGTCTGACCGGCCAGGCCAGTCCGGGTTTTTCTACTATGGAAAATATCGTTGACGCTCAAAATCAAATAATATCAAGCCTTCCATCTTAATTTCAAATTGCTTGGTCCTTGCATTACAATTAACGTCCAAAAAATAATTATTAGTTCATGTTCATCTTCCAATCATAAAACAAAGGAGAAATGATTAGAAAAGAAATATATAGGGGAATTTCAACAATACATAAAAGCCACACTAAAGCTGCAAAGAGAAACTGGTACACAATGAACATCAATGAATTGAGCAAATGTCTTCAATAATGACAGTATGAGGAAGCAAACGAAGGTTTCAGTCTTGAAAAAAAAACAAGCATGCGGTGTTGGATAAATCTCTCTACCCCCCTCCACCCTCGGGGGAAAGCATATTTCTGTCACAAAAATATAGAGAACAAGAATATACCAATAAGTGAATAGCAAAAAGGGTTACCTGACCAGGTCCAAGTTTAGCTAATATGATATCCAAATTTGTGGGGTAAATAGGATTGTTAGAAAACTCAGGAAGGGAATCTTGACTGCAACTAATGAAGTAAATGTTCTTGGTGTTGAACCAGAATTAGGTTGGACATCTTCAGTAGGAAATTCACTCCCATTAGGTAACCACTTCAGTTCATTTGACTTGACTGCATTGAAGGTAAAAAAAATCAAACAAAGAAAAATGCTGTGAATCAATGGTATTTTGGGTTCCAGGTTCATTTCTCTTACCGGTGATTCGAGGATGATTTTTTTCACATCGAACATGGAGCTTAAAGACAATAGTGTTCTTTTCATTCTTGTCATTTCCCGCATTTTCTAATCATAACAAAAAGGGACAAAAATCAATAAGAAATACTCAACAGCACGGTTCACCCCACAGCAAGAAATCATATCAAATAAGATAGAGAACTATCAAGCAAGAAAGCCATACAGGTGATTCATTTACTGTTATTTTCAGTATAAATTCATACCTGGGTATTCGAACATCCTGGGGTCAGCTTGGGTCGGAATAAGACCCAATCGATGGGAAAGAACTTCGTCTTGTACAACTGACGTATTGTTTGCTATATATACTCATTCAATAGCCATTGTTGGAACCTAAACGTAGAGAGACCAAATAAAAATTCAACATCTCTAACCTAACAGTACCAATAACCAGCTAAAATATACTCCCTCAGTCCTCATATAAGATTAACCTGACATAATTTTTTGAGTAGATCAGTGAAGCAAAATAACAATCAAACCTTAACACACGTAACTTCTAATAAGATTATGGTACTTCCCCTAGTCCTAAAATATAACAGACTTAGTTGATTTTTTTTTGGAAATCCTAAAAAAACAAAATAAGTTATTCATAAATTGATTTACCTGTTTATTTAACTTATAAACTAATAGATAATCTAAAGAAACATCAAATATATCAAAATTAACTAACCTATCTTTTATCCTCAACCTCTCCAAAAAGAGTCAACTGGATGGGTCATATAGTTATAGTTAGGACATGAGTTTATATGGAAAAAAATAATTACAAATAATTCAAAACCTTAATTTCTCCGACACAGTAAACATACTAATAACATTGAACTATAGAGATGTAGCATAAGATTAACCTCAGCAATGAGAATTCTTCTGAAAGCATTGGCAAGTGCAGGATCAATGCCTGTCATATCAAACTCCATGTCATCCTGCGTAAGCATGTTCACTTGAAATTTGAAATTCTGACGGAAATGGTCCAAACACACACTGTTGTCAACTCCTAAGTCAGCATAGGCACCAGAATACTATAAGGGCTCCGTCTAAAGCAAGACCCATCTGAGCTATGGGCTCCGTCTAAAGCAATACTGCATAGGCACCAGAAAAGTTATGGGTTTTTCTATTGCTTTTGGGTAGCTAAAATGGCCCAAGTCCGAAGAAGCCTAAAAACCATAAAGACAAAATAATCAACATAGCCACAACTCTTGATATTCAGCCGTCCAACACCATCTGAGCTACTCTGATTTTAACAATGTTCTTTGTAACAACCTCAATTCTATATCCGATTTTACGTCATTTTTATCAATTTTTTTTTATATACACACACTAACTATGTTAGAAAATAAAATTACTTATTAATAATACTAACATAGTTAGAAAAAGAATTAACTTACTTCACTAAATATAAGGAAGACTAATATAGTTAGAAATGATTACTGATGGCTAACCATGATAGAAAAATTAATTGCCTAGAATATACATGACTATCATGGTTAGAAAAAGATAAACCTAAATTCTTTAAGCAAATCGACCTATAAAATTCATTCAATACGAATTCCAATATCTGGCACAAAATTAAGTGAAAATTCAAGCTACTCAGCAAAATATGAGTTTAGCTGAAATGGTCTACTAAAGTACTTTTGAAATAATAAGGCACATCATCTTTAAAACTATAAGGACTAGCATTTATGAATCAATTTAAAAATATGGTTCCTAATGTGGCAATAACGCTTTAACAGCGTCTCACTTTAGTGAGTAGTCCCCGGATCCGTCCCTTGATTTCCTACAGTAGTTCCTGTACCTGAAATAACAACAATGTGGGGTAGACCCAGAATTCGCAACTACTACCACTCGCTTACGTACATCTTTGCACTACGTGCATGTGCATGTCCGCAAGGTGGTGTGTGATAATACAGTGTTAAGTGGTGTGTGCTACATACTGTGTTGCATGAACATGTTATATATATATATGCAAATTTCCAATAACTATCAGATTTCAGGTATTACAATTTATAGCAGCACAAATACTTATTTATAAACACATCACTACACAATACATCAATAACGAGAATAATTAAATCATCACTAACAAAAATAAAATCAAACACAACACACCGTAATATTCAGTTCAATAGGGACTCACGACTCGATGGTCGATTTACCCTCGCTTGAACTGGTTCAAAGGGACTTACAACCCTACTGAACATGTCACAATCTTCTTTTTATTCATTTTAGTCCCTGGGGGTTTTACAGGGAACCTCATTCCGGAATGACATAATTATAATCATATTATCGGTGTGCACCAAACAGAACATCAATTCTCATAAAGCATATAATGAACATCATAAATTCATAACTAACCTATATGCTTACCAAACATACACACACACGCAAACAAGTTTAAGTAGTTACCTGGAGTCCCAAGTACTAGCTGCTTTGAATATCGTCTAAATACCTCTCTCACTAGCTTCTCCTATTATCGTATCATACCACAAGAAGTATAAATAACAATTCTCTATGTATCATAATAAACGTCGCTCTCGGTTCCTAGTAATGCTACCCAAATCCCTTCATGCTTATGTTATCCTAACTTAAGCACTTAATTAAATAAGAACACCATTCGAATTCAACAATTTCCAGTTCTAACCAATGATACAGCAAAACAATAAATTGTGAATCTCAAGAATCACCAAACACGACATGATTTATATTCTCACAGCATCAGCAAATCGTCAAGGTTAATATACCAATAAAGAACCATTTTTTTTTTACAAATAATCAAACAAGTAGGACTTGTAGCTTATGACTTTACAGCACACTAAATGAAACAATTTCACATATACAATCATTATCTGGACAGTTTAACAACAAAGGAATTAAACAGAACTTTCATCTTTTATTCAAATACCACCGCCTAACTTAACAAAAGCACAATTCCACTTCAACCAACAATTCCAATAATTAAACAGAACAGAAATGAGTATAATTTCACAAGGTATTAAACTTAGTGAGAATTGCATCCAAGCATTACAACATCAACAAATAAAAGCCAATTCAGGCTTAAACCTTTATTCTTCAACATTCCTATACAAACAGCAATCATCCTCTCACAAGTATAATTTAAAGTTGAAATTGCTAAACGACATGGAAAAACACATTTGAACAGAGAAAGAGGAACATGACATAACCACTTGAAAATCAATCAAAATCCATATTAAAGTTCTAATCTTCTTATCAAATCAAGAATGTAAGTTAGCTAATGAGAATGAGAATATTAAAAACCCCAAACCCGAGTCGATTCCCCTCCTTTCTTGGCATTAATTTCAGCAAGAATGCAAGGAAAGAGGAAATAAAAGCAAAGAACACTCACCAAATGTTGTGACTGTTCTTGTTGGGGTTTATGAAGGTCACTGTCGCCGGAAAATTGCCTCGATCTTCGTCAACAGCGGCTGGGTTTGAAGAGGACACGAGATGGCAGTGAAACAGTGAGGAACATAGTGAGAACTCGAAGTGAGAAGGAAGAGGAAACTTGGAGAAAGTGAGAAAACGAAGTTGAGAAAGCTTTACCTATTAATCCCACCCTCTTCCGTCGTTATCTCCTTGCCGGAAAAACTCGCCGCCGCCGCTGAAGGTGGAGCAAAAACGAAGTCAGCGGAGAGACAGTGAACGAGAGAGAGAGAACGTGGAAATCAAAGGAATGAGGGAGGAGAAGATGAGGAATTAAAGAGAAGTAAAGTGAGAAGCTTGATGGGGATGGGTTTTTTTTTTTTTTTTTTGGATTTTGGGAGGAGGCAATGGTGTTGAAAGGAAGATGTAAAGAGAAAAGTGAGGGGGTGTGCGGCGGCAACTCAATGGAAGGGAAGGGAATAGTGTAGGTTTAGAAAAGGGTGGATACTATGGTTTAGGCCCAGATAAAATTACATCAATGGCCCAATTTCACTTCTTTCCATAAAACTAACCCTAACTTCCTTTTTCAATTAAACCCTCAATAATTTCATTCATTAAATAAAATTAATGTTGCCTAATTCCTAAAAAAAATGCCTTGGTCCCTAATTAATTAATATACGTGTATATAGATATATATATATATATATATGTATATAATATTTCCCTTTTTTTTCATTTAGGATGTTACAATTCTACCCACCTTTTAGGAATTTTGCCCCCAAAATTCCCTTAAGTTTGCTAAACAAAGAAGTATCATGCATTAAAATTACTAACACACAAGTAGCATGCACTACGAGCTAAATAATGACTCACCTTCAAATAGTGCGGGATATTCACGTCTCATATGCTCTTCCGTCTCCCACGTTGCATCTCCAGGAGTCATACCCCTCCAAAATACTTTGACCAATTTGATCGTCTTATTCCTCAATTGCTTATCTTTGACATCCAAAATCTTCTCTGGCTCCGCTCTATAGGTCAGATTTTCTTGTAACTCAACATCTTCAGGCTCAATCACATGAGATGGATCTGGATGATACTTCTTCAGTTGAGAAACATGAAAAACATCATGAACTTTTGAAAGCTGAGGTGGCAACGCAATTCTATATGCTGTTGTTCCAATTCTTTCAATAATGTCATACGGACCCATAAATCTAGGAGTAAGCTTCTTAGCTTTAATCGATCTGCCAATACTGGTCATCGGTGACACTCGAAGAAAAACGTGATCTCCCTCGTTGAATTCTAACGATCTTCGCCGCTTATCTGCATAACTCTTTTGTCGACTATGAGCAGCCAACAGTTTCTGCCGAATCAGCTGAATCTTTTCTGATGTCTAATCTACGATATCTGGACCAATAATGGTCCTCTCACTGAGCTCCGTCCAACAAATCGGTGACCGACACTTCCGACCATACAAGGCCTCGATCGTAAGGTGCCATCTGGATACTGGAGTGGTAGCTATTGTTATAAGAAAACTCTATCAGCGGAAGATACTTATCCCAACTACCAGACATCTCCATTGCACACGCCCTAAGCATATCCTCTAAAGTCTGAATAGTTCTTTCAGTCTGTCCATCGGTCTGAGGATGATATGCCGTACTGAACTTAAGCTTCGTACCCATCGCTGCGTTCAATGATTCCCAAAATTATGATGTAAACCGTGGATCTCTGTCTGAAATGATACTCTTCGGTATGCCATGAAGTCTAACTATCTCATTAATGTATAACTGAGCATATCTTTCCATTGGATAATTAGTTCTGACAGGAAGAAAATGCGCAGATTTAGTCAGTCGATCCACGATCACCCAAATAGAATCATGACCTGACTGAGTCATAGGCAATCCTCCAAGCAAATCCACAGAAATATCATCCCATTTCCATTGTGGAATCTCAATACTCTGTAATAGGCCACCTGGCTTTTGATGCTCTATTTTCACCTTCTGACAAGTTAAACACTTAAGAACAAACTGAGTTACATCGAACTTCATCTTAGGCCACCAGTAGACTCCCTTCAAGTCGTTATACATTTTAGTAACACCGGGATGTATCGAATAATTGCTCCTATGAGCCTCCTCCAAAATAGCCTTCTTAATCTCCTCGTCTCCTGGAACACAAATTCTCTTCTTAAACCTTAATAGGCCATTGTCACTTAAGTCATATTCTGAGTAGCCACCGCTATCTATCTTCTCTTTAATCTTTCTTAAATGCTCGTCCCGATCTTGAGCTACTCTCAACTCATCAAAGAAATCAAATTTACCAACTATAGCCCCCAAGTACGAAGTCGGCTTCTCCGCTCCAACATGAATAACCCGATTATCATCAAAAGTAGTCTGCTCTCCTAAACTCAAAGCAGCAACATGACTCTTCTTTCGGCTAAGGGCATCCGCAACTACATTTGCTTTTCCGGGATGATATTTTATTTCAAATTTATAATCACTCAACAACTCCATCCAACGACGCTGCCTAAGATTCAACTCCTTCTGTTCCATTAGATACCTCAAACTTTTATGATCACTAAATACTTCAAACTCTGCCCCCATCAGATAATGACGCCAAATCTTGAGTGCGAACACAACTGCCCCCAATTCAAGATCATGGGTCGGATAATTTACCTCATGCGGCCTCAACTGCCTAGAAGCATAGGCTATCACCTTGCCACCTTGCATTAGGACACAACCTAGTCCTTTTAAGGAAGCATCAGTATACAACTCATACGGCTGACTAGGATCCGGTAGGGTCAATACTGGCGCAGTAGTCAAACGAGTCTTAAGCTCCTGGAACGCAGACTCACATTGATCTGTCCAAATAAACGGTCTGTCTTTCTTAGTTAGATTAGTCATAGGTTTGGCAATCTGAGAAAACCCTTGAATAAATCGGCGATAATAACCAGCTAAACCGATAAAACTCCTAACTTCTGCAACCGATTTAGGAGACTCCCACTGCAATACTGCTTCAACTTTACTTGGGTCCACTGCTACTCCTTCTGCAGACACTACATGCCCCAAAAACTTGACTTCTTTAAGCTAAAACTCACACTTAGAAAGTTTAGCATACAAAGAATGATCTCTCAAAATTCGCAAGACAGACTGAAGATGCTCTCGATGCTCCTCTTCACTCTTAGAGTAGATCAAGATGTCGTCAATAAATACCACCACAAACTTATCAAGATACGGCAGGAAGATCCTATTCATATAATCCATGAAAACAGCTGGGGCATTGGTGAGCCCAAAAGGCATCACCAAAAACTCATAATGCCCATATCTTGTCCGGAAAGCGGTTTTAGGAACATCCTCTGCCCGTACTTTCAACTGGTGATAACCTGATCGCAGATCAATCTTTGAGAACACAGCTGCTCCAGCTAGCTGATCTAGCAAATCATCTATTCTCGGCAACGGGTATTTGTTCTTGACAGTCACCTTGTTCAGCTGTCGGTAGTCTATGCAGAGTCTCAAACTACCATCCTTCTTTTTCACAAACAGAACCGGGGAACCCCAAGGCGATCCACTAGGGCGAATGAGTCCTTTCTCCAACAGCTCTTCAAGTTGCTTTTTAAGCTCTACAAGCTCGGATGGGGACATCCGATATGGAGCCTTGGATATCGGACCTGTGCCCGGCTCCAATTCAATGGTAAATTCTACTTCTCTATCTGGGGGCAATCCACGAACGTCGTCGGCAAACACCTCCGGAAACTCTTTAACTACCTCTATCTGATCAATTGAGGTTTCTCCCTCCACAGTAACAGAAAAGAAAATCATAAAAGCTTTGCAGCCTTTCCTAACACATTTCTCTACACGGGCGGCAGATAGTAATAAAGGAGTACTTACTAATTCAGCAGACAAGTAGTTAACAGCATACGACACAACTTTGTTCTTACAATGCAATACTACATCATTACTTTCTAGTCAATCCATACCAATTATCACATCGAGTCCTCTTAAGGGCAAACAAACCAAATCAACTCTCGACTCACGATGTTCATAAAGCAATACAAGGTTTTTACACATCAGAGCAGTCTCATATATTGCACCAGCAGGAGTAGATACACGCATATCAAAAGGCATAACAGATAATACAAAATTAAGCCTCTATGCACAATCAAGGGAAATAAAGGAATGCGAAGCACCAGAATCAAACATCACTACAATCATATGACCATTAATGGATATTGTACCTCTGATCATGTTAGGAGAATTCCCAGCCTCAGCAGCTGAAGTGGCATAGATTCGACCCGGAACTGATTGACGGCTAGATTGAGCTGGCTGCTGCTGTTGTTGTCCTCTATCTGGACAATATTTGATTGTATGGCCCAGACGCCTACAACCAAAGCACTGAATACAACTTCCCTGATGAAACGTATGACACCTGCTACAAGGACCAGGTGTACTCGGAACTGACCGAACAGACTCACTACGAGATATCTGACTGCCTCCAGAGGGATTACCTGACCCAAACCTCCATGGGGCTGCACTCTGACGTCCCCCACCGGTCTGTCCACGTCCGAAATTATTATGTTGATTTCTGCCAAAGTTTCCAAACCGTCCGAGGCCCTGACCCCCAAACTGTCCACGACTAATGCTTCCAGACTGGCTCCTATTCCCAGAGTTATTGAAATGACTATTAGTACCAGCTCCAAATTTCTTTCCAATGCCTCCAGCAGGCCTAAAGGAATGGAACGACTTGGTCTGACTCTGTTGTCCATAACTTGAGCCTCCACCCAACTTAGCTTTGGCTGCTTCTGCCTCTCTCATCATACGGTCTGACACCCTCAATGCTTCACAAGCTTCCTCAAAGCTGTTATAGTTCTTCCTATACACCTCTAGCCTTAAATCCTCTCTGCTTCTTTCGACCAATTGTTTAGTACGCCATTCAGGGTCATCTTGGCGCTGAAGGAAGGACACATTACGTACCAGATCTGTGAACGTGGCTATGTACTCATCTACCGACAAGTCCTTCTGTCTGAACTGATAAAAAGCATTTTCTCTCTCATCCCTAACAGAATCAGGAAAATGATGCCACATGAACTTTTCTTTAAACACTTCCCAGGTAGTCATAGAATCATCACTTGACACACTCTTCCACCAACTCAGAGCATTTCCTTCTAGAAGAAGAATAGCAACGCGAGCCTTCTGATACGAAGTGCAAACGACCGCAGCAAAAATAGCCTCTAGTCTCTCAATCCACTGCTTTGCTTCAGTAGGAGCATAAGCAGCACCAAAGTTCTTGGGACGGTGGCGATCAATACTCTTAAACACCCTCTCGATACTCAGATCCTCAGGGAGAGGATGATTCTGATCAGTTTCATCTTCAGCTCTCGAATACTCATCATGGCTCTCGGATTGCATATTTCTCTTAAGCTGAGCTTCAAAATCCGCTAGCATTTTTGCCATCTTCTCATCATTCTCCTTATGTATAGCGGCAATCTTCTCTTTCATTTCATTCTTCATTTCGTCTCTCACTCGGGCCACTATGGCCTCATAATCAGGATTAGGAGGAGAGTGCCCACTTTCTGAGTTCATTCCTCGTCCACGAGCCATACTTCCAACTATCCTACGAAGGAAGTCATATTAGTTAGGATTTCTATAGGATTGTAAACTATAAAAAGGGAAAGGATCGGGACTTATTACCACAATGCTATTAATGCATATGCAAAGCAAGAAATAATACAATCAAATTTAAGCAAGAATAACATCATGAAGTTCGCAAAGTATCCCAAATCACATATTTACTATAGGCGCCTAGCTACTTTCTTTTTAAGCCACCTACTTAACTAAACCAAACTACGACATAAGAACTTGGTAATAGAAGCTTCCTGTTTGTAATTTATGCTGGCCAGTCATAACTTACAAACACGAATCCACCGATTACCCTATCTCATGACTAGTTTGGCGAACCGTAAACCTTTGCTCTGATACCAAATTGTAACAACCTCAATTCTATATCCGATTTTACGTCATTTTTATCAATTTTTTTTTTATATACACACACTAACTATGTTAGAAAATAAAATTACTTATTAATAATACTAACATAGTTAGAAAAAGAATTAACTTACTTCACTAAATATAAGGAAGACTAATATAGTTAGAAATGATTACTGATGGCTAACCATGATAGAAAAATTAATTGCCTAGAATATACATGACTATCATGGTTAGAAAAAGATAAACCTAAATTCTTTAAGCAAATCGACCTATAAAATTCATTCAATACGAATTCCAATATCTGGCACAAAATTAAGTGAAAATTCAAGCTACTCAGCAAAATATGAGTTTAGCTGAAATGGTCTACTAAAGTACTTTTGAAATAATAAGGCACATCATCTTTAAAACTATAAGGACTAGCATTTATGAATCAATTTAAAAATATGGTTCCTAATGTGGCAATAACGCTTTAACAGCGTCTCACTTTAGTGAGTAGTCCCCGGATCCGTCCCTTGATTTCCTACAGTAGTTCCTGTACCTGAAATAACAACAATGTGGGGTAGACCCAGAATTCGCAACTACTACCACTCGCTTACGTACATCTTTGCACTACGTGCATGTGCATGTCCGCAAGGTGGTGTGTGATAATACAGTGTTAAGTGGTGTGTGCTACATACTGTGTTGCATGAACATGTTATATATATATATATGCAAATTTCCAATAACTATCAGATTTCAGGTATTACAATTTATAGCAGCACAAATACTTATTTATAAACACATCACTACACAATACATCAATAACGAGAATAATTAAATCATCACTAACAAAAATAAAATCAAACACAACACACCGTAATATTCAGTTCAATAGGGACTCACGACTCGATGGTCGATTTACCCTCGCTTGAACTGGTTCAAAGGGACTTACAACCCTACTGAACATGTCACAATCTTCTTTTTATTCATTTTAGTCCCTGGGGGTTTTACAGGGAACCTCATTCCGGAATGACATAATTATAATCATATTATCGGTGTGCACCAAACAGAACATCAATTCTCATAAAGCATATAATGAACATCATAAATTCATAACTAACCTATATGCTTACCAAACATACACACACACGCAAACAAGTTTAAGTAGTTACCTGGAGTCCCAAGTACTAGCTGCTTTGAATATCGTCTAAATACCTCTCTCACTAGCTTCTCCTATTATCGTATCATACCACAAGAAGTATAAATAACAATTCTCTATGTATCATAATAAACGTCGCTCTCGGTTCCTAGTAATGCTACCCAAATCCCTTCATGCTTATGTTATCCTAACTTAAGCACTTAATTAAATAAGAACACCATTCGAATTCAACAATTTCCAGTTCTAACCAATGATACAGCAAAACAATAAATTGTGAATCTCAAGAATCACCAAACACGACATGATTTATATTCTCACAGCATCAGCAAATCGTCAAGGTTAATATACCAATAAAGAACCATTTTTTTTTTACAAATAATCAAACAAGTAGGACTTGTAGCTTATGACTTTACAGCACACTAAATGAAACAATTTCACATATACAATCATTATCTGGACAGTTTAACAACAAAGGAATTAAACAGAACTTTCATCTTTTATTCAAATACCACCGCCTAACTTAACAAAAGCACAATTCCACTTCAACCAACAATTCCAATAATTAAACAGAACAGAAATGAGTATAATTTCACAAGG